>JBBNAA010000031.1:1200000-2400000 GCA_037974945.1 Mucor circinelloides
AAGTCTACGGAGATGGATTCCCAAGGTTTTTCTGGAATCTGTAAAGGTTGTAATAATCCGTAAGGTTTATGGTGAGTGTTTTTGTTTCGTAGACAAGTGTCGCAACCCGATACGTATTTTTTCACGTATGCCCTCAATCCAGGCCAGTAATAATCTTTGGATACTTGATCGTAAGTCTTGGTTATTCCAAAATGTCCAGCAGCAGGGCTATCATGACATTCTTCTAATATGGTTCTTTTGAGTGTTGGTTCGTCTGGAATACAGATAGTACTATTTTTGTAGAACAAAAGATTGTCTTTATAGTGGTAATTGCTAGTGTCTAACTTTCTCTCGTTGTTCTTGATGTCTTTCAGTATCGGTCCAAAAGTTTCATCGTTTGGTAGATGTTTGATTATGTCTTGTCTGATACTGTTGGAAGCTTGGTCCAAATTGACAGTAGTGTGGATTGTGTTGATAAACAATTTGGGAGGTAACAGAACCATTGGAGTGGTGCCTTTACGGTAGTCACCCTCTCCCCCAAGAGGTCTATCTTTCCGAGATAGAGCATCGGCCACAGGGTTTTGTTTGCCAGGCCGATAAAGTATGTTGAAATTGTAATCACCGAGGATTTCAGACCATCGAACCTGTCGGCGGGTGAGATTGCGAGTAGTGGTGAAGTATTCTAGGTTTTTATGGTCGGTGATAACAGTGGTTGGTTCTGGGGAAAATTCCAAGTATTGTCGCCAATGTTTGAATGCATCAACAATGGCTAGTAGTTCTTTATCGTAGATTTGATAGTTGATTTCAGCGGGAAGGAGTTTGCGAGAGTGAAAAGCGATGGGATGAGCAATTCCTTCGGCATCGTTTTGACTACAAACAGCTCCTAGTGCGTAGTCAGATGCATCGGTTTCGATGATGCAAGGCAAGTCAGGATTATAATGTCGCAAGATAGGGTCGCTGGTGATGCGTTTCTTGAGATCATTGAAGGTATGTTCAGTTTCAGACGTCCATTTGAATGCGACATCTTTCTTGAGAAGTGAGGTAAGAGGAGTACACAGCTTGGAGTAGTCCTTGATAAAACGTCGATAAAAATTGGCGAGACCCAAAAAGACTTGTACATCATGAACACTCGTGGGAGTAGGCCATTCAGAAATGGCTTTGATCTTCTCAGGATCCATAGAGATGCCTTGAGGAGTAATAACAAAGCCAAGAAACTGTACTGTAGTGACATCGAATTCGCATTTCTCCAATTTTAGGGATAATTTGGCCTCACGAAGTCGCTGAAGCACCATTTGGACGTGTTTTGTATGAATCTCCTGATTTGGTGAATATATTAGGTAATCATCTAAATAAACCACCAAAAAATCATCCAGAAAGTCGCGCATGACGTCATTAACAAAAGCCTGGAAGGTCCCTGGGGCGGAGTTTAAACCAAAAGGCATCACCCTATAATGGAAATGGCCATATCTTGTCCGGAATGCAGTTTTCCAACAGTCCGAGTCGGACAGCCGGACCAGATTGTACGCGCCGCGCATATCTAACTTAGTGTAGATGCGTGCCTTGTGTAGTCTGTCCAGAGTTTCCGAAATTAGAGGCAATGGACAGCGATTTGGGATGGTAATCTTGTTTAGACCACGGTAATCGACGCACATTCGAAGGGAACCGTCCTTCTTTTTGACGAATAATACCGGGGCACCAGCAGGAGAGTCAGATCGAACAATGAATCCTTTCTTGAGATTCTCCTGGATATAATCATACAACGTTTGAAGTTCGACTTTTGATAAGTTGTATAATGGTCCAAAAGGAACTTCAGTGTTTGGTTTGAGTGGAATGGTATGATCGTAAGGTCTATGAGGCGGTAATTTGTCAGCTTCGATTTTCGAAAATACGTCTTTGAAACTGTGGTATTTTATGGGGAGTTTTGCCAGAAGTTCTTTGTCCTCTGCTAGCTGTGCTGCGTCTGGTGGAGGAGCGCGAGTGTTGTCAACAACAGCGATTGACTCATTATCTAATATTGCTTCTGTTGACAAGGACTCGATTTGAGAGATGTTGCAAGGACTATTTTTGACTGGCTCGGTATTGGCAGAAGGATTTGAATTGTTTTTAGAGTTTTGCATTTCGGCCATGAAATTCTTGCGACGAATTTGTTTCGCTGGTAGAATTGGTCTTCGTTTTGAATCTTCGGTTTCCAATATTACTGCGTTGAGAGGAAATATTTTCAAATGAATCGTTTCTTCAGATGCTTGATCTACTGATTTTTGATCATTGAAGGTTTCTTCGGAGACGGGGGTGTTTGGTGGAGGTCTGGATTCCTTAAAAGACATTCGATTAAACGGTTGAATTATACCAAGTTTTGTCGGTGTGTAGCCCTTAAAGGCGTTCTGAAGGTATTTGGCAATCCAGTTAAGGTATGATTCAGCGGTTGAAGAAGGATTATCGGTACAAAAGTGATGTAGAGAAGCTGTAATCTCTCTTCGAGTATTGTAGGTAATTGTTTTTGGTGGGGTAACTTTAGTATTTGATAGTTCAAGCCTTGGTTGACCTTGATTGATACGGATATTATCAGGAAAAGGGTGAGATTTTGTTTTTGATATGAGCTCAGGATGACTATTAAAATTTTTGCCATGTCCGAACGGGTAAGGCGCCGAGCTTGCACTGAGTGGGTCGCCAGTTCGATCCATGTAAGATGCATTGTTGTCTTTCAGAGTTGAACTTCTTGGATTCCACTCTGTGAGGCGATGATGTAATCCAATTTGATTGGATAATTTTTTGCAATCGTGGAAGATGGTGGAATCTTTTGATTGCGATCGAAGATTTTGATTGGAAACGTTTTTTGATCGAGAAAAATCGTTTTTCTCATTTTTCCTCGTTGTAAAAAGGGTTGAAGAACTGCAAAATTCTTTTTTGCTCTCTTCTTCTTCACTATTTTTTGCAAATGTATACTTCCACTGCCAAATTGGGTAGTGACGTCGATCCTTTTTGGTTAATTCGTCAGTTTGATCAGATAAGTTATTACTTTCAGCATCGAATTCAATCGGATTAATTGTTGTTGATTCTTTTTCAAATATAGGTTTAGTGTATTCAATCAGCCTTTTACTCATGGAATTCATTTCGTCACTTGTATTTGTGTCAAAGTTTGTAAGTGTATACTCGTGAATTGTTTGGAGAGGCTGCATCTTATTAACAACAACTGGTTTAGGACGCTTAGATGTTTGAAGAGTTTGCAACTTATTATCAGCCCTGGTGTTATCGTCATCGATTACGACTTTCTTATTATTGGAAGAGTGGACTTCATCATCATTAAGGATCAACATTGTAAAGATAGGAAGACACGGCGAGTAGTTGGAATGGTTGTTATTATCAAATAAATTATAATCGTTGTAAGTTGTTACAACGTGGTCTTCATCAATTACCACCGAAAAACGTTCACTACTATTATTATCGCCGTCATCAACGGCTCCAGGGTTGAGGGGAAGGTCGAGTCCAAATAGCTCGTTGATTCTTCTGATACGAACTTCGTCACGGATTGTTGGACTTCCCAACTCTGCAATGGTGACAGGATCAAAAAGGGGACCGTCCGTACGTAGCGTTGGTGGAGACGGAGGGTATTCCATGTTCACTCGTTGTTGATACCTACCTGCTAAGATAGAAATTATGCTGGCGGCATCATCCTCTGGGTAGTGATGACGGATTCTGGTTGCCCAGTGATCATCACTGTCGTTGTTGAAGTCAATGTTGTTAAAAATGAATGGCTCTATGAGCACCTCCTCTTCCTCCTGTTGATCTTCATTAAATTCATTGAGCCAGACTGGCTCCATCCAGTTACCGTTGGTGACATCTTGCAGCCAGGTAGAACCAGGTCCTTCCTCATTGACTGGGGCTTCCTCCCAACCTGTAACCACGATTGGGTTATGGATAAAGGTTGGCTGTTCTTCCTCCCAAAAGGGTTCCATCTGAAAGAGAGATGGTGGCAAGGAGGGGGCAGCAGCGCAAGTAGTGGGCTCTGGCCAGTAGGGTTCTACTTGCAGCAGAGATGGTGGAGCAGCGTCAACGATGGAGGACGTCTCCGAGAACGGTTCAATGTCCAAGATGGACGGGTGAGGTGTTGGTGGTCTGTTGGCCACGACCAAAGGTGTCAAGACCTCTACAACAGGCGTTGTAGGAAATGAGAGAGTGGCCTCTGCAACTACAGGCGATGAGGCGGTGGTGGTGGTAGTGGCGCCAAGTAATTTGGCGACAGGCGATTCAATGTCAAAGTTGACAGGTGTACAGCGAGTGGTTAAACAGTTCATGATTATTTTTTGATAGTTATCGTTGAAAGAGAGGTGAGGACGATGCCTTTTTAACCATTGCATGCCCAAAATTACATGAAAGGAGCATGACTCAAGAATGTGGAAGGTTGTATTCTCTACATGATGTGTGTCGTCTATGCGAATGGTGATTGCACAGAAGGCCTTGCATACATATTCAGTACCATCAGCTAATCTGTATGTTCTTCTTTGGTCTAAATCAAACTTTTCAATAGGGATACCAAGGTAGTCAGCCCATTCCAATGATACAAAATTGTGAATAGCGCCAGTGTCTATCAATGCATCAGTACCAGAAGCTTCTTCTTCATTAGGTCCGTGGTATGCCGTGATTGGAATTACAATGATGGACTGAAATTTTGAAGTGGCTACTTTCTTAATTTCACCAACGTCTAAACTGTCCAGGAAGTCGGTAGGAAGTTTTCGTTTTCCAGACGTGAAGTGGGTGACAGCAGCCAGGTCAATGGGGATTTCGCCTTCCATTGTCAAAGCAATACCATTGTTGATCATTGGCTTCTTTCGATTGCAGTTTCGCAGTATATGATCCTTTGATCCACAGTACAAACAAAGTCCATTAGCCTTACGGAAATCCTTATCAGCTTGCGTCAATTGTTTGTGTTGATTAACAGCTCCTAACTCCATAGGAGTAGGGGCATTGTTGTTGCCAGATGAAGATGCATGATGTTGGTTCATATTGCCAGATTGATAGGTAGATCTTGTTGGTGGGTGGTATTTAGATCGGGAATTTTTATGATGGTTTTTATATTGGTTATTATTCTGCTGTTTTTGATGATGATTATTATTAGAGTGATTATGATGTGAGCTGCCTTGCGTTTTGGTAACAGAGTAGAACAGGTTGTCGATATCAATGGCTGCATTCATGATTTCGTCCAGGGTTTTATGCGTAGTGCCTCTTCGTGCGAGCTCTTTAACAATGAACTCCTTTAAATTCAGTTTGAATTGAGATATCAAGGCTTCGTCATTCCATTTCAATAACATGGAGAGCCTTCTAAATTCTGTAACGTAGACAGAAACAGGTCCAGTTTGCTTGAGGCTTCGAATACTAGCTTCAGCATTGACAACTGGATGGTTATCGCCAAAAGCGAGGGTAATGGTATCCTTGAACACCTTGAAATCATCCAGGATTGCAGGTGGGTCATCTGAGTAGATGTCTTGCAAGTAGGGTTCCATGTAAGCAAATGCCACGCCAGTCATATAACTGATGGCGTATAATATCTTTGCTCGATCAGATTCAAATTTGGAGGGATTACTTGCGAATACCAGAATTAATTGCGAAAAGAAGGCATTACAGTAAGCCGCTTTACCAGAGAAAGCATTTGGCTCTTTAACCTTCAACATTGGAGATATTTCTTTAACATGAGCAGGTGGATTAGGTGCAACAGGCGTGGGCGTAGGTTCAGGATGCAATGCTGCTACACGCTGTTGTTCCTCATGTAAATTAGACTTCAGGACTACATGAGTATCCATAAATTCTTGAATTTCTGCACCTAAATTCTTTATAGCGTCCTCTGCTTGGGACATTACATGACTTATTTCTTGGTTAAGTCTTTCATTGAGATTGGTTTCAACTAGGTTCAGAGTATTAGAGAAACCTTCGAGTTGTGCAGGGATAGATTCTTGGAGAGCATTGAACTGACCGAGAAAGTCATTCAATAAACGGGATTGTTCCTCAGTGAGGTTGGTATCAGATGAGAACATTTCAGGAGTTAATTTAATTTGTTAAATTAAGACAAAGGGGTACGAGGACAGAGGTTGATTCAGAAAAGCTTGAGCTTATGCGGTTTTTGGTCAATTATAATATCAGGGATCTTATTATATAACAGGCAGGGGTACAGAGACAAGAGACAAGTAGCTAATAGGCTTCAAGGTTTATTCAGAATATATAATAGGATTAATAGATGAGGATAATTGACAAAGAGTTAGGAAGGATGAGAATTAGGATGGGTATTTATACTAATTAACGAGAGGTCTAGTTCTCTTCATGAACTAGATCATTATAGTGTGATGTTATCCATTACAGAGTATACTCGAGATGCGAGTTGGTTGAGAATAACATGTTAACTCTTTCAGTGTAAATCCAATATGTGTTCTGGTTGTAATTGATATGTTAAGTTGCGCAGTACGTTGTATTCACAGCCGTACTGCATAAGCTGGAGATTAACAAGCGGGGCGGTTGATATGTCGATAGGTTAAATATAGTAATTGATTATGCTTGACAGGTTCATGACATTTTCCGTTCTTACTGCTTCAAATCGTCTATTACAAACCTAAATTCAGCACTCTCTAGTCAAACAATCTACCCCAAACAGTCTTTACTATACATACAACGAACATTTACATATAAATCAAATCACTTTTACTACCAGCATCTGCTCAGAATTCATAAATTAGTTAAATCTTGCATATCTCGTTAACTAAAAGAGCTACATTATTTTATTTACACCATCATCGCATTTTACGCAAGAATTCGTCATAGTAACCTGCTAGTTTCAAAGCGCTACCGTCAATATTTAAAAACTCGATTTTGGATCGTTGTTGTATCCAGAGAAAGATACAAGTGGAGATAATATAAAAGTAAAATAAAGACTTGTAAAATAAGCCAGATACGAAAACTAAAGATTTATTAATTGAATTAAGCACACCTTTTATATTAAATCATAATCGCTAAGTCAATCAATCTATCTTATTGTTTAATGACCTGATGTTTGACAAGTGTCAAACATGTATATTCACAACACAGCATTTTATCAGGAACAATGGTCTGATATAGAATTTAGGTTGAGTCAGGCATTGTCTCAAACATGCCGCAATCTTCCCAAATCTCTTATTCAGCACAGACCATTTAGAATGTTCTCAAACAACTAAGTAGCTTGTTCCTTATCTTGAGACTCTATCAAAAGATCTACTAGCATCAAATGAAGTATCGTGATCCGATTATAACTGAGTTATTCTAACTCAAGTATCCCGCTGGATGCAACAATCGTCCAAAAGTCCAAAAGTCAAAATCTGAAAATCATTTCCAACATTCATGACCAGATATAAGATCACATTCACAATATGAGGTAACTTGAAACTATTGTAGTACTATGAAAATGAAGCAACTTTAAGCTGAGGACATGGTACTAAAAATGCCTTGTTGTCGAGATACCGTAATAATGAACATTGGAGAGGGCACGATTTAGCTGGGAGTAGATGCATGCCTCATTTTGGTGTGCATAAACGAAACAGGAAAAAGTAAGCTACAATCACCCAGTCTTGAAAACAACACTCATTAACAAGTAAAGTATCCCTCTATAACCATAGATTAGCAACTTATTATGTGCATTGTAATGAAATAGCACCTATTCTGGCACCCAAATTGACATTGTAATAAAACCCAGATGAATCATGGCTGATTTATCCAGGAACCAAATCTATGGAAAGCATAAGTAAACAATAGCTAGAGTCTGTGGAAGCTTGTACTCCTGATCAAAGTACAGACTTCTACAATTGTGGCACATGCTAATGTTGAACGATGCTGATCATATTCATAAATAAACAATGTTCCAAATATGTATAAACGAGGCACCTGCTAAAGCAGTGGCAATAACTCTAAATGTAAACATTCTTGTTTATAGAACAATAACTTAAGCTCAGTTGCAATCAGGATTCTGAAGGATCACAATCCTGACCGAAACAATAGTATCGACTTTAATACCAACATATCAAAATCTCAACTACAATCCAAAGTGAGAGAGTGTCAACAAGGACATTCTTTAATTAAGCTGTAAAATAAGCATTCTCACTGTAATGAAGCTATTTTACAATTGATATAAATACAAGCTCTCTTAAAGAGCATGTATCCTTTCTTCAGATTTCTTTTAATCGAAATAAAACGTGGAAAGACTATAATTGTATTTTCTCTGGTTTATTTTTTCATATTTTTTTTCTATTCTCATAAAATTGATCCCAATTTTATTCCATGCATTATGCCACGCTCCAAATTCAAAGAGGATGATACAATGAGAAGCTTCCTCTGTATAGGGTAGCTGAAATCGAACTGAGATTAAAATCACCAGTGTCCTGGATGACAGTATATGAATCTTGAAATCTGTCATGACTTAAACTTGGTAGTTGTTGATAATAAACATTTATTTAAATATATATGAAACTTGTGCAGAATTTAAAGGCGCATCAAATGGTACTAATCTTGTCTGATTTGGTCAAAATTAGACCGTTTAGCTGGGCAAGAAATTTTTTCTCGAATTTTGATGGTTTTTCAAGAAAACCTCCATCTCTGTCAAAATAAACCTACTTGTAACATTCATTATTATTGTAAAGCAAAACATTTCTTATCATTTGAGCTTTTACTGGAAGTTCTAGCTTGATTCTACGTAGAGAAATGAGCAAAAACGTCTGACCCAAAAAATCATCAGCTAATTTTCTTGCCTGTAAGGGTAAGCCAAATTTGGTGAAAGATGGCCGATTTTCCAAGGACATAACTTTTTGTGATATCTCTGCCAATACTGATCAGATTTGAGCAAAACAAACACCATTCAATAGGTCTACATTAGCCGCAACATAATCTAAAAGTTAAAAACACCTAATAGACGTTCCCTTCATGAAATAACTCAAAGTCATGTATTTTGATTTGCCTCAAGCGGGCACTACCCGACATATTTTTGGAAATACTAATAATAACCATACCATCGTATAGAGAATTAAAAAAGAAACAAAAGTCAAGCACTACGCAACATCGACTCACTTAGTAAAGCATAGAGAAATATCCCTTCAAAGTTTGATCATTTTTCTCATTTTTCCTTCTTACTGCTTCACATCGTCCATTAAAAACTCAAATTTAGCACAAACTAGTCAATCAAAGTACCCCAAACAACTTTTGCTATACATACAACCAACGTTCATATATCAATCCAATGACTTTTATTAGTAGTATCTGCTCAAATCTTGCATTTTTCACAACTTGCTCATTTCTCAACAACAACTCATTCTATTCAAAATCCAATTGCAGTTTCATCTTTTCCACAAAATTTCGGTATAATAACATGCCAAGTTTGAAACTGTCGCATCAATATTTAAAATCTCGATGTTTGATTGTCCAAAAGTCCAAAAGTCAAAATCTGAAAATCATTTCCAACATCCATGATCAGATATGAGGTCACTTATTTACACAATATGAAATAATATAAAAGATTATTGTAGTAATATGAAATGAGGCAACTTTTAAGCTGAGGACATGGTATTAAAAATTTCTTGTCTGTTGTTGCGCCCAGCGGGATACTTGAGTTGGAATAACTCAGTTGTAATCGCATCATGATACATCATCATTTGACACTAGATTTTTTGAGAGTCTCAAGATAAGTAACAAGCTACTTAGTTGTTTGAGAATATTTGAAATGGTCCGTGCTTAATGAAAGATTTGGGAAGATCACTACTACGGTATGTTTGATTGATACAATGCCTAACTCAACCTAAATTCTGGATCAGATCATTGTTCCTAATAAAATGCTGCGTTTTAAATGTATGTTTGTTGTTGACAACACTTGTCAAACCTCAGGTGATTATTAATAAACAATAAGATAGATTGATGATGATTGTCTTAGCGATTATAATTTTATTATATAAAAGGTGTGCTTATTATTTCAATTAATAAATCTTTAGTTTTTGTATCTGGCTTAATTTTACAAGTCTTTATTTTACTTTTATATTATCACTACTACCTGTACCTTTTCTCTGGATACAGCAACTTTACTGACAACAGTCAGTTCAGAGAAACTGACCACCACCTGTTTGAGAAAAATGTGGATTACGATCCAAGCTCACCTACCTACTGCAGATATGTCATGTTGCCCATGAATCGACAATGCCCTGATTGTAACGCATTATTGTATACTGAAGAGCTCCTTAAAAATAAGTTTTCAATGTGCTGTAAGCAAGGGAAGGTTTCTTTAGAAAAGCCTCTGCCAAACCCTCCTGAGACACTTCGAGCTTTGCTTACAAGTTCAGATGATGAGGAGAGCCGAGGTTTTAGACGCAACATAGGAGTGTATAACAATAGTTTTGCCCTTATACCTCGCTTGGAGCAAAACAGAATGCGCAATACAGTGGATTCAACTTTGGCGCATACACATTCCGAGTTCAAGGAGGAACATATCATAGAATACCTCCTTTAGTGCCTCAATACGGATATGGTCCACAATATGCCAAAGTGTATTTTACTGATCCGGAATACCAAGGAAACATATGGAGAGGTATCTACTCCCAACTGCATACTACTGTGATTGATCGTATTCAACAAATGTTGCTAGCAAAAATTCCATTTGCTTGGACGTTTGAGAATGCAAGACAGCAATTTGCAGATAATCAGACTGATTTCCATATCAGTATCAATGGAAGAGCAACTGCGACTATGGGAAGAACTTACTCTGCACCAACAGCTGATGATGAAGTAGTAGTAGTAGCCATCGCCATAGATCCACCATCCATTAACGACCCCAACTATGTTGCTCATTTGAAGAGAGATGTTGCCGTATTTCGAAGAAACGGTCATGTTGAGCATATGAAGAACGAATGCCATCGAGCATACGATCCGATGCATTATGCGTTGATGTTCCCCCCTCGAGGCGAAAATGATTGGCGTACACAGATGGCGCTAAATCGTCTTGCAATGGAGGTAGACGACGCCGCTGACGAGAATCAAAAAAAGGATGCTGAAGATATCGTCGAAAACGATGATGATGAGGGCCAGCAGGATGACAAACATGGGACCAAAATCTCCCTTTGTAAGAAGGTAGTAGATCTGCCGCTATCGTACATACTGTACGAAGAGCCCAGAAAAACATCATCAGTGTGATGTAATTCTACGCTTATCGTATTCTAGTAAGAATAAATGAGGGCATGCTTTATTATTCTGGTCGATTGTTTCATCAGTATGTGGTGGATATGTACTGTATGTCAAAGTGGAGCATCGTAGATGATTGGAGTTTCTTCGAAAAAAACAATAATCAGGGATCTCTACGTACGGAGCTTTACTCAGGTCTGGCTGATGCTACTGTCACTGATAGTACAACAACCTCAACTGAAGAGATTGGAAGAAGACAAACCATCCTGCCTTCATCGTCTCATGTTGAATCACCAAGAGCCATGCATCAACAACTATACCAGGAATCGATGGTAATCGTCTCTGTCCTTGGTAGACCAAGCTATTTCATCATATTTACATGCAATCCTCATTGGGTGGAAATTACAAGAGAGCTGCTGCTGCGGAATGGTGGCAAAGCTCCTCCTGCAGATAATAAGCCTGATTATTGTATGCACACATTTAACTGTACCGGGATAATAAATATCGTAGCTTAAGTATGGTAGCAAATTATACAACACATACGAAGCATATGTAACATAAACCTTATCAACATGTAAACGATTACCCTGATATTCACATAAGCTAAGTTCTACTAAGCTATTCTTCTTATATTAAAGGATAGCAATAAATAAGAAATATAAGTAATAATTAGCGTTGCCAAGAGCAGCTAAAGATACTCAGATTCATCATCTACTGTATATCTGAATTAATTACATTTAGCATAAGTGAGGATTGATACTAAAATTTAGCATGAGAACACCATTCTAGATGGGTGTGTAAGCAATCCATAAATCAAACATATAAATAGCAGTGGACATCCATCCATTCATTGATTCCCCATCTAATTTACTTGTGAATAAAATTCTATATCCATTCTCACGTACTTTTCCTTCCCTCTTAAATCATACATGCTGTTAAATACACACATTATAGTACATGATTTGTAATTCCAGATCATCTTGGGTAAATCCAAGATGGTAAGAAAGAGTATATCCAAAAAAGCTATAAAAAACATTAAAGACTTGATCTTGTGCAACTTGTACCTGAAACCCACGCTGATCCAAACGAAATCAACTTTAGTATAAATATAATAACAAAGGTCATGGTAGACCATGACACTTTGCTTTACTTTTATTTCTCTTGAATAAATATAGAAGACTTTTAATTGTATTAGCACACTGCTTTTTATTGTAATTTTGTAGCAATACATATGCAACACTGATCTTTGTGTTCGAATATTTGCAGCAAAACAGCAGCTGCTCATGTCTGATATCAAGATAAAGCCGTATATCTTTGGTAATGTCACTGGCTTTACTCGCGTTGTTGAATTTCAAGAGCGCGGCTTGCCCCATGCTCATACGTTGGTTATTGTGGATGAACAGAGCAGACTTACTCCTGAGACTTATGACAAGTATGTGAGTGCCGAACTGCCTGACCAAATCAGACACCCAAAAGCGTACACCTTAGTTGCTAGAAACATGATGCATAATCCATGCTGTGGGAAAGACATCAGTACAGTAGCCATAGGCCATGCTTAGATGATAATGTCAAGTGTACCTAGCGCTATCAAAAGCCATCATACTACGCTGAAGAGAAGACTTTCATCGATTCAAAAGGATTTGTTCATTACAGACGGCGAAGCCAATCAAGAAGCATGCCTGTAAACTTTGGAGTATTGGATTCTCAAAAAATAACTATAAAAAACCAATATATTGACAAGATACGAAAAATCAATATATTTCTCATTAAGGCGTCTTCAACTTCACATCCACTATTTATAAGAATTTCTAAAAGACGTAAATTTCTAGGTAACTATTGTCATGGTTAATCTGAATGCTTAATTGATTGACTGATGAACTTCTTTCTCTTGGAAAAATCGTTATCACTATAGCCCAATCTTGGTATCTCTACTATTATTCTTGACAGTTCCCTTGTATAATTCTTAAGGTACTACACAAGCTCGTAAAACATTTATCTTATTCTTGATTTGAAACAAAGACTTTATTCTTCAAACTCAAGTATTATTTCAATTGCTTACTTCAATCTTCAGTTAAAGCTGATGAGCTGCTCAAGCTATCCTTTACTATTCTGGCAGATCAGAGTCATTTCAACTCAAATATCCCGCTGGACTCAACAAAAATACATGACTTTTAGTTATTTCGTGGAGGGAACGTCTATCAGGTGTTTTTGACTTTTTGATTATGTTGGGGCTATAGTAGACCTATTGAATGGCCTTTGTTTTGTTCAAATCTGATTAGTATTGGCCGAGATATCTCATAAACTTATGTCCTTGGAAAATTGGCCATGTTTGACCAATTTTGGCTTACCCTCACAGGCCAGAAAATTAGCTGACAGTTTTTGGGTCAAACGTTTTTGCTCATTTCTCTACGTAGAGTCAAGCTAGGACTTCCAGTAAGAGCTCAAATGATAGGAAATTTTTTTTTTTACAATAAGCATTTATTTTACAAGTAGGTTTATTTTAACAGAGATGAAGGTTTTCTTGAAAAACCTTCAAAATTTGACAAAAAATGTTCTGTCGCTTTGAAACGCCTAGTGTTGATCAAATCAGACAAAATTAATGTCATTCGATGCGCCTTTAAATTCTACACAAGTTTGATATAAACTTGAACAAGTGTTTCTTACCAACTATCGCCAAGTTTAGGTCATGACAGATCTCATGATGAATAAGGCCTCATTCTAAGCAATAGGGATTTCAACCTCAGTTTGATATCAGCTACCCTATATCCAGAGTAGTACTACACTCGTGACGTCAAGTTTGCAACTTTTTTTTTCCCTTCCCATTCCCCCGTTTTTCTTTTTCATTCCCCCGTTTTTAATACTACTTTTACTGCTAAACAACCTATTATTCATCTTATCGTTGAAGGCGATCATCGTAGAAAGGCCATCAAGCCTGTGATTATTGCTAGCATATGTAGGTGAGTGTATTTACTGTATCGATTGTCCAAGTCAATTATTAATTAGTTATTCTTTTTCTTTGTGGACTAGAATAGCTACCGACGACGACTGCTTCAAAACAAAAGAAAACAACAACAACGCAACAACTGGTGAACACTGCTTCGACTTCTTACGGTATTGCCGCCACCACCACCGCTTCTCTGAAGTCTTATCAATTGTCTTTTCTGAATACGGTATGTACCATTGGTTATTACTTTTCATTGAATCATCGTAACTAACTGCTGAATTTCCTTTTACTTTTAGGGAATGTTTTTTGTGTATATTCGAAACTCCAGCAAGACCTCTGGTGGTGCTATTTCTCGCTGCTTTGACGACACTACTCTTCTCTGCAACATGTCATTTTCAATGCTGTTCTTGCCTGGTTTAGTGCTGTCTGCAAGTTATTAGTAGCGCTGTTCCTCCTCTCTTCTGCTGGTTTGGTGCTGTCTGCAAGTCATCTCAAGTGGCATTGTTACTCTCTGGTTTGGTGCTGTCTTCTGCAAGTCATTTGTATTGCTACGTTTCTCGAGTTCAATGGATCAGGTTAGTTTCAATGATGTCTGCTGTTCAATAATATCTTACTGATTACACGAATTTGACAAAATATAGGCATCAAGCACAAGGTGGTGCTTCTCTAGGATAATATTAGATGATACAGAACAACCTGTCGTGAATTGCTCAACAAGTAAGTATAAATGACGTAGATTGTTCGATACATTACTGACTATTATTTTATTATTTTAATGTAATTTGTAGGCAACAAGTATAAGGTCATAACGAAGAATGGATGATGAATGATGGATACTGGATGCAACCAGAGCTGCTAAAAGTTGATTAAGTAAGTATATACAGGATTTTGAATTCAAAAGTTGGAAAAAAATTTTAATTATGGATTTGCTGGATTCAAATCTTGGATTTTGCAGTCTGTATTTATTGATTTCACTTCAACGTCATTTCATGCATTATTACTCTGCCATGACTTTGAGCTCCTTCAGTACTTTTTTCACCTCATCTAACAATAAAACCTTCTTGTATTGAATTAAATGGTATCTACTCGTCGCAATCTTAACAACCAAACAGCCTCTGCTGAACCTGAGATCGTTAATTCTGGTCGTATTGCGAAGAAGAGAAGATCAAACGGTCCCCAAAAGCGCTTGTCAACACATATCAAGAACATTATTGTTGACAAATGTCTTCGCAAGGAGTCAATGAAAAAGGCAGAAGTTGCAAGAATGTTCGGTGTTTCTTGGCAAACGGTAGATAATATCGTAGAAAAGTATGTCAGGGACGGAACAGTCGAGCCCAAGAAGCGGGGAGGATGTCGACAAAGTAACATCAAAATCCACCAAGAACACTCTCGATTCATACAAGATATCTTGGATGAAGACTGTACTGTAACGGTCGGCTTCATGAGAGGAAAACTGTTCGAGCAATTTCCTCAATTGCAAGAACAAGGCCTGGATCCTAGTACATTGTACAAGCATATCGTTAAACACATTGGGTTTACATTGAAGAGGACCAAGCCTGTAGAAGAAAAAAGAAATGATCCAACTACAATTGCTAGAAGAAAAGCCTATGTTGATAACATGCCAATTGATGGCGTATCTTACAAGACCAATTGTATCTTTTTAGACGAAGCAGGGTTTAATGCAAACCTTATTAGAGGTGAAGGATGGTCGAGAAAAGGTGAAAACAGTGTTGTAAAAACCAAGACGAAAAGAGCCTTGAATATAACAATTCTTGCGGCAATATCGTACCAAGGTGTCGAGAATATTCAAGCCAAGGTAGTTCCTGGAGGCACAACTGGGCAAATATTTTCTCAGTTTGTGAAGGGCGTCATGGAGGCACTTGACAGAAACAATTCAGCGCCTCACTACTTTGTAATGGACAATGCCTCAATCCACAGGTCTGCTCCTGTTAGAGAGCTTTTTGGCAGTTCTAGGCACAAGCTTCATCTACTCCCCCCTTACTCCCCTTTCTTGAATCCTGTTGAAGAATGTTTTTCAAAGCTCAAGACATTGGTAAAGAGGAAACCTGGATTGGCTAGTGATGCATTCTTGAGACATATATCAGAGTCCTCCCATCAAATTGCTAGTGAAAACTGTCAAGGATGGGTCGAACATAGTATTCAATTTTTCCCTGATTGTTCTCAAAGCAAAGAAATTCTTTAATCAATAAATACAGACTGCAAAATCCAAGATTTGAATCCAGCAAATCCATAATTAAAATTTTTTTTCCAACTTTTGAATTCAAAATCCTGTAATATGACGCTGATTGAAGAATGCAATATTGATTATATCGTTTTGACTATCTATAGGAAAGCGCATGGCAACAATCATCTACACTACTGCATGCTGGAAGATAACAGCCAAGTTATGTTTTTCTGTCATGCACAACGATAGCAACAGTAGTAGATACAACCCATTATTTATTTTTGATTGTTTATTTTTCTCCCCCTTATTTTCCTTGACTCTCCCTTTTCTTTTTTCTTGGCTTTTCGCCCTTATTTTTTTTTTTTACTTTCATCTACATGTAATGTTATTACCCTCATTATTTTTCTTTCTTTCTGTGTTTCTGTGAAGCATACCTTTTTTTTTTACGTTGAGTGGATGTGCCTATCACTGAAGCTCAACAATAACAAGATTCCGAGGCTAGGATTAGATAGGCTGGTCCAAACTTAATTGTTTCTACTTACTTAGCGACAGTTGAGGGTCTTAATAAACATAATTCCTCATGTTAGAGGTGTAGTAAGGCATGCTCTAGCACCTGAGGGGTGGTCTAATTGAAATACTACCTAATTGCATTTTTGGGTAGTACTTCAAATTCCGCCTAACATCATTGCAGAGGGAAGTGCTGTCATTTTTTTTCCAGGATTTCAGGGTGTCTGCAGGGTATATAGAACTGATTTGATTGGCTGGAAGTTGATAGTATCGATAAGTAATAAATTCTCATTCATTGAATCTTTACATGAAGGTATCAGTAACTGAGCATCCGTGGTTTCGTTTTTAGAAGTGTCATCATGGTTGCTGCCGATGTCTTGCGGCAACACGAATTAGGTCGAACCTGTCCAACTACTCGATTTTGGTGTAAATCGTTGGGAACAATTTAAGATTTTAAAAAGTACTTTAAATTATTATTATTGATGGAACAACAGCGAACAAAACTGTTATATTTTGCCCTAAAGAACACTAGCAGCCATCTATTTTTTGGGGTATTCTGCTTTTTTGTCTAATAATAAATAATATCAAGTGGTAAAGAGTATTTTTTAATCATCGTTGATCGACGTAATTTAACAACAACAACAGAAATGATTTACATGATTGTTGTGTCCCCCTGAAAGCGGCTCTGATAAGTTTTAGTGAAGCTCTTTCGCTAAACCTACTATAAAGAACATCCAACGTCCATAGACTTTTTTTGTTAACAATCAATCTCTAAATTTCTCCAAGTCAAGCTAATCCTTGCACCAGTTAACCCTTCTTATTGAACCTTGGAGGAGCAGCAAATGAATATATTTAGTTCTGATAAATGTATTTTTCTAATTTGCTTTGTTAATTTAAGAATCGCCTTCCATTTTAAAAAAAGTTTCGACTCAATTCTGTAATTACGACCTCCTACAAGTATTCTGATGATCGAGTACTCATATATAGCGCACTACTATTTCCAAGACGATGGGATGGATTTTCAAGGATTATGCGTGGTGCGAAACATGCTGAGAAGGCGTTCGGACTGCAAATTTGATACCCTTTTCACATTTTCCATTTTTCTTTGAAGCTGAATCTTTTTCCTTTGCAAACATATCAAATACTACAAAATGGATACTATACAAAGATCATGTCAAGACATGCAAAAGAAACAGTCTGTAATGCAAGACACAATTCTCGATAAATTGGCTTCTTTTAAGGATATACTGGAAAAAAAGAAGCAATCACTTGCAACTGGTAATGTATGCAGCATAAACCACAATGGAGATATGCTAAATACTAGCAATATCAGATAACAGCAATCCAGAGCAAAGCATTATAGAAATCAAAGACGCTGCAAAACTATTGCAACTTCAAAAGCCTCAAAAAGAGTTTGAGACTTGCTTGAAGAAATTGAACAAAGACTTGGAAAGAGTACATATCGCAATTCATCTTACGGAAATATTATAACTAACAAAACATCTTAGAAATTCAAGCAGGATATCTCTGTGATTTATCACCCAGAAGCATTTGTTGGAAAAGAGAACTTGATTTTTCGTGCTTTAGCATTGCACTTTATTCGACAAGGAAAATTTGAGTTGTGCGATGAATTCATGGACGAGGCTCAAGTGCCAATTGACGATGAACTGCGCTTAACGGTTGAACATCTGAAATCCGAGTTTGAACAAATGTATACTGTTTTGAATCAATTGGATAAAGAGAATGATCTGACATCTGCAATCAAGTAAGGCTACCGATTTTGTCTTCTTGTTGGTATGTACTAATGCTTATATAGATGGACAGAGGAACATCATGATGGTTTACAAAAATTGGGAAGTTCTCTAGAATTCAACTTGCATCGTATGAAATTTATCCAGTTTTTGTTGGCTGGCGATGCGTTGGAGGCCATCAATTATGGCAGAACCCACTTTCAACATTTTGGTGAAAAAAACTATCCTGGTAGGCTCAAAGTATCTTTAGTACAGACAGTTTAATGACATGATTATAGAAATCAAGAGATTAATGACAGCATCATTATATATAAACGATATATCAAGCTCTCGCTACGCCGATTTGTGCTCACCATCAAATTGGACTGAAATCAAACAAGAATTTCAAAGGGATTTCTGTTCACTTTTAAAGATGAGTTCAGAAAGTCCACTTTATACCAGGTTAGTCTTACATTGTGCATTATGAATTTCTTTTATTGATGATTATCTTGTAGTGTGTATGTTGGCACAACAGCATTACCAGTAATCATGAAACTATTTACCATCATGGCAAGTAAGAGAGCAGAATGGAGTGCACAGGATGAATTGCCAGTCGAGATCCCTCTAGATGAAGAATTGAGATACCATTCAGTTTTTGCTTGCCCTGTGTCCAAAGAACAAGCAACAGATGAGAATCCTCCCATGATGATGCCCTGTGGCCATGTCATTTGTAAGGAGAGTTTGACACGATTATCTAGAAACAGCAGAGTTGCTGCACGATTCAAATGTCCATATTGTCCCTCAGAATCATCTATAGATCAGGCTGTACAAGTTTATTTTTAATAAAGGTGCTTTTTTTATTTCAAAATTTAATCAAGTTTTTTAGCTTTGTACAGGACGATATAGGCAGTGTGCCAATCTCCTCCACCATCAAGTCGCTCGATGTCAGCATCTTGAAGCACGGAGACCTTGTCATCATCAAATTTGTGCCACTCATTAGGACCCTTTTTGACCCAAGCGATATAATGACCAGAATCGGCAGAGCGGCCAACATGTGTCAAAACTGCAGCGAGTTCGTATTGACCAGTGGGATTACATCCAACGTCTTTGATGAGTTCAGGGTCCAAATATTCGGTCCAGTCAACCTTTCCATCGTCAGTGTCCATAGGATCGCTCTTGCTTGCATCAGTACTGGTGGTTGTGGTAGTGGTAGCACTTGATGAAGCAGCACTAATGTCGTTGTTCATCTTTCTACGCTTCTCATCTCTTTCTTTGGCGATCTTTTTATCTTCCACTTGCTTAATCTTCAATTTTGCCTTGGTGAATTTGTTTTGAAGTTCAGGTGTACAGATCTCGGTTGCATCAAATTCAAGAGGGAATTTGACCTTACGTAAAATCTTGGCCTTGACTTGCTCTTGAGGTTTCCAGAAAAAGCGAACAAATTGAATTGGCAAGTATTGGGGGAGGCGACTTACGCGAGATTTACGAATGTATTTAGCGGTGCGATTCAATGTAGGAGATGTCTTTTCCAATTCCTCGTTCAATGATTCCAAAATACCATTAATCATATAGTTGATGCCTGATTGATAAATGGCTTAATAAAAGATCTCGAATTAAATCAAACCCGTAACTTACTGATAGAGATATGACAACTCAACTTGTTAAATGAATCAGTGGATACAACTTTATCTTCTTCGGGAGCCTCTTCGCAAGTAGTTCTAACATGAATCACATCAGTACTGAGAGTATCTGGGTGAATCATCAAAACTTACTCTGTTTGCAATTGGCCAGTCATGTAACGTTCAACAAAATTCTGGTCGGATTCGTTCTTGGGCAATTTAGCCTTCAACACAGATACAAGTTCACTCCAGCATTCTTCAGCATCTTGTTGCATAGGAACACCGCCTTGGCCTGTTTGAGAGAATTGAGGGAATGATTGGCGAAGCATCTATAAAGAAAAGCTCATGAGCTCATGTCATGCAAACTGTTTATACATATTTTGATCCTACCTGCCAGAAAACCAAAGGAGGGAAACCGTCAGATACTTTATTGAGGTTGACAAAAAGATCACGTAGACTTGCAACCAAGTTACCACGGTTATCGACTCCATTCAATCCACCCTGATACTTTTCCAAAGAAGTCTGAAGTTCTGGCATAGCACGCATACATTGCAAAGTTGCATTCTATAAACCGATGAGCCGCTGATTCGAGATACCATCCAAATTCTCTTACCATGTAGCATGTATTTCCAAGGTTTTCCAATCCAGGGGGAATATCCAACTATCAAGCAATGCGTTAATGGGATTGTCAAGTGTATGCGTAGTCGACCTTACAGCTTCAGCAACTTCAGCATCTGTCATGTCTTCTAAGAATTGAACGGGCTTTGGAGGTGGTTTAGGAAGCTCGCCTGCTGTACCCATCATCATGAAACTATGGCCCTATTTTCAACTCATGAGCACTTTAATCCTCATTCGAATCGTCAGGATATTTACATCTTTCAACCCTAATTTATTCAAGTCTGTATCATCCTACAGTTATAGCAGTTTATCAATCAGCTTGTTCCCTTGGTTTCTATTGCACTTGACTACTATACCTTTAGAATGCCACCTTTGACCATGATCTTTTGACGCTCAGGAGGTACGCCTGTTTGTGAATAGATTTGAGTCTTGAAGAGTTCAGCTGACTCATCGGTATCTAATGGAAAGGTTGGTATGAATGCATTCTCACTTAGCTTCATTACTTACCTAACTCCAAGTTTTCAAACTTCTTGCCACTCCACTTGATTGTAACGTTTAACTTAGGCATATTTCAATTTCTAAAGTAATTGAGAAAGAAGAGACGCGCGTATATACACATTTCAGATCCAGTTTTGTATGAAAAGTAGCGGGGAGTCCGCAGTGCCAAATCAGAATTAGCTGTATAACAGTAAGCATCTGACACTGTAGCAGCTACGCATTATGTTGTCCGGATCAGTGCTTAGGTACCGTTAAATTATGTTCACTTTATTTTAAGGGACGACAGTAAGCAATTCAGCGACAAGCATGTCTATACCATTTCCAGTTTACCACTGAGCGAAATGATCAATGTTGCTGTTAGTAAGAGGAACTGGATTTCTTACGAAAGACATCTATCAAAGAAAGCAAAGTGCATAATTTCGATGACTACAACTATGATCAAGGTCAATTTCAGCTAAGGTCAAAGCAGCATGTTACAAAAGAAATACCTGGATCAATACCGGCGTGCTCCATTCTTCAAATGCTAGACATCCCTAGTATGATATATACAGTATATACCGTTGGCTTGTCGTGGCAAATCTTGATGCTCGATTTCTTCTGGTCTTGCTGAAATCCATCTGTTGAAATACCATTTGAGAGCCAGTATGGCCATGCTACGGCAGGTATCAGACCCATCAACGTTGGTGATTGCAATACATTTCAGTCCGGATTAGGTTCCGGGTCAAAACATGACGTACACTTTAGTACGAGTTCACAACAACAACAACACATCATTAGAACTCCACAACGCAAAGGGAATCAAAAGTTGCTGCTTCTTGGTTTCCCTTTGACGCTTTCTTTCTCTCTTCTTACTTTTAAAAACCTATAAAAAAAAGAGTCGCAGCTGTTGTAAAATAAATCTTTTACTTCTCTTTTTTCTCTTTTTCTCTCTTTCATATATAAATATAAACCCTTTACTTGACAGATTTCAAGAAGAAAAGAATCACAACAAAAGGTTTGTTTGAATGATGTGGGAGCTTTGAAAATGGCATGGACTAAACATTGCATGCAGTATATTAGTAATACTCGCGATCAATGAAGATCAAAAAATCACCATCCAAAAAGTTAGCTCCATTGGTAAGCATGCTAGCTTGTACCGTAGCAATGCGAGTGATATATAACATGTTTGAAATAGCCACGTCAGCTGAGTGACTTGATAAGACGCTTGGAAGTAGAACAGAAAGAGCAGATCCCCACCATTATCCGAGAATTGAGCTCATGGTCGTATGCTAGAGGAGATCTATTCCATTGGGTCGCCGTACTTGATAGATTTGATGATATTTTACTTGGCATTTGCACTGAATACAACCTCAAAGACATACAAACAAAGCCATTTGATGACCAGACAAAAGAGCTCATCTTGTCCATCATTGACCTTTCGTGTACATTGTTTGAGAATTGTACCAACAGAAACATTTACAACTTATACGAGGTAAGCATAAAGAGAAAGAGTATATATATATATATAAGACAATATCCCAACTGACGCATTTATAAAGCATCTCAACATGTTGTTAAATACATTTGACATGGACGTATTACACCAAGTACTTCATTTCCTGATTAAACCAGCTCAGAGAATCAACAACCCAAAAGCAATCCGCTCATCATTTTCTGTTCCTCAAGATAAAATTGTAGAATTGGCTCGAGGATGGAGTCATGTACCCGTTGAACTGTTACGTATTGCACAGGATTTAACTGTTACACCTAAAATGATGACTTTAAATCTTCAGTTCTATCGTACAACCACAATGGAGGGCCATCAAGTTATCACTGAAAACATGGCAGATCCAGAGTTTCAAAAGGAGGATGTGGATGTATTTATGGATCTTGTTAAAAAGTACGATGTGCCCAGCGAGTCCCAATTTGAATTGGCAAACAGAATTCGAATTGCAAAACACGTCAATGACCCTGAAAAGAGAAGACAATTGCTCGGTATCCGTATCTTGGCCATCACTGTCATGTGTATGTATCCTCCCACCCACATTATATAGACTGTGTAGTTAACCACTTTATCACATCTTGTATAGCTCATGCGGTCTCTGAAACTACTGCACAAAACAAGGTCTTTATTTACGAACCTTACTTGATTTCGCAACTAGCAGAATTGATCTCTCCTGAGAAACAAGTTGATACCGTATGTAGTTTAGTTTGATGAGGTATATGGATGATTAACCTTTATGTTAGACCATTCAAACCTATGTATTATACGCACTCGACGGCATTACTAGACACCGAAATAAGCTTTCTGAGGTACTGATTGCTGTCAATGCCTCTGCCAACCATGGTACAATGATGCAAATTTTGCGCAAAACCAACTTAAGCGAAGCATATCCTCAGCCTTTCTTGGACGCATTACTTACATTTGTGTCTTACCTATTACAAACTCAACCAGGTGGACAAATGTTGATGTCGGCAGGCATTATCCCCACGCTTGTTCAAATTGTCGGAAACCATCAGTACACGCAACTCAAAAACGTAGCCAAAGTGGTGGGCCTCATTGACACTATTGTCAATTCATTCGCTACCTCATTCTCGGCTTTCTGCAACGCCAATGGTTTGGATACATTGTTGAATCGCATCAAGGTAGGACAAAGAGAGTACTTGTATATCAGTGATTAAATGTTTGACATGATTAGCTGGAAATTGAAACATGCGCAAAGAGTGCCATTTCAGACGACGACCAGCTCAATGCAACCAGCACCGTTCCCTATGATAGATTATCCACCATCAAAGCCATGCTCAAATTCCTGTTACGCATGATGGAGTCTTCAGGCACAACAGACGGACTTCGTAATTTGATTGATTCCAGCCTGCCACAGTCATTGAAGCTGATCATGGAAGATCCCAAGCTATTCGGCAACAGCATATTTGCCCTGGCTATCAATGTCAGCACCACCTTTATCCATAATGAGCCTACTTCATTGCCCATCCTGCAAGAAGCTAAGCTCCCACAAAGCTTTCTGCATACCATTTCCACCTACGATTCGCCCAACCATGAAGTCTTGATGGCAGCCGTGAATGCATTTGGCGCCATGTGTCTGAATGCCCAAGGTCTCGACATGTTCAATACTGAGAAGCCTTTGCCGCACTTTTTTGACCTGATGACATCGCATGATTTCCTGAGAAACCCCATGGACGTAGATCGCGCAACTGGATTGGGATCTACAATGGATGAATTGATCCGACATCATCCCTCTTTAAAGCCCTCAGTATTTCAATGTGTTACATCTCTTATTAAAAAAGTAATTGAAATGGGTTCTGACATGAATGGTGTTGGAAAATCAAGTGATAATAGTCATTTACTACAGACATCTTCTGAAGATACCAACATGTCGACTTCTAATGCAACAACAGCTGGTAGTGGTGGTGCAGAAGAGGAAGACAAGCCTGAAAAAGTAGAATGTTTACTCGTATCGTTCATTGATTTGGTCTCTCGTTTCCTCGAAGGTCTGTTTCAAAATCAATCTAATATCAAAGAGTTTGTCGAAGAAGGATGCGCTGAAATGCTGCTCAACTACTATTCTCTGCCTCTCTTACCGGCCAATTTCTCAGTAACCATCGCCTCGGACTCTCTCTCGTACTTGTTCCGCATGATCAGCGAAGTCAGCCCCTTGCCTACAGTGCTGGCTATTGCCGCCAAGGTAAAGGAATCTATCCGCTTCATCACCGACAAGACAGACGACTATCAAAAGAGCAAGCTGATCGAGTTTGTGGATGTGAATGCTACAGAAGCCGACAAAATTGAACGAGGAAATCAATGGCTTCGTCAAATGATCCAGTTGCACGGCTATGTTGGCCTCTTGTCTAATATATGCTGTTCCTCTGTATTGTCTCACGGTAGAAACGGTGCTTCCTTGGTGACTGAATTCCTTTCTGAATCAAAGCCAGAGAACATTATCCAGCTACTTGGTCAACTCCATAGACACATGGTTTGGGAAAACCTCTTGCTGAAAGAGGCTCTGCCTCCTGCTTGGTATGCTGTCAAATCTTCCTCTTCCGCAAATACTCTTGGTGCGTTGAAAAAGGGCCTTACCAGTATCACAGACCATCCATTAGGCATCTACAGCACAAATACACAAACAGAAACATCTGCGTCTACCACTACTGACGCTGCTCCAGAGGCTAGTACTGCTTCTTCTTCTTCTGCAAATGCCCCCAGTACTAAAAAAGATGAAGCATCTCAGGACAATGATGAAAAGACACTTCCTGCCAAGGATCCTCGTATGGTGAACATTAAGCATTTCAAGATTTTGCTCACTGAAGTTCCTCAATCACTGATGCCTATCTTCCAAGGCCTCATCAAGGTCTCTGTCAGTCGCCGTACCGGTGCAGCACTTGTCAAATCCCAGACAATGAAGTTGGCTGAATACATGTCAGATATCCTCAAGGACAATATCACTTGGTCACCCATTACCAAACCTACTGCCCCTGCTTGTAAATACGACTATCTGACATCTGTTTATACCATGACATCGCTCCTCTTGAGAGATGAACGCACACAGTCATCACTTCAAACACCATTGGCTATTGCTTTTGAGAAACAAGGTGGCATTGAACTACTTTTGGGTAATCTTAAGGACATGTGGACAGAGGCTCAAGAGCTGTACCAACAACAAGACAAAGAAAAGAACAAGGAACTGCTGGCCCGAATCAACAGCAGCATTGAGAGTCTCTTGAATGTGCTGCTCCATATCAGCTCACCAAAGTCGTTGCGAGACTCTGCTTATACAACCACGCTGATTCAAAAGGACAAAAAGGCTGAGGATTACTTTGATCCCTATGAATGGATTGTCAGCCTGGAGCTCAAACTGGTTCCCTTGAAAGACTATCTGACCTGCCCACAGTTGCACCTGTTCTCCAAGACAGTCAACCAAACATTGATCAAAATCTTTCAGCAAATCATGAAGGGAGAAGGTGGATTCACTGGCTTATCTTCTACCACTGCATCCACTACGCGTGGTGGAGGTGCTACAGGTGATCCGTTTGGCAACTTTACTGCACCACTGATGACTTCACCTTTCACACTGTTGCGCACGCCTGTCGTTGCTGCTGAACGCAATATTCAAACGTTGGTGGATATGGGTTTTGAAAGAGCATCTGCTGAGCAAGCACTTGTTCGGTGCAACAATCAAGTATCTCGTGCTGTCGACTATTTGTTCAGTCATCCTACACCCATTTTTGGCGGATCTGCTACTGCCACGACCGCGGCAACCACTACGCCTCCAGCTCCTCCGGCTACAGAGACTTCTTCTGAGGCTGCTCCAACCAACAGCAACACACAAGAAGACGAAGAAGCACAGATCAACAATGAAGCATCCAGCGATGATGAAGACACTGAACATCAGAGTGAAGATGAGGATGAGAACGCAGATGCTCGCGATGATGATGAAGCAGATGACGACAACAGCTTGAATGACTCTGACAACATGGAAGGTGTTATTGATACATTTGTAGAGTCCTTGAACAACGAATACAGATTAGACGGGTCCTCTGGTTTGCGCCACTTTCCATTCAACAGCTCCATTGGCGGTAGTAGCAATAACGATGCTAGTTCCAGTGCCAACGCTAACAAGGAAACTTCAGAGCATGTCAAGGAGCTCAAGCAAGTGCGTCAATCCTTGTGTGAATCGTTGCCTGTAGCACTTTTGGCCTTGGCTGATAAACGCGAAGATCTGGTGTTTGATGTGCGCGATTTGTTGCTTTTACTGGGCAAGTACGAGGAGGAAGAGCAATCAGCCGAGAACAAGCGTGCAAATACAACCAAAACATCCATCGATATCATTACGCTACTGGTTGATCAAATTGGAGACATCCGTCAAGACAGCTCCAAATCTGTGCTACTCAGTAGTCGTCTCCGCCTGTTGGCTTTATTGTTGCGTGAACCTCCTATGCAAAATGCCATGAATCAATTGGCAGATCGCTTTTCCTTTTTGTTTGATATGCTCAACTTTTCTGATCTCGGTCAAGATGATCCTTTGCCTGCTTGGTCTGCTACCATCTTTTTGGTCATTGAGGCTTTCATTGCACAAGCAGATGAACCCAAGAAGGCCAAGCTCAATATCAACTCTCGCAAAGGTGGCATGTTCTTTTCTTCTGCCTCATCAGACGAAGACGAGGAGGGAGATGCCGAAAACAACGCTTCAAAGAACAAGCAAGCAACCAGGGATGAGGATGTCGCTATGGAGGACGTCAATGCGCCCAGTACAAGCACAGCAGCCAAAGCTGTGGGTATTTCTGCCGAACAACGAGGTAAACTGCTGCAATGCTGTGTCTCTCTCTTGCGCAAGACAAAGTTATCTCGAGATGACATTTACGCTATTTTGCGCATGATTGTTCGTTTGACCAAGGACCACGAATCCGCTCTTCACTTTCTGGGTATTGGCGGTGTCCCATTGTTGTTCTCAAAGCCTCGATCCAGTCTGGAAGGATTGCAAGGTCAGCAAGCTTTCATCATTCTCATTTTACGCCATATTGTCGAGAGCAAGGATGTGTTGCAGAGCACGATGAAGGACATCATCACCAACTGGTTTACCAATCCTCGTCCTCGAAACATGGATATCAGTTCCTTTGTCCGCAGCAATGCTCATGTTGCTTTAAGAGAGCCTGAGGTCTTTGTGCAGGTGACTACTGACATTTGTCGTTTGGCTAGATACGACGAATTTGAAATCAACCATCAGATCAAGCTAAAGAAGCAGGACGATGGAAACAAGGAAACAGATAGTGCGCCTACTGCCAAACAAGCATCCTCATCTGAAGTCGTCGTCTACTATCTGTTAAACGAAATCATGACAGTTCGCACGGAAGCTACTGCGGTTGCTAGCAGAAAGGAGCCCTTGACGGACGAACAGAAAAAGGAGGAGAACGTCAAATTCGTGTATACCGGTTTCTTGTTGCAGTGCTTGGTGGAGCTGATCTCATCTTATCCATCATGCAAATACGACATTTTCAATTTTTGCAAAAAGCAGAACGGCCAACGCACCACCACTTTGGACGGCAAGCATCGCTCCTTTGTGTCCATGCTGATCAACGATTTGCTGCCTTATAACCACGTCAACCCCTCGTCTGAAGATGCTCGCAAACAACAGGGCTTGTCTACCTGGACAGCCTCCACTCTGGTTGCCATGTCTTATGACGCTTCTTCTTCCAGCGACATGAGTGCTCAGCAAAAGAACGAGTTGGTGCAAGTCAGAAAGTATGTTTTGGAAGCCGTGGTCAGAGCTCTCAAGGAAGCTATTGCCTCTTCAGACACTGCCTCTGTCAAGTACAGCAAATATCTCGCTTTAGCCGATCTCTGTCACCGCATCTTGAATGCCAGACCCAACGTCGGTTCCTCTATTCCTCGCTCTCTTGGTGGTGGACAAAACAATGCCAATAACAGTAACAATAACAACAAGGAAGATATTGCATTGAGCAATGCTAAAATCATGTTGGACAAGAACTTTGTCGCCATCTTGACGTCGGCTATCAGTGATGTCGACATCAATTATCCTCATTCAAAGACCATTTTGAATTCCATGCTGAGACCCCTTGAACAACTGACAAAATTAGCCATCAAGACGGACGATAGCTCTGATAACGATGATGAGAGTCAAGACAAAATGGACACGGCTGAAGAGGGTATGCACGTGCCCAGCACACCTGCCGCTGAAGGTGAAGAAGCCCCTGATCTTTACAGAAATTCTGCTCTGGGCATGTTTGACGCTGGCAGTGTGATCGACGATGACGAATACAACAGCGGCGAATACAGCGATATCTTTGGATCCTCTGCTGACGAAGAAGAAGAGTAAGCACAATAACAATAACAAAAATAAGGCCAGATGTTTATGAGATATACTAACGCTTTTTCTTTTTTTTTTTAGTTTTGATGAACAAAGTGGAAGTGACTTGTCAGATATGGATGAAAGCGATCAGGAGAACCAAGAAGGCTTTGATTCAGACGATATGGACGAAGACGAGATTGCCGATGATATCGATGCAGAAGCTCAACTTATCAGTGACGAAGACGACGACGAGGAAGAGGAAGGAGGCCGTGAATTGACATGGCATTTGGAGGACATTGAAGAGGAGCCTGGTATCGTGCATGCTGAAACGGTGCTTGATACTGGTGACGAACGTGATGAACCCAACCATATTCGACACTTGTCTGACCCCTACGAAGAAGAGGACGAAATGGACGCTTTGTCTGATTTCGACGATGCCTCAGAGAACCTGGACAATGACTCGGACAACGATTTAGCGGATGGCATGATTCTGGACTCTGAAGATCTGGACACGCCATTCTTGCCTACCGATTTTCACGAAGAGTTGATCATGGACGGTGACGAACTCGACAGACCTCGTTCCATTATTCCTGCTGGATTTAGAAGACGTTTTCACAATGGTAGACGCACTTTGTTAGAAGGAGGTATGCACTCGGGAAATGGCGCTATGTTAATAAGCTTAATGTGTAACCTGTTTATGTTAGTGGGACGTTCATTTAGAAACCAAGGCAATGCTCAGGGCCAAGAAGACGTGATCACGCATCCATTGTTATCCAACAACACTGGCAACCAAACCACCAGCGGCAATTCGACTCGCAGCTTGCTAGACGATACGCTCTCTCGCAGAGACCATGGCGGTGCTCCCGGCATGAGAAACTGGCAAGATTTTGAAGACATTATCGGTGGTAGTGCAGTGCGTATGTTGGAGGATTTATTGTCGCATGCTCCTTCGGCTACTCAGGCTGGACCATTGCGTGTGGATGTGACATCTGGCCCTGGTGGTGTTTTGCGTACATTTGAATTTGATAGACTTCCCCATTTATCAGGTTTGGGCGGTAATCATCTCTCGAGCCCTGGTGGTATCGGTGCTTTGGGTACTGCAGGTAACATGAGTGGCTCTACTGATCAAGTCCAAGAAGGTTTGGCTATTTTGCATGACTTCCAGCCCATGTCGTCTAGCGAACGCTGGAACCAAGAAGGTCGTATGATGTATGGCCCCAATCTGGGTGATAAGGCCTTGAAGCTTGTCAACAAGTTGCTCAATATCTTGACTCCTATTGCTATTGAGGATGATAAAAAGACACGCGCTGAAGAAGAAAAGAAACGTCAAGAGCAGAGACGCAAAGAAGAAGAAGAACGTCGCAAGGCTGAAGAGGAAAAATGGCGTTTGGCAAAGGAGGCTCGCAAAGCTGAGGCTGAGGCTGCTGAAGCTGCTGCTGCTGCTGCTGCCGAAGCTGCTGCCAATGCTCCCACTGCAAATGACGAGTCCTCAACATCTGCCACAGAAACAAACGCTGTAGATGAAGCACAACCTCAAACAAGCACGACGGATGATGCCACAACTACAGATAATGCTACTGCTGAACCTGCTGCTACGGCTGATACTGAACGCACTATTGTTACTATTCGTGGTGAGCCTGTTGATATCTCTGGCACTGGTATTGACAAGGAGTTTTTGGAAGCATTGCCTGACGATTTGAGAGAAGAAGTATTGAACCAACATTTGCGTGAGAGACCTGCTCCTCCACAACCTGCTGAAGATGACTCAATCAGCCCTGAATTCCTGAGTGCTTTACCACCCGATATTCGTCAAGAGGTTATCCATCAAGAGGCGATTGAGCGTGAGAGACGTGAAAGACAAAACAGACAAGTCCCTGCAACAACAACATTAGGTGCAACTCCTGCTAGTACTGGTGCTTCCAGCAACACGACAGCAGCAGCAGCATCTGGTAAGTTTGCTTGTATTGGCTTTTGAATGAATGTACCCTATACTCACATATTGATTAGATGACGTGTCTGCTTCTCGTAGAAGACCTGCTCCTGCCGAGGACGACGCAAAGACTCCAAAGAAGAAGGCCAAAGCTCGTCGTCAAGACGGAGCTGCTCAATTAGTGGAAAAGTCGCAACTCGGTACACTTGTCAGATTGCTGTTTGTACCTCAAACCATCTCCAAATCCATCTTGAACCGCTTGCTACTCAACTTGTGTGAGAACAGCAAAACGCGTGGTGATCTTTTGTCGTACCTTGTGTGTGTGCTTTACGATGGCAACAACGATCTGGCTTCTGTGGATAGCAGCTTTGCCCTCCTGTCTTCTGTTGGTAAGAGCGGTAAATCAAGCCAATCAAAGCCCAGCAGAGCCAACAGCAGCAGCAATAGCAGCAGCAATGTCACTGACAATGTGCCCAACTTTATTGCACAACGTTGCTTGGAGGCCCTCACTTACATTGTGTCCAACAATGAGCAATCCATGACATACTTTTTGACTGAAAGCGAATCCTTGGTAAGTCTGAAGCGTGCTTCATCTAGCAGAAAGGGCAAGAGCAAGGAGAAGGTGCCCAACAGCTGGAACAAGTATCCTATTCTTGTGTTGATGAGCTTACTGGACCGTCCTGTCTTTATCAATAACTCTACTCTGATGGAACAGCTCATGGATCTGCTGTCTACCATGTGTCGCCCCTTCCCCATCCTGGTCAAAAAGTATCAAGAAAAGGTCGAGAACAAGCAAAAGGATCCCAACTCCTCAGAGCGACCCATGCCAAAGCCTCCAACTATTCCAGACTATTATCTCAAGCTGGTTGTCCATGTTTTGACCAACGGTGAATGTTCCAGCAAGACATTCCAATACACATTGAATGCCATCTCTCATTTGTCTGCCTTGGATGGCGCTCAGCAAACAATCGTGAATGAGCTTGTGGAGGATGCCAAGCAATCAGGCACTCAAATTTTGAAGGATCTCGAGAGCTTGCTGGAAGTATTAGAAAATGCTATGCCTGGTACCGAGATCAATAGCACCGTCCTCGCTCCATTCGCTGCTGCTACCTCGTATCAAGCCAAGTTGTTGCGCGTGCTAAAGACACTGGACTACATGTTCTCGCGCAAGAATGCTATTACAACAACAGAAGACAAGGCCAGTAACGAACTCGTACAAGCCAAGAACGAAAAGCGCATGCTTCAAATTTATCAAGACCTCAATTTCTTGCCCTTATGGACCAACCTAGGTAAATGCTTGTCTGTGATTCGTGAAAAGGAAGAGTTGATCAATGTCGCTACTGTCTTGCTGCCCCTGATTGAGTCGTTCATGGTTGTATCCAAATGCACCGCTGAAAAGGGCCAAAACAATGTCTATGAGAAGGTAGCAACACCTGCCATTGAACAGCAATTATCCCTGACCACCACCTCGCCCGAGTCCTTCTTCTTTGTATTCACAGAGAAACACAAAAAGGTCTTGAACATCATGGTGCGCAACAACCCAACATTGATGAGTGGATCGTTTGCATTATTGGTTCGTAACCCCAAGATGCTTGAATTCGACAACAAGCGAAACTACTTTGTCCAGCAATTACACAAACGCACAACGCCTCGTGAAAACTATGCTATGCTTCAGCTGAATGTTCGTCGTCAATACGTTTTTGAAGACTCTTATCATCAACTTCAAGGTCGCACCGGTGAAGAAATTAAGAATGGTAAATTGGCTGTTCGATTCTATGATGAGGAAGGCGTGGATGCTGGTGGCGTCACTCGTGAGTGGTTCTCTGTCTTGGCTCGTCAAATGTTTGACCCCAACTATGCTCTGTTCATTACCTCTGCCGCTGATAAACTGACCTATCAACCTAACCGCGATTCTGCTGTCAACCCGGATCACTTGAGTTTCTTCAAGTTCGTGGGTCGCGTTATTGGTAAAGCCATTTATGATGGCCGTTTGTTGGACGCCTATTTCACTCGTTCATTCTACAAGCATATCTTGGGTCGCACAGTGGATTACCGTGATGTAGAGGCCTTGGATCCAGAGTACTACAAGAGTTTGGTTTGGATGTTGGAAAACGACATTACTGATATTATCGACTTGACATTCAGTATTGAAACTGACTTTTTCGGCACCAAGGAAACCGTGGATTTGAAGCCTGATGGTAGAAACATTCCAGTAACTGAAGCCAACAAGCATGAATATGTCACCTTGGTCACTGAGCAGAAATTGACGACTGCCATCAAGGACCAAATCAACGCTTTTGTTCAAGGCTTCCACGATGTGATTCCTGCACCTTTGATTCAAATCTTTAACGAACAAGAATTGGAATTGTTGATCTCTGGTTTGCCTGACATTGACATTGATGACTGGAAGAATAATACAGAATACCAAGGCTACAATGCCTCGTCACCCCCTGTTCAATGGTTCTGGCGTGCAGTTCGAAGTTTCGATCAAGAAGAGCGTGCCAAGTTACTTCAGTTTGCCACTGGTACTTCCAAGGTGCCTTTAGAGGGTTTCAGCCAGCTTCAAGGCTCAAGTGGTGTACAGAAATTCCAAATTCATAAAGACTTTGGTGGAGAAAACCGTCTTCCATCAGCACACACATGGTAAGCACATGAAAGATGAATAACTGACTATATTGACTAATACATACATTTTCCCTACATAGTTTCAATCAAGTAGACTTGCCTCAATATGATTCTTATGAAAATTTACGTGCCAATCTCTTTAAAGCAATCAGTGAATGTTCAACTGGTTTTGCTTTTGTATAATCCATCACAGTTTATTTTGCTTTCTTTTTCTTTTCACAACATTTTACATTTTCTCTTTTACACATATATATACAACAATAAAATATACACTTTACCTATATATTGCAGTGTCAAGTAGATGTTAATAGGGCAGTTGTTTGATATATTACATATTTTTTTATTCGTATAATACAATTCAAGCATCACGAGCTTGAATGAGCTCTTTAATATGGTTACTTAATTCAAACTTGTTCAAGGATTCTGTAGAGAGATATTGAGCACCTTGGACAGTTTCAATGCACTATATGTTTAGAAGTCTCAGTTTCCCGTTCCGTAACAGCTATACATTTGGCACTTACCTTGGATGATCCACACCAGCAGGAAAATGGTTGAGCTAAATGTACCGAAATGTGCTTAATATACCTGCATTTGATCCCTCCATCACATCACTTACCCATATCCCATTCAGTTGAAGGGTAGAAAAAGGTCAATTCATCGCCAGCAGCTAGATCTCTTGTAGCAGATACAACCATGCGATCAACATCCATGAGAGTAGAGGGGTCACAAGAATGGTTCATGAAAACAAGATCACTGTTCAGTTCAATGTGCTCGGTTTTGGAGATTTGGACAGTAGAATAACGCTTTGCGCCGGGAGTAAGACCCTCCAATGTTGCAATGACAGCTCCTTTGGCAAATGCACGCTCAGCGACAAGTTTGGAAGAGAATGACTCAGGAGGACCTTGACGAACAACCTTGAAATATTCAGGATGGGTAGGCTTGCCATTGACAATGATATCGCCGTGGTAGTTTTCAGGAATAGTATTGGGCATATTAAGAATAAAAGAAGATGATTTTACGCCTTACATCAAGTGAAAATGTTACAAGAGTTTATATAGACATTTCTTGCCATACTCTATGATTGGCTGTTCCTTCAAATCAAGCTGAACCGGGAGCATTTCTTACATCATATTGGCTGGTAACTGGTGAAAGGGAGCACAACCCCACACGGAAACTCATAATTTTAACGTTTAAATGAGAAATCACTCCGATTCCTGTATGTCATCCTATATACAGGTTACATAATTGACTTGTATGGTAACTTGTCTACTTTTTTCAAGTAGCTCTATTGCATTTTTGGTGCACAGATGCTATTTAAGAGTTACACGGTTTAAACATTGTTTTTTTGGATGTTAATAAAGTTGGGAATCCTAGAAATTACATTAGACCCAAATAAGTCTATATAAATTACTAGTGGCACTTTCAATTTCTCTTGTTGCAATTCTCATGCTCAATGAAGATGCCTAACTATGACAAGAGTTTTGCTGACAATTCGATAATTTATGCTGCTTGAGCTGCAATTATATATCGTAAATTTTGCTTTTATAGATTCAAACGATGTTTCTTGATGTACCGACTAATTGTTATATTGCCATTTTTTTTTTTTTTCATTTGATAATGAGTAAGCCTTATTTAGATTATCTTTTGTGCAAAAAAACACAATTCAGTCTAAAAAATCTGGAGACATATCTTGTAACAGCTGTTTCTTGTTGGTGTATTATGAACAAATTTGGGGAAAAAATTAACGTATGAGACACTGCATCTTCACAATACAGCTCAATGTGAATTTAAAAGACATAATCATGCAATGGATTTAACTTGTTATGTGGTTTCTTTTCGATGGATTACAGTTTTGTTACCTGATGAAACAAATCTGAAAGCTTTTGTTACAAGTTGGGATATTGGGTCTTGAAGATACGTTTATTTTCACTAGTCCATTATTATATTTTTGTAATGAGGTTCAGGATCCAAATTACAAGACTTTTAATTGTCGGTATTCGATGCATAAACAGATATATTGAAATAGCTTGTAAGGGCATAAGAGTTAAGGCATCTTTGATTGCTTACAGTAGGGCTATTGGACGCATAGTTATGCCTTGGAATTTACGGTTCAAACTGATCAAAAGGTACGTTAACAGCTTTGGAGCTAAACATTCAAAAAGACCTACCTCCTAGACTATTGTTCATAATAAAGCTGATACAGCTTGAACTCGTTGAAATAATATATCTGCACATACTTCTTCATCAAATGGATCTCCCAAAACAAGCTTATTATTGTCAACAGTTTTGTGATGTTAACTTCATTTACATTATGTAATCTATTAAATCCATCATTAAGAATAATTACACTATGCAACCTTAAGCAGCAATAGCCTATCGTTGCTTGGTGAGAATACATGGAGATTAACTATGCAAAATATCACCTGATTAGTCACGTGATTAAATTTAATTTATTACATTATATATTATATATACATTGACTAAACATATAAATCCTTGATGGTCTAGTGGCTAGGATTCGTCGCTCTCACCGACGCGGCCGGGGTTCAATTCCCCGTCAGGGAATATTTTATTTTTACCCGAGATGTGGGTGTATGTAGCCCGTGTGTGTTTGTGTACCATACAACATTTTTCTTTTTATTAAAAGGGGAGATGCATAGATGATATGTAGCAATCATAGGCTACATAGCAGGTACAATATAATACAGTAAAGGTAATAGCTATCCAGTAAGTTTCTTTAACATGATTGTTTTGTAAAATCCTGCTGAGAGCATCGAGAAAAGCATCCATCAATACAATGAACCAAACGATCTGGCAGAGATTATAAGACGATAATAGAGGTGTGTAAAACAACAATCCAATTGTTGAATAGTTACTCTTTTCAGCAAGCCTCTCAGAGAAAGATGTAGTATCGACATCTCTGGAGTCGCCATCCTCACAATGCCCTATTATATTCCGATTATTAGTGATTTGTCAATCTATATACCATATGCCAAACTTACTGCCAATCTTGTTCTTTGTGTAATACCTCAAGTGTAAAGTGCCATCTCTGTTAGCCCCTATAGACAATTTTAGAGGCGTAGTGCCAGTTTTCAGAGTCAATGTACAATTTTCATGAGGATCTAGAAAGACGTATTAAGTGCTGTGTCGCTCGGTTCGCCATATGGATCTACCTTTTCTAATTTCACTCCATTGATTAACTTCATTCTTTCGCACTCCTTCAATATCAACATATGTAGTCGAAATGTTCACTGTTTCGTGTCTTGTATGCAGCACTTCAATTTGTGGATAACAACTCCTATAGTGGTAACCAGCCTTCTCCAAAACTATGCATACGTCTTCAAACGCACTAGATGCATCAGAGTTAATGTGTAGAGTTTCCATTTGTTTGATGTTTTCTTGCAGTCTGAAAAGAAATTTCAGTATATCTTTTGCGATAAAATTTGATCTGGCCATGATTGACTCCAGGCTTTCAGACACTCTTTGTTTGTAGATGTTCCACGGCTGTGTTCTGTGCAAATCAAACAAAGATGCCTCCTTGGACAAAAGCAACCTATCAAAAGTTTTACGTTTGATTGTGTCTCGTAATGAGGTCCTATAAGAAGCTGCTCGCTGAATAGAATCTGGGATTTTCGAGATCTGTTTCCATAGAGTCTTCACTTCGACCAGGAATCCAGTATCGGTATTGAATAGATCTGTTTGAGACATTCTCCAATTATTTGGGTATTGAGAAATATATTGTATGGCAGATATATATTGCTGACTATGAGTGGTAATTGAAGCAGAGGTCTCTGCAGGAATTAGATCAGACAAAACACTGACCACCATTAATATGGCCAAAGATGGTTTGAAAAGTTTCATTATAATATCGATAGATGTGGAGATAAAGTGTTTGTTAAGACACATTTACACCTACCATTTAAATATTCGGCACTGAAAGTCCATCTCAATTACACTGTCAAAGAGCATAAAGAAACCATACTATATAATAGCCACCTTCAGTTATAAAGCCAGTTTCATTGTTATATTCTGCATGCGAGTCAGACGGCAGATCAGAAAGAAAGCGATAATAGCGAGATATTCTATAGAGTGTCATTCAACATTGAGAATAAATATAAGATCAGGATAATATTTTATTGCGCAAAAGTGATACTTGTATACACTTTTTGAAAAGTAATTTTGCTAACATATAATAAATGAATTTTGGCTTGTCAGAATAGCCGTTTAGTAAGTATCAGTTTGCATGGAAATGAAAGAGGTAAAAGGCTTTACTGTTTAGGCAGCACCAACGAAATTATCAGGAGAGCCGGGTTGAGTTTGAGCAGAAGAAGAGGAGCCTTCATTCAATTTTGCAGCGATTTGTTGGATCAAGAATTCTAAGGTGTATTTGATTTCAGGATCATTTTGGATTTCTGCCACTCTATCATTGAAAGTAGCCTCGTTGCCACTACCAGGAACGTTGCTTTGTTCAGCAAAAGTAGCTTCTTTACCAGAAGCTTGTTGACCAGGAGCAGCAGAAGCAGCAGTAAAGAGAAGAGCCAAGGTAGCAAGTGATAAGAACTTGATTTGCATTTTATTGTGAGATATGAGTTGTTGATGATAGAAAGAGAAATACAAGATGGATTGGAGGTACTTATACCTTTCATTACCTGGAATCAATTACTCACGGCTGATCGACGTACATAAGTGCATGCAGAATCTACAGTAAACAGGACTGCAATCACAGATTAGCATCGTTATGCACATTTATCATATCTAGTCCTTCTTATTTACGTGGATGTTGATCATTTCCCCTTTATGCATTGATGATAAGGATGGAAATCAGAGCATTTTAACCTTGGCAAACGAACAAAAAAGCACCGCATTTCTTGAATCCTCTCTATTTATATAGAGCTAAAACGCCTGGGGTATGATGGGCAAAGAGAATAAATATGATAATGTGTAATGCGCAAACTAGAAGCTGCCCTGAATTTTAGATCACGTCCCTTGGCGTAATTATGCATTATCGAGTAATCACCATTCCCAGTTTATACCAGAAATCATGCATGTAAATCTTTTTCATTTCAATACAGTAGTTTTATCAGAAGAATTAAGCATATAATGGTGGTATCGCAACATCTTTTTGGCCTAGGATATCTTTGGTTCATTGATGTTTGTAGTGTAAATCAAGATGTTAACAGTCGGACATCAGTCAAGGTCCGCAATATCTGCTGGTGGCTGAAAAGACTTGATTTGCATACAGGCCATTATGAGGAAAGCATGAAGCAGTGGCAGGTCGAAACAGTGAGGGCCAATCTACAAGCAATAAGTTATAAGCCCGTATTTATATCGAACCATGACAATAAAAGCTAATTTGTATCATATGCGATGAATACTTGAATCAAACAAAATATTTTGTGAGGGTGAAAACTGGTTTCAATTTGGATTTGTTTCGATTACATTTGCGAGAGCCAGAATCATATGCAATTGCACCGTGATGCCGAGTGCTATAAACTGCGATAAAACCTCCGTAAATTTTCTTGCAACAGTGAATATGATTCTTTTAAGATGCCCCAGCTCTACATCAATGAGAACAGCGCATATGCGGATAGACAACATATTTAGATTACCTCTTGCTACCTACTGCGTATATAAGATCAAATTGATTCATACAATTCAGCGCAGCATGTGAAATTACCTTTGTGAGACGTTTATATATGAGATCTCTGCATTTCGGCCAGAAATCACTTTTTATGTATTTGAGGATTGCTTAATACTCTTAGACATACATTTGAATATAGCTAACACCATTAAATATGTCGTAAAAAGTTACTTCTAAATGTATTAGAAACTAGGGAGCAGAGATATCAACTTACATAGCTGAATTTGGCAAAAACGACAAAACCATTTTTATCTGGCCATTTTTTGTTCAAAAATCGACCATTTCGATCCACGACAAATGAAATAATCAAGCTCAGATGTCATTGTAAAATGCCTTCATTATACGGGCAATTGATGTTTTCAGAAGCCAGCCCTCTACGAAGGCTCTGTAGCACCGATTATAGATAAGAGCCGCTGTATGTAAAGCTTTTAAAAACTGTCAGCGTTAACCGATGATAATAATTGATTCGATGCATTGCCCAAGGTTGCCGCCGTTTCCTAATAGTCAACAAGCTTTCATCAGCTTTACAAAAAGGAACAAACAAGAATCTTTCCAGTCATTAAAATATGCTATTGACTAAACAAAGCTTGTGATTAACGAACTTGTTGAGAGCAAACAAAACTCTCGAGTGCTTAAAATATATATCATTGGAAAAAGTGGTTTTTTTTATTGAAATTTTAGAGTTCCAAATGTTCTATTTGATTGCACAATGTGCCTGAATAATGGCTAGTTGTGCACAAAGTAGCAATTGCGCAAAAAGTAACGTATAGCTAGAGCTATGCAAAGAGTAGCTCATAGCTGTGCTCAAAGTAATAATTGTACAGGAAGTAAATTTAGATTGTACAAATAGCAATACTCACCTATTATGTAATGGCAAGCGGATCGGTATTTTTGTAAACAGTACAGACAAGACCATGCCTCCACCAAATCAAAGTGCTTTGGCATAAAATTCAAACATATGGCATCTATCTCTCAAAAAGTCTGCTAATTCAACATCATCTACTAAATAATGCAGCATTGCATTAAGTATTTAATCTGAAATGTATAGCATGAGGCCCGAATGGCACAGCACACATCTGAAGTTCAAATAATCGGGTTCGTCCCAGACAAAAAAAATCCAACATCAAAAGGAATAGGTAACAATGCTAGTGAGATTTCTTTCTTTTTCATCTCGCGAATAATGGATACTCTTACCTTGCGCGGTACTCTCGAAGGTAATAATCGATACGATACTAGAAACGAATGGATGAGGAGATATAGAGATGAATAGATGGATGGATGGAACATTTGGTCGAAACGGATGTACTAAATTTTACCTTGTTTTTTTTATTAGGTCATGGCAACTGGGGTAAGAGATGACATATACACACACACATACACACACACACACACGTACACGAACACACATATATACGCACATACACACGCACACATACACACACAGCATAGATGATTAGAGCAACCAAATTGACACATTCAATTGATCATTATAGTCACTGCCATTGCTACCACCTCTGAAGCTCCTGATATGGTCTTGTCTGCCTCTCGTGATAAGACCATCATCGTCTGGAACCTTATCAGGTAATGCCTCGTTCTTGATTTTGTTGTTGATAACGTGGATTTTGGATTGTTGGATGGCTAATTGGTTTATACAGAGATGAGATGAACTATGGTGTCCCTCGTAAGTCTCTTGTTGGTCACTCTCACTTTGTCGAAGATCTTGCCATCTCTTCCGACGGTCAATTCGCTTTGTCCGCCTCTTGGGATCAAACTCTTCGTCTCTGGGACCTCAACAGCGGTACCACCACCCGTCGTTTCGTCGGCCACACTAACGATGTTCTCTCTGTCTCCTTCTCTGCCGATAACCGTCAAATCGTTTCCGGTTCTCGTGACAAGTCCATCAAGTTGTGGAACACTCTTGGTGAGTGCAAGTATAACATCACTGAAGATGGTCACTCTGAGTGGGTTTCTTGTGTTCGTTTCTCTCCTAACCCTGCTAACCCTCTCATCGTTTCCGGTGGTTGGGATAAGCTCGTCAAGGTCTGGGATTTGACCAAGATGAAGTTGAGAACCAACTTCATTGGTCACAACGGTTATGTCAACACTGTTACCATCTCTCCCGATGGTTCTCTCTGTGCTTCCGCTGGTAAGGACGGTGTTGTCATGCTCTGGGATTTGAACGATGCCAAGCATCTTTACTCTCTCGAAGCTGGATCTCTCGTCCACGCTCTTACCTTCTCTCCCAACCGTTACTGGCTCTGTGCTGCTACCGCTAACGGTATCAAGATCTGGGATCTCGAGTCCAAGTCCATTGTTGATGAGCTCCGTCCTGAGTTCGCTCAATTGGGTAAGAGAAAGAACCCTGATCCCGACTGTTTGTCTGTCTGCTGGTCTGCTGATGGTGCCACTCTCTTCTCTGGTTACTCTGACAACGTTATTCGTGTCTGGCAAGTCACCCGTACTCTTTAAATTTATGAAAATATTTCTTTAAAATAAAAGCAAAATAAAAAGAGTATTCTTGTAATCAAATAGTCGAATCAGGTATGGAATCAGTTGGATTGGGTTTTATGACGGAGATGGGCAGGGTTCTATCAGAGGAAGAATTGTGGATCAAGGTACGAATGGCAAGAAAGAGAGTATTTTGCATAATAGTGAGTGAGCCTCTGCAATTGCAATGACAGCTATCCGATCTCATCAAACTTTGGTTTTCAGGGACGACTATAGGGTCAGAAACACATGTAGCACAATGCCGCAATTAAAGATACCACTTAAAAATGCATAATTACGTTGAAAAATCATTTTTTATTGAATACACTACACTCTAGTTGTTCTTTAGCGTTTCTAATAATGCATGTTCACATTGCTGAACACGCTCTTGTGTTGTGATTTGGGATGTCATGAGGTAAACAATGTTACCGAGTGGTCTAGCAAACAGATTGACACCGGTTTCTGTGGTACCATCAAAGCCGTTCTTGAATTGTCCTGAGCGCAAGTTTTGGATAATGGATTTGGATACAGAGGAACTGTAGCCCTTGGCTTGATCGTCCTTCAATTCCACAGCCAACACAGATCCCAATGTCATGACACTCTCAACATTGTCCAATTTGGATAACTGATCTACAGTCTTGGGAGTCCACATGGACCAAACGTTGCCTTTCCATGCATCACGGAAAGGAGCCCAGGCACCGGATTTTTCCACAGCCATCTCGTCCAAGCTTTCAATAGAGGTTTTGGCAACAGCGCAGCCCATTGGGTGAGCAGTGTAGGAGTGACCGTGCAACAAACAATCAGGCTTGTTCTCGGACAAGAACACATCATAGATAGACTCCTTTGTAACGGTCAAGGCTAAAGGTAACAACCCACCTGTCAAAGTCTTTGCATAAGCAGTAATATCTGGTGTCTAATTTAAATTAAAAAAATGGTTGGGGCGAGTTAGTTGATAAGATAAGCATACGTGATTAACAAAATCTATTACCACTCCCAAGAATTCGGAAGCCGATCTCTTGCCTAATCTATACCATCCAGCAAAGACTTCATCGAAAACGACGGGTAAACCTTGCCATCCCTTTGATGAACTCTCATCAACGCCATACAACAGCTGGGATCCTTCGTTTCTAACGATATCGATCAAAGTGCGTTGGAATAGGGGATCTACAAAGATCATGCCGCCAGCGCCCATCAAAATAGGCTCCATCAAAAGAGATCCGATACGACGCTTTTGATCTTTGAGCGATTTGAGTTCAGAGCGGATATAGTTGGCATAAGACGCAGCCAAAGATTCATCACGTTTTTGACCTTGTTCCTGAACTGAATAAATATCATCGACAGAATCGTAGTAGACCTTGTCAGCCTTGTGCTGTTGAGCGATCTCGGCAGGTAAGCGGACATAGGCACGACCGTGAGAAATATGGACAGAAGGAGGCTTGAGCCAATGACCTTTGGGTTCGTACCATTGTACTTGTTCATTGTACACGTTGGGTGAACAAGCATCCATTGTACCAATGGTATCGCCATGATAACTACCATCAATACCCAGGACTTCAACAGGAGCTTTGATGCTAAAGTCATAACGCTTAGCAGTGGCACTCATGGCCATTTTCAATGCAACTTCCATGGCGGTTGATCCGTTATCCGAAAAGAAAACACGAGAGGCCCATTCATCCTTTTCCAATACCTTTTCAGCCAAAGCAAGAGCCGGTTCGTTTGTCGACTCTGGAAAGATAACATGGCCATATCTGCCAGCAGCATAAGCAGCAGCCTTGGTTAATTCGGGATTAGCATGGCCAAGACCTTGTGTCCACCAACTAGCGCAAGAGTCAAACATTTCTTTGGGGTTTCCTGCTTTATCGTATGTAGTGAAATAATCGTCGTGGGCTGAATCAATGACAGTTACATCTTTGACAAGCTCATGCTGAGTGAATGGCCACCAGAATGTGTCTCGAGACTTTTGTGCCATAGTTTCTAATCTGTCAAAGCGTTCCATATGTTTCAAATCAAGATGCTTTATGACAGGCACAAGATAATCATCCACTTGTGTGTAGTATTTTGACATGGATTGCTGCTCCAACACAGGGTCCTCTAATGGGGCAGGTGGAGGTGGAATTGTAGCGACCATTGTGTTCTTGACTCGATCCCCAATTAAAACGTGGTTCCTGTAGTTGGGTTGATCAAAGAGCAAAATTGTGGGGATGTCGTAGCCCCTCATGTTGAGCGATTCATAAGAGGTCAGTGTAGTAGAGATACCACCGAGATTACTATCACCGACTAACAAAGTTGGCAATCTTAAGGTTCTATAAAAATCTACTTGGGGTGTTCCTAATTGCCATTTGTAAGTTAATAAAAGCCGATAAAACCTTTCTTCCCTCCCCAAAAAAAACAAACAAACTAATGTACCTGACATGACAGGACTATGGATGCCTCCAGCAGTTTCCAAGAAAAAGTAGCTTCCATTCTGCTTTTGTTGTCGTACATAATCCAACATTTGTTGCTTGACTCTATCCAGCACTTCCATATCATGCGGAGGCTAAATGTCGAGAAATTAAGCATTTTGATAACTGATTTTATCTCATTGACATGTTGCTTACTTTATCTGTAGCAATGTGAGGGCTCACTGGATCAGGATATGTGTACAGTGTATCAGACTTGAGGATAGAGGAATTGTGGTATGTCTTGACATGTCTAATTGGCTTGAGAGTAAGTAGCTGTTATGCATTTGACCACTGAAGATGTGTACCTTTCATCACTGTCAACTGGGTAGCCGGTTTGCACAGGCTTAAGATAGAACACATCACGGTTGCTCTCCTTTGCCACTATAGCAGCAGCTCTGCAAAGACCAGTGGCAAAGATAGTTTTACCCACATTGGTGTTGGCAGCAAATATCTGGTAGGCTTGAAATGCTCGCGTAGGCAAGAATGGAGTAGGCATGACGATTTTTAATAAAAGAAAGAGAAGTTCAAGAAACTTTTGCCGTGATTCTTTTGTGAACAATTTGGCGCTGACTCAGTTTTAAATATCCGGAATCTGTCATAGCATCAAAATTGTGTGAAAGGGCAACACCATCAGGATAAAGATGCTGTATGATGGGAGTCAGGGCAATAGGCTCGATCCTTGTTAGTTGAAGATCCGATTTCCCCAACTCTTTTTTTTTTGAAGGTTGTGTGTATTTTGCGAAATGTGAAAGGACACGATTGATTGGCATGTCTTTGGAAAGCTGCAAAAAAAAAAAACGCGATTTTCGTTTAAATAACTTTCATTTCATCTAGACATCTTCTTTTTTTTTTTTTCCTTTTACACCTTGTCTTCTTTTTCAATTTCTCCCAACTCTAGCCGCATATGTCTGCCTTCCGTTTAATATCTAGACCTCTTCAAAATAGCCGCCGTCATTTGAGCACTAGTTTACCTTCTCGTCTGGCTGCTGTTACCCAAAAGACAACTCCCGAAGCATTGTCTGCTGCTGCTCTTCATGCTAGTGGTCCCATGAGAAACGACTGGACTCGCGATGAAATTCAATCCATCTACGACTCTCCATTGATGGATTTGCTATACCATGGTGTAAGTTTGTGAAAGCACATGCCAGAGATCAAAAGGGAACCAAACAATTCTTACTCATCGAACTTTAGGCCAAGGTACACCGTGAGAATTTTAATCCTAGAGAAGTTCAACAATGTACTTTATTATCCATCAAGACTGGTGGTTGTACCGAAGACTGCAAATATTGTCCCCAATCTTCTCGCTACAAGACTTCCGTCAAGGCCCAAAAGATTCTTGATTCAGAAGAGATTCTTTTTGCTGCTCAAAGAGCTAAAGATGCCGGTAGCACAAGGTAATGTTACAATCATCTGTGGAAATCAGGGAAATTAAAATTTTTTGGGCCGTAGATTCTGTATGGGTGCTGCTTGGAGAGATTTAGCTGGTCGCAAATCTAACTTTAATAAGATCTTGGACCATGTTAAAGTTATTCGGTAAGATGGAAAAAAAAAGAGAGAGCATGAAATCAATTGGCATGTAATAACCTAGTTTTCTTTTTGCTGTTGTGTAGCTCTATGGGTATGGAGGTATGTTGTACTTTGGGAATGTTGGATGAAGAACAAGCCAAGGCTTTGAAAAATGCTGGCTTGACAGCTTACAATCACAACTTGGATACCTCTCGTGAATTTTATCCCAAGGTAAGGCATATTTGTCCTGTTGTGAGATACAGCGTACTTAGCGTGTGTGTGTATCCATAGATCATTACTACTCGTACCTACGACGAACGTTTAAAGACAATTGACAATGCTCAAAATGCTGGTATTTCTGTCTGTTCTGGAGGTATCATTGGTTTGGGCGAAAAGGGTGAAGACAGAGTTGGATTATTACATACTTTATCCACATTGAAACAACATCCTGAAAGTGTGCCTGTCAATGCTTTGTTGGCTGTTGAAGGCACTCCTTTGGAGAAGCAAGAGCCTGTCTCTGTTTTCGAAATGATTCGTATGATTGCTACTGCTCGTATCATTATGCCCAAGTCTATGGTTCGTCTTTCCGCTGGTCGTGTTCGCTTCTCTGTTCCTGAACAAGCCATGTGTTTCATGGCTGGTGCTAACTCCATCTTTACTGGCGACAAGCTGTTGACTACTCCCAACAATGAATTCTCTGATGACAAGAAGATGTTTGATTTACTTGGCCTTGTTCCCAAGCCACCAAACTTTGCTCAAGGTTCTGACAAGAAGCAAGTTCCTGTTTACCATCAATCGCAAATGCCCAAGTGCTTCAAGCCTAGAAAGGATGATGCCGCATCTGAGTCTGCATAAATAATACACGCTTCCCAATAAAGGTTTCATTATTCTATTATCAAAGAGTGTAGTACAGTTTTGCTTTGTTATCTCTAGCTCCTCTTGGAATTGATAACAGATAACATGCACCCAATAGAGAGCAGCAAGGTAGTCTTTATCATTGTGCGCCCTTGGTGAAAAGTAACACAAAATGAAAGCATCATATCTTGAAAGATCTATTTGTTCAATCGCTTACACTACGATTTGCTCATCAAATAAGCGATTTACTCGACAAGTACTTGCATATTCAATGAAACGTCTATGGTTCAGCTACTTGTTGTGATTACAAAGAGTAGGCCTATTAGCGCAGTTCAATAAGCATTTGCAATATGACGCAAGGGCTTGTCATGAGATTCCTCTGCCAATACTGAATAAAGCCTCACAAAGGCGACCATTTATTTCACTTAATGGGATTGTGTATGTGTGTGTGTGGAGGGGGGGGGGGGATAAAGGTAAATTACTATACATAAAAGGAAACTATATATATTTATATGTGTATCAACTCTCAGGATCAATCGCTGTCTATTCGTCTTCTTCATCTAGTTCCTTCAAGTAAGCCAACAGTCTACGCTTATGAATGATCCCTAGATATCTTCCATTTGAATGAGTGACACAAACATATCTTGCACCCAGTTTAGTAAACATGTCCATCAATAACGTCATGGAGGCATTTTGATTGATAGTAAGTGGTGCCTGAAAATGAGCATGTGAGAGGTTAGTGGCTGTTATATTTTAGATGGAAATGATGTCTTACGTGATCTATGTATTGTGAAAAGTCATTCAACGATTGTCTAGTTGATATCATTGACTCTAACTGGTTATGGTGATCCTCCATAACATTATCTATTTGTAGCAGGTTTCGCACTGGTGTCTTTAAGTCTTGGTTGATCATGTTTGCAGAGGAATGATGCGCTGTTGCAGTGTCGTTCATGAGTCTATCAAAATAGCATGGTACTTGACCTAGTTCGCTTTCAGACATACTGGATCCTAACGTCTTTTCCAGTTGCTCTAATCCATGGCTGACTTCGCTGGTGGCGATGTAGCCTTCTAATATATCGCCGTCGCTCAGGATGGGAAATCCGCCGTCTTCAGCGTAGCCCATGCTGCCAATGACCTTGAGCTTTTGCTTTAGTTTGCTGATTGTGATGGGCGCATTGACATCGATGGTAGAGAGATATTCGGTAATGTTCATGATGGTCATTGTATGCACATACTCTCTTCTTGCTTCCAGGTACGGGTATTCCTTGAGTTCAATGAGCAAATCGTAGATACCTTCCACAAACATTGCATCGGCAATCCACTTGGCCACCTGTAAACACAAATCAGCATTTGGCTTATGTTTGAAGTTTTTTGCAACCGCTTACCATCACAGCAATCATGATAGGCTAAATAATATAATACCCAAACAAACAAATTAAAGTTGGTGCAGGGGAAGTAGAAAGAGTGAGAGAGAGAAAGGGGGGAGGGGAGCGTGTCAGCCTTCATGTAATGCAACACATATTCAGTCATACAACTTACCAGTGCATACGTTAGAGAATAAGTCAATTCAAACATGATGACCACAAGAGAGACTATAGTAGATCATTAGCACTTGATTTTCTTACCCCCCTTGATCTGCGCTTACTGGTTGTTCTTGTCACGCCCGCTAATCCAGCGGCTGCTCCAACTATTGCGTAGACTCCGGGAATGACACACTCTCCACGTGTTGCAAAGTCTTGAGCACATGCTGTGAATGGCCATGCATTTGGGTACGTTAGGGTCAAGTATTGCATAATTAAACCTATCACTCTTCCTGTGATAGCTCCAATGATCAAACTGGGTAAAAATATGCCTCCAGGAACAGTGCATCCAAATGTGATCACGGTAAGGCTCATCTTGATTACCATGGCCGTCATCAACAGATAGAGTAAATTGGGTATTTCTGCTACAGTGCGTCTGTCGAAATACATGTTAGAATAGACTTTTTTTTTTATCTGATAGACTATATAGCATTGACTTACGCGCAGAGACCGCCATTGTTGTTGGTAGGTGTGCATTCAGAAAAGAGGTTGTAGGCAAATTCGCTGAGGCCCATGCGAGAGAACGGATTCCAATAGCTTACCAAGGCAGTAAGCAACATGATGCCAAGCACCTCAGTAACTGGGTATTTCTTAAGGCTGCTGCTCTTTCTGAAATGTTGAAACTTGATGTTGAAATAAGTCAGAAATGCACCAAAGAATCCCTAACACAACAAAGCGTAAATATGTCATGTCCTGACTTGGCATAAAACAGTACTTACAGCGAATGCGCCGCACAAGATCAAAGGCACCATCTCAAATAAGTGGTACTCCTTGTCATATGAAACTTGGAATAGCACGATTTTTCCAGTACCAAAGGGATCTGTGATCTATAATTAAGGTTTAGTTTTCTGGGAAATTTTGTTTGTATCATGTTTCGGGTCTAACCTTGAGTACAATAGCAGCTACCATGGCACAGCAATAGCTTCTAATCATGGTCTTCATTGGAAAATAATAGCTGACTTCTTCCAAGCTAAACAAAACACCACCTATTGGTGCGCCAAATGCTACTGCAACACCTGCAGCAGCAGCAGCACTGAGGATTTCTCGTCTCTTGCTCTCGTTCTTGTTGAACTTGGGAAATAGTCGACAGGCGATGTTTCCTGCCGAGCAAGCCAAGTGCACAAAGGGACCTTCTTTACCGCAATTCAAACCGGCAGATGTAGAGAATATCTAAAGTCATGTTAGCATACTACTTGTACAAATAAATTAGAGTTATTACCATTCCAACGCTCTTGACGATCAGTGTCTTGATACCCAGAAATCCCTTGATTACAAAACCTCCCAGAATGACCTTGACTTCAGGAATACCAGAGCCTGCACAGTAGTAGGCATTTTTGGTTTCATATTGTGGTTCATCGACAGTTTCATCCTTGTGCAAAGAGGCGGCATGCCGGTGCTCATCATTATCATTGTCCTCGTCATAGGGTATAGACGCCATGGAGGGTGATTTTGAGAATGGCTGCACTTTGGTTGGTCTACGCACTTTAACCTTCTCAGCAGTGTGCTTAACCATTAAGGCAGCAATTAACGAAAATAACAGCTAAATGAGATGAAATTGGATTAATTTAGCTCCTTAATCCATTGTTTTCATACATATATATATATGTATACATACTCCAAATGCAGTGTACATGGCCATGGCCGTGTAATAGGTTGCTGTCTTGCCCTCCACTCCGAATACCTGTGGCCACGTTTTCCAAGCGTGACATGTCCCCTCTATCATGATGCGTTAATCATTAATGGTGAAATCACTATAGCGTGTGTACCTTTATTTTCCCAACAGCAAAAGTTGCTATTCAATCTCCAATTGGTGGTACAGTAACCTAGTTTTAGGTCAGACATCCATTCTTGGACGACATCAATAAACCATGCAATAGCAGCAACAGCAGCCCCGATAAGTATCACCAAGATCCATGCCTGTGATGCATCATTTGCCTTCATGAATTCACCTCGCAATCCTGGAGTATCTCGAAATTTCCGTCTGCGGACTCCTTCCTTGATTCTATCATGGATCCAATCTAATGCCAAGCGGTCGTTAGCAAGTGGCGCCATGACAATGCTATTGTTTAGAGCATGCTGTCAAATCAGACAATTTACCTATACTAGAATACGATTCACTCCATACACGAACACCGGTATTTTCCTTGACTAGATCCTGCCTGTCTTCATCGTAAAAGCCTGTCCGTTTATTGAACCATTTGAATCTATGCTTGTCTTGTGAGGGCGTAATAGCAGTGTGATGAGCAGCAGGAAATGTAATTGGTTCCTGTTCCCTAAAGGGGGACGGCAATGGTATGGATAGGTTTTGGCCATCGGTGTAATGTCTGTTAGTATGCTTTTGTGAGGATCTCCTTCTGTCCAACAGAGATGATCTCTCAGTGGGTCCATGCTGGTTGTTATTCATTTGGATACGACTACAAGCAAGGAGGAAGAATAAAAAAAGAAGTAAAAGTAAAAGTAAAAAAAAAGAATGAAGCAAACGAAGAAGAAGAGAAGGAAAGAAAGGTCATGTATTTATATTGCTCATTCAACTGAATTTCTGGTCTTGTCACGGGTTCACCAATATGATGAAATTTATATTAAGCTTTTTTTTTCTAATTGCATTATTGTTGTTAATTGTATATTGGTTTTGAAACACAGCGTTTCTCATCACTCGCACTGCATTTTGACATTTGTATTTATTTCGTGTACTACTCTATTATTTCAAGATGAACTGTTTCATTGCGTCTGTGCGAGATTAAACAAATCGTCATTTAGGGCGTAAAAAAAAAAAGTCATTCAAAGAGTTCCATCTCATGAATATAGATCTTGTTGGTATCTGTTGCAAATTTGTACCCCTTGATTTGTTGGTTATTGAGTAATAATTCCCGAGAATCATGATTCATGCGTGTGTCATACCTTGGACCAATCATAGCTGACTGCATAAGCAAAGGCAATCCCGTCTCGATTGTATGCTGCACAGGAAATGTGTCCATCCACCCTGCTATATGCCTTTAATTTTTGCCGTTTATCTTTGTTCCAAATAATGATGGTTCCGTCTGATCCTGCTGTTAACAACACGCCTTGTTCGCTGGGGTGAAAATCAAGATCGTTTACTGCATAGATCTGATTCTCAATACGATGACATTTGAAGGTGAAGCTTTTTCTACATGGTAAACACAAACAAATAAGCATCAAACATAAACAATGACCCTTTTTTTTTCTCTCTCTCTTTTTCTTACGCTTGATCTATCTGCTCTGTATACTCAATCGCTACTCTTCCTTCAATCGACGACATTGCAAACCCATCTCCCTCTCTGAAGCATCTGATTCTCCGCATTTGGTGATTCAATGGCGAATCCATCGTCTTGATGATGGTATCTGGAACCATTGTATCTATCTGATGAACTTTGTTGTCTGCTGTGCCCACAACAAGCGACGAGCGGCATGCATCCATAGTGTACACTCGCTCTGAAAGACACAGTGTGCCAATTGGACCCGGTACTCTCAGATCCCAATATCTGATGGTTCGATCCCAACTGCCAGTAACTACCAAATTGTAATCTGCATAGAGAATTGATTTGATAGGTGCTTCGTGATGAGCAAACTCTACAAGTCTTCCCGACTCCAGATCATACAGTCTACCTTTATGATCGGCTCCACCAGACACAATTTGAGAACCATCCAAGCTCCATTTTAGACATAATACCGGCGCTTTATGCGGATAAGCAAACTTGATGTAGGATTCTCTGTCTTCAAAGTTGATGTCGTAAATTTGAACCTGGATAAAACAATGCATGTTTAGTCTAAGCTAGATTGAATATCTGATGAGGATGTAATCTGTGTAATACGTTACTTGGTTGTTCCAAGATGATGCAGCCAAGAGATCTGATTCTGTAGAAAACTGAAGCGCTGAGATGCCATCACCAGGAGGACACTTTACCTACATGATTGGTTGGTATTTATGCTCGGTATACATACAAAGAAAGCACTTGCCTCTATATCAGCAGGATCCATTGCCATGTGTAATAAGTCTGTCAAAAAAAAAAACGAAAGAAAGCAGCAAACAGGCAGAATAGCACTTTCCATTGTCGACAATAGAACCTGCTCCAGCGAAAAAGACGCTGGCTGAAAAAAGGTCACTTTCATTGTTGTCTGTATGCCACTCATGCAGACGCTATTATGCCAATCAATATATCATGAACAAGTACCCTGGCAATACTGATACAATCAACCCACCCATCGTGTTTACCTCATTAAGCAATGTATTATGGATACTTTATCATCTAATTTGCGGCATTTGTAAATGGTGAGCTTGGCCAATGCAACTGTCAAAATCATGCTGGTCTTCACATGTTTGTACAGTGCACTTTCAAATTGGAAGTAGGTCTACATTGCTCTTGAAGATGTGATATACCAAGACCTGTCAGTGGCTACCCTGAGAATTGAATGCTGCGATTTTGATATGCAGAAATAAACCAATAGCTGTTGTTTGTTACTTTCTTAGACAATGGTAGATGCAAACAGATTCTGACCCGGGTTACTTCGGTATTAGCGTCTGTTGAATAGTTTAAGTGAATGTGGAGCATGATATTACTAGAAGCACGTTTTTAAATGAAATACAAAAGCTCATCTGGGAATCTAGTCTAGCTCACTTGCATCGTATTTATAATAAATCTGAAATCAGGAACCAGAGTCATCAAAGGGAGGCTATATTGTATATCACATACGTCTTTATAGGCTGTAGGTGTAGTACGTGCGCTAATGACATCAACAACACTGCTTTCATAATTTATCAAATAATGGTACGACTATTCATGTTATAAATTGTGCGTATCATCCAGAAACCAACATCTTGTTTTTCTTCAGATGTTCTTTTCTTGCTGCTTATCATAAACACACAGAATTGAAGCCTCAACAACGCCAGAATCTGAACAAATGCTGGAATCGATGGCCAAATATGAGTTATGAATGCACAGCACTATTTACAGGTGCTGCCATGTTTCGTACGGATATCTGTAAAACGCTGGTAATCAACAGTATAGAAGGATATGGCAAAAGAGATTTTGTGAATGATTACGGCGAGAGAAGCATGGTGTCTAAGATATAGATCACATGCATTATGCTGCGTATAGTCAAGTATAACATATAACATTTCGTTCCTGAAAATGTGTCTCACTTCTGGTGAACGTTCGTCCACCAAATCTACAATGAAGAACTTTCAAATACATCCTTTGTATCTTGTTACTTCTTTGGCTGGCAATCCTAAAGCACCTATCTTTTATTATTTACGCGTGATTTTCCATGATTAGATTGCCATGGCTATTGAACTGCTTGCAACATCTTTTGCTGTAGTAAAAGTCGATTTGGTATTAATAAAGAAGCTTATCATTGCTGAATGATTGGACCAAAAAGGAGCTACTTGTAAGGGCATGATTTGAGATTAGACACGAGTGCCATGTAAAAAGATGCAACACTTGTATTGAATATTTTATCGCACGTTTTCTATATAAAGAGAGGCACAATGAACTTTCACCTGCATAAAAAAAAAAAAAAAAAAAAAAACTTCTTGGCACAGATAAACATGGATCATTTACTATCCTCATGATGGTGATCACTTTGAGATCAGGGAGTAATAGAGCAAGAAGAGTAAATTTAGAATACAATGAATGACTGATAAAGCGGGCAAAAAGGAGTGTCGTTGAAAGGGAGCACCTTCTTTTGATGAGACTCCAAGGTGGATTCAATTAATTTGCATAATACGCTAATTCGCATAATAGAATAAAAAGGTTAAAATGTACCTGTGCATGTAGTGTTATACAACTATACTTTAATCGATGTGGTGTTTATGCAGCAGCTTTTGGTGTCTCTATAACCAACTGTGTACATGTTTATACTACATGGATAATATCGAAATATATTCAAATATGCCAAACAAATGTGGTTTTATTAGATTGTGCGAAAAAGATATTAAGGGCTGTATGTATTATTATGTAGAAAATATATATGTACACTATTGGGTATGAGGGAAGTTTACAACACGAGTGGTAAACTGTTCCTTCGAGTATTCTCTTTGGTAACAATGTCAATTTCTTCAACTTCTTCCACTGGCGAGGGTGGTGATGATAAGGATTTCTTTTGATGATTTGTTGTCATATTTGTAAAGTAAAGAGGTCCCTGCAAATTGGCTGTATCAATTGAGAGTTTGGGTCTCTTGCTCTTTGGCTTCTTGGTGAATGTTGGCTGTTCTGCTGGTGGAGATGGAGGAGGAGCATCAAAGCCGACAAAATTGATGGCCAATGCGAGTATGAATTTCTGCTTGTCATGCTGTGTTTGGATCTGGGGAAACGACAACCCACTGCGGTCGTAATCTGACTGTGAGTAGGTGTAGATGATGCTTTGTGGTTGAGTGGAGAAACGAACATGTGAATCTGAAGATCTCTTTCTTTTGCGGCAAGCAGTGTTGCTAGTCGTTAAGCATGAATTGATGGTAGACATTGTAGACAGACGTAAATGATAAGAGAGTTAAAAAAAAAAAGAGAGAGAGAAAGCAAACAACAGGGCTCTACTATTTTATACCGAAATACACCATGACATAAGTCTCTCCTCACGCTGCCTTTTGAGTATAAATATACTCTCTTACATTTTGAGATGCTCCTGTTTGTTTATTTTAACTCTCTGGTTGCGAGTTAAAAATAGGTACATATTAGAGATAATAAACACAGGATCGGCAGCAAAGGACTACATTTTTGGCGGTTTAAAACATTCTACATAAAGAATGGTATATATAACATTTGCCTAAATTTATAAATCGTACTGTGGGCTCCTCCTTTTTTAATTTGTATTTATTGTATTGTTTTTATAAATACACTGGCTGGAATGGTGTTTATCTATAAACATGTCATAAATGGCATAAACCAATGACGTTGCTGAGTCTGGCTTGGGATGTGGAGAGCGATGATTTCATGCACTTTTTTACGCTGCTCAATATGACGGCATCCTACACCAAGCTTCCCTCTTGTCCATCAACCTCGGTAACTGTTGTGTTTAAAATGAAATGCGTCGTGTATACATGTACAAGTACATAAGAAAAAGGAGTAAGACAAACATTTATTAGGAGATCAATAGGCAAAATTGGTATACAGAAGCTATTTATACAAACGAAGAGTATGATTCAATCATTTTGGAGTACCATTCCTTTAATCCCATAATGGTTAAACGATTGATAGTACCATTGACAGCAGTATCAAATGGGATATTGTTATACAAGATTCTCTTAGAGTAATCGACCACATTTGCTTCAGCTGACTTGCCATTGTTTTCTTTGCCCTTTTCAACGATTCTTTCCAGGTACTGGCTTACGGTGTTTTCACGGCTTTCTCGCGAGATAGATTTATCCCAGGCAACGTCTTCCTTGAGCATAACAGAGAGAGCATCGATACGTTGGTATAAAAAGTCTTGATTATCTCGTTGCTTTTGAATGATATTGCGAAGAATAGACTCGAATTTTGATTTAAATTCAGGCACCTTGAGTATTTGGTGCAATAGAGGTCTTTTTTCATTGTAGCCCAAGAATTTAGTGTAGTCTCCCTTTAATGTTTGAGAGACATAGTGACGAGAAGCAGAGCCCTGAGTCAAATCCAAATCGTAGATAATGTACACAAATCGACCTTGGTGAGCGGGGTCCTCATAAATGTAGTAGTTATCTCCACTGCTGATGTAACCATCGGTATCGCCCAAAAATACCTCCAGCGCAAGACTTCTGAGTACGCTGTCTGTGTCCAAATGTTGGTTCCAAATAGCTACAGCATCTGGCTCGGTAGAAGGTGCATTCTTGAGGAACTTAGTCAGGGCAATCAGCTTTTTCATGTCAGCTTTTCCTTGTGTAGGTTTTGCTTTGATGCTGTATGCAGTGTCGCCAAATTTCTTGACCTTGACTGCAAGATAGGGCGCCTCACTTTCACCGAGATATTCTAAATTGGAGCGGATAGCGCCATTGTAGAGAATGCCTTGATTGAAGCCTTTCTTGACGCCGTTGTTGAATTCATTTGCAACCCAGGGATTAGAGAAATCTTCCTCGATACCAAAAAGGCCGTAAGGTTTATTATTGATGAATAACCTAATCTATATTTAGTAAATCGAGTAGAAAATAGAAAATGCAATTTAATGTTACCTGGCGTAGGAATAGCGGGTAGTAGGAAGTCCAAATGATTCTGCTAAATCAAAGGCTAACTTTTCCCGAATATACGATGGATCCGTGGTCAGAGAGCGGAACTTGATCTTTCTGTAGCCAAAGAGCATGTCCTTTTTATTAAACTTGATTTTGTATGATGCCTTGGGAAGGTTTCTAGTACCACGACCTGACAGCTGAATCTTTGCTCCCTTGAATGTCTTGGCTTCATCTAAACTGTTAGTCCAACAAATGTTAGTCGTTCCATTCGAGTCTTTTTTCTGTGTTCAATAGACGTACCCAACATAGGTAACATTAACTGCTGCATCAATGCCTTTGGAGGAATTGCCTTGAATAGCTGAAATGTCACCAGAAAGGAAAAATGTTGGAATTCTATCGTTGTAATGTAAGTTGGATGCTACTCTGTGCATGGCATCAACGGGCTCGTATAATTTAGGCAATTCAGGCACGCTGTATGTGTTGCGAGATCTGTTGTAGAATTCAAACATGGAATCTGTTTCAATGCCATCTCTAGTGAATGCTTCTCTTTCCTCTAATGATTTTGAGCCTTTGTTGAAACGAACATAGCTATATCCGGTCTTTGCAATGGGTGCATTGCCTGTATAAATGTATGGCATGTCTTCAGAAGCGATCAGCGGAAATGGTGTTTCGCAATTGTCAATCAGGACACCCATAGAGTGCTGGCTATCATGATCAATGGCTGTGGTCACTACCTTGTATGTAATGTTTTGTGCAATTGCATTCGAGATGCCTAGTAATAGCACCAGTAGCTGTGGCTTTTGAAGCATGTGCGGATAGATGAAAGAAGGGAAAATAAAAGAATGCGAGAAAAAAAAAGAGAGAGAGAGAGAGAGAAAGACAGAAATCGAGAAATCAAGCCCACCATTTATACTTGGGAGATGTTGTTGTCCATGTTGATTTTATGCTCTCTTGGAGCAATATAAGATTACTATTCCTGTTGGGTGGGACAAATGGGTTTGTATGAACCATAACACGTGTAGCTTTATTTCTGTCATTATACAGTTACACTAGTGCTGTGCCCGACGTATTATGCTGTATTACTGAGCTTAGCTTTTTACTCCTGGCTAATATATCGTCATTTCAAATTACATTGATGGATCCATTCTATAGTGAGTTCCATCCAAGTTGTATGAAATATCCAATATATTAGATATCTTAGCGGACAAGACATGGCATGGATTCGTCCTATTCTGTTGTTGGCTTTTATCCGTTTTAAGGTCGTACAAAACAAGGGCTGATGAAGAGTATAAACAATATTCGTGTGGCTGGCAGTAGGCTATGTATACAATGCAAGCTGGTGATCACACTTGCATTTTCGCCCCTTATGATTAGCTCCTAGAGCCTGACTATACGTATCTTTGTCAATGCCTTGGTAATAGAGAATCATATGCAAATGATCGCAATCGTAGTTTGATTACAAAATGACACATCATAAATGGCTTTTACCAAATAATTCCTCTATTCTCAACTGCATTTGGAATCAGTAAACGATGTTGGGTTCTCTTTTAGTCAAATACAATTTGTGAAAATTCTTGGTTTGACAACAAACTCGCAAATGGGGTACATTTCAACTAAAGCAGTTCTTTATTTGCCTATAAATAAGCTTTGTTTTTATTCTCAATTGGTAGTTTATAAGTAGATGCATCCTCTGGTAGCCGTTTTGCCCTCCTATATTTCCATTTCTTGCTGACAAAATCACTGACTGTCGGCGCCCTTAAATTTGTCATGAAATAAACTGGATTGCTACATGGCAAAAGCTTGTTGATACAACTAGGATGACGTGCAATGCCCATCCACCCCCTCCTCTCCCCTTCCCCTACTACAATATCCTCTTATACATCGAACATTGGGTATGTATATGTCATGTTGGTTTAAAAATACCACCTCAACAACACCATGTAATATGATGGCTGCCCTATTTCTAGATTAAAAATAACTGCTGGGATCTATAATGGCACTTTCAAGGCGATTGAAACTGAACAGCAAAAAAAGTTTTGTATTAATTATTAATTCATTCAACCGAGGTTATCTTTATTGATGATACAATCTAGCAATTACTTTTGATTTTGTCGGAACCTTAACCCACATCATATGTGCTTCATAATGGCATATATATGCTTATAAAGTACACCGCCTTCTTCTTTTTTGCTACATGGTCTGATCCGCTCCATGCCTTGTCAAGTTGTCCGTTTGTTGAATCGTCGGCTCAAACGAATCAAATGTATTTTCAATGTAAAACCGGACAAATGATACGATCCCAATGTGAAACATCCATTGCACTATATAAATGCACTTTGGGACGAAAGATTTTCCACATCTCTTTGTAGTTATCCACTCCTCATGAGCCCATTGTTAGCACGTAAGCCTTGATTCGAGCAATTGCAGCGCACATCAACTAACAACGAAAGCTTAGTGGCAAGTATTGCTGCACTCGCTTGGACAGCAGTAGCACAAACAAACAACATCACTTACAATGTGATTGCACATGTCATCTCAGGACAGTCAGTTGGCATCGTGATTGACAATCAAACCTATCCATTGAGCGCATCTAGCGATTGCCCGTTATTTTTTACAGGTTCTGCACCCTCTGGGCAACAGTATCAGTACGTCAAATTGAACAATGACAATGGTATCATCGAGAAGGAGCCATTCAACAGGCCTGCAGTCTCTGGCAACTTCACATTAAACGAATTCTACAATCGTACTTGGACTACTATGAATGTGCCTGCCCTTCCCAATGTCCTTGAACCTATCGAGTCTTTGAACAGAAACGATGCTGGATTCCATGTTGAGGGCCAAATCCCAACCATCTACTTCTCTGCTCGCAATTTCAAATTAAAGGCTCTCAATGATCTCTCTCGAAGCGATCTAGTGTCCATGGACATGGTCTATATTACGTAAGTGCGACTTATTCGATCAAGCAACTGAAAGTCTATATACTAACATAAAGTAGCCCTGATCAAGTAAAGAAATACAAAAAGGTGCGAGTGGGTGTCTTTGGATCTACTCCCGAAGCAAGATATCTCCCCAAGCCTTCCTTCAAACTTGATGTCTCTCATAAAAACCAAACATTGGGCTCTCACAAGCATCTTTTATTGCGATCACTTGCTTCGGATCCCTCTTATCTCAGAGAGCATCTTGCTTCAGACATTGCTAGAGCAGCAGGGCTCTCCGTACCTGGCTTCTCCTTTGTCCGTGTCTTTGTGAATGATCAGCCTTACGGTCTTTATGGCTTGATGGAAGATTACAAAACTCAATTCTTGAGAAACGAATTTGGCAATGGCTCTGGTTTGTATGAAAACGGTATCCTCTTTTCTGGCGACTACAATGCCACCCTTGACTTTTTGGGAGAGGATCAAACCAAATACAACAGGAGCACGAATGATGACGACTTGTTTCCCAACAATTACTATTCCATCCAACAAGCAGCTGATGTCAGACGAAGCCGTAGTAGTTTCAGACGCCTCATTGCCTTTACACAATTTCTCACAAATACCTCTGATACCGTTGACAATGTGGAACCTGTTACAGCCTGGAACAGATATCTTGAAACATCCAGTTTCTTGAAAAGGTTAGTTGCTATTATTGTCATATGCTTTTTCGTACGCTGACACTGATGATTTATCTAGTGCTGCGTTGGAAGTTTTACTTGGTAATACAAATGGCTACATCACAGCAGCAAGAAACTACTTTCTCTATAACAACCCCAATGGGTCCCATATTACTTTCATTCCTTCTACTATGGAGAACACCATGGGTAATACAGCTGTTTACAATCTGACTGATTTGTGGAGCGGCAACGTCAGCACATACCCTGGTTTCAATAGCCAAAATCGACCTTTGTTGAATGAAATCTTGAAAGTACCTGATTTCGCACAAGATTTCAAAGATACTCTCAGTCAAATCTCTCAAAACCTTACCAATCCCGAGGTCATAAACAAGCGTATTGATGCACTGGCTAGTTTGATTCAAGAGGATGTTTATTGGGATAGTTCATTGCCTCGTCTCAATCAAGTCAATGTTAATGGAACCAGTATTGATGCGGAAGCTTTGTTTGGTAGTAATGCGACTGATCTTACCACTATTCAAAAAGATTTTGCTGGAAGGATCTTGAACAATACCGTAGACTTTGAAGCAGCCGTGAATGGCACCATCTCCGAGCAACACAGTTCTTTGGCTGGTATCAAGGAATGGTTCAGCAAGCAATACAACGCTTTCAATGAAGTAGACAGGTCCCCAACAGCTACAATGTCTGTAGTGGAGCCTATTGAGCCCACTGCTACACCTGTCGCCGAGGCAGTTGCTGTCCAAAAATCCAATGCTAACGATGATGATTTCACAAGACAAACTTCCCCTGTTTCTTCATCGTTAAATGATACCGACCTTCCTGATAATTTTACACGACAAACATCACCTGTCTCCATCGATACATCCTCATTACCGGACAACTTTACACGACAAACATCACCTGTCTCCATTGATACATCTTTATTACCGGATAACTTTACACGACAAACATCTCCTGTGTCGTCTGAATATGATAAAGATGAGTCAACAAGACAAACAGCTCCTATTTCTTAGATATGGCATAAATCCATAGTGAATTACGCCACCAATTATTAGACCTCCATTTTCTTAACCAAATAAATACTCAATGCTTTTTACTGCATTATGCACCGGTTTGTATACAATCCTCCTAAAAGACTGTTGTTTGCCTTGGCGCACAAAACACTCTTGCAGTGATATCTAATTCAACATCTATACACTGCTGCTGGAATCCAATTTAAACCCAGCTTACAGCTTGCAACCCACGACTAAATTTTCATCGATTTTGACAAAAAAAACCTTTGATAGACACTTTCTCTAGAGACAGTATATATAGCATATTTAGCGTACTAATATTCGTACATAGTCCTTTTAATTCTCTATTGAATGGTGCAAATAACTTTTCAATGTTTCACCAAAACTATTTTCCAACGCGGTAAAAACGAAAAACGCGTTTTCAGTCGAAAACTCAATTTTGGTAAAATTAACTACCCAAAATAGTAATTTTAAAAGATAGATTGAACTCGTAGGTCTTTTTTCATTATAGCATATCATGGTAAAAAAACTTCGTTTTTAGCAAGAAAAATGCGATTATTTGATTTCCATCAATTTTCCCTTGCTACCACACGGGGTTGGTTATTTAGCCATTTTTTTTAAGCCCATGTTTTTCTTATTTAGCCATTTTTTTATTTTTGCCGGAATTTGAGCAACTAGTAGCGATCTCTCCGGCAAAGCTCTGCTATTAATTTTTCAATCTTTTTAATTTATAAAAAAATGGCAAACTTGAAAACAGAAAAACTTATAAATTCATGTTGACACTCAGTCGTATCTTGCTCTGCTACTTGCTTGTGGAAAGCTATCAAGATAATCATGTAAATATTTGATGCAGTCTTATCAACTTATTTAATCCAGTTATAAAAAACATTAGACATTGGATAGTAATCAGCCGATTATTCCATGATTGCATAATTTTTTTTTTCTTTTATTGTTCTTCATATATCAATTTTTGATAATCTGCCTCTTTTGATTCAGGATATAACAGCACCCCTAAGGGCGATGTCTCTTGAAGCATTTTACCTGTATCATCAAAAGGCACAGATTGGTCTTCTTTGATCAGAAGCATATCAATCTCATGTAAAAAAAAAAAAATGGCTACAAAAAAAATGGCTACACAAAAAAAAAATGGCTACAAAAAAAAAATGGCTACAAAAAAAAAATGGCTACAAAAAAAAAATGGCTACAAAAAAAAAATGGCTACAGAAAACATGGCTTCAAAAGAAAAAAAATGGTTAGTTGAATCGATGCCAGATGCTCTTCTTATGCCCAAAGCCATAAAATCTACCTTGAATTGTCTATAGTAAACTAAATGGTGTAGTCAGTACCTTGTATACAGTCAACACCATGTACTTTTTTTTTAATAACACCTGCCGACAAAGCATAATTCATGAATTCTTTGAAATCTATTCGATGCCTTTTGTAGAGTGCACTTGCTTCATAAACGAGTTTATAAAGCCAAACAAATAGCTTCACCATATTAAATATTCGCCAAACGTTTCTATAGTACCCAGGCTATTAAGAATTAATAATGTAGCCATTTTTTTTTTATTAGCCATTTTTTTTTATTAGCCATTTTTTTTGTAGCCATTTTTTCTGGACATGGTGTTGACTGTATACAAGGTACTGACTACATCATTTAGTTTACTATAGACAATTCAAGGTAGATTTTATGGCTTTGGGCATAAGAAGAGCATCTGGCATCGATTCAACTAACCATTTTTTCTGTAGCCATTTTTTCTGTAGCCATTTTTTTTTTAATTAGCCATTTTTTTTTAGTAGCCATTTTTTTTTGTGTAGCCATTTTTGTTTTATACAATCATGTTGTTTTCCACTTTTCACTTATCTGTACCGTTGTTCAATACATTAAGCGGCATTATATTAATTCATTTAATAATAACAGCAAAGTTATATATATAAGACAATAGGTGTCCCTTGACATATCTAGATTCACCATAGAAAATGGGAAAATAATTTTTTTTTTGCATTAAATGGCAAACTGATTATAACCGGACAAATTGCTCAAATTCCGGCGAAAATAAAAAAATGGCTAAATAAGAAAAACATGGGCTTAAAAAAAATGGCTAAATAACCAACCCCCTACCACACATCCGGAAATGAGAAGTTTCGTCAATTTGTCATGGTCCAAAAAAATTTGAGATAAAGTGCCAGCAAGTAAGTACTAATCGAGAGCAATTGTTTAGTACCTCTCTGACGGGCTACAACGGCCTGTAAAGCGAGATATTGGCAGCTCAATGTCGTCAAATTTTGCTGTATTTTGGTCTATTATTGGCTTTAATGTGATGTGATTGATATTGTATGTAGTTTGAGTATGCTACATTCAGTGTTCTAGATGCTGGACGTCTAATGAAGTTGGAGGTTTGCTTTGTTTTTCGGTTTTGAGGCAAATTAGCAGGGTCTGTAGCACAAAACATCGTTGTTGAACCAGTAGACTACAGCCCTAATGACTGACTCTACTTGTTACATGGTCGTCTAGGAGAACATACGCATTACATACCCCTTGTGCGACTAGTTTTAACAATTATTTATAGATAGCGTTTCGTTTATACATAGAACGGAGACGTATAGCATCAAAGTGTGTTTAAAGCAACATCTTATCGTGAAATTTGACTTTATTATTCATTAGAGAGTAATGTACCTTGTTCTACTGAAGTATCTCAGAGTATTCATTTACTTGAATTGACAGGATTAAATCTCTCTTTCTATTTTCTTAACATTTAACTTAAGTATCCGTCTTCAAAAAAACAAGTACAGGGCTAAAATATCAATCTACACAAAGTTTGTAAGGTCCTAGATGGATTCTCTAGAATTTACATATAGCTTAACTGCTATATCGATCGATCTTTGCGAGACTACAAATGCTTGATATTCCTGAATAAGATCTTATTGTGTATACGTGCATACAGACCACTAGATCAGCGTCATGGATAGATCAAAGACTGCATGAAGTATGAAGCTCTAATCATTGCAATCAACAGTGCCTAATATTGACTGTGACCATCAAATTCAATTCAATAGAGAGGTGTTTGGCGATCAAATAGCCTTTTTCTTTGTACACGAATTACGCTATTTTTTTAGAATGAAAATCAAAGTCGAATCCTGTACGATGGTTGCTGAATGGGCCTGGGATGTGAAAGAAGGAGATGATGTATGCGGCATATGTCACTCTGCGTATGATGGCTGCTGTCCTAATTGTAAAAGACCTGGTGATGATTGTCCACTCGTATGGGGAGAATGTAGCCATGTTTTCCATCTACACTGTATACTAACTTGGTTCCAGAGTTCAACAAGAGAAGAGACTTGCCCAATGGATCGAACACCATGGCAAACTGCCAAAGCACCACTAGAATGATCACACACACACACACACGCACATACACATACACATACACATATTACACATAATACCCAGCCTCCAGAACATTATCCTGTCTTATACATAAACCAACATCAATAAAGTATATAAATGATCTCTGGATTGTTTTTTATTATATATATATAAAAAAAAAGGTGGGGGGAAATTAAGCCTTGTAGGAGATGACACCATCGAAACGTTGCTTGAACCATTCCATAGCTTCTTCCTTCTTGATTTGGTGCTTGACACCGACCTTGGCCTTACAGTGCTTTCTGCGAGAGACACGGTTACCGGGACGGCCCATGACAATGTAGTAATCCATACCATAGATACCAATGGAAGGATCGTACTTGATACCCAAATCAATGTGTTCATCAATACCGAAACCAAAGTTACCGGTTTGAGAGAAGTTACGGGCCTTGAGTTCGTATTCCTTGACCTTCAAACCACGTTCGAGGATCTCTTCGGCCTTAGGACCACGGACAGTGACATGAACGGAAATCTTTTCGTTACGACGAATAGAGAAAGTACGGACAGTGTAACGAGCCTTGGAGTAGACGGGAGTTTGACCAGTCAATTGTTCGAGAACCTTGGCAGCACGAGTAAGTCTATCACCAGACTCACCAACACAAATGTTGAGAACCAACTTCTCAATTTGGAGGTTGCGCATGGGGTTCTTGGTAACCTTCTGTTCTTCGGCGCTCTATGTAAGTGATGATTTGTTTAGCATTTGTGCCAATTCCATGAAATGTCTTCTCCTGTCCCCCCCACCCCTCCCGTGCTCGAATCTATGTTCAATGCTGTCCAAATGTATGAGGTTACGGTGTATATAAAACGAGCGCGATTGACGTATTGTCTTGAGATGATATCAACTCGACCAATTCTATAGCCCGTCCTTCGAATCCATATCATCAAACAGTGATTTGGCTGTCAAACAAAAACATAAGGCAATCTTGATCCACAATGTCATCAATCCATCCATCTACTGTACATCGTATCCTCATACATTCTTCGAGCAAGCTAGATCTATCTATATGCAATTGATGTTCACCATACCATTGTTGGACTATATCGAAGCTAAAAGAGGGAGAATCAACGCCTATAACTATTCACCTGATGATAAATTTGGTTGGCCGGCCCTTTTTTTTCCAGCTACAACACCTTTGACATTTACTGAATCTACCACCTAGTTCGGACCGGGAGGTGTCAACTGCTAGATCCTGAGCTTCTCAATATGGGATATGGGATGTACATTTACGGCAAAAAATTTTCATATGAAGTGTCTTGATTTTGAGTGAAATAAGGTCGGCAAATGCACATGAATTTCCTCGTAAATCAAATGCAAATTTTAACATCAAAGCGTCAAAATATCTTATGTAACATGTATAAATACTATAGCACTTTGTTCATGTTTTGTTTAAACCTTGGGAATTTTATTAAAAAACCACAGTGAATATAAAGCTTTTTATTTTTATAAATGTAAAATAAGAAACTTAGTGCTTCTTGGACTATTTGATTTATAAGAGTAAAATTGAAAAGATAGTCAGTAACCCATTCACAATGCAATTAAATCTGTCAAAATCTTACCTTGATCTTACGGAGGTAGAACTCGAGTTCCTTACCCTCAAGAATGTAACCATCACAACGACCAGATTGACCGGGACGAGAAGCAATGACAGCGTAAAGACGACCGGCATTGAATTGATCGTTCAAAAGAGGATCGATGGCAGCAGTGGCAGCACGAGCAGCAATCTTCTTCTCAACGCTCTTGGACTTCTTCTCAGCGGTAGTCTCCTGCAATTTACAGTTTAGTACACTTGTTCCACTCGATTTTCACACAAAATCATATACTTACAGCAGCATCAGCAGACTTCTTACCGAGAGTGATAGCGTAGTGAGATTCGTACCATTGACGGAAAGGAGTGGCATCAATTTGGATGACAGCACCCTTAACGAGAGTGTTAGTACGGACCAACTCGTTGTTGGAGGCGTTGTAGACAACGGTCAAAGCACGAGTCTTGCGAGAGATACCTTCGGAACCCCAAGAGAAGTTACCAGATTCAAGACGAAGAGCACGACGCTTGAAGTTACCACCACGGACACGGACAAGATGAATACGCTTACCACCCAACTTGGTGTTGGCGGATTGACGACCTAACTCGAACCTAAATGATAGAATTGTCGTTTAATATAACATGCTTTGGGTGTATATGGCTGCAAGGCTTGAAAAAATCTTACTTTCTCTTCTTTCTGTATTGATCACGTCTAGCACCGGTAGCGCTACGCTTATGACGAGAATCACGACTGATACCTGTTTGTATGATGGATTGATTAGTCTTTCATGGATGGATGTCTTGATGGATGGCTATCATGTCAATTTACCCATGGTGTATTTAGAGAAGGAACTTGATGCTTCTGCATTCTGATTTCACTTTTGTCTTGTTGAGAATCTCATACTCCGAGCAAAGTAATCCGGTCCATCAAGTGGCTTATTGATAATTTCAGGTGTCCATCCTCTCATTATGAAAACTTCAAATGGCGCATTATGCTGCTAGTGAGGCAATTGATACTACTCAAGGTCATTAGTGCATAGAGGATGCGTTTATTTGAAGCTCATTAGTGCAGTTGATCTGCTGACGGTATGAGAAAATGATAGTGCCAAAAGCCTCGGCCGACCTCTGTCAATCATGCATCTGCATCTATTGTCCAATGTTCTCTTGACGATACCTAAACTCTCACATTTGCCTAATATAAATGCGATTCAGACACAGTGATAGATTGCCTAGCAATGGATGTAATCAAAAGAGGTTCAAATTTATTCATAGTTTAATAAGAGCTATTTGATGATGATATTGGGCCGAGATATATTTACAATATTAGTATGATTGGCACTGATTGCTGATATGATGAGATTGTCTGCTTTTGTTTTTACATAATGTTACAGTTGGAATCGCGGGATGATGAAGTAGAGTTACTTCGAATAGCGGTAGATGTACTATGTGCTAATCTGCGAGGAGGTAAAGTATGCTTGATACACTGCTGCTTATTGATAGTTGCCTGCTCTCGCTCATTCTCTTTACGCTTTTCCTTGATTTCTTTAGGAAAGTACAACATCATGAAGCTTTGTAACGTCTGATCCAAGTTGGTGGCATCTGCATTACCCACTGCATGCTCCTGTCGGCAAATAGGGCAGTTATACATACGTTTCCGATGAGCCTTAATCAGACATCTGACACAAAAGACGTGGCCACATTCCAGTCGAATAGGTCGCCAAGCGATAGCTAGACAAATCTCTTAGTCATTAAATACACGTTATGCCATGTGAGCAAACTTACAGAAACACACAGGGCAATCGTAGTCATCAGGTTGTGGTACAATGGTAATCAGTTTAGTCTGAATTGCATTGAATAAAGACATCAAGATTCCTTCAACAAAGATAGCGTTATTTTTGGCAAATGAGGGAAATTCTGAGGTTGCACTGATATGTAGAACAATGTTAATTTAGAAATAATTGATTGATTTGGGGCTTCATTTATACCTCAAACCGCTGCGTTTGTCATGCTTCTTCAAAATCTTGATCATCGCAGTTTGATTCAACGATTGAAAGTGCTTGAAATGGACTAGTTGAGCATTGATGGCCAGAAACTGCGTCAATGCCTTTTTGGAATGTCTAGATGACAGCTTCTTTGTCTACACAGATCAGTTAATATAGAAGCATCTTGCGCGTACGCCAATACATACCAGGTTCATTCTAGTCAATTCTTTTGTGAACCATTCGAGCTTTTCTTGACTTCTCTCGTAAGATTGAGGGGAATACTGCCCTTCGGTTTCATTTCTGAAAATTTGAGCCTCCATGTACAAGTTGAAAATCTCTCTCCAAGCGTACATATCTTTCTTTTGAGGAGATGCCTATGAACAAAAAGCGTTAATTTCGCATATTTCTAATAAACAATGCTATTATACATTACAGCAACAGTCAATTGGCCCTCCAGTGTATCTACATCCCCTATGAACCTGCTCTTTTCTTTATCATGAAGCGCAGCGGCATGCGAAAGTTCATGTAATAGTAAATGAAAGAATTCAGAATCACGAACAAGTTCAATCTTAATGGACAATGGTTCAGTTTTTAGCTGTTCAGTAACAGGTATCAGCTTTAACAGAGCAGGCTCTTCCACGGTTGCGATAGAAGTGGGATCATCAATGGTAATCTTAATACATGGGTGAGGATCTTTGACATCACCTATAAACCAATAATTGCTCAATGATAAGACATTACAGAATTTCAAATGCTTCAGTTACCATCGAATACATAGTCTAAACGCATTGCCTCATCTGTATCCAAAGTATTCAGCCATTCTGTGGACAGACCTCTAGATTCAAGTTCGTCCACTACTAATCTGATAGACTTTTTCAATGTCTTGTAGTGGATAAGATGTGGCCTCCAGTTTTCTGGCAGATCAAAAGCTGCTGTCTCTATTTGCTTTCCAAACTTCATGTTGCAATAGTTATTTTCTCTACTTTATTTGTCCATGAAAGGCAAACAAAATGATGATTATAATGGAACAAGAAAAAGGGATAAATGGACATTTGAATAGGCACCATTTTATACAGATTTTTTTGTTTTGGCTCGTAATAATGACCTATCATTTACGAGGTGAAAGAACCGCTATCCAATCATGGACAATAGCTGTGACCCTCGTGAGGAAATCTAAAATGGAAGGAGTCCATTTGTTGTACAAGCAGATTTCAAAAATGGTTAAATGTATAGAAAAAGATATGGAATGGCAGGTAGTACTGTTGTGTTTATTGATGAATGCTTGACAATATCAGCCAAATCAATTAGTGGATATTATATAGACGCTAAAAGAAGTGTACATTTCCAGTAAATTCGTCTTTTCAAATGATTGTGTTCACTCCTGCTGATCAAAGTTCTGTAAAATCGTTCGTGCAGAGTTCATGCTCATGCAGTGCTATTTTTGCTTACTGCGTCTTTTGTGGGCTTCCTTTGAAAGACAATTGTAATGTTAGTGGCGCAACTTATTAGTCTTTACCTTAGAAAATGCACAAAAACTTACTTTTTGGGTGGTAAATAAGCCTGTATCTTTGCTTTATCAGAGAGCTTAAATAGATTGGGCTCCTCTGATAGCAGTTCTCTTAATCTTTCATCATCATCCAACAAATTCTCCAGCGTTTGGATGGATTTTTGAGCTTCTTCACTGATGGATTTGATTTCTTTACTAGACCTGCCAGAAATATGTCGATACGAGGTAAGAAGAATCATTGAGAATAAACGTACATTTTGGGTGGTTACATGTACATCTCTGCATTATACATACATTGAGAAAGAGTGTAGTCTAATGTGCCTGTTGTGAGTGTTGATAAAAGCAGAAACAAAAGAATTTGGCTCAAAATCGGTTGCAAACAAACGTCTCTTTAATTGGCGTCTACTACCCCGGGTCACGTAAAGTGTTTTACTAAGCGTTTCAAGTTTTTTTTCACGCGAAGAATCTAGATTCCTCCTTGACCGACACAATGAACTTTCACCCAGTCGTATCGATTTCTGATTCTAATCTTTCATGTAAAGCAAATGCACTGAAATCACGTTTGTATACATATGCCGTTCATGCGCAATCTGGCATTGTGCCATGAAAGCCCTCTTTGCTTACTCGACTTTGAGGCTGATGCCCAATGCAATCCTCAGGCGGCAAATAGTCTCCCATTCCAGCAAAAAGCAAGTTTAAACAACTTTTCTTTTACCAGTTTGAACGCCCATCTAGACCACTCATTCTATTGACTCTATTTTATATCGCTTCATGAATAGAAACATGCAATCATATCGAGTATGCCAGCATGATGATTCCCAATTGTGAATCGACAGGCGCGATGCCAACGTCCAAAGTGATCCTTATCATTTGACGGAGTAGTTCCAATCATATCCTGCTTCAAATGTTGACATTTGGGGCAGATTGGCTTTACATTAGGTAATTGCTGATGGCGAAATCGTAGCGCACGATGCGGATTGAGCAGTTCAAGGTATCGTGATTCCACAATGGGTGTGGCATAAGCATGGCTGTGTAACTGAGAACGGGACCCATCTTTTTGAAAGGGCTGTGACCTATTTTGACGCACAGCACACGCATTCAAGCACATTCTACATATAAGCAAACTTTGCAACTCCCTTCTTTCCGCTTCTTTCTCTCACTCTCTTTCCTTCACTTGGCTCTATTCTACTCCTCTTTATATTCTCTACATGTGTATAGCAATAGAATGCAAAACAACTACGAGATACTAGAAAGTATGTGGTCGAATGTGAGACGACACAAAGCAAAATCACAGAACTGACATTTGATTGTAGGAACCAACAAGCTCAACGCTCGAAATTACAATTTGACTCAACAAGCAGCAAATCTGCATTCTTGCAATCCACCACGAACCTGCAAAAGAGAGTGTAAACCAGCCTGCAATACTGATCAAATATGTGTATATAAAATCGTAGCTGAATGTGGTACCTGTCCACCAACTTACTGTGCCGACAGCAACCAATTACAAGTTACAGCAACTGATTTCGAAGCAAGTTCAAATGATAACAATAACAATAGCCAGCAAACAGCGCTAATAGCTGGTTTAACAACTGGTCTCGTGGTTCTTGCCCTGATTGCAGCTACTGTAGCAGGATTTGTATTTCATAGACGACGGAAGCTACAGAAAATACTATTACAACAACAGCAGGACGAGAAGAAAGCCTATATACCGCCATATCCACCCATCATCATATCCGACATCAACAGTGTATTACCTCCTCCCCCATCAACATTACAAAGCACATCTATTTCACTACCGCCCATCTCTGGATATTCTTCCAATTCATCATCATCCGCCACACCAATTTCAAATCATTGGCATCAACAGGTATGGAACACAATCTTCTTTAAGGAGACTCCTAAAGTTTCCTTTCTTGGATTCAATAACAACACTTAGGAGTTATTGATTTCCTTTTGATTTTGTTTACATTCGCTAAATGTCTTTTCTACAATCTAGGCTATAGACTCTGTCGATTACGATCATCCCCAATCACCTTTCATCATAGGTGCTCAGTCCCTTCAAATTCCGCATCTTGACACACCCGATCCGTCTAGTCCGTCCAGTGCTACGCTAATTCGACGATCCCTTAATATTCAACCAACGATAATCACAGACAATGGACATTACTTGAGTCGAGCCTCATCTGTCAAGGTCACCAAGTACGACAATCGTCCTATACCCGTAACAAATCGTTCTCATGACACACAAAACATTACTAATGCTGACGACGATGACGATGAATATAACAACAGTAGCGATGAAAATGAAAGAGTGAAAATAAGGAGGGCCGTTTCAGTAAAAAAGAACAATTCGACAGCTTCTCATTCGAGTTCTATAACCCGTGTCGGTAGTGTCACTTCAGAGGATGTCAAAGTCGTTTGCGCTAAGCCCACTATGGTGCGTATAAATACTATAACAAGCAAAGAAAATGGCATCACTCGGAAACGATCCATTCGAACTGTCATTGATCAACAGCAACAGCCGCCTTTCCAAGTGTCTTTACATGATCCATCGACGCCTGCTGATGAGGATAATGATGCTCAGAGCGATCGAATTGATGTTTACTTTTGTCCACCTGCACCACCTCCACCTATTTTAACACACAACTCAAGTCAAGTATCGATACAAAGTTCCAGTTCCTCCTCTACAGTGGGGGATGGTGAAATCACTGTGTTTTGGGAACCTGGTCACCAACCTCCTTAACTTTTACCTGTAATTATTAGATTTATATTGCACTTGATTCCCTCCCTCCCTATTTTATATATGTATATGCTTTTTTGTCCCTCTTTGCTTTATTTTGTATAACTTTTTACTCTTTCCTGTGTAATCTCAATCCATGAAATGTAACAATAATAACCTGTTTCTCTTTAAGAATATATCAATTGTTCCATTCAAATTTTTCCGACCCAAAAGCAGGTTCATAACGTCATAGTATGTTTGTACATCCGAGATGTATCCATGTTCTTTAGCCAATGGAAGTCCAATCACTACTCTCTAAGATCTGTCTAAAATGGTTCCAAAATTGCTTCCCAACATTATTCCAATTTGTTGAACGGCATTTCTGTTTGGTCTCGAAGATCCTCGTTGCTGTAAGGTTTCAAGAACTCTGCCTGAGCGTTCTTCTTTCGGCAAGTACTGGATTCAATCGTTAGCCTTGAGCTGACGTACGTTTGCCAAGGCACTAAATCTGACGAGATTCGGATCAACAAAACATTATAACCTGAACATATCTGGCGGCCTAATTCATTAGTATCAACAAGCATTAAATTGATTCAGCAAAAAAGTAAGATATTCACACTACATGCATTTGAAGTTTTCAGGTTCCAGAATGCGATAAAGAAAGAGACTTGTAGAAATTTGCCAAGCATTTCTTGCCGCGGTCATATGTGTGTAGATACCGAGGCATCTGAATGCAAGCCCAAGTCGGGCATAGGCTTATTCTCGACGCTGTAAGAAAAGTACTAAATCCTGCACTTTTAAATTCAATTGACACCCACTAGTGATATGTCAGAGAGTGAAAATTGCCTCAATAGTAACTCTGCTTAGTAACCTTTGACTTGATCCAAGATGCAGGGTTTCGTTGAAATAGAGTCGCTGAAGGAGACTAAATGGGAGGGGTCGAATGTAATTCAGGAACCATTTTTCCATTTTTGACAAGCCTGTCAAAAATTCATTCTCAGAAAACAGAACGGCACCTTTTTTACTCGAATCATCTCCATGAAGAATTTAACTATTTTAAAACGATGGATAAATCAAAAAGTGTTACTAAGCTTATATGCTTGCAATAGCCTTTTCTGAAGTGCTTCCAAACGGTTATATATATATATATGTTTGTTATATCGTTTTGCGTGTCCAAGTTGTAGCAGAACTTATTCATTACAATCTGATACTGTAAAAAAAAACACCACAAGACGACAGATAAGCTAAATGCTCCCATTAGAAACCTATGTTTTGAGAGCTTTGACCACCAACATCATCAACGCAGGGCGTCTATTTCTCGACAAAAGCTACTTGAGCAAACCCAATGTTAATTTGCTGTCTGCTTTCTGTAAGGACCGCCACTTTCACTTCAGCAAACTAGTCACTCAGACGTCCAAAAGCAGAGAATATTTTTAATCAAAACCCTCTCTATCAATATACCTACATAATCCAAAATTATAGAAGATGGTGCAAACAAAATCAGCCAACAACAAAAAAAGAAGTGCCAATTCAAAACTACAAAATAAACCTGCAAAGGCATTGAAGACGCAACCTGTTGAGGATCATGTAAATGTAGCTAATTGCCAGGTTTGACGCAATACTAAACGACATTATAAGCAGGTGGAAGAGAAGCAGGAAGAAGGATTGTTTGATAACCTTGACGAGGAAATGGATCCTAATGAACTAGAGGATATTGTAAACAATTTGAACGAGGATAGCGAATCTGAGGGAGATGTTGATGAGGAGGAAGAAACTGAAGATGAAGAAGATGCAGAACAAGTCTTTGATGAAGAGGATGAAGCTTCGGAACAGCAAGATGAAGATGAAATGATGGAGGAAGACAAAGAAGAGGTCGCACCAGTGTCGAACGAGCAACAAAGCACATCAAAGAAATTTAGAGACCTTTACATGACCAAAGTAACTCAAGCATTTGGTTCCGATTTGGATCAAATCAGACAGGTTAGATTAATTGATCTGGAGGCTTTGCGACACTAACGCTTTTCTGCAGGAACCTAACTTCAGTGGCCCTCGTCTAAACATCCTGATTGATTCTTTGGAAGCTGGCATTGACATCTTTTCCAATTTAGAGCAAGAAATCATCCTCGCTGATGAAGAACAATAGAGTAAACGGTGACTTGTAATCATCTATTCGGACTGTTACATAAAAAGATATGAATAAACTTTTTTTTCCTTTGATTTTGTGTGCTTTTGACACTTTCTTTGTTAGCATGTCTACATACGAAAATAAAGGCTCGAACCGCAAGGGCAACAATGCCAAGAAGGGGCAGGCTCATCAAAATACAACAAGTTGGAAGGCTAACAAAAACTCTAAAAAGTCCCGCGAAATTGCAGCCTTACCAGTTTACGGTCTCTGTCAGCGCTGTACCGATGTCATTTTGTGGCGTAAGAAATACAAGAAATATAAGCCTTTAACCACTGTCAAGAGATGGTAAATGATGTAATTATAGTCTATGCTATCAGATCATGCCTATTAACCACATATATGTAGTACCTGTTGTCAAGAAAAGGCTATCAAAGAGGCATATCATGTTCTATGTGATAATTGTGCACGCTCTAAAGGAGTTTGTGCCAAGTGCTTAGAATCCAAGGAAATTTTAGTATCGTAAGTGCAATTGATGAGTAATTTCTGGAGGCTACTTATACTAATCTGCCTGATCACTCGTAGTAAGGATGAGATCAAAACAAATGCTGATGAGATGAGAGAAGGGCAAGAGATGGAACGTATGTTAAGTAGAATGACTCTTCGTCAAAGAAGAAGCTACATGCGCAAACTGGAAAGAGGCGATGATGTATCTGGTATTGTCGGCAAGAACGAAGACAGTGATTTCGATTTTGAAGACAGTGATTTGGACGAGGAAGAAGAAGAAGAGGAGTCTGGAGAGGAGTCAGATGAGAAGAAGGAGGAAGAGGAGGAAGCCAAGAAATAAGAATTGTATTATATAGTTTAAATACCATTTTCTCATAGAAACGAACATTGATCAGAATAAAAAAAAAATTGTAATTTATTTCAAAACAACATATAAAATACACTTGGAAGATTTGGTTTAAATGAGAAGCTTGAAAGGATATCCACCATTCTTGATCTTGAAAAGTGCCAGTAATGCGCTAAAAATAAAAATAATGCATCCCATCCAAATATAGACACCGAAGCGTTGACGAGTTTGATCATCAAATTGAGGCACTGATTTGATCAAAGCAACGAGTGAAAAAGCAAGAAGGCCATCTAAATTGACAGGAGAAAGGTATTAATTCATTGAATAGGAACTGGATATGACACATGTAAAAATCAACTTACAAATACTGGCTACAATTTGAGGTTCAACGCCGAGTTGCGATGAAAATCTATCGCAGAAATTAGGTATAGTTTACTTTACAAACATCATGCCAACGCTTACCCAGAAGCAATGTAGTTGATATCACCATTTTTACCAGGCATGACAAATGGAGGAGTACGAATACGGTTCCACATATAGCCAGAGGTAAAAGTCAAGATAAACAAAATGGAGATGATAGCCCAAGTGTTCTTGTGATAAAATACGAAACCGAGATGACGATACAATAGTTTGAGGACAGCAGCAGCACCAACCACTAAGAAAAGTTTGGCACCAAGCTTAAAGTAGTTTACAGGGCGAGCAACGTTGACCTTATGACCACTTTCTCTGCTCAAAAATTCTGCAAAGCTTTCTGCAGAAAATCCACTAATGCAAAAAATGTCAATTCACTGTATTTTGCATAAATCTAGTCAAATCCTATACCTTCTAGCTAAATCATATTTGACAAAATCCTTACGTTCACCGGCTTTTTGAGGAGGGAAATAGAATACATTAGGTGCTGACATGAGCTTGAGCTATAAAGCAAATAAATAACGTGTAAGGCTATCTTCCAATAAGCTAAAGTTAATTGCATTTACTCTTTGATAAACAGCTTGACCATCTCTAAAATCCAAATGTCCAAAAAAGAGATCCTTGCTCTTCTTATTCTTTTGAAAGCTCTTTGCAACTAAGGAATACTCGGGGTCAAATTCACTATAACGAACGCGTCGCCAATTAGTGTCATATTTGTATACATCCAGACCCTCTGCTTACCGACAAGGAGCACAGTTGAATTGATCATCAAGTGCTGTCAACAATACAACCATGCCATAGTCACGCTTGCCCTCTGTAAAACGATCGTAACTGTTGGAATTCAAGTTAATAACACCACCGTTGTCCTCTGAAAGTGATATGAGTTTTTCTTTCTTGGGATCTGCTTGAGCCAATGTGAATCCCACAAAGACAAGTTGAAGAAATGCAAAGAGAAGCGAAACTGGTCTCTTCATTTTGTTGCTTTGAAATGCTAGTTGTATGAAAAAGGAAGAAGAAAACTGCTGTGTAAGACTAATTTAAACACTCACATTGAGGTAAACTGGGCCTTTCAATTTTGTTTGCAACTTATTATTGGCTCCCAATTCACTTTGATGTTGTATGTGACTATATTCAAGTGTTGTGCTTTGTTAATGCACGGCCAACGTACTCTTTAAACTTCATTGATAACACTCGCTTGTAGAGATTATTTTAGCTCAAATCAACCAATGTTATAGCTTTCGAGAAGAAGTCATTCAATTCATAAATAGAAACAAGTGTGTAGGGTTGATACATGCTTGCAGACCATAATTTCAATAGCCTATTTTCTTGGCCTATGAGCCATTAAGTATCAAGGTCAACTAACTGTTGCCGATCAACAGTACAAGATAAAACTGACGGTAAACATAGCAAGCTGGATGATTACACAGGCAGCTTGTCTACTCCTGTGCATCCTATGCAGCCCAATAACAAAAATGTGTGTAATATTTCTTTGAAATAGTAACGAAATTCTGTCTACGTTTGCTATCTTTCAATCATTATTTATCTGACATGAGATGCCTAAAAGGAAAAGCTTTGGCTGCTGCGAAAAAGCTTAGACCTTCGATTTGCAAAATTCAAATATGTCTGTCTCTAGGACTGAAAAGAGAGTGAGAAGATCCGATGTGGTGATCTATAGAGTTATTCAGCTCTTCCTCAACCCTGCCAAGATAACATGTAGAAATTATGTACGCAGCTTCAAGCGCTTGACGCTAGATACAAGGGAGCTTGCGCTATTTATTTTAAAAAGATAGACGTGCTACGTTGCTTACAATCTGCAGGAGTTTTCCTGTCAAAGTTTTCCATCATCATGCTGTTCTAAGAATGGCAGATGTGCCTTTGCCAAAAAATGTGGAGAAAGAGCTGAAGAGATAAAGTTCTTGGCGTCGTTTCTACTTTATCCGCAAAAAAAGGACCAAGGCAATGCTTTTGAAGATCAAGTGCTCGAGACGTAACTACGTTGTTAGCCAAAGGCACAAGTAAAGTAATGCCTCTAGTTTCCAAAGAATAAGATCTCAATGGAAAGAGGCAAAATCGATATGAATTGAAAAGCAAGCAAAAGATTATAAAGTTTAACCTATACTACCTCTTCAAAAAAAAAAAAAAAAAAAAAAAGGTAGTTGATGAAGACAAGTTTGTTCGTATTATGGAATACATCCATTATGATCTGCATTCCGAAGACAGCTCATCCAAATACTGTACTTGATATAAAGTATTTTGTGCACTTAACTAGATGTGCGACACAGATTTATACCATATAGAAACATAGGCCATAGATGGCACCATTAGCATGGATGGCGCTATAGACTGATGCTTGTATCCCGACATCGACTAGGGATGTTTGCCATATTTAGTCAAATGCCAAGATCGATGTCATATAAGATGTATGCATCAGATGTGCACCACTTGAAGATCCACACTATATGACATATGCTTATGTCTTTGATACTAGCTACAGATACATTATGTACTACAGACTTGTACAATATATGTTATGCTATATAGACATGCACATAGTGACATGCTATAGACATGCCATATATCCAGATATGTGCTAAGATATATACAGAACAATGATATGCACTCAGACACAACAACATACTATTATTAATATAGACTAAGAGACTGTACCTACAGGATACATACTACTAGATCGATATTAATAATCCTCATACAAAGGACAGATCAGGGCACTTTGGATAAGAGTCTATTCATTCATCCAGATGAGCTAAGATATGTTTAGTCCACTGATATTCAAATCACTTCAAGCAATGAAAACAACGCATTAAACAGCCCAGAAACGTAGAAAAGCTATATCTATTTATTACCTCTACATATATAAAAAACCTAGAAAAATTTTGCCATAGTTCTCCTCTGCAACGATGTTAGGCGGAATTTGAAGTACTACCCAAAAATGCAATTAGGTAGTATCTCAATTAGACCACCCCTCAGGTGTTAAAGCGTGCCTTACTACACCCCTAACATGAGGAATTATGTTTATTAAGACCCTCAACTGTCGCTAAGTAAGTAGAACAACAATTAAGTTTGGACCAGCCTATCTAATCCTAGCCTCGGAATCTTGTTATTGTTGAGCTTCAGTGATAGGCACATTCACTCAACGTAAAAAAAAAGGTATGCTTCACAGAAACATAGAAAGAAAGAAAAATAGTGAGGGTAATAACATTACATGCCGATGAAAATTAAAAAAAATAAGGGCAAGAAGCCAAGAAAAAAAGGGGGAGAAAAAGAAGCTAATAAAAATGTATAACTTGTGTCTACTACTATTGCTCTGGCTGTTGCCATCCACAGAAAAAAATAACTTGATTCATGGTCTCTTGTAGCATCCAGTGTTCTCCATGTTCATTCCCATTTGCCTGCCTATACATAGTCAAAACAATATAATTAGTATTGTATTCTGCAATCAATGCTATTATATGATATAATACCTACCTCAACAATTGTCAGCAGTTCCAGTTGCACCCAGTATCAGTATCCATTAATGACCCATTAGTCGTTGTCGTAACCTTATACTTGTTGCCTACACATTGCATCAAAATAATACAACAACAACAATAATCAGTAATGTATCCAGCAACAAGCTACGTTATTTATACTTACTTGATGAACAATTCACAACAGGTTCTGCATCTAATGTTCTTGAGCACCATCTTATGCTTGCTGCCTATATTCTATCAAATTTGGATAGTCAGTATGGTATTATTAAGCAGCAGACACCATCAAAACTTACCCGATCGTTTGAACCAATGATACGTAGCAGTAGTATATAAGACTTGAATATACCACCAGGCCAGAAAAAAACAGCATTGCTAATGATTACTTGCTGACAGTACCAAACCAGAGAGAAGAATTGCTACTGATGATGACTTGCAGATATTACCAAACCAGAAGTGAAAAACAGCGCTTCATATGCCTTGCAGATAGTATCAGACCAAAAGAGAGAAGCAACACCACAGATAACTTGCAGATAGTACCAACCAAAACAGCAGCACCACTATCAATGAATTGCAGATAGTATCGAACCAGAACCAGCAGGCAGCGCCAGATATTTTGTTGAAGTTGAGAACAAACGAAACCATTGTTGTCTACTAATAAAAAAATATATAAGAGAGTTCAGTTAGGCGCAATTCAATAAAAGTAGCAATCTACGTTACGTACCGAATTACTATTATGAAAGATATCAAAGATTCCAAGAAAGTAGCTATAGCAGTAAGTCGAATTGTTGTTTCTTTGTCTTCGTCGTCTTGTTTGCTTTAAAGCAGTGATTACCTATTCTGAAAAAGAAAGAAAATAAATTAATAAATACTAGTGCTACACAATCTATTCAGCAACAAATACACTCACTAGCATATGGCAACACTGATGACAGGCTTCATGAACTTGTTGCTATTGTTTCCAAAAACATTGGAGTGAGTAGAATAATAGTAGTAGAACTGTTGCTGTAGCTGTAATAAAAAATAGTATCAAAAACGGGGGAAGGAAAAACGGGGGAAGGAAAAACGGGGGAAGGAAAAACGGGGGAAGGAAAAACGGGGGAGTGCAAAAGCAAACTATTGTGCATTTGACGTCACGAGGTTTCTCTGTATAAAGTAGTTGATATCAAACTGAGATTAAAAGCTCTACTGATCCAAATGCTATTTCATCATTCAGGAAATTTGTCATGGCCTAAAGTGGGCAGTTGTTCATAGTAAACACTTGATCAAGCATATATCAAACTTGTGCAAAATTTAAAGGCGCATCGAATGGTATTACTTTTGTCTGGTTTGATCAACACTAGGCGTTTCAAAGCGACAGAACATTTTTTGTCAAATTTTGATACTTTTTCAATAATATCTCCATTTCTGTCAAAATAAACCTACTTGCAGCATTCATTATTATTGTAAAGCAAAAAAATTCCTATCATTTGAGCTCTTACTAGAAGCTCTAGCTTGACTCTACGTAGAGAAATGAGCAAAAACGTCTGACCAAAAAATCATCAGCTAGTTTTTTTGCCTTACTCTTACCCGTAAATTTGGTCAAAGATGGCCAATTTTCCAAGGACATAGCTTTATGTGATATCTCTGCCAATACTTATCAGATTTGAACAAAACAAACACCATTCAATAGCTCTACATTAGACCCAACATAATCTAAAAGTCAAAAACACCTAATAGACGTTCCCTTCATGAAATAACTCAAAGTCATGTACTTTAATTGGCCTCAAGCGGGCACTACCCGACATATTTTTGAAAATACTAATAATAACCATACCATCGTATAGGAAATTAAAAGAGAAACAAAAGTCAAGCACTATGCAACATTGACTCACTTAGTAAATCATGGAGAAATATTCATCCAAAGTTGGATCATTTTTCACATTTTCCCGTCTTACTGCTTCAAATCGTCTATTACAAACCCAAATTTAGCCCTCTCTAGTCAAACAAAGTACCATAAACAACTTTTACTACACATATAACTATCATTTATATATCAATCAAATGACTTTTACTAGGAACATCTGCTCAAAATTCATTAAATCTTGATTTCATTTATATCTCAACAACAACTCACTCTATTCAAAATCCAATTTCAGTTTCACATTTCCCACAAAATTTTGCTATTTAAACATGCTAATTTCAAAGCTGTAGAATCAATCTTTAAAAACTCGATGTCTGATCGTCCAAAAGTCCAAAAGTCAAAATTTGAAAATCGTTTCCAACAACATCCAAGTTCAGACATGAGGTCTCATACACAATATGAGAAAACTTGAAACTATTGTAGTAGTACTATGAAAATGAGGCAACTTTTTAGCTGAGGACATGGTATTAGAAATGCTTTTTTGTCATCCTCCAGAAGATAATAACTGCTGCTGGCATTGGAGAGTGCACAACTTAGCAGGGAGGAGATGCATGCCTCGCTCATCATTTTGGAATGCATAATAGAAACAGAAAAAAAGCTACAATCATCAGTCTTAAAAAGAACACTCATTATAGCTGTTAATAATGTCTTCTGTAGAAGAAGCAAAAATCATTTCTTTTTTTGTTACATCAAAACTGTAACAACTTAGTTTGCTAATCATAGCCCATTTATATATGCTCAGCAGCAAAGTGATGTGTTCTCGCATTAAAAGCTTCACTGCACTACTTTTTCGAGATCTGGCTAAAGTGTATTATTATCTTGGATTGTATTATCGAGTTAGTCTATATTAACTTATCTGAAAGAACAACAATGCTACAGTAGTAGCAATAATGCTTTGATAATAAGTAGAATAATATTATCCTTTGCCCCGTGAGAGCTTTATAGTTTATTGCAAGAAGTACATATTTAAAAGCTTTTTGTTGTATCCAGAGAAAGATACAAGTGGAGATAATATAAAAATAAAATAAAGACTTGTAAAATAAGCCAGATACGAAAACTAAAGATTTATTAATTGAATTAAGCACACCTTTTATATTAAATCATAATCGCTAAGTCAATCAATCTATCTTATTGTTTAATGACCTGATGTTTGACAAGTGTCAAACATGTATATTTACAACACAGCATTTTATCAGGAACAATGGTCTGATATAGAATTTAGGTTGAGTCAGGCATTGTCTCAAACATGCCGCAATCTTCCCAAATCTCTTATTCAGCACAGACCATTTAGAATGTTCTCAAACAACTAAGTAGCTTGTTCCTTATCTTGAGACTCTATCAAAAGATCTACTAGCATCAAATGAAGTATCGTGATCCGATTATAGCTGAGTTATTCTAACTCAAGTATCCCGCTGGATGCAACACTTTTAAATATCTGTCAACAAGCTTGCTTTACACAATAAGCATAACATTTTTTTTTAGTGAAACTTCAAACTTTGAAATTTACATGCTGTTTACACAATTTGACATGTACTTTCGCATAGTGTAGTGTTCAAATCACTTCAAGCAATGAAAACAACGCATTAAATAGCCCAGAAGCGTAGAAAAGCTATATTTATTTATTACCTCTACATATATAAAAAACCTAGAAAAATTTTGCCATAGTTCTCCTCTGCAACGATGTTAGGCGGAATTTGAAGTACTACCCAAAAATGCAATTAGGTAGTATCTCAATTAGACCACCCCTCAGGTGTTAAAGCGTGCCTTACTACACCCCTAACATGAGGAATTATGTTTATTAAGACCCTCAACTGTCGCTAAGTAAGTAGAACAACAATTAAGTTTGGACCAGCCTATCTAATCCTAGCCTCGGAATCTTGTTATTGTTGAGCTTCAGTGATAGGCACATTCACTCAACGTAAAAAAAAAAGGTATGCTTCACAGAAACATAGAAAGAAAAATAGTGAGGGTAATAACATTACATGCCGATGAAAATTAAAAAAAAAAAAATAAGGGCAAGAAGCCAAGAAAAAAAGGGGGAGAAAAAGAAGCTAATAAAAATGTATAACTTGTGTCTACTACTATTGCTCTGGCTGTTGCCATCCACAGAAAAAAATAACTTGATTGATGGTCTCTTGTAGCATCCAGTGCTCTCCATGTTCATTCCCATTTGCCTGCCTATACATAGTTAAAACAATATAATTAGTATTGTATTCTGCAATCAATGCTATTATATGATATAATACCTATACCTCCTCAACAATTGTCAGCAGTTCCAGTTGCACCCAGTATCAGTATCCATTAATGACCCATTAGTCGTTGTCGTAACCTTATACTTGTTGCCTACACATTGCATCGAAATAATACAACAACAACAATAATCAGTAATGTATCCAGCAATCTACGTCATTTATACTTACTTGATGAGGAATTCACAACAGGTTCTGCATTTAATGTCCTGGAGCACCACCTTGTGCTTGATACCTATATTCTGTCAAATTCCTGTAATTAGTAAAATATTATTATTGAACAGCAGACATCATTGAAACTAACCTGATCCACTGAACTCGAGAAACGTAGCAATACAAATGATAACTTGCAGAAGACAGCACCAAACCAGAGAGTAACAACGCCACTTGAGATGACTTGCAGACAGTACCAAACCGACCAGAGAGGAGGAACAGCGCTACTAATGACTTGTAGATAATAGCACCAAACCAGACAAAACAGCACTGCAAATAAAATGCTGCAGACAGTGTCAAAGCAGCGAAAAACAGCACCAGAGGCCTTGCCAGAGCTCAGAATATACACAACCTTTTTTTCCTAAAAATAAAAGAGAATCCATCAGTTCGTTGTGATTCAATAAAAAGTAATAACCAATACTACGTACCGCATTTTGAAAAGGCAATTGATAAGACTTCAGAGAAGTAGTGGTGGCAGCAATAAGTCGAAGCAGTGTTCACCAGTTGTGCTGTTGTTCTCTTTTTTTTTGAAGCAGTCGTCGGCAGCTATTCTAGTTCACAAAGAAAAAGAATAATTAAATACTCATAGTCTTAGACAATCGATACAACAACAGTAAATACACCTACCTGCATACGGTATGCTAGCAACAATCACAGACTTGATGACGACCTCTCTGATATTGCCTTCAATAACATGATGAATGATAGGTTTAGCAGTAAAAGTAGCATTAAAAACGGGGGAATGGAAAAAAAGGAAAACGGGGGAACGGGAAAAAAGAAAAGACTGCAAACTTGACGTCACGAGTGTACTCTGTATATAGGGTAGCTGATATCAAACTGAGGTTGAAATCCCTATTGCTTCGAATTCGGCCTTATTCATGATGAACTTTGTCATGACCTAAACTTGGTAGTTATTGATACTAAACACTTGATCAAGTATATATCAAACTTGTGTAGAATTTGAAGGCGCATCGAATGATATTACTTTTGTCTGATTTGATCAACACTAGACGTCTCAAACAGACAAAACGTTTTTCGTCAGATTTTGGTGGTTTTTCAATAATATCTCGATCTGCATCAACATAACCTTGCTTGCAATACTAGTCATTATTGTAGCGCAAGACGTTTCCTATCGTTTCAGCTCTTACTCGAGGCTCTAGCTTGACTCTACATGGAGAAATAAACAAAATTCATCAAACCAAAAAACTCAGATAGGATTTGGGGCCTTGCCCTCATAATAGATCAAAAATGGACGAAATTGTTGCATCCATGTTGTATCCAGAGAAAGATACAAGTGGAGATAATATAAAAGTAAAATAAAGACTTGTAAAATAAGCCAGATACGAAAACTAAAGATTTATTAATTGAATTAAGCACACCTTTTATATTAAATCATAATCGCTAAGTCAATCAATCTATCTTATTGTTTAATGACCTGATGTTTGACAAGTGTCAAACATGTATATTTACAACACAGCATTTTATCAGGAACAATGGTCTGATATAGAATTTAGGTTGAGTCAGGCATTGTCTCAAACATGCCGCAATCTTCCCAAATCTCTTATTCAGCACAGACCATTTAGAATGTTCTCAAACAACTAAGTAGCTTGTTCCTTATCTTGAGACTCTATCAAAAGATCTACTAGCATCAAATGAAGTATCGTGATCCGATTATAACTGAGTTATTCTAACTCAAGTATCCCGCTGGATGCAACAGCCCCCTTCCAGGATCAAGATAATTCATTGATTTGTCCCACAACCTTAAGTCATAGCACCATCTAGATACAAATGCCGTATATACAAATATATACATATATAAATACAAATATTTACAAAGAACACAATATGGGTAGCATCCGTCATTAAAAAACCTTTAAAAAACCTATCATAGGAAAAATACATAATAAGGTAAAAAGACTAGATCAAACACCATATAGATTCAGCCCTTAAGACCGTTTAGCTTTCTGCGCAGTTCGCTTTGGTTTGCGACTAGCAGACTTATTCCAATTCACTGTTGCAGGTGCAACTCTGCGCTTTCCAACAGCTTTTGCACCATTTCTTCTACCCCAATACAATTCAATATGCTTGGTAGAATTGAAATTCTCAACAGGTTCCCATGTGTTTTCGATAGGATCATCAAATCCCTTCCACTGCACCAAGTACTGGTAATTACCTGGCGTTCCCTTATGATCAATAACCGCTTGAATTTCGTAATGCTCATTCTTAAATTCATCTACAGTTATAGGCTTAGGGTTAACAGCCGCTTTGTACACAATATGATGAGTTGGTACATCTCTACTCAAAAGAGCACCAGTTCGATCCATCAAAGTATAAGCGCCGTTATCTGTCACATTGTGGATAAGATAGGGACCTTCATACCGTTCATCAAGTTTGTTCTGTCGATGCACATTCTTGATCATCACCTTACTACCAATAGGATAAGGGTTCCCAATGATCTTGTGCTTCTTAGCAAACTTCGCATGATCAGCTTTCTGAGTCTCCAAAACACGCTTTGAAATAGCAGGTATAAGAACATCCTGCACAAATCTATATCGCTCATCGATAACCTTCTGATCAGCCAATTCTGAACTAGGAGTTGGTTCCACCTTTGAATAATCAGCAAGACCGTTTGGCTGGCGATTAAACAAAAGTGTATAGGGGCGAGATTTGTGCAACCTAGCATATTTCACATTTATACAATAATTTACCCAAGGAATATAATGCTCCCATTGATCACGCTTTCCTCTGAGCAACTTAACTGTCGTTGTCTTTGCATGTTTAATCCAGCTCTCAGCAATTGCGTTTCCTAAGGCGTTAAAACTTAGAGAGAGCCTTCTATCTATGCCACTGATGTTTATCATTGCTTCCACAACCTCGTTAAGCCATTCAGAACCTCTGTCGGATGTCAAAATTTTAGGCCATCCAAAAAGTGAAAAGACATGGAGTAATTCACGAGCAATTGTAGTAGCATTCTTATCAGGAATACAACGAATAACAGTAAATCGAGTAAAGATATCTGTTAACACAAAGATAAAGTTGCTACCGAATGAACTTGTAACGCCCATATCACCAAGATCCATACACCAATGATCCAACGGTAAGTCAGCTTTGGTACTACGGAAAGGATGATATCCTTCTCGAGCAATATTGTACTTGTTACATTCAATGCAATCACCTAAGATTCGTTCGATATCCTTACGCATATTTGTCCAATGGAATCCATCTCGATGGATAGCAGTTTCCACATGTTTAATTCCAAAATGACCAACCAAATGTTGAGCAATAATCATATTGTCTCTTTCATTAGCAGGTGGAGTAACATAATCAGCAAACTTGAGAGCACGTAAGATCAATTCCTGTCTTTGCTTTGACGAGGCAGCTGATGTGGTGCTTTCTTTCATCAAAGTAGGCTTCACATCAACATGTCGATCACTCGCACAAGAATTCACTTTCGTAACCCGCACAGGGGTACGTTTCATTTTAATAGATGGCGTTGTAGTCTTCAACTTGGAACCCATCTTCTTCTTTCGCTTTAACTTTTCACCACCATCAGCATAGTACCTGCCCCCCAGAAGATGACGTGCAGAAGCATCTTCATCTTCATAAAGCCGAGATAAAGCATCAGGTATCACATTAAGAACACCAGGTAAGTGAATAATGTCAAAATCATACGAAAAAATGTTCTCCCACCACCCTAACAAGAGCGTATTGGGGATCTCTTGAGTATTCAAATAAATCAAGCTCTTATGATCCGTGTGCAAGGTAAATTTTCTCATATACAAAAAGCGATGAAACTTTGCTAATGAATAACAGATACCAAGCAACTCTCTCTTCGTCGTGCTATAATTTCTCTCAGAAGGAGATAGTTTACGTGAGACCAAACCCACATAGCGAATTTCATCCTCAATGACTTGGTACAGTATACCACCAATCGCAGTGAGACTAGCATCAGTAGCCAGATGAAATCGAGCAGAGAAATCAGGAGGAGACATGACCAACGCTTTGGTCATCAATGCTTCTTTCAAAGTAGCGACAATCTTGTCATGGCGTTTAGTCCATACTTGCGACAAATCCTTGTATTGCTTCAAAGAATCAAGATCCTGAGTCAAGCGAGAATACAACGGAATAGACGAACGAAAGTATGACATCAAACCCAAAAAAGAAGCAAGCTGTTTGCCCGTTTTAATAGCAGGCCATTCTGCGATATTGGTAAGTTTTCGACCATCGGGTACCAACTTGCCATTAATCACACTCCATCCCAAAAGATAAATGCTACGCTGAGCAAATACAACCTTTTCAGGATTCAAAACCAAATTAGCCTTTGTCAAGCGACGAATCACTTCGGCAACAAGCTTTTAATGATCTTCCAGCGATCCATTACTACTACATAAAATATCATCGACGTATATGGTTACAGAGTGAGCACCATCAGTGGGATATGTAGTCGCAGCAGTCGACGTATTCAAATCAGACAACAAATTCTGCAGTGTACGGACCACAACTGATCCAACATGACGAATCCCGTAAGCAGCCTTCTTAAAGGTATACTGAGTATTGCAAAACGGTGACGTAAATGAAACTTTGTGAGCATCCTTTGGTTCCAGTCCAAAACTGGTAAAACAAGCGTGGATATCTAAACAAGTATGGATCATCTTCGTCCCAATGTTCTGATGAATAGTCGAAATCAAGGGTAATTGTTGCTTGTCATCCACCTCCAAGATCGAATTCAACTTGCGCACATCCAATACCACACGGGGCTTTGACATGTCGTAGTTGCCATTCGCATCCTTTTTCTTCACCACCAACAAGGGATGATTAAAACGAGTATGACTAGCCGATCTTTCAATTACACCTTCATCAAGCCAAACTTGGATCTGTTTGTTCACAGCATCACGATAGGCTTCAGGCAAAGGATACTGAGCTCTCCAGGCAACACAACCAGGCTTAGTATCCAACTGGATAGTAGAATCGGGCAAATTACAACGAGTATTCTTCATGTCAATTTGCGAATTCTCCACTAACAACACATTTAATAGTTTCACAAAAGGAGCACGGTCCTCCTCACTACCAAATGGATCTGCATTAGGTTTAATCGAATCATCAATTGGATCTGGTAATCTCGGACCAGCTTGAAATCCATGTCGACTCACTAAACCACTAATGCCAATGCCAATCTTAGAGAGAATATCCATTCCTAACAAGATATGCACATTTTCTTCAGAATAAAACGAAAATACTTCAAACATATGACTTTTATTGATTCTGTTATATTCTAAATTAAGCTCCACAGAACCAACACGAGGCACAGTAGACACTTCATGAGCCAATTGAACGACACCATTGCCATCATTAGCACAAAAACCAGGATGAGATCTTCCTCCTAAATAGTTAAAGAACTCATTAGTGATACAGCTAAACGTAGCACCCGTATCCACAATACCGAAACACACAACATTTTGAACCACAATAGGAACACAAATAGAGTTGGATCGCATTGCAGGTGGTGCACTAAACACAGCATCAAACTTACATTCTTGTGCCGCCATGTTCAACAACAAGTCAGCATCATTAACACACACACTGGACATTCCGTCAACCAGAGACGAAGCCTGAACCTTCATCTTAAGGTCAGCTTCATCCTCGACAGAATGATCGTCGGATTCCGACATCTCAATGTCAGTATCCACAGTGGACACAGCAGCAGGCACAGCAACAGGAGAAGAAGAACCAGTCATAACCTTAGCAGGTTCAGCCACAGCTGAAAAACCAGCAGAAGACACAGAACAAGAAGAAACGCCTTTCTTCTCTTGCACAACACGATTGCCAAGCTCAGAATCCATAGCAGCATCCACCATCGACTGGATGTTTTGACGCTTACGCATCATGCGCACCACCTTGGATCCACCAGAACCAGAGCGAATAGCCGTGCCACAGTTGCCAGCGTGACCCTTGCCATAATGGCCATTACAATCCTTGCATGTACGCTCGGCAATATGTTCAGCAATAGTTTTGCCAAACTTTGACACAAACTTGCCTTTGTGATTGCCGTCATGAGCACCACCAAAAGAACGACCATGTTGACGATTACCAGAGTCACTGGAAACAGAAGAGTACTTGGACTTCTTGGCTTCACCAGAAATCACCAAGTTGGATGACTCAGCATCCCGTTTCTTGGGTGCACCAGAGAGACCAGAAGCCACCTTGCCTAACTTCTTGTCAACAGCAATGTCAAGACGACGAGCAACAGAAGAAACAAAATCAACATCATAAAATGAAGATTCAGAGGCTTGCCCCATGGCAACCATAATCAGTCTAGAAGTAGACTCAGGAAAGGCGTCAAAGAAGACCTTGGCAACAACATACTTGTCAGAGACCTCAGAACGCACCTTCAAACTCTTGAATCGTTCCAGAAACGCATCAACAGACTCAGTTTCCAACTTCACACAGTTCAAAAACTCACGAATACGAGCAAAACGGAGTTGTTCCTTGGGGACACCATAGCGAGAAACGATAGCATCCTTGAAGAAGGACCAAGAGACAACAGAACCATTCACTTGAACGAATTCATTGAGCCAATCACGAAGATCATGACCCAAACAACGAGGAAGGAGACGGAGCCAGTTGGAGTCAAAGTCAAGACCATGACTATTGAGGACATCCTCAAAACGACGTAGACACTCTTCGATGTCTGCAAAGGATTCCCTCTTTGCATCCCGGATGAATCCAGGCCATTGAAACAAAGGTAAGCCGGTAGGTACCACAGTACTTGAACCAATAGCAGCAACCATGCCACCATTGGCCAAACCAGGAGAAGCACCAAAAGTAAAAGAAGAGGTAAGACCAGGAAGACCACGAATTGACTCAAGATCAGCCGTCTTGATACGCAAGAGTTCCCTCAAAGGATCGACCTCCTCTTTGGGCTTGTCACCAGCAGTAGCAATGTCAATGCCAAGTCGACTAACCTCGTCGACAAGACGACGAACAGCATCATCCAAGGACAAAGGAGCAGCAGAATCAGATGGAGTAGACATCAGAGTGGTAAGTGTAAAAAAAAATTGGGTTTGTAAAAAAATCAATAGATCCGGATTATACGGCTTAAAAAAATGTTGTATCCAGAGAAAGATACAAGTGGAGATAATATAAAAATAAAATAAAGACTTGTAAAATAAGCCAGATACGAAAACTAAAGATTTATTAATTGAATTAAGCACACCTTTTATATTAAATCATAATCGCTAAGTCAATCAATCTATCTTATTGTTTAATGACCTGATGTTTGACACTTGTCAAACATCAGTGTGGAATTTATAGCTATTTGTAGATATAAATTCACGGAAAAAAAGAATAAAAAACAAAATGTCAACTTGATAGAGGTATCTCTTTATTATCAAACTGACAGGTGTAAAAATAGACTGAAGAATCTCTACTGGCCAGGTAGATGATCCTTCTTATATATTCTAACAATGGATAAAAGTTCTACTATGAAGGATTGACATATAAGTCAATTCAGATTAATTAACCTAGCAATTCATGCTAAGAGAAATCTCAGTGAACTAAACATACTTTAGCTCATCTGAATGAATGAATAGACTCTTATCCGAAGTACCCTGATCTGTCCTTTGTATGAGGATCACTAATATCGATCTAGTAGCATGTATCCTATAGGTACAGTCTCTTAGTCTGCATTAGTAGTATGTGTCTGAGTGTATATCATTGTTCTGTATATATCTTAGCACATATCTAGATATATGGCATGTCTATAGCATGTCACTATGTGCATGTCTATATAGCATAACATATATTGTACAAGTCTGTAGTACATAATGTATCTGTAGCTAGTATCAAGGATATAAGCATATGTCATATAGTGTGGATCTTCAAGTAGTGCACATCTGATGCATACATCTTATATTGCATCGATCTTGGCATTTAACCAAATATGGGAAATATCCGTAGTCAATGTCGGGATACAAGCATCAGTCTATAGCGCCATCCATGCTAATGGTGCCATCTATAGCTTATGTTTGTATATGGTATAAATCTGTAGCGTACATCTAATTCATTAGTGTACATCATAGTTTATATCAGAATATGGTAACTGGATGAACTGTGTACGGAATTCAGATCATAGTGGATGTATTCCACAATCAGGTCATTAAACAATAAGATAGATTGATTGACTTAGCGATTATGACTTAATATAAAAGGTGTGCTTAATTCAATTAATAAATCTTTAGTTTTCGTATCTGGCTTATTTTACAAGTCTTTATTATCTTTTATATTATCGCTGCTTGTATCGTTTCTCTGGATACAACAGAAATCAAGAGTTTTCCCTGAGCAGGGTTTTTTGGCAATATATCTAGAATGACTTGTCCGATTTGAACAAAACAAAGACCATTCGATAATAGGTAGTCTACAATAATACTGTAGCGCTAACATATTGTAGTTGTTAAAAGTAACTAATGGACCATCCTGATGTATCATTTTTTCTAAACCGGATACCGAATTAAAGTAATATAATAAAACAACAAGTCAACTCAAGCACAGATCATATCAGATCATAAAGCATCAATATAAAACTAGATTCGGCTACTACTAATCATCCAGCAGCAGTCGTATGTTCATGACAATAGATAGAATATACTGTCCTATCCCCAAGGTCTTCCCATTCAACGCCTTATCCTCACATCATCAAACAAACCCCTCAGTTCGAATAGTAGTATATAAGCCGCCCTCTCATATTCCAATGTAACAAACGATATTCTTTACCTGGCTGATTACTTTTTATACTCTTTTAAATAATTTATTTTCTGATAAATCACTCTGGATGCATTGTAAATAAAAGTGTTGTAATTCTTTGGCAGCAGTAGGTTTAATTATTTTTGACTTTTTGTTGAGCCAGCGTATACAGCAACCAGTTCAGCGGAAGATAGGATTATGGCAATTGAACAGGACGCAAAAATATACTAAAGTTTATTAATGAAATTAAAGGGCTATTTATACTAAATTTTTGAGTCCTCGTACAGGACAGTAACAAATGTTATTCATCTTCTTCTGCAGCTTGATCTACTCATAGGCTGAGATGTAATCTAGTAGCACATTCCATAATATCATCAGGAACTACCTATCAAAGAATGCCTTAATCTTATATAGACGGCTGTAACCTTCTGGCACAACATGGGGCGTTACACAAAAAAACAAGTCTACATGTAATTTTGTTTTGACAACAACAGATGCACTCTAATTCAAGCTTTTAAATAAATAATAACGAGCTATTTTACATAGTGAATAATTTACCAGTGCTTGAGATATTACAAATTCTCAAAATTGGTCATCAGCTCCCTTGCTATAACACACAAGTTTTAACATCAAATCATTGGAAATCAAATTAGCTATAATTCAAGTGTCTTAAACAACAACAAAAAAGAAGCAAATTTCACATAATAAAAGTATGGTGCTTCAAAACTCTTTCCTGAGGAGATAGTCAATAGTAGAAAACGGTCTTCTATACCTTTGTTTACATACTGCATACATATTATTGTTGTCAATACAATATATAATATAATAGGAGCCGCCAGCTATGAATCCAGCAGCATCTCAAATATACCCTATCGAATGGAGCCATCATATTCATTATTTTGAGCGACCTAAATTGCGGGTCGTCACCATATATTGAGCTACCCAATTGTGGACTATCTACTTTATTTATATAAGCAGCTTTGCTCGCCATATCAACAGATAATTCTATTCAGTTTATGGACAACCAATCAAAGCAGGTATATTTAGCAAGCCTGTAACCTGTAACTTTCAAAATGCTAATACGTTTGTATACCTCTCTTAGTTGGCCCCAATTACACCTTATAAAATATCTAAGAACAGTGCAAATATGAGTTGCTGGTGTTACGTAACAACTGAAATGTTGGCTTTGTGTGAAAGATAGCGCCAAATGCTGAGCCATAATTGTTTACATTGATTAAGATATTCTTGATTTGCTATAAATGCGTCTTTGGCATAAGAAGACATGAAGCTAACAGACATGACATTTTAATGTATCTCAGCTACCAAGTTGGCAATATTTCTAAATAAAATGATTAGAATCATTTCTGCTTGTTTGATATATCTCATTATTGCAAAAGACTAGGTCAGCCACTGTTTTCAATCCAAAAGACCTGCCATTTTAAAGCATCGCACAGTATTGTGGTAAGTGCATCAAGCGCTGAAATAACGTACCCTTGGAAGTGTTTTCCACTGGCTGCGCTATTCCTTCAAAGAGAAACTCTTCGATATCTAACGTATGGTACAACAGAAAGGTATTACTTAACCCCTTTATAAGCAGGTTCTTGAGATTCGATCTTGCTTATGGAATTAGACAATCGTTTAATCATACAGAGCAAGGTAGTATGCTCCCTGTTACAAAGTATGATAAAGTTTATAAATAGTGAAATCAGATGAAATCATAGAAAGACCTTTGACTTCCAGATCAAGAAAAAATTTACATTTACGAGTATACCATGGAACGCTTGTAGATAGCAAACGGATAGCCTTTTATGTGTCTATATTACACGAAAAATTTCTATTGCATCTAAAGATACATAAACTAATTTTAATGCACCTGCATGCAAAAATCAATGAGAGCAACATCAAGAGAATCGGGAAAATGTTAATACCTTTGAACAATGAACTATCCCTTATTGATACATGATGTATAGAATAATGAGGAACAAATTCGGCTTTTTATCAGTGTGGTACTCCAGCATTCATATAAGTAATTTAGAATTCAAATAAATGAAATGACAGCCCGTTAGCATTTGCATCGCCACTCATAATACACAGGACAGTAGGCGGAGTAGTGCGAAAAACGGAAATGTTTATGGTATAAGTATCGCGCAATAAAGCTAAAATGTTAGTGCAAAACGTTAATTTTGATGATCTTCTGTTTGTGCTGTATACCACAGACATGTAATAAAGTGTAGCCCCACGTGCACGGCATCTTCATCTCACAAGTTCTATACTCGTATCGAAAAACTGCAGAATGAAAACATGGCCATATCCGCGCAAATATCATATCAACTTTATTTTATTTGAATGGCCTATCAATTGTTTTAAAACTTTAAACAGTTTTCACAGATACTAAACAAACGAGGTATAAATTTACTATGAACACAGCGATGCAAATTACATAACAACCAGTTCTAGGAATTCTCACAACAGGCTCAACATTGTTGTACAGCCAAAACCTTATTTCAAGATACTGAGACACTGCTCTTGCTCGTCGCTTGGGAGCGTGTGAGTGCGAGCATGAGGGTGTGCATTTTTGCGACGAGAGCTATTTTTCACATGAAATACCACATAAAAAAATCAGGTTCCTGATCTTTCCCTTTGACAGTATCGTAAATGTTTGAGTGACAATCTCACAAGGGGAAAGAATTTGAAAGATGCTGTTGAAACTCCATTTATTGTTCAGATCACGCCAACGCTGCTTATTTTAGAAGCATTAAAATGAAGAGATCAGGGAACTTTTGATATTGTGCTAAAAGGTTTGAAATTTTATTGAATGCTAAGTTTTATATAAATCTACATGGATTTTTTTTTGAGATTAGAATGAGTTTTGTGCGAAATGGCATAGTAATTAAAATAATGAGGGACATAAAAAAGCAATGTGGAAGATATATACATAGTAGGTGGAGAAATAGACTTATTTAGTGGACGATTTTCTACCAGAGGAAGATTCAGATGAGATGGAGCTTGCAGAGGATGAAGAGCCCTTGGGACAAGACATGAGAGGGAGACGTTTACGTGTTAGCTCCACAACAATCTTCTTTCGACTAGCATTTTCATAACAAGAATTGTCACAGAAATAAGCTTCGTTGGAATCAACAAATGTGTCATCGAGTACGGTATTTACACAGCAGTTTTGGTGGAATGCTTTGGGACAGCCCTCGCAGCGAACAAGCACATTACCCTTCCAGGAGTCCTTGCGTTGACAGGTCGAACAATAGTCTTGAAGAATAGGTCTATCTCTGTCATCAATAGATTCGTTTGTGAAAGCTGTCAAATCAAGACGAGGGAGCTTGCAAGCAAAGCCATAACCTTTATAATCACACCCATGCTTATTGCAAAGCGTACGTTTACCCCAAGGTCCAGGACGCCAGTTTACTCCTTCAGTTGTACCGCAATAACGACACCAATCAACATTTGCTTTGGTTAGTTTTTGATAGATAGTAGGATGTGCAGTTGAGCGAGGAGGAGCCGCAGGTAAAAAACTGCCGTTGACGGAGAGGATATCTTCAGCTGTTGGTTGCGATGATTTGGGTGATTTTTTTGTGGTTGCTTTTTTAGTCTTTTTAGTAGTAGCCTGCTTCGTTACACTCTTAATTGCTGGCATAACTTCAATTTCCTTGATTAACTCCTGCTCCTCTTCCCATGAGATAACTGACAAGTCGTCGTCGTCGTCGTTAAAATCAGGAAATTGTTGGAAATCCGTCTCGGCAGTTAAAGTAGAGGCGACATTAATATCAAATCGGCTGTATTCCATAGATGCACTATGAGAAAAAAAAAAGTTAATTTATGCTCAAAGTATACTAACAGCATCCACAACTTACTCTTCCTCGAATAAGGTTTCATCCTTTTGAACCTTCTCGTTACAAGGTGACCCAGGAGGAGTTGATGTCATTTGACTCAACAAGGTTTGGCGCTGCTTCTTCTTTTTACGCTCTTCCAACACGGAATCAGAACAACGACGCTTGTTTTTTTGCTGTTGAAAGTTGTAGTCAGAGTCACTTGGGCTAGTAGCAGGAGGAGTGGGTAAATCTTGGTTGTTGTTGCTGAAATTATGGCCAAAGGCAGACAGAGATAAGGAAGGTTTACCAGCGGCGGCCAACTTGATTTCCTTGTAGGAGCTTGTAGTAGTTTGATTTGATGTAGCACATGTAGTAGCAAGGTCAAGGCCGAAATCAAACAGAACATCAGGTTGCTGTTGTTGTTCCAAAAGAAATTCACTAGGAGATTGCTCATAAGGAGAGAAAGGTGGAGTGGTAACAGAAGAAATGGAATCATTATCACCGGAAGAAGCAGATAGAGATGAGGAGAATGAACCGAATGGAGACATTTCTCTCACATCAGCATCGGTATTCATAGCAGGAGAAAAAAAGACATCCTTTACCAATTCCTTTTGAAGATTGTGGTGAATAGTGTCATAGGTGATAGTTGCATTCTCCAATGTATGATGAATAGGCGGTGCCTGATTCATTTCAATGGGTGCCACTTGCGGTTGAGGTTGTGGTATATGGTGATACTATGAGAATCGGAGTTGAGTTAGATTTAAGATAACAAGAGGAGGCATATATATCACTTACATTTCTATGTACAATGGGCTGTTGATGGTAAACACCAGTATAAAAGTTCAAAAATTGAGGTTGAATAGTAGCTGGTGACATGGAAGGCACGATAATAGGAGCTACTTCGGGGGACATGGCAGCCCAGGCGGCATCTTTTTGATGGCGGGGAGAAATAGCAGGTGTTGAAGGAATTCTATGGTATGCTGGGCGATATACAGACAAGTTTATTAACTTTTGTTGAGTTTTAGGGTATTGATTGTAATGCATTGATGGCTGCTGTTGTTGAGGTTGAGGATATGGTTTGATATTGGGCATAACTCGAGAATAAGAGGTCATTTTGTTACAGATGTGCGTGTTTAATGTTAAAGACAGTTTTTATTGTGTATATCCGTTGATTAAATTTGATCAAAGTTTCATCAAATTTTCAAGTTTTTGGAATGAGAGAGAGAGTGAGAGAGAAAGAAGGACTGATTTGATGCTCGCAACAAGAAATCACTGGGAATTTATATACGAATTGGATGAAAGATTTGGGGGAGCACACATACACACAAAAGAACACATGTGCGACAATCAAAAGGGAGATCCTTATTTACGGTGGTGTAATTCTTGAGAGAGAAACCTTAAATTCTGTTATTAGCTAAAAGCTTAGCTGATTTGCTGTTCTCTCATTCACTCCATAGCAAATAGATATAACAAATTTAGAACGTGCCACCTAATCAAAGAATGTCTGTCCTACAGCATCCAATTTGTCAGTGCTCGTTCTCCGATTTAACCTACTGCTCACAGTTAGTTGAATAAAAAAGAACGGACCAATTTAAATAGATCCTCCCACTTTGTTTTTTTTTCGGTGTAGTACTTGATTTCATCTTTAAGCTTGAGTACTCGAATCATCCTTTGATACAACCCTGACATATCACGACAATTTAGAACCATTCATTTGGTAGCTGATTCAAGAAAATGTACCTTGCTTCTGATACCCATAGAATTTGTTTATATTGAAATCGAAACATCCGTAAAAAAAAAAATGAAGCACATGCAGCACTTTGGTTGTACACCTCGTGCTCTGCCAGTTTTTTTTTTTTTTTTTTTTTTTTTTTTTTTTTTTTTCGCTCAAATCTTTTTTAGCCAATCCCTGTTTTTTCACATCACACTATAGACACAAAGGAGACGATAGATAAACAGTCAATGGTACCTGAAATCAAAAAATTCCCTCAACAGTAACTGATCCTATCAATGTATGCAACCAATCAAAGAAAAGACAAAGAAATCTTATATTGCTCGAGTCTGTCAAAGCTACTGAGATTTTTGCTAGCCACGTTGCTTTAATTGACATTAAAGTCAATTGTGAGAGAAAAACGTGGAATTTAATATTCTCTCATGACCTTTTTACTAGTTCTCCCTGCCTTTCACTCTCACTCTAAAAAAAAAAGGGCCAATATAATGGTATTTGTAACACAAGAGAGTAGGCAATCCCCTTTTTGATCGTTATTTCCCAATCAAACACTGCACAGTTCTGCTAGAAAATAATTAGTGAATTGTGCTTTTTATATACTTCAAGTCCGAGATGTTTGATGGCGTACTATAAAAAGATTTACGGTAAAAATGGACGCAGTAATGCCATCCCTTACTATAAGGTAGCGTTCATCAACATGAGCATCGATACATGTATTTGCAATGCGTCTGCCCTGTAGATCATACCGCTTATAATTCATCATTTTTTTTCGGGAATCTTCCAGATACCATCATGTTACATGTTGAGCTTGGAAATTTGTGTTCATTCACCATTGTTTGGTCAATAATTTTTTTTTTTTTTTTTTTTTTTTAACAAGGGGAGAATAAAGTTCTTGTGATTTAGCTTAATTGGATGAAACTTTAATCATTTTTGATCATGCTAGAAAAAACAAGCTATCAGGTTTGGAAGCTGTAGGTTATCAAACGGCAGTAGAGTTAGATAATGTTTAATTTGGACCAATGAATGGTAATAGCAATGTTTCTATTGAGATAAAAAGAACAAAACCTTAATTGAGAACATTACAAGATCTTATTCGTATTCTTTTAGTTTATATAAGAATCTGTAAACCGCCGTGGAAGCCTCTCCCTTCCCCCAACAATAGTAGATCAAGTGATGTTTTCTATGTACGTCTGCTTGCATTTAAGCGCAAAAAGTATTACATCCCGCTGGTGCTGATAAGGGCCTTGGTAAATTATCTGTTCACCACTATCATGTACAAGTTTTCTTGTACTAGGGTTGGATTATAATAGCAGAATTTTATTATCATGCCAAGCTCAAAAGGGCAGTAAAAGGCAATCCCTACTCAGTAAGTTTTGTGTATTTTGCGCGCACTATGAAGCTTTCATTGTGCAACAAATCAATTCTATGGAATTTTCAATATTTAGATTTGCGCGGTATTTAGACTGCCTAAAAATAACGGACAACAGGGTCTAGATACTTATGAAGTTTTATTATTTTAGGTAGACCGCGATTCGCGTAGAAGCATTTTTTGCAGAAGATCAGAGAATAATGTGTCATTGATTGATAATACCATTTAATCTCTATAAATAAATAGCTTCCAGCGCTAACGAAATGATGGTGGGTTGAGGTGTGATGATAATAATTTGCTCTTCCGCCGCCCATGTTTATTCAGGGAAAAGACGGCATTTCCATCTCGATTTCTCTCAGGGGATCTCCGAGTGTAAAACAATGGCAATTTCTCCAAATAAGTACCTGCATGTAATTCCCTGTCAGCTTATAGTGGTTGCAGCATGATTGACACATACTCACAAATAAGATGTTATATCACACATAATATAACTTTGATGTTGAACAATCTGTTCTAATCAACTTTGAGAGCGAGACAGAGACATGTACAATAGTGACCTGAAATACAATAAAATTACTCTTGAATTTCTCACAGCCGCGAAAAGAAAGTTTCGTGCAACGTTTATTGTCCAACATTACCTTTTGCTTCAATTAGAAATTATCTTGAGATTCCAACATCCCCCCCCCCTCCTCCAAAAGTGAAAAAGTTTCTTGGATCATGTGGTAAATTCAGTGGTCTTGGTTCTTTTTTATTATTTCAGATGGGATTGCGTTACATTTACCAGCTTGTTGCTTTTTTGTGTTCAGTCAATTTTGCACACACAGACACACGAAATATAAGTTGCTTTACAGAGGGATGTATCGGATGTTTATATTGCATGTACACAAGGCATCCGTCAAGTCTGATTTTGCAGTTGCGTGTAAGCCTAGGAATTGCATGCTGCAGAGTCGCTCTCAAATAGTTGAGTATCAATTGAGTACATGATTTTGGACCAAGTGATCAGTTCTGGATTACACATCAAAGTTTCATGTACTACTGTTACCACTACATTGCTTTACACAGACCAATATTGCTGGAAGTTCCCTTTTTTCATCGATGTTCGGAGTCAAAATAGGGCCATAGGTCATCCAAGGTGTGCAAGATGTTGTGAAGAATCGCAATGACCTGACACTTACAAGAATGTTGGTTGCAATTTGCCGATGGCAGGGCATTAGAAGAGTAGCGAAGAGAGCTAATAAGAGGGTTTGTATACATGTCAAAACTGGCTCTTTTTGCATATAGCAGGCGCTGCTGATATAAGTGACCACAAACGCTACTGTTCAACCTTACATCAATGATCATGAGCAACTTTTTGTGAGAAATTGCTACACTCTTTTGGAGATCATTATTCAAACTTTGATGCTTTTCGTCTCACAGAAATAAGCTTAACATTTAGCTATGCGAATGATGGTACAGTATGCTCAAGCACTTGATGCACTGTTTTGTATCAAGATTATGATTTATATTCGTCCAACGATGAATGTCTAGAGCTTGCACTGTTCTAGCATATTGCGCCTATGAAGATGCATCGCATATAGGGACTACTTCAGAGTTTCCTGATGGTAAAGTATAAGCAACAGTAGTCTAAATTTGGCATGCCCAAGAGCTGTAATCAGCCCAGCATAAGTTCATCTTTTTGCTAAACTTCAAAAAGTGCGTGGTTTGCGTATTTTTTTTTATGGAGGAACTGCCATTTCTACACTCTCTGAGCAACCATTATTTATGCTTTTGAACGCTTTACCAAGTATTATAATTTTCGAGTCTCAGCAACAAAGACATATCATATGTATTTAGATCAGAAACTTCCCTTGCTTGATCTATACGGCAACATCTGTCAGTGACAGATTGCTTACATCCATGAATACAGACATTTACTTGATACAGTATGCTCAAATTCGTCGTATTTTAACATCCTTTCTCCGTCGAATTTGATGGTGCTGTTTGATACTTTTTGACTGATTATTTCACACTTTTAGGTGTCGTGTTGATTCTGTACAATTGTTTTGAGTTGATATACACTCCCAAAAGATAGCTAATTTGATGCCAGAGTTGAGATCATGATTGAAAATCCAAACAAATTGTAAAAGAAGCTTTCATTTGTAACGAGTTTTTATTCATACATAATCAATAGTGAAATTAAAGGCCACATGTACCAGAGCGACATGTCTCTAAGCAATCATCGCTAGAGGAGCAACAATAACCGTTCTTACCGTCACCCCTCTTCTTGCCTCTGGAACCGGGAGTGCAACTGGCAGAAGCAGTAGGTGTCTTGGTAGAAGTCTTGGTGGAAGCTTTGGTGGTCGCAGTGTTGACAGGGCCGTTACATTTACCGCCAAGACAATCATCCCAACAATCAGATTGATCCTTGCAGCATGCGCCATTGTAGCCATCACCCTTGCCCAAACCATAAGATCCAGATGTGCAGGTAGTAGAAGTGGGGCTGGCAGTGGAGGTGCTCTTGGTGCTGGTTTTAGTAGAAGTGACAGTAGCGGTCTTGGTGTTAACGGGTCCATTGCACTTGCCGCTGAGACAGTCATCCCAACAATCAGATTGATCTTTGCAGCATGCGCCATTGTAACCATCACCGTTGCCTAAACCGTAGGATCCAGGAGTACAGGAACCAGGAGTAGAGCTAGCGGTGGCTGTAGTAGTCTTGGTACCAGTAGCTGTGGCAGTATTGCTAGGTTGAGCAACGTTAGCAGTAGGGTAGACCTACGAACGACGCGATATGTTAATAGCTATAATGATGGAAACTCTGATGATTCTTACCCAGCCTTCTTCCCAATAAGGGTTTTGGATGCCATTACAAGCGAGAGCAGGAATGACATTGAAAGTCTCTTGAAGCTTGGGCATCCAGAACATGGACATATTGACAGTAGCACTGTTAAGCTCGTGTTCGAGAACAATATGACCCTTCTTGTCCTTTCCAGACTTGTAGTCATTGATCCATTTTTTGAAATAGCCATCGACTTTCGAAGGCTTCAAGTTGCCACCACCAGGAGCTGGCATATCCCAATCGTTCTAAATGAAAGAAAATCAGTAAATTGATGTAGTTTATATATATATATATATTTTCACTTACAGTATCATGATCCCACAAAATAGTTCTCAAACCCATTTGATGAGCAATTGCACGGACACGATCATCAACATCGCCTTGAGGAGGTCTCCAACACTTGGAAGTGACACCAGTGGCCTCTTTGATGGCCTTGAGAGTCCAATAAAGCTCTGCAACAACCTGGGCATTAGTTTGGGTTGTCATGGCAGGATGGGACCAGGTGTGGACACAGAGATGATGCCCATCGTTCAAACCGCGCTTAGCAGCAGCAGGATAGCTATGTTGAATCAGAGCATTAGCTTTGTTGACAGAGTCATGTAATTTGACAGACTTACTTGACAACATTAGAACCAATGTAGAAGAGAGAGGCCTTTTGGTTATTGGTGTTGGCCAAAAAGTTGTAAAGAGCAGGCTCAGCGTACTTGTTTTCGAGAGCAGCTTCGTCCTCATCAGCATCGTATCTATTGAATGGACCATCATCATAGTTCAAACCCCAATCGCCACTAAAATATTGATTAGATGGATGTAGTGTTGAAATATATTGATCGACTCACTTGTTGGGACAGGTGTAGATATCCTCGGGCAAGTAGGAAACCTTGGGCTTGACACAGTTAGTGCTCGACCACCAACAGTACTTGTCGTTTTCATCAGAGTCGTTGACCCAGTTACCATTAGAGTCTTGTTTTCTAACAGGAGCTGAATTGTTTATGTAAGTTGAATGATTACACATTAATGTATAGAATGTACACACCTTTAGGTACCTTGGACCAATCAATCATGTTGTACACCTTCTTTACTTCAGCAGATGAAGTAGGAGGTGAGGCCCATGCCTCAGGATAACCTGATAATCTAGCAGTGGATAACTTGGTGGTAGTATCGTAAGGTCCAGGATTGTAAGAAGTTACAACGCCGGTTGCCTTGGGCATTGAAGGAAAGACAGGAGAGAATTGAGGAGCTAAAGTGCTTGTTGCAGCATAAACTTGAGCTGCACCGCCAGCAACTAGCAATAATGCATTTGCGATAAGCATAATGAATGTGTTGTTGTAGGGAAAGTAAAGGGAGTAAAAGAGAGGATAAAAATTGTACGTACTCACTGAAATCATGGAGCATTTTATATGATTTTGGCTACCATTGGAGGTTACACTGTACCTTACTTGCCACAGTATTCTGCCTTGTATTTTTAGGCATTTATATCCCCTCAAATGGAAGTTTTATATATATTTATATATTTAAACAAGGAGACATCAATACCTCGTTTTGCCCTTCCATGGCAATAATTGTGATTTATGAATGTTTGACGTAAACCAGCATCATGCTGCTTGGATCCATTTCAAGATTGGCCAGACTGCCTCCACTCCATGTTTGAGTTCTCTATCGTACTATACAGGCATGATACGATATTTTGAGAACGTTACTCAAGCAATCTGCGAATTTGGAGTGGAGTTGTATTCTTGACATTTAATCATTTAATATAGCAAAATTTACCAAATAGCTACTAAAATCATCGCACTTGTATTTTCTACTGTGATAGCATAGTGCTTCATGCATGATGCTATCAGAGAATTGACTGTTCAACTGAAATGACTGTATGCTACATGACTCTTTTGAATGTGAGCATCTTTTGCATTTGTATTTTTAACTGTTACCCTGTTACAAATTGTTCCTTAATGTGCAATGAAACTCAGTGATTTCCAAACCCGTAAATTTGCCACGCCAACTATTGCTATTTCGAAGGAATTTTGCCCAACTAGTACAAGAATGCAGTATTCCCTGGCTTAACTAGCTAATTGGGTTTAACATTACCCGCAGAGCTCCTCTCAATATCTAGAAACCCGCTGCTATCACCAGTTTTTATTTTGAGACGAATTGAAGTTGAATTGTACTCAAACAGGGCGATCATAAATGAGGAACGACACAATGCGTGGAGGACATCATACTCCAGCTATCCTGTCTAAAATTACGTTTGACAAGTTTAATGGAATTGATACATGAGAAACTCGTGTATCTTCAAATCTCCAAAAATGTAAAAACACATGATCTTGATTGAAAATCTGTACACTCTCTGTACCGAGTTTTTTCAGCAGATAGTGACTGAAACGCACAGGATAAAGATAGGCAGGCATGCTGCTCCAATGCCTTATATGATTCGTTAAATGCTTGTTGCTTAGAACACAACACACTGCGGTCAAAAGACTTGAACAGTATGGGTGCGCAATGGAAACCGACATATACAGCGAATAAAATTCTGCTATGGGCGTATTCATTACACAGATTTAAAAGCCCTGCATCTCAATAACCGTCGCTGATGCATAACAATAAATACTTATTTTCCATTGTCATCATCACTCGTGCTCTCCTATCAAATATATATGTGAGTAGACTCCTTGAAAATATTTATAGATTGAAAAATGCAGAATTTGTAAAAGATGCATACGATGCCACGTTTTACTAATTACTCTCCAGCATTCTCCTTTTCAGAGTCATTGACCTGTATGAATGCATACCAAATGTATAGGGCTTTTCTTGCACAGTACTTGAGCTATACAATGAATATATCAAATAATCATAAAATAAGGTTCTTTGTGGCATCTCATGGTATCATATCGCTCAAGGGATGTACAAAACAATCAGAAAATTGAAAATCGGATCATGTTATTTGAGCCAAATGGTTTCAGGAACACCGCTTATGAACGAAACAGCGCAATTAAATGGATTGTAGTTTACATCCTAAGCATCGTATATGGACAATGAAGATTAGCATATGGACCTCTAACGCTTCATTCCAAGACTACTTTATTGTGCTTTGCTACATCACCTGGCTTTCCCGGTTGTTCCTAAAGACAAAGAAATGGATAATCGTGGGTATGAAGCTTTAGTGCTCAAAGTCAATATAAAATAACAATCAATTGTTACCAAATGTGTGAATATATACTAGATAAATTCATCAAAGACAGAGAGACGTACAATATGCCATTATCGTATATAGAGTTTGCGGAAACTCTGGGCGGTGAATCTCGAAACAACATCGATCGTTACTACATTGACGTTTTAAACACTATCATCAGCAATGTATCAGGCATTTCGAGCTTTGCCTCATTGGAGAAGAATAACTTTTTATCAAGAAACGACCAAGATTCAAGCTACTACTCTATCTATCAGAAGTATTGGATACAAAAATATTCGGTTGAGCGAGAGCTTCACAGACTTCTGCTAGTGTCAGACATGGAGGATGATTTGCAAAAGATTGTTATCGACAGGGTGTTGGGCAAAATTTTGAGTTCTCAAGTAATGGGAGATGCGAATGCGCTTATAGCAAGAATAGTAGAAGTTGTGGAAAAGCGTCTAATTGACAGAATTTTGCTTCGTTTAAGTAGCATTTAATATAGTTTTACAGAAATAAACTAAAAAGCTACACTCTGTACTAATATCGTATCCTGGAACCTGACATTTAAAAACTCAATAGTGCGCACAATTTTTGCTCTACAATCAAAATTAGCAATAGTAAATAGCTTGGTAGTTGATTTTGAATGAAAGATTGGCTCAAGGGACTCAATTGAGATCATAACACAGAAAGGATCTTCTGGATGAGAGAACTCGTTTGATGTAAATATGAGCATCAGGCGAAGTTTGGACTCTGAGAAATGCGCCATTTAAAGCGTAGAGTTGTGTATAATCTGGAGAAACAAGCAGTAAATGCTTCAGTTAATGCCTACACAAATCAATTCGGACCAAGTAAAAAATGAACAGCATAGCTTGTGGTAGCAAGAAGCTGTTGATATATATATATATATAATAGTTGACTTGTTTCTTCTGCCTGCAAGAAGCGCCTTTTGAAGCCGTAAATTACGCTAATGTGCCATATCAAAGGAATGAGGAGTATTTTGTGCCAAAAGAGTATAATATCCTTCTATCCAATGCTTCAATGCCCATGATAGCAAATAGTATTTGTTGTTAACATCAGAATCTCTATGAAAGATCTTCAAACTTGGTATTGATTTGTAGCCTCCATGGATTTTCTGACTCTCTCTGTCGTAATTGCATGAGGCCACTGAGGAAAGTGCGCAAGCCATCGCTCTTACATGCGCAAAGCTTTACTTTTTGTGTTGAAGGTACTTGTGGAAGCGGCATTGTGATTCGAAGAACAATTGCGTATATACACAAGCCATATTCAATTATTTTTTGATCAACCCTAACAAGTTTTTACATGCTTCAATGACTGTTTTCTACAAAATTCATTGCATTTTTATCATATAATTGCCAACGTTATGTTGTAAAGTTCATCTGAAATTACCCCCAGTTTCTTGTAGCTGGCGTGAGCAATGTAATTTTATTTATGAATGAAAAATTTTGACTTGAAAACAGTTCAATTTTCTAATATATGATTTCAAGCACTGCTGCCATCAATTTCCTGTCCATCCTGTCTACCATTTGCTTGCTCTCTGCTTCTGACTCTGCGCCATTGTATGTTTTTGAGGGAAAGGCGTTGATCTCTCTCCATGCCTTTTTTTTTTTTTTTTCCCAAATTCGTCTATTCATATATCATAATCCTGTTCAAGGTACAATCTTATGCTGTAGAGAGTGTCTGCGTTCGTTGCAACATCTGCCTTTGTCCAATGCCAATTAATCTGCCCCACATAGTATCCAAAGCAACTGTCGATAATTTCAATATGCCTAACACATTCCTACGCATATGCTTTTAGTAAGTACTTGATTTGAAAAGCTGAAGCCTATACAGTGATATGTGTAGACGAGACTTTTGTAGGTGTGCAAATTCCTCTTTCCATGAAAGATTTTGACATCTCTTATCATCAACCTTTATTTACTTCAACGTGTTCTCGCAACAATACTGAACAAAGATTTAAGAATGGCCTAGGTTTATCCTCTATACGCCTTTGAGTACGCTTAATGGCGTTCAACACAAATCGCACGTTTAGTACGGCAGAAACCTTATGTGAACATGTGATTTTTTTCGTTACACAGTCATGAAGACATACAACTTTTGTTAACAAGAGTATTATGGCAAAACTGAAGAGAAAGAAGGTTGAAAGCTATACTTGCTCATATCTCTATGAGAAATAACAATTGAGGGCTGCTTCACTTTTGGTGATGCTTCAAATCAGTGCTAGAATACATGGGGGAAAGTGTCGTTTCATTTCGCCATCATTTTTAAACGCGTTGTTATCAACAACAAAGCTATTACACTCTCAAAAGCAATTGAAAAAAGTATTTAAGAGAGTGAATATTGCGTGTTCTATTTCTTTACCTTTTCCTCTGGTTTAAATCGCTTTTTATTAATAACATGTTGTTACGATCTGGCCTCAACTACGAAGTAAGTATCATGACACATAATGACTGTACAAAGACATGGGGTATTCACATAATGTTCTCGCGTAGTTAACTGCCACCACCACTACCACTAGCATCCGCAGCAGCAGAAAGAGAAAGTCGGCGGATGATGAGCTCGATGAGCGACCTTCAAAGAAGCAAGATATTCTTGTCTTCGAAGAAGAGCCATCTTGCTCCTCTCATTCCTCCCGTCCCGTTGCTCCTCCCTCCTCTTCCAACCCGCCTTCTCCTTCATCATCACCCGTTTCCGACATACCTTTTGTGAGGGAGGCAAGCTACGCCTCTGATGGTACAGTTCCCTATGAAGACTCGTCTGAGGAAACTGTAGCATTGGAGGTAGACCAAGCTGGCAACGAGAGGGGAGCTCGACAAGTGCGTTTCAACAGCAGTGTTGTTACGTACTTGTATGAGGTCGACGATGAGCCCCGTAGAGCGGCAGACATCAAATATTTTGATCGTCTTCCAGATTGGTCAGAGTAATCTGTACCAATCTCAAGGGTTCATCATTCTCTTTCTGCTGTCATTTCCTCTTCTTTATTTCCGCAACCACAACCACAACCACAACCGCAACCACAACCACAACCACAACCACAACCGCAACCACAACCACAACCACAACCACAACCACAACCGCAACCGCAATAACAATAACAACAATAATAGCGACAACAATAACAATAATAATAACAATAATAATAATAACAAAAACAGCAGCAACAACAACAACAACAAAAAGAGAAGTATGTGCGTACAAATGCTGAAGTCTATCGTCAAAAATTTCAATCTGCTTGGAGGATCGCTTACTGCGGTTGATACTGAACATACGAGACAAGAAGACAAGAAGACAAGAAGACAAGAAGACACTAGCATAGCTACCACAAAAAAGCAAGCCAGTTATCAAGACAGTACAAAGAAATTTGCAAGGCATCTCACGCGTCGTATCTGTCACTCACATTTTGGCCATAAAAATTGGAGCAAAAATCAACTGCAGCAAAGAACATGGATTTAAACGTCGCATACCAGTCTTGATTTCACATTGTCTTGAAACAAGAATCATAAATTGAAGGTAAGTTCGTCTCCTGGAGTGAAATACTAGTCCAGCTTATACTCACATGTTTTTTTATGTGTTTAGGCCGATAAATCAGATGTCTTTGTTACTGTCAACAACATAGAAAAATACATTGCTCTAGTCTGAAATGGAGTTTCTAGCTCTACAATATCTTACAACAAATCAACGCGTATAGAAAGGGTCTTAACAAATGATACGCTTATCAACAATTTAAAACTATCGACACACTTTGAATTGGTATTGCTGTTTGACCAGGCACCAGAAGATTGAAGTTACGTTACGTTGACCTACAAGTCTTGGGAAGAGCAAGCTACCACCACGGTGAATGACCCTATTCAATTCACGTCGAGAATCCTCGCCAATATCACAGCTGTAGTCAAGCACCCATTTCTTCAGAATTAGTCAAATTGCCTTTTGTCAAGTGGAAAACACTGCAACCTGCATTCACATTTGTATACAAGAATCCCAAAGCACCTTTTGACGCCTGATGTCTATCTACTCTCGCCCTCTGCCATGTCTTGGGCCAATTATTTCAGGATGCCAGCCAACTCATCATTATACTCAAGTCATCGACGTCCAAGAAGCAAGACCAAGACAGCTAGTTGCTCTCTTGATATATCTATTTCTTTAAAATCACACTCATTTGTCTTGACACACACACACACACACACACACACACACACAGCAATTGCAGTCTTATACGCGCATTTATATATGATTTCATCTTGCGCTTCTATGGTTCATCGATTCACATACCAAACAACACAATACAACATCATTTACTGAATGCCTACAAACTGTATCCAGAAGGGATTTACTTTTATCGTCGACGCCGCTCAGTCAACAAGTCAAAGTTTGTCAATTACACGCATGTGGATTCAAAAACATCGTTGAAGGCACACAAAAAATCACCACCCATGCTTGCTTTCACGCAGAATATCCATAATTTAGCATACAACTTGATGTGATGCGTATGACGATCACCACCTATTCTATCACCTGGAGTTGTCTGTGACATGTCCTTCGCCACCTCTCATGTACAAATACCCTGGCTACAGAAACCACAATGCTCAACAATACCAATGCCTAGATGTACGCGGCACCGGCAGCATAATTACGCCGTGCAATCTACCGTCGAGATATACCACTAAGCTCTAAACAAACAGTAACACAATAACGCGCAGTTGCATAAAAGCGCCCTACGTGATCAAGGAACATCGCTCATGATGTATTAAGCTCGGAAAAACTATACGAAATGAATCTAAATCAACATTGTTTTGAACTCAGGATGGTACAGTGCTCAATCTTCGTGAGAATGGTGTATAAAAGCGTATGTTTACACAGTACAAATGGGCATCAATTTATCCAGCTGCCGATCAATGAGGGACTTGCATCATTTCCAACGAAACATATAAAAGGACTGATTATTCGATACCGCACCTCGCTTCTCTTTTACTCAAGCAAAACAAAAAAAGAAATAAGAAAATGGCACCATTGGAGGTTATCGGCGCAGGCTATGGAAGAACAGGAACTGACAGTCTTCGTACTGCATTAAACATGTTGGGGTATGTAATTCATTCGCCATATTGCGCAATATTCATGCTAAAAAATTACCATTGATACCAGGTACAAGACACACCACATGAAGTCATTCTGGGAGGACCAGGAAATGAACCCTGACGATTTCTATGACGCCTATGTAAACAGGGATCAAGCTGACTGGGACAAGATTTACGCCAACTACAATGCTGCTGTCGATTGGCCTACTGTTACATTTTACAAGGAATTAGTCGCCAAGTACCCTGATGCCAAAGTGTTGCTTACCGTGCGTAGTGCCGAGAGTTGGTATAAATCCGCCAAGAACACAATCCACAAAGCTGCTACAACTGGTCTAAGAGCTCCTGAAGGCTCGCCCATGGCAAGATTCACAAGAATGACAACGTCTGTCTGCTTGGACGGCCTTCTCGCTGACAAGGAAGCATTTGCAGATGAAGAAAGAATGAAGAAAATCTATTTAGATCATATTGAAGATGTCAAGAAGACTGTGCCTGCTGAAAAGCTCTTGATTATGGAGCTCGGTGAGGGATGGACAAGAATGTGTAATTTCTTGGGAAAGGAGATTCCAAAGGAACCTTATCCAAGCACCAACTCTACTGAGGAGTTTAGTAAAATGATTAGCACTTTTGAGAAGAATCCTGAAACACCTAATCTTCCTGATGGCTGTTGGAGCAAGTGATTTAAATAAAAGCATTAATTATTTGTTGATACAATCAGAATTGATAGAAATTAGAGTCGTACAATGTGCAAACTATCGATATTTATAAACAATTTTCTGTCTAAATGTAGAGTTGCTACCACGTACAGCCTTAAGCCTGCACGCGCCTAATTCTTTGCCATATACTAACAGTTGCATGTATGTGTATACAGGGCTGCCAGGAATTTAAACATGTCAGCCATGCGCGAGCATGAATATCTTCTCGCCAAGCCCAGATACACCGCTTTCATGAGATACTAGAGATCGTCTACAGGCTTGGATTTAGGTTCTCGTGAAAGAAAAAGCTCACCATCATTCCAAGAAGCGTTGTTGTAGCAAGAGCAATGTTTTGTAGTGTCGTTGACGTAGATTTTTCTATGCACCTTCTTGATTTTTGGATCGTAAGCGTTTCACGGTGCTTTTAATGAAAAGGTACTCTCTTATGGCTTGAAACACTGAATCTCTTGTTAAGTCAAACAGGAGAGGCAACGCAAATCAGCAAAGATCTAAAATGCCATCATCATCTTATTTTTAGGCAATACCACAAAATTAATAGGTAGTACAATAGCAGCAGCAAGTGCAACCACAGACAGTTAACCATATAGACTTATTAGGCGAGGGGGGCGGTTTCCATTCTACTTTCTTTTTCTTCTCTTTCTTCGCTTTTACTTCATCATAGCAACGTCAATGTTATTAGAGAGCACTGCTGATATGACCATTGAGAACAATTTTTGGGTATGATGCGACAAGAAAACAAAGACGAAACCACTCATCATCATGTGCAAACCTGTATATAGTCTCAAGATAAACTAGCGTTAAACATATTGCTAGGCAGACTTGAAGAATCAAACAACTCTACCATCGCCATACAAAACTATTTCACAAAGAGGTACGACATCCAGACGTATATATATATATATATATATATTACAGTAGATGATTGAACGCTTGTTTACACAGAGCTCAAATAGAGGAAGAGTACGGAAATCAACTGCTTGCACTAGCAGAATCATCACATCAAATAGAAGAATGCTTTAGCACGATTTTGACTTCCTCAGAGTTGAGTGCTAGAGCACATGTGGATTTGGGTCAAAACATACGAAACATGTTGGAGCTGCCGCTCAAAAGCTATCTCACAGATCAAGAGAATATTAAAATATTTGTAACGTATGAAAAGAATGACATGAAGCAAGCAACAAGCTCATCATTAAGACATTTTCTTTATTATTGTAGATGACGAACCAAATGAAGGAGGCACAAGATTTGAAATTATCACAGCTGGAGCATGTCGAAAAGGTACAATGTGATAGTGGTGTGTGTTTAACGAGGACTAACATAACATTATTAGACACGGCAACGTTATGTGGATGAATGTCAGAATCCAAATACCACGTTTGAAAGTATCGATGTTCTAGACTGCGAATACCAAAAAGCGATCAACGAAATGCGAGCAAACTCAGTACATTGGATACATGAATGGCGAGACTCCTGCAAAACATTTCAATCACTGGAATTACAGCGGATGGATTATTTGAAAGCAGTGATCAAAACGTGAGTGTTTGTTTAAGAAAAATGAAGCAAATATATTGATTTCGAATCCTTTAGCTTTTCAAGTATGATTACATGTACATTCAGCATAGATGACCAAACGTGTGAGAGAATGTTGATTACGATGGAAGATTTCGATGTAAATCATGAGATGATGAATTTTGTAAAAGGTCACCGGACAGGATCTAGCATACCTGGTATGTTACTTTTTATAGCAGTAGAGAGAAAAAGAATATCATACTTATACCATTCCATCAGCTATTCCAAAGTACAAGAAATTCAGTCAGCCTTTGGATGTGCAAAGAAAGAAAGTCGTTGCACCACCCGTGTTGACTGAAAAACGAACCATCCGAGAGATCAATATACCTATCAAGCAGGACGAAGAATTGCGATCGGTGAATGATCAATTGAGGAAAAAGCTGCCCGCCAGCAAACCATGGGAGCATCCTCACGACGACGATAGCAGCGGCAGTGTACATCCATACCCACTCAACCCGATATATAAATCAAACAAGAAATCACCCTCGCAAAGCGATCCCGTACTAAACAATTGGTACGATAATTTTCAACAAGCAGCTACCTTACATACAACAACGGCTTCACCCACTTCACCCACACCAAAGAACAAATCAACGCTTGTAACGCCACAAGAAAAAGCAAAATACATACAGCACATCAACCATTCCAATGTGCCTACCAAGAAACCATCGCTATTGCTATCCTCCATAAGCTTCTTTAAGAAGAAGAAAAGCGCAGCAGATAACCCACGGAACAAAAAGAGATTGTCATTGAGCCATGCAGCGACGGATCCACTAATACCAACAACACAACAGTCAGAAAACCACAAACAGCCATTGGAACAACCGCCAAGTCCAATGTTTAGTCCTATTGACTTTTACTATTCGCCTGCTGACATTGATAGAAATTTGAAAAAAGCAATCATACCACCACCACCTACATCACCCTAATAACTTATATACTATATGATACCTACATAAAAATAAAAAAATAAAAACACCACTGAATGCAGACACATTTATTGCTATTACGCTTGATCATATAGCACCGTATTCACAGTGCCCAATATAAAACTAGCTAAATCTTCGTCTTCAAAGCTCCATTTCACACATACAGTCTGAGTATTTTGTAACCACAATGACACACTTCGAACAAGGATGCTGGTTGTTTTGCGCTCAATGGAGCAGGTTTGTCCAATGGTCCTTGCTAATGCGACTTGTAGTAAATCCAGCACTCTTCGCTCAAGGTCTTGTGTGATGGTTTCTGTGTGTGCCATGTCAGATAGCAGTGTAGAAATTTGAAACCCTTTCTCTACTTGGAAATACAGTTCACGGCGTTGCTGCTGTTGTTGCTTTTCAGTAGTTGCAAATGCATCTGATTTCACAATTTCGATGGAAGGAGCTGTTTGTGGCTGCTGTTGCTTGTTGGTGCTGTTAAAATGCATCAGTAGGGTTGCATTGATGGGCACTGACGTATTTGGTCTTGATGGTGCTGTCAATGTGGCGGGTATCTTATTGTTGTTGCCATGATTCAGCAGCGATTTCAAGAGATCTGTGCTGATTTTAGCTTCTAATGCTCTGCTGGTCTCCATCTTTATACTGCAACCATTGGCAGGCATGTAACAGGCGATGCCAAACTCTTTCATGATGTTGCTTCGTAAAAAGTCCATCTTTCCACGTTCGCCATGCACCAGAACCACGTTTCTTGGTTCACACATGCGGATCAATTGCATGATACCTTTGGCGTCTGCGTGAGCACTGAAGGAGAGGTTTCGCACTTGCAAGTTGACTTGGATTTGCGTGAATTTATCGACCTCAATCAGTTTTTGTCCCAGCAGCACCTTGGCCCCGACTGTGCCAGCGACACAGTAACCCGGCATAATCACCATGTTCTTTGGATCAGGAGCCCATTTTGTAAATACCTGCAACGAAGTGCCCGCATTGAGCATGCCCGGTGTAGCAAACAGCACCATGGGGCCCTTATTGTCCAAATACTCCTTTTTCCAGGCCTTGATGTGCTTGAAATCAAATGCATTTCGCTGTGCAAAGGTGGATTTGATCTTTTGATTTGTCCAGTTGATGAATAGTTTATAAAACTCTGTGGCTCTCTCAGTGAGTCCAGTTGAAAAGTAGATGGGCACATCCAGACCCATCCGATCCCAGTAAGATTCAATCAAGATACACAGCTCCTGCGCACGACCCAAGGCAAACACTGGAATAATGACATTACCGCCATTGGCCACACAGTCATGGACCTTGGTCAAGAAATCTCGCTCACGAGAACGCTTTGAATCACGAATGGTTGTTGCATATGTACTCTCGGTGATCAGCACATCAGGTCTCACTTTATCGATCCAAGCACTGCCCAAATGTCGATCTGGCGTCATATTGTAATCACCCGTGTAGACCAGCGACTCCTGGCCCACTCGAATATAGATCATGGCAGCGCCCAATACATGTCCAGCATAATACGCTTTGATCTCGATATCGTCGTCCACTTTGAGTGTTTGGTGCAAATTGATGGGGATCACTTTTTTCATGCAGTTTTTGATCATGGCGGAAGTAAAGAAATTGGTCTCTCCTTTTCGCTCGACGGTGATCTTTCTGTAATCCTCTAGCAAGATGGGACAAATCGCCTTTGTGGGATGTGTCATGTAGATGGGGCCATCGTAGCCGCACATTTCGGTGAAGAAAGGTAGAGCGCCACAATGATCCAGGTGGAAATGAGAAATGATGACAGCGTCTAGAATGTCAGTGTAGTTGCCAGTCTTGGAAATGTAGCTGAAATCTGGAAATCGTCGCTCGTCTTGATAGCCCATGTGCATGCCTGTTGCAAGCTGTTTTAGCATGTCTGCTGCCAATCATCCGTGTCGTCAACTTACCGCAATCCAGCATAATGTTCTTACCGCCAATGGTGACTAGAATACAGCTTCTTCCAACATCTTGGCCTGTTGACATCCATGTTAGCTTCATGAATTAAGCATCCATTGACTCAATTTACCTGCTCCCAATGGCACTACTTCGATGGGCATCTTGTATCAGTGAAATAAATAACAACACAAGAGAGAAAGAAAGGGAACAAGATTCCCTTTTGGCTTTGACGTTCCGAATTCATAAAAAAGTACTGCAAACCTTGCTACGCTTCCCTAGTCACGTATCACTTTAAAAGGACAGCTCATCGCATTCGCATTATTCTACCAATTCGCTTTTATTTCACTTTTATCATAGCAAAATAGGTAAGCAACACACGACCAAACTAGGCCGACATTAACACAACATGGGACAGTAGGTATCATGTCACAACAAGGCACAAACGCGTATATGGTGGCCAATTTGTTGGAGAAGGTAATGTGTATCCCCCCCCCCACACACACACGACGTAAATGCAAGACATGTGTATACTCATTCAACTTAGATGAGCAACCAAGACAGAGATTTCCGTTACATGGCTCTCAACGATCTGATGAACGAGCTTCAAAAAGAGTCATTTCATATGGAATCCATGATCGAGGGAAAGGTCGTCAAGGCCGTATTGTTACTGATGGATGATAAGAATGGCGAGGTACAAAACTTGGCCGTCAAATGGTAAGTCTCGCTTGGTCATTGTTGCTGTCCTGTTGAAACTCACTGCTATAGGATAGCCTTGGTCCCTTGGTAAAGCAAATCAAAGAGCAAAACTTGCTGCACATCATTGACCGTTTGAGCGAGTATGCATCTCAGCAAAAGAACGAAGAGTTGCGTGGTATCGCCAGTGTGGGTAAGCCGTTCAATTCAGCGAGATATATGTCAAGACAACTCACTCGATGTGTAGGCTTAAAAACAGTAGTGAGTGAAGTCGATTCTATTCGAGGAAACCAAGTGTGCACTCGCATTTTCCCCAAGCTGTTGACCACCATGCAAAACGTAAGATAAGCCTACTTGCATAAACAAGCGAATTTAGACTGATACACAAGTAACATAGACCGACGCTTCCTTTGAAATGCAAATGGACACACTCGACATTTTGTCTGAACTGTTGGCTCGCTTTGGAGGTCAAATTACCTTGGATCAACAGACTCAAATTCAATCTGTCCTGTTGCCCTTACTCTCTCATAACCGTGCTGCTATTCGTAAGCGAATCACAGTGTCTATTGGATATCTGGTTGTACATACAAATGATGAATTGTTCAATCATTTGTTTACCTTTATCATGGATGGATTAAACAATAGTGCCAATTCAAGCGAGAAATTGAGAACATTGGTGCAATGTGCTGGTGTATTGAGGTAAGGCGGTGGAGTCTCATCCTTGTGTAGACAAGTGCTAACATATTCCTAGTCGCTACAACACTGCTCGTTTGGGCAAACATCTTGCTCAAGTCATCCCTATCATTGCCAACTATACTTCGAAAGCTGAAGAAGACGACGAGTTGCGTGAAATCTGTCTGCAGACACTCGAGTCATTTGTGCTTAGATGTCCAAACGAAATCTCACCCTTTATCAACGATATTACAAAGCTCGCCTTGGAATATGTAAAGTATGACCCAAATTTTGTCGAGGACGATAATGAGGAAGACGAAGAGATGGAAGAAGAGGAAGAAGAAGACGAGGACGAATACGATGACGAAGTTGCGTAAGTACTCACTTGTCATGGTATATGAATACAAAATTAAACCGCTTTGTAGTGATTACTCTGACGATGATGATGACATGTCCTGGAAGGTGCGTCGTTCGGCTTCCAAAGTCTTGTGCGCCATTATCGAAAGTAGATCAGATTTGCTGCAACAAATCTATGAAGATGTCGCTCCAGTCCTCATCAGTCGATTCAAGGAGCGTGAGGAATCTGTCCGCGTGGATATCTTGCAGACATTCATTGCACTTTTGAGACAGACAAGCGTGTACGGAGGTGCTACTGTAGGCGATGACCGTGTTCGCAGAGGCAGTGTTACTAGCTACGGTGATCAAATCGACCTCATACCCGACAGTCCTGCCAATGGACCCAACAGCGATACCGCCATGGATACGACAGACGGCCCCAGACAACTTTTGAGAGCGCTTGTTCCCAAGATCAGCCGTGCCCTCGCCAAACAGCTCTCTGCTAAATCCACTCAAACCCGTCAAATTGGCTTCCACTTGCTGCGTGAACTCATCGTCGTTCTCCATGGTGGTTTGGACGACCAGATCGAGCTCTTCTTCCCTGCCATTGAGGCTTCTCTCTCCAACATGGCTTCTGAACAGCAACAACATGCATCTTCATCCAACCTCAAGATTGAAATTCTCTACTTTTTGAGATTGTTCTTCCACAACCGTCTTACCGAGAATATCAGTGCCATGATTGATCGTTTGGCTCCTGCTGTAATCAAGTCTGTCTCTGATCGCTTTTACAAGATCACTTCTGAAGCCTTCTTGGTTTGCATCGAGTTGATCAAAGTCATTCGTCCCATCCATCGTCAACAGGACGATCAATATCAAATCGCCGATATTGCCCTTGAAAATGTCAAGTACATTAATCAAATCTACGAGGTCACCTTAAACGTATTGAATACCAGTGATGCAGATCAAGAAGTCAAGGAGAGATCCATCATGTGTCTGGGTACTCTGCTTGCTCAGGTGGGAGATGTACTTCAATCGCAACAGAGACAAGCTTGGGATGTCCTTTTGGAGAGACTAAGAAATGAAGTTACTCGTTTGATCAGTATCAAAACGTTGAATGTCGTTTCTCAAAGCCCCATTGCTGCTGGTGAAGAATTGCAACGTTGTGTCCTTGTTGCTGTAGAGGATATCTCCTTGTTGCTTAGAAAGAGCAATCGTCCCTTGAGAATTGCTAGTTTGGAGTGTTTGAATGTCTTGGTGAACAGGTAAGTCGTAGGCAAGAGAGAGAGAGAGAGAGAGAGAGAGAGAGGGAGAGAGACGACATAAGAGTTACTCACACCATAGCACTATAGATTCGGTCAACATATCTCTGCCAAGAGCTACTCTACCTTGTTGCATGAATTGAAGCCATTGATCTCGGACAGTGATTTGCATCTCCTGCCTCTCGCCTTGAAGACTGTGGAGTCCATCTTGAGCCTTAGTCCTGGTTCTGTCAACGAAGTCAAATCTTTCATCTTGCCTTCGTTGTTCCAATTGATGGAATCTCCCTTGTTGCAAGGTTCTTCGTTGGATAGTTTGTTGAGCATGTTTGCTGCCTTTGCCAAGGCCAGTCCTGCTGACTACCAAGCTTTGGTTCATGGCCTCGTTGATCCCTTGCTATCTGCCAAGACATCGGGTGGTGTCTCTGCTGGTGGTGTAGCTGCTGTTGCAAACAAACAAGCTGCTTCTACCGTGGCCCAATGTGTAGCTGTGTTGGCTGCTAATGCCAGTGATAGTAACCGTGATTCCACTATCCGTGAGTTCCAAAACTATCTCACTACCCCCAACGTCAATGACTCCATCCTCTACCTTGCTCTCCTGACTATTGGTGAAATGGGCCGTAGAATTGACTTGTCTGCTTATGATAACATGGATGAACTCGTCCTCAACATGTTTGTCTCTCAGTCTGAAGAAGTCAAATTCGCTGCTGCATTTGCTTTGGGTAACATTTGTGTTGGCAGCATTCACAAGTACTTGCCTTCTATTGTCACACAAATCAAGGAACAACCCAAGAGACGTTACCTGCTATTGCATGCGCTCAAGGAAGTCATCACTCGTTATGATGTTGATAGCAAAGACAACTCGCTCAGCTCTGCCGCTGACGAAATCTGGACGCTATTGTTGGAAAGCAGTGAATCAGATCAAGAGGAAGGTACTCGTACTGTGGTAGCAGAGTGTTTGGGCAAATTAGCCTTGACGGATGCACAAAAATTCTTGCCACAACTGGAGGATCGCCTGACTTCTCCCTCTGCTTTTGTGAGAGCGACTGTGGCTACTGCCATCAAGTACGCTGTTGTGGATCCCTCCTCCCAATATGACGAATTACTGAAGACCATCATGACCAAATTCCTGTGTCTGTTGGAGGACACTGATTTGAATGTTCGTCGTTTGGCTTTATTGACCATCAATTCAGCCGTTCATCGTAAACCCTACTTGATTCGAAACGTACTTGATCAATTGATTCCCTTGTTATACGCAGAAACCATTGTCAAAGAAGAACTCATCCATACCGTGGAAATGGGACCTTTCAAGCACAAGGTAGATGACGGCCTTGAGATCAGAAAGGCTGCCTATGAGTGCATGTACACACTCTTAAGCACCTGTTTGGATAAAATTGACGTCTATGGTTTCCTTGACCACATCCGTGCTGGTTTGGATGATCAACATGATATCAAGATGCTCGCTTATCTCATGTTGATTCGACTCAGTAAAGTTGCTCCCACTGCTGTATCTCAACGTCTGGATGACTTAATTGAACCATTCAAGGCCACACTGGATTTCAAGATGAGAAGCAATGCTGTCAAGCAAGAAGTTGAAAAGAATCAAGAACTGATCCGCGCTGTCCTTCGCTGCATTGTCGCACTGAGTCCCTTGAGTGATCCGATTGTCTCTCCTCGATTCGAACAATTCGTAGTTGCTATCAAGAACGGCCCTTTTGCAGAGGAAATCAAGTTGACCATCATTGAGACAGAGAGCCGAGAAAACAGATCTGCTGATTATATGGATTTGACTTCTTAGTTGTAGCGCGTAATGTATAGTAAATAAATAAAAAATAATCCATTTTTCAAAGGTGCAAACACATGCGTAGAGCTATCAATAAACATCAAGTTGTGATTCCATGTTGAATGAGGCTATTTTTACTTGACTTAAAACGTCTAGTACCCATAATTTACTGAGCAAAACGGCGTTCCTCCCATGACAATGCCAACTAATAATCATCTAACTGTGCAATCTTCTCTTTGAGCTGCTGATTCATCGTTAGAGCTGGAGGAACTAAAGGAATTGGAAGGAAGAGCTGCTTGTTGATGTTGTTAGTATCTCATTATTGTGGCTGTCTAGGTAGCTCAAGATAATGAATGGTCTCATCTGATAGGGAATATCTGAGCTACATATTAGGATGGTGCCTATCTGGTGGTCCCTAATATATCACATTTTCTTTATGCCATTGATATTCACATCAAATTGTACATGTACTGTGAGCTTGGTCTTATGCGTCTGAAACGTTTTACACTGTACACACAACTGTTGTCATAAAATCATTCAACAAACAACAGGCTCTCAGGCACCATCTTTTGGGGCTATAATAATGATTCACCCGAGTGAGGCGGGTAATGACGTCTCTGTCGACATGTTGACCAACTTCTGCCTCTATCAGTTTAGAAAATGGATAAGTTTATTAAGGGTATATTTTTAGTGTTTAAACTGATGGTATAAATCATCTAAACATTGAATACAGATTTCTCAGGTACAACCCGAAATCCAGATTCTTTCAAGTTGGTAATGCCATCCTTCGCTAGCTCAAACATCAAAAAGTAAACAGCTCCCGAGGGCCCTGCTTTCAAAAGGCCAGGCACAATGCCTTTGTATAATCCAAGCACGCCCTCCGTGTATACAATTTTACGCATGCAACCAACCACTGTGTTTTGTTGAGCATAGCTGGGAATAGTTGAAACTACATACTCCATCAAATGAGGTCCTTGCACTTGTAATCGCTTTCGAACTACGTCTAATGGAAACACGCCTGTCTTGCTAATTATACCAGCAAGAGATCCACATATCATGTCGTCTGTTCGTTTGTGGTTTTCTGAAATAATGCGTTTATCCTGGTAAAAATATACAGCAAGTTAATATACACTGTCGTCATTCTTACGGTGTTTGTCCAAATATTTGCAATACCTTGAGAGCTTGTGTAAGGGAGCATAGTCCCTCATAGCTAAAAAACATGAGGCCCATGTACGGCATGATTTGGGTAATGGAAGGCCACAAACCACGGTAAAAACCACGGAATCCCTCCTTTTCGAAAATATCCGATATAGCATGCGCAATGCTATTGTAAACCTAGTATATATATATATATAAGCTGCCGTTCATTATGCCGTTTCATCCATTCATCGTTAATTTTGCTGCGTACCTTGTTTGTGCCTTGCATTGCAAATCGCGTACGAAGTAGATCAAAGGGATATGTTGTCGCAGTGGCGAAGCTGCCAGCAAGCATCCCTGAAATGAAAGGCTTGATGGAAGGTGAAATTTGATTTTGCTAAAAAACAACCAATTAGGCAATGTCCTCTTGTAACAATCCAGACAACCACATGTATACTCACTGTCTTTAAGAATGAGTCTAGATAATAGTAGGCGTAGAATTGTGATGCACCATAGGTGACATAAAGCCATTCTGCAGCCACATTTCCTTTGAAAAGACCCTGAAAGCCGATTAATTTCATGATTTAATGCCCTCCTCCACCCCCACACAAATCAAAGAAAAAACTTACTCTAACGCCTTCTTCAGCAACAATTGTTCTAAACGCTTGAGCAATGCCCGAATATTTGACGCTGCCCCTGCCGTGGTTGGTAAATATCCGCTTTAGTGTATAGGGTTCTGGTTGTACTTGAAGTCGAATCTTTACTACATCCAGTGGTGAAATGGCCATTCTAACAAACCAAAATTATTAATTGAAGTCTTTTACAGAGGTAAGAACAGGTTGTTACCTAGTTGTTAAACCCGCAAAACCACCACATAATGCTGTTTCATTCGCATTCAGTTTTGAAGAAGTAATATATGAAGGCATTTGATATGTTTCCTGAAAAATATATATAAAAAACAATGGATTAAAGAGCCAATTTACAAAATAAAAAAGAAACGGGTAAATGAAGTGTAAAAGATGGGGTAAGGAACCAGTTAAATCGCACTAATGCTTGACACTACCAATAAGCCATTTTGCCATTATTGTGTTTGTGTATCATTTCTTCTCCTGAGAAATGCTGTAGAAATGTCTCAAATGTCACTCATTATAACGTAACAAATCTTGCCTCAAGGCTTCACTGGATTTCCAATGTTTTCAACTGCCATGTCTTTGAGTTGCATCCTCAACTTTTCCACGCTTGAAGCCAATCAGATGCCTACCATGAAGGAAAGGAAGAGCTATCGTGACTCCCTAGGACAGCTTCAATAGACAGAGATTGGCCAGGCGGACCTTGTCCCCTTCTCGTTCTACCCCCCTACCTTGTTTTATTTTTTCTTTTTGCTCCTTTCATCTTATACAGTGAAAAACGTTCGAAACGATGGCTTCTACTTTTCGCCAAGGGCTAAGTATGTGATTTGATTTTTTTTAAAACAACTGATTGCCTAACCTGATATCTGTAGACAAGGTCTATTTACCCAACATTGTATTCAAATTAGTGAGAGCACCTAATCTTCAACCCAACCAAGTTGCTTTCCGTGTACCACCCAGCTGTAACAAGTTTGATATTCACTCTTATTTAACCAACATCTACGGCGTCAATGTCCAAGAAGTACGCACCATGAATTACGCAACTGTGCACAAGAAGGCACGAAATGGCAAAATGGAAGTTCAATCATCAGCTTATAAGAAGGCTATTGTCACTCTTGACGAAACCTTCCATTGGCCTAAAGAACCAGAGTGGTGTAAATTGGATCAGGAACAAGGTAGACTTGGTACAAAGGCTGCTGGTCGTAAATTGAAGGGATGGCGTTTCAGAGGAACCGAGGAGGAGAGAACTAAATTAAAGAAGGTGAATGATGAATTACAAGCAAGGATGGAGGCCGAACATAAGAAGAAATAATCACAATTTCACAAATGTAAATAATATAATAAATAGATAGATTTTTCTTTATCCATTCATATAATGCAGTAATCTGTTGATCCCATTATGTTGATTTGCGGTCTAATAGATGAGCCCTGTCAAACCAGTGATCGTTTTCGTTCTAGGCCGAGCGAGACATGAAACTTGTTTGTGTGCATTGGAAGAACAGAAGACCCTAAATAGCATTGGCTCGGCCCTTGAGTTCCTACCCGCTTTGCTGGCTCATCAAAAGATGCCAAGAGGAATGATTTTTTGTGGAATTGCAGATTATAGCTGTCAAAAGTACATTTAATTTCCGGCTGCTCCTTTCCACCGTAACGATCGCAAAGATGTAGCCTTATTAAAGCTCTTTGGTCGAGCGCTATCGCCAACAAAAGGGCAACAAGTCATATACTATATTGAGGAGTCATCAATAAAATTTACTGTGTATCAAGGTGGTGTCAGTTGCGGCGATCTCGGCGACGAACTTTCTCGGTCGCTGCCGCTCGAAGCTCTCTTATTTCTATATTTGATAACGTGGAATATCAATACAGTATTATGTCAATAAGAACGCAATTTCAACATCTGATGGATTAAAATACCATATACAATCTTCGTGAGAATGGAGTGTAACCTATTTTTTCTATGGATTTCCCAATAGTAAGGCTTGTTTCAGACCCTTCTTTTTTCTCATGTTTAATCGCAAGAGAACTTTTCGATCAGAATCTTAAAGCAACAAAATGATACGATAATTTGTATTAGATAATAATAGTAAGAAGTTTTGTTTTTTATTGGGTTAAAGTATAGACAAGAATAGGATATAGTTGATTAGAAATTATTTACAAGGTTAAAAGTATATACAAGATTAATTGGAAAATAGAGTTCTAAATGAGGGCAGTTTGCAATTGGAAATTGTAGCATGAGGTGATGCTAATAATGGAGGCATAAAAGCATCTCTAAATGAGGGTAGAGTAATTCTATTCTTTTGCTCGGGCATCTTTATAATCACATCATTATCAAAATTGATGGATGGTTCTACAATCATAGGTCGAGGAGATACACAAGGATCAGTTGTAGCTATTGAGCCAGGAGACGATGTCAGTGATGAGCATGTAGAGGCATCAGAGGGGCGACGAGTATGAGTCAAGCTGGGGATATTATCAAGCAATTGGGTCATCTTTTCCTTGTCTGTAACATCATCCCTTGAAACATGTACATTGTGATGTTTATCAAGATGACGAACAAGCTGACCTTTTCTCCAGAAAGATTTGAAGCAACCAGAAGCAAGGCAATGATGGAGCACAGAAGACGATGAAGCACGGCGCTCACGAGCTTTGCGTTGTTGATCTTGCATCTGAACAGGAGGAATCATATTTACATGAGGTGTGTTCACCGCCGGCGCTAAGCGCAAGATTGAGCAATGTCTTTGTTGACGCATGTAGTCTTCTTCATCAGGCAGCTTTGAGGACTTTCTTCTACGACGCACTGTGATAGTACATGGTGAATTGTGGACTCGGATGTGTCTTTGAAGTTCATCAGATCGAGCAAATCTCTTGTCGCAATGTTCAAATGTACACACATGTGGTCTTTCTCCTGTATGAGTTCGAACATGTCGCACTTTATGCTCCAAGCGGAAAAAGGATTTGTCACAGAAATCACATTTGTATGGTCTGTCTTCGTCGTTCATCATTTTTGATTTAGTAAAAAGAAAAGGGAATACAATTATCTGGGGAAAGAGGTCGATTTATATGAAGCCTATTTATACCATTTCTCAAATTGGACGAGAGAAAAACTGCAAAACTGGAAATAGGCGGGAAATGTTTGATTACGAGATATTTTCTTCCGTTCGTCAGGGATCAATTTCTCACAATATGATAATTTGATGCGGCAAATTTTTTTTTCAAACCTCACTCTTCTTGCTTGCTCTTGGCTTCTTTTGATATCATGTCAATCAGATATCAAGGCAAATGGCACATTACTGCGTCTCTTATCATAAAAAATAGAAAAACTAATTGGAATGTTTCACCTACAGACTTGCAATCGAAAGATTGTTTGGGTTGGAGCCTTTATTTCATGCGGGATTCATAAAAAATGTGAAAAAGAAGCTTAGTGTATGTTCTTTTGTTAGTGAACTAAACCTGCTGACAGTCAAATACAAGAAACATCCCCTCTTTTCTTGCTGCATTCGGGAAGAAAATTTTGTTTTCGCAGAGGGAAAACAAAAACAAAAGGCGGGGAAATGCAAACTTACCATATTAGGGCTCACAGACATTGGTTGCTCTTTGTTTGATGTAGATCTAACCAGGAAATACAGTACCTATACAGCGCACAAATGTACTATTAAAGAACTAGCTTGTACTTGTTACAAAAAATCAGCCAATTTCCAACTGGATTATGTGTGCTTTTTGTATAACCCTCTTTTTCAATCAAGAAGACTCTTGTTGGTTCCATTTTTTAGGCTCGCTTTAAAACCTGGAAAAAAGCTTGAAATTCAAATGAATTGGTTTTCACATGAAATGATTGGTCAGACTGGATATTAAGGTTGCTCAAATAGATGGGTCCCTTATATTTCCTTGCATCTCTTCATTTTGTTTGGGTTACAAAGCCTAGCTGACTAAAAATCCAAATTACATAATATCCCTGATGGTTAAACAGGGACCCAATCTCTCATTATGTAAGATATTCTCCTGCTTCCAACTGTTCCAGTTGAACTATACCCTCCCCCATGTTTCTGTCATCCTCATTCTAATAATATATACCCTCCCAAAAACTTAAACCCATTCTCCATTGACTTTTGCCATCTATTATCAAACTGTTGAACCCTAAATATGCTCACGAAATGTTACGATGCTGGTAAAAAAAAATAAAAAAAGCTTTATGAAATTTTCCGAAAAATCTTGTTCCTATACTTTTGAGGAAAGGTATCTGCACATAGATGACATTATTTTTCTGGGGTAATGACCTGCATGTCCCTTTTAATCATATGAAAGCATATATACTCGCTATGTAAGTCTGCCTTTCAAAATAGTGTATTATAATGGTTTGCGTTTGAAAAAGGAATAATTCTGTGATATGGGTACTTGTAGCAGAGGATACAACTACGGGGGGTAGCGTGCTGACATGTGTATTGACAGATGGCGCGCGGAACTTTAGTCTTGGTTAAAGTATATTAATAGCAGAACTTTTATTCACTATTAAAGTATAAAAGAATGGCTACCTAGCTAACCACTAGATGTTCTTCAGTTAATCCTAGGTCTGTCAGTTGACAATAAACCTATACCTTTATTAACTTAATCTTTATAATTGCTTGAAATTAGATTCCAAGATTTCTCAAGTGATTAGACCTCGTCAATAATACAGAAAAACAACACCTAGCTGCAGACCATTACTTTTATTATAGTACTATATCACTGAATGTACAGTCTATATTTACTGGCATTCGATGCGTCAATTATCTTTACATATTCAATGAACTGCTGGTTGCTGCCACTGTTGCTTGGTGGTGGCTGCTGGTAACGGGGTTCAATCTCCGCAGTCAGCAGCATGTTTTCAGATCCTGAGAGCTGAATTCGTGATCGATTTGAAGTTTTTTTTTCTTTCTATCGACGATTACTCAAGAAGAGCTATATTTAGTGTCTTTGGCTTACTAATATTTGTAGACACTTCCTTAAATTCTCTATCGAATGGTGCTAATAACTTATCGATGTTTCACCAAAATTATCTCCTAAATTGGTAAAAACCAAAAACGTGTTTTTGGTCGAAACCTCAACTTTTGTGTAATTAAGTGCTCAAAATAGCAAATTCATAAGTTGATTTGAACTCATAGGTCCTTTTTCATTGTAGCATGTCATGGTAAAAAACTTTGTATTTGGGGAGAAAAATGCGATTGTTTGATTTTCATCAATTTTGACTTGCTATCACTCATCCAAAAATGAGGATGTTCGTCAATCTGTCATGATCTAAAAAAAATTGAGATAAAGTGTCAGCAAGTAAGTACTAATCGAGAGCAATCGTTTGGTACCTCTCCCATGGTCTACAACGGCCTATAAATGGAGATAATGGCAGCTTAATATCACCAAATTTTGTTGTATTTTGATCTATTATTGACTTAAAAGTGATGGAACTTGTATGGTGTGTAGTTTGAGTATGCTACATTCATTGATCTAGATACTAGGCGTCTCGTGAATTTTGAGCTGTCCTTTTGTATAGCTTGGTTTTAAGGCGAACTAGCCGAGTATATGGCACTGAGTTTTGCTGTTTGGTTAGTATACTATAGTCCTAATGAGTATAAAAGCACTTGGAGATCTTTCTGATACTATGCTGTCAGCGACATTGCTTATAAAGCGTACCCAAGAGCGAATACGCATTAGACATTTGTATACAAGTAGATATTAGTTTTTTGATATGGTATCGATGGTTATCCAACGAGTACTAACTGAAATTGCCGCCGAAATGACTATAGCCATGCTACAACAATGTGAACAGATTGACAGCTTTCTCTTATAATTATGAATGTTGTGACACAATTATTCAATTTGTAAGACACAATACAAGCTTTTGCCATTTTCTTTTTATTTACCTTTCAGATATCAAACATTAACAATTTCTTGGTTCTTGGTGATGGAGGATCTATTAAGCTATTCCAAATACAACCAATGGCTACGTGTCATTAAGTCCAAGCTTGATTATTCACAAAAGCAAGCACTGAACTAATGTAGATGTCGATAGCACCAGAGGTATTCACATAACTCAGAGTTCTAATCGAGCAATCAACGTCAAGGTGGTCGATGTGGTATGGTCTAGCGAACTATTCTGATTTGTTTTCTTAATCTTTTTTCTGTTCAGATCCTCTCTGACAATCTTGTAGATCAAAAATCTAGTCTACTTGTGAAGGACCTTTTTCTAACATACTTTGACACATATCATCAGCAAAAATGCCCTCCGAGATTTAATGGGTGTTAGAAGGGTCTATAACATACACGAAAGGCTACTACTCAAGAGGCAGAATGTAGATACTCGAAACGGTGTCTACAAGAAAGCAGAACTATTTATTCGTGTGAATTCCTGTAAAGTAATTTCGTCAGACTATCACAAGAGTATACATAAACACATAATTAAAATTGCAATCTGAGAGGCAAATGGCACCAAATGTTGCCTTTTGCTGACCACAGAAGACGAAACAATGTCTGTTCTGATGAAATTATCCAGTGATGAATCCATATACAGCACTTTAATGATACTCGAATCTTGGTACTCGACACCCGTCAACCGAGATATTTCATCCACAATATCATTACTCTCTGTCCTTGAACTGATTGCCAATGTTGCTGATTCTCTCACCTTTTCAATCAATTCAGCAGGTGTGTAGTCTTGCTGTGATAATAAAATAGCCATGACTCCTGTGACGTGTGGTGCAGCCATTGATGTACCTGAAAGCGTATGTACAGCCGTTCTATGATTATGCCAAACAGAAGTAATGGCTGTCCCTGGAGCGTAGATGCTGACACAAGATCCGAAATTTGAATAGGAGGCAATTGAGTCGTCCTCATCTATGGCGCCAACGACAAGCGCATTTTTGGCAGATGCGGGTGAATATCTACATGCTTCCTTTCCTTGATTTCCAGCTTGCAACGGTATTATTACATTGTTATCAGATACAACATTTGCATATACCTGCTATAGAAAAATGGATTCCGAGCTCTATGGCTTGCTCAATTGCTTGATTGGTAGGTAAATGAAAGTCGGCAGCAAGTGATAAACTATATTGGTGTTAGATTATAAAGATTTACAAAGTTATTCACATACTTTATAATGGATTTTGCGCCTGGGTTTGCTACATGCCGTTTCACAGCCCAGTGTAATGCCAGTAAAATATTACTCAGCCTTCCGGAGCCACCTTGATCCAGCGCTTTCAGTGAGATGATGTTTGCCTTTTTTGCTACACCATGAATTTTTCCTATCAACCCATCTTATCAGTACGTAATATAGCTATCTTTACTATCATCATACCGCAACATATGCCGGCAACAAAGCTTCCGTGGCCGTTATAGTCAGCTGGATCTTGATTTCGTCCCGACGTAAAAGCTGGACCATGCACTGCACGACCACCAAAATCGATGTGATCAATGTTGACACCTGTATCGATCAGATAGACATCCACACCTTCACCTGCGGATGAAGGAAAGTGAAATTTATCGTCCTCGCCTTTGCGCTGGTCGATTCTGTCAAGTCCCTGCAGAATATTGCATCAGCAATGGATCGTGCTTTCCCGTCAGAGAAAACTTTGCTTACCCAGCTTGGGACGTCAGTCTGCACCGATTCTGTCATGTAAAATATAGGATTGTCTTTATGCAAATGTGAGACATGTTCACTCTGCGCAAGTGCTTGAGCATCAGCATCGTTCATTGAATCGACATACCAATGGAAATTGCCAATGGAGTAGATCTCGGGTAGCGATGTCCTGTTGTCTCGAATATGTGATACTTTATTCACTATACGTGTTGTGGAACGGTTTTGAATGCTAGACAGGGATGAGCTTTTACTGCTTGTTGATACTGTCGAAGAATTTAAAAATACAATGTAGGGATGTAGGGAGTTTCCTGTAGTTGCTTCAATCAAAAGCAATAATGCGATGATACATGGTATGAGTTTTTTTGCAGTCATTTTAATATTGAGTATAAAGATAAAAGAGATGTATTAAATCGTCTCTCGATGAGTTTTATCTCTTTTTATGATATATAAGTCAAAGCCTTTTTCTATGCCGACATTCAACTATTGCAAGTGTAAAATCAAATATTCATAATAATGAATCATAACATCAGTTTGATTCTAGATGCGGTGTATTTCCATCTATAGAGTTCCTTTCTCTCTAAATTGAGATGTTTACAAATGACGAAGTAATACAAGTAACTGCTTGTATTTTCTACATGTAATTTTCTATTTTTCGTCCTATGCAAACCAGGAGTCAATGTTTACATTGAAAAATATAGGGAGAACGCTGCATTTGAAACACCGGGTATTCCGTATCACAAAATCAATGCATCTCTGGATTCCTTGAATCATAGGCTGTGCGTTCCATGCTGACGTATTTTTGCATCAAGACAGTTTGATTCGAATACAATAATACAGGATAAATACAATAGAGATCTACAGGTACATTCAATTCAGGGCATTCAAAGTTGCCCTTTAAATGACATCACTTGAGGTTGCAAGGGTCTGTGCATGAATAGAGTTTGCATTTTATAAAGACTTCACCCCATTGAACATGATGTATTAGCACTTTTCTTTTATCAATATCTTACATTAATCAACCATGCTCTCCGTTGCTACCAAATCCTTCAAACACGCTGCTCTTAAAACAACTGCCTATCGTTCCCTTGTAGCTGTGCGTTCCAAGGCCACACTTCCTCAGTTACCTTATGGTTACGATGTAGGTTTAGTTACGAGATTCAGTAGCCATTGTACTCATTAGCCAGTGTCATGCTGTAGGAACTTGAACCTGTCATTAGCAAAGACATCATGGAAACCCATCATGCCAAGCATCATCAAACTTATGTCAATAATTTCAATGTAGCTGAAGAAAAGTTCGAAGCTGCTGTCAAGGCCAATGATTTAGCTCAACAACTTGCGCTTCAAAATGCTCTGAAATTCAATGGCGGTGGTAAGTTATTTTACTAGACAAAAAGCAAGCCATTTAACCGACATGGACGATTTAAATCAGGTCACTTGAATCATAGCATCTACTGGGAAAACTTGGCACCCAAGAGCCAAGGCGGTGGAGAGCTTCCCAAGGGCGCTTTACTTTCTGCCATCCAAAAAGAGTTTGGATCCATGGATAGCTTCATTGAAAAGTTCAACGCTGTTGCTGCTGGTGTTCAGGGATCTGGATGGTGCTGGCTCGGCTACAATAAGGCCGCTCAACGTGTAGAAATTGCAACCTCTGGTAACCAAGATATCTTGCAAGGTCTTGTTCCTTTGTTGGTCATTGACGTTTGGGAACATGCCTATTACTTGCAATACAAGAATGTGCGTGCTGAATACCTCAAGAAGGTGTGGGATGTCGTTAATTGGAAGACTGTGGCCGAGCGTTTTGCAAAGGCCCAACATTAAATTGCAAATCATTAAAAATCGATTTCAAAATTGTCTGCTCTATTTGCTAAAAGATGTACAAGTTGCTGGCAATATCATCTACTGTTTCGTACAATTAAAAATTACGTTCCAGATAATTAATATTTTGAGCATAACAATCGACTACTCCTCACTCGATTTGCTCTATACAGTGGTTACTTGTTGCACTATTAATTATAACTTTGAGCACAGCTAGTCATTCTTCAGGTATTACTAGAAATATATTGACAGCTTCGTATACAGCGATTCTTGTATACAGTCGGCTTCACATAGAATCCATTAACATCAATTACTAGAAGCATAGGTTGCTCTCATAATTAAGGCAACTGACAGCAGCAGCAGTGGCGTCGGAATTTAAATCTTCGCCGTGGTGATGGTGGCTGTCCTCGTCGTCGCAGTAGTGTTTCTAATCAACGTGATTCATAGCGAAAAAAAATTGCAATTATCGTTTTTGCCAAATTCAACTATATACAATATAACATACATACCCTACTCTGTAACTGAATTAAATACAGATTTTTATTCCGCATCTAATCGTGTTGGTTACAATAATTTTTATGACTGAAAATATTGAGTAATACGCAAAAATATTCAAATTAGATATTCGCCGAAATGCCGAAATCTCATATATAAAGGTCTCACAAAAGTGTCTTCACGTTTTGCCCTGGATTATTAGCATGCATTTGATCTTATGTACGCCATAGTAAAAGTCTTCATTTTTGAGGTCAAAAACGCAATCGACTGATTTTGATGTTTCAGTAAAGGGGTGCCTCATGGTGTGGTTTTTCAGTGGTTTTCATCGATCTCAAAAAAATCGAGGGAATGTATCAGCTAGTAACTACTAGTCGAGAGTAATTGTTTGGTGTCATTCCAGCGGTTCCAAGCAGCTTCAAACCGAGAAATCGCTCGCCAAATGCGTCAAATTTTGGCTGCGTTTTAGCATACTATTGATTAATAAGAGTGAATACAAGTATGATATCTATCCGTGCATGGATTGTTTCCATCGGTATAGACTGGGGGGCATCGTAGAAGAGTCATATCCACAGTTACAAGTGAAGTTAAGAAGGTTTTAGCATATCTTATGGCACTTTTATGATATGGTAGACTAGCATATAATTGTTTGCAGAGTAGTTGATAATTATGCAGGAAGTAATTTTCAACTGTGCAAATAGCAATACCAATTGTCAATGTCTTTTGCTGGTGATTTATGATTACTGTTTTGTGATTCGGTTGATTACACCTGGTTATTGATATTCGAGATACAGGGAAAATACATTACTTTATATCGCATACTATTGTATCTACATATGATTCAACATGTCGTTAAATCGAAACAGATGAGTATATCTGCTTTGATGGCAATTGTATAGTCACTTTTGGCACCCATACCAACCAATCCAGTCCCTATAAAATTGGAGTGGGCCATGCTGACCCTTCCAATAAACCCCCCTGGGGCTAATTTGACACTTTTTTTTTTTTTTTCCTAATCTTTCATTTCATCATGTTGGCACTTAAGCATACAGTTCCCAAAGCTTGTACACAGCTTCGCGCATGTGCCCAAGTCTCTCAACAACGTTGGACATCTTCTACCACACCACAAAAAGCCGATGAAAAGTATACAGGTCAAATGGATGGCATTTTGAACGCTTTGGGTGTCTCAAAAGACTATGATACATCATCCATCTTGAGTGATACTACCAGCAAGAACGACAAAAAGACTTCTAGCCTATTTGCCTTGAACAACACCTTTACTCATACCTTAAACAACTTGAATCAAAGTCCTCATCAACTTCACATCAATGCCACTTTTAACAACACCATCATCACATTGACTCGTCCCAACGGTGCACCTCTTGTTACTACTTCAGGCGGTTCAGCAGGATTTAAGAAGGCCGCTCGTAGTGGATATGAAGCAGCTCATCAAGCCGCTATACAATTATTGGAAAAGATGGATGTAAAGAACTTGCAAGTGCCCAATGTTCATATTGTGCTCAAAGGATTTGGTCCCGGTCGTGATGCCGCATTCAAAGCTTTGGTGAGTGGCACATCATGGAATGTGAAGCGTATTACAGATGCTACACCTATTCCTTTTGGTGGCTGTAGACCCAAGAAGGCAAGACGTCTTTAAAACTGTTTATAATTAATATCACTGTAGAATACAATAAAATCTAAAATTTACACATCAAACATCCCTTTATTTTAAACAGTGGTTACAGGTGGAGGAGGAGGAGCGATATGTGCGGGTGCTGCTGCTGCTGACATGCCTTCAAACATGCCATTCTTTTCATTCTTGTAAAAGAATTGCAGTGAAAATTGCTTTGCATCTTGATCCCAATGTGTCCAGAATTTGCCAGGCGTTTCATCAATTTTATGACTTTGAATCTTAAACGCAATGGACTCGTAGGGTTCTGCTGCGATGACTACGTATTGATAGGCATTGTTGGGAGGCTCAATCTTTTGTTCATAAGCGCCCATGAATCGGTGGCGTGGTTTAACATCTTCTGCAATTTGAGGATATTGGATTTGGAATAAGAGGCCTGATTGACGAGTAACTGGATCTCTCACTTTGGTGACTCGATAACCAGGTCTACCAATCTTGATAATGTTGCGACGAGGAGCTACCAACGGTTTAGCAGGGCCCACAGCAGGTTGGATAATGTTGGCTTCCTTGGCTTCCTTGGCTGCACGACGTGCCAGGTTGGTTTGATGCTTTTTACCTTGTGTGTGTGCTAGATAGGATCCCTCGCTGGTGTGTAGTGTCAAACAGAGTTTACATTCGTATGAACCCAAATGATTCTTCATGAAATAAGGATCTTTGCTGATATCGATAGTCTCCATGGCTAATTTGCGAAGTCTTTCACGACGATCTACATTGGATTCTGAGGCGCTGGCCATTCCTCCACCTCTATGTTTGCTGCCTACTCGATTTTGGAAATCCATGATGTTGTATTATGTGGTTTATTGATATTGAAAAGAGTGAAAAAAGTTGTCGCTCTTGCTTGATGCACTCTTGATTGGCCCTAAATAAGCCTTCTTTTGGCACGCACTCGAGCGGTCACATAAACTACTACGAGAGGCCATCAGACAACTTGTGCATGCCTTTTGAAATCATGTCTGATAATTCAAGCGATAGTGATGATGGCATTCTCTTCCAAGACAGACCAAGCAGCGCTAACTTCCAGGAGCGTTTAATGCAAGCAAAATCGAGTACTGAATTCGATCCAATGGACAAAGAAACTGTAAGCATGGCATCATCATTGCAAAAAGAAAGAAAGAAAGAGAGAGAGACCTTGACTGATGCAATCATACGGTAGCGATTTGTAGACTTTTACGACTCGGATGATACAGCCACACTGAGAGATCAATTGGAACGACTTTCAAGGAAGGTGCTGCTAATGGAAAGCCGTGTTGAAGAAAAGGAGCAAAAGCTGAGGGCACGTAGACAGGAGCGAGATATGGAAGCTGGCCTTACCAATATGACCACAGAGGAGAGAGCAGCATATGTTGCTCAACAAGAAGAGAAGGAAGCAAATATCAAAAGACAAAGGCAAAGCTTGCGAAAGAAGCTATTGAATGAAGAGATGAAACAAATGGATAAAGACATGGATTCCAATGATGAGGAAGACCAAGAGGAGGATGAGGAAGATGAGGATCAAGTGCAAGTAATAGACGAAAAGCCTAACTGGGATGCTGTCTAGTAAGTAGAATTCCTGCCTCTGTAGTGCTTATTCTTATTGATGGCTTTCTAGTGAGTACATGCTGCTTTTGGAGAATGATAATCAGGATGATGAAATGACATTTGGTGCTGATTTCGTGAGCCCAAATGCTCAGATGCGTCGAAAAGCGCTCACGGACGAGCAAGTAATCAAACAAAGCGAGTATTCTGGCATTATTGTTCAAAATGCATCGCAAACCTTTGAGGGCGATATTGAATCAGAAACAGGAGAAGTTAGACACTGCATGTTATCAGGCACATCATTTGGTCTACCTTTCAAGGTGAAGTATGATGTACTGGAACCCAGCATGGTAATTGCAAATCTAGATTTCGAGGTGGACATAGAGATGGAGCTGGCGGTTGGCAGTACGTTACAAAAGTAAATGAAATAGAATTCGCCACACAAAGAAAGGAGCTGACTGAGACATGTAGGATCAAAAGCGAGTGCCATCTGCTGGGCTTCTTTCGATTGTTAGTGCACTATGCCAAGCTAGAGAACAGCAGAAAAGACATCTTCAATCAATTGATGGACCACTATAGAGATACCCCCGTGAATGTAGTAATGCTTTCACAAAACAAGCTTCAATTTGAGGGCGCTGCGTAAGTGAGTTTGTGGGTTACTATCCTGGCATGTGCTGATATATATATATATATATATACTTATCAACAGTGATTGTGGCATCAACTTGCTACTGTCTTGGAAGCTAATTGAGACACATATGGACAGAGACATACTTGACGCCAACGTTACTAACGATGTAAAGCCTGATTTAACAATGGAGGCAGTGGCATTGCCAGCAGGTAAGCAAAGTATCTGCTATAAGCTAAAGCATACTAAAGCGGTCTCTATAGTGATAGCAAAAGACACGAAAGGGGCATTGGATAAAGTGAATGATGCATTTATCCATTCGTTGATGCAAAAAGGTGTTTTCCAGGGAACAAAGTATATAGTTGACAACATACTATCCACTACGAAGCAACAAAAGCTCCCGTGAACAGAGCCAAGTGCATTGTATTTGTCATTTCTTTTCTTTGTCTGATCTATCCCTGGCCAAGCCATCGAGCTATTCAATTACAATAAAGTGATGCCATAAAATGGGATACTTTAATACCTGCAAGCAATTGTGCCATGGGGTTTTGTCTTAACCAAATGCATTAGTCTCAAATGAAAACATGTGGGATTGCTCCAGATCATTCCACTGTGTTATGCAGATGGTAAAAAAAAAAAAAAAAGGCCAAGGAACGCTCCTTGGTTTTCCTGCAGAATCTAAAGACGGTAACTGATTGTAATACCAAAATTTAGATTATCACTGAAACGAATGATAATCTTATCTTTAATTTTATATCCTTTCTCTCTTTCTCTTTCTCTTTCTCCTCCTTTTCTCTTTTACTAATACCCATTGTATTTACGCTATTTTTGATGAGTTACGCTGCCAACTGGTGTAGAGATTTTGTGTACGATCAAGCGAATACGAAGAAACAGCTCTGAGTAACTGTCTTTCTTTTTCAATGATGTAGACAAACACATGAAACATTAAAGCATTCTATTGCTGGCGCTGGCGCTGGTCTTATTTCATCAGTTGTAACTTGCCCTCTTGATGTTGTAAAGACCAGGCTACAGAATCAGGGCATAGGCAACCTCAAATACAGAGGCACTATGGGTAGTACCTGCAGAATCTGATAAGCAAACCAGTGCATTAAAACAGCTCGTATTTTCGTTAGGTACAATCAAGAGAATCAGATTAGAGGAGGGTGTACGAGGATTGTACAGAGGACTTGGCCCCACAGTAATCGGCTACCTCAATACTTGGGGAATCTATTTTACTGTCTATGATTATTGCAAAATTAGTTGGGCAAAAGACGACATTGGTAAGTTTCTATATATGATTGTGAGAAAATTTGAGGACATGTGGTAATCAACGACATCAACAACAAATCAAATAGAAAATGATTGGCTCGCACACATATCATCAGCTATGACGGCAGGCATCGTATCAACTACACTGACTAGTCCTGTTTGGGTCATCAAGACGAGATTTATGGTAATATCCATGTTCAATGGTAGCATAAAACATGTGCTGATGTTTGTAAGCATTTCTAGACACAGTCCGTGCGAACACCGCAACGGTATAATTCAGTCATGGAGGCATTTGCTTTGATTGCAAAGCATGAGGGTATCCGAGGATTTTATAAAGGATTAGGGCCCTCTTTGATCGGCGTTAGTCATGTGGCGATCCAATTTCCATTATATGAAAGATTAAAATTAGTGCTCTCAACTAGTCAATCAGAAACAACGAGTGTTTTAATGGCTTCTGCAATTTCCAAGATGATAGCAAGCACAGCAACTTATCCGCACGAGGTTTGAAAAGGGTCTTTTTGCTTATGGCAGTTGCATTAATCATGTTATTCTAGGTAATTCGTACAAGACTGCAAAATCAAGTGGTACAACCTTTCAAGTACAAAGGTGTACTTCATGCGATAAGAGTTATCATGTATGAAGAAGGTGTGCATGGATTTTATAAAGGCATCACAACAAATCTTTTGCGCACTGTTCCAGCGTCTGCTGTTACTATTTTCACGTATGAATTGATAGTAAAGAAGTTGGATACCTTGAGAGACTTAGCGCAGTAAACATTATACCCATCCTCAACCTTTGCCACTTTTGTCAATTTCAATTTCATAAAACCTTAATAAATTCGGATTTCAAGCTGAAACTGATTTCTAGCCAACTCCACTCATACCAACCATAAAATGATCCGATGCTGCATTCCTCGGTCCCGAGCTGCTTACGATAAGAGATTCGTCGGAGGGTAATCTTGCTGCAGTTGTAAATTCAGGGCCTTGGGCGGTGGTCCAAGAAAACCCAGGGCAAGGAGCACCCACTCCTGTCTACATGGAACTTTTGCTGTGCATTGGATGCCAAGGAACACAAAAAGGCTACTCTTCGAAATTAGATGTCAAGTTTATGAAAGCTGATTTTTTAAAACAAAATTTGATTTTTTAGCTCGACACATTTTAGTGAAGAGCATGTTGGACACTTGACAGCTGAGCCCTGACATAAAATGTTTGGAAAGAATTCTGGATAACTATGCCCTGCCAAGAGAAAATCATACATTTGGGACGTATATGCCAAGCAGGGGTATCTTAAAATTACAAAGGCATTAAGTGGTGTATTGGTGCAGACCATCTTATTTGCTAAATGTCGTTATCGAGTAATAATGATTATCAAGTGTCAAGAAAAGTGGAAAACTGGGCTCATGAGAGTATCACAAGCATTTTGAACATCGGACGGGGTGCCTCAAAAGCAATTAAAGTCAAGTTACACACCTTAATTGTAAGGCAACAACCTTTATCCATGTTTCTGTAGGAATTTAACAAGTTAAATCAGTAGATTTTGAATACTGTGTACTAAAAAGCACACTGTTGCGAGATTATGTTGAAACTCTAGTTGCAACTTGTCAGAAGAGCGTCATGCAACGAAGCTCACTTACCTGTGCAGGGTCTGATAATATCTTAATATAGACCCAGAAGATAAGAAACTGGAAATGATATTATAGTTTTGGTGTATCGTTTGACGATTCTATTGTGGTACATTTCTATCTTCTCACGATTCCCTTAAATGTGAAGTGTCGTGTGAATGATATTTTATACTCAAAGTAGAAATAATGTACAAAAAGAGAACTCGGTGCAAAAGACGTAATTTTGATAAAGAAATGAAAGGATATATTATATTTATTAAAAAAAAGTGTTATCGACAGCCCTGCTGCGTTTGGAGAGAATATTACATAATAACAGGGTTTTTCTTTGTGTTGTTGAGAGTTTGTGGCATTAGATTAAGAGATTATTATATATTATGGTTGTATGGAGAGAGGATGAATTTAGTTCTTCTCGAGTTCGTATTCAACTTCGGTAGCCTTCTTGCCTTGGCTCTCGTATTCCTTTTGAGCATCACCAGTACGACCAATGGCATCATCTTCCATATCAGTGGCATCATTCTTGTGATGAATAATGTAGATCAAGATGGAACAGATGAAACTAGCACAACCGATACCAGTGTACATCCAAGTCAACTTGGGGTCAACGGCAACAGAAACCAAAGCGAAACCGAGGATAGAGGCGAAACAGTTGGTTAACAAGAAAAGAGCCATAACAATAGACTTCATAGATTGAGGAGCCTTCTTGTAAGCGTATTCGTTGCCGACAACGGAAGCAAAGACTTCAGAGAAGGCAACAAAGACGTAAGAGGGAATTTGGTAACCGGCAGAGATGGGATATTCAGAAGTGTTGGCATAAATCATGGATTGGATACCAGCAGTGTAAGCCATACCGACGGCAGCAAAGAAGAAACCGAGAGAAATACGGAAGATGGGACCCAAGTTGATGCCATAACGACGGAGAGTTGGGTAGACGATACGATCCATGATGGGAAGAGTAATAACCAAGGTGATGGGATCAATGTTTTGCATAATATCGTTGGGAACATTACCGGTCCACATGGTAGCAGCTTGAGAGATAAGGTTGTTGGAGATTTGACTGTAACAAAGCCAGTAAATAGGATACCAACAGAAGACAGTACAAGCTCTGAGAGCACGCTTGAATTCATCAACAAAGACATCGTCCCAGGTAGCCTTTTCAACGAGTTCAGGGTGAGAGATAGCGAGCTTGGAGGGCTTACAGTCATCCAGAGAACCCTTGACAGTGAAAAGACGGTACTTAATAAGTCTACCAGCTTCGAGGAAAATAGAACCACGAGGAGCAGCTTGAACATAACGCTTGCGACCAAAGAAGATGACAGCAATACCAGGAATGAACATGAGAGTAGGCAAGAGATAGGCGGGCCAGAAACCGACGTTCTTTTCTAATTCAGTAGTGGCGATTGATGACAAAGAACCTATCAAGTAAAGAATGAGATTAGAGCATGAATTGTGTCAATTTTGCAGCGTGAACTTACCAATATTGATCAACCAGTAGAACATTGTGAAGATTCTTTGATATGTAGCTTGAGGAGTAACGATAACACGCTCACCCTTCTTGAGAGTTTTGATGTAAGGTGACTTTGACTGGTATTGTTCAGCGATGAGAGGAGCGACGTTAGATTTGATACCACCAGTACCAAGACCGATGATAATGATAGAGACAATGAAACCAGGGAAAGCAGCACCGTTTTCAATACCCATAGGAGAGGCAGTGGCAGTTAAGATGACCAAACCAACAAAGTAGATACAGGCAAAGAGAAGAATAGCACGGTATTTACCAAGATATTGATCAGCAATGATGGCACCAATGATGGGAGTAATATAACACCAGAATTGGAAGAAGGTAGTCAAAGCAGTGGCAGTTTGTTGACCCTTACCCATAGCACCAGCTTGTTCAGCGGGATCTACAGAGAGCGATCAGTAAATCAATGTAAAATGACATGAATCAGTACTTACAACTAGGAGGAGCAGGGTTTTGGATATAGTTCTGGAAAGGTCCAGAGAGACCGTAGTAAGTGAAACGTTCACAGAATTCAATGATAAGAATAAGGAAAGCAGAGAAGGGAAGCTCATCAGCAACTTGACGCAGTTCCTTCCAGTCTTGCTCGGTAGGCTCAGGTCTGTCATGCTCTTCCTCATGAAGATCAGTTTCCTCGTAGGCGATGATATCAGCGGCCTTTTCGTGTTCCAATTTCTCAGACATTATAAGTAGATGGGGGAAGAAATGAGAACGAGGCGGAAAAAAAGATAAAGTTTTTGGGATTGTTTGATCTCGATTCTTTATATACTTTTTTTTTTATCATGTTAGTTAATCAGTATATTTATCTTAGTTTGTCCGAATGAACGAATGAGTTCCCGTAAAACGTCAGACCAATCATTAGATGTAGCACTAGATCTGATTCGCTAAAACCACTGAAATTTGCCATATGATACTTTATGATATTGTATTTTCATTTGTGTTTTATGGGATGATAACGCATTTGCAAGATGCTGTGAAACTTTTTTCTAATTTGCAGTTTTTATACATAAATGTAACTAAATGTCCATGAACAGACTATTATTCTATATAAATAGTATTAATAAAAACGATTTGCTTCTGTAGATTCCATTTTGTTTTCTTTGGGTAAATAGATTTAAAAAGAGGGATGACAAAAAAAAATTATCATTTACTGTATTTGGAAGTATTTTCAACTGACCACATGGCATGTTTTCTCACAATAACTCAGTTCCAACCAGTCGTTTCTCACGCTCAGGTCAATCTTTAGCGGTGATGAACAGCTTGTTGTATCAACATCCAATCATAGCGTTGCTGTAACCTCAATAAACCTTATCGGACTTTGTCCCTTCGATTAGCTTCATTTCGCAGATCCTGATAATAAAACATTTTATTCCCAAAAATTTCATTGATGTAGGAACATGTTGGGGTTGAATTGGCCTTTGATTTTGTAGATATGTAACAAAAAATTGATACAATCTGCTATTATGAATGTACTGCAATCGCTTCTTGTCGTAGAAAATAGCATGACTTGATACAGACTAAATGTATCGAAAGAGAAGAGGATATTATATTATGGCGAAATATCTGAGAAAGAATTCGATCCACCAGTGTAATTGTTGTATTTCGATATGAGTCAATTGAATTGAAACATAGCAAAACTAGGATCATGGTCCTGAAAAAAACTTTCTTTTGTTCTATAGAAATTATCGCGAGGATAAACTTTTTATGATCGTGGTGAAATTGCAATTATTCCTTTAAATAGAGAAAAGAAATCTCGAGAAAAAGACATTTTTGTATATTGTGCATAAAAAGAGAAAAACGAAAGCAGCCTCAAGACGCCCTGATTCGGTTCCATTGTGGTAACTAATCTAAGAAATTACGAATCACAAACACATACTATTTGCTTTGGTTTATTTCTCCTTTGGTTCCACGTAATCATCAAATATAGTAATCTTATACTTTTTTGTTGGAGATTCAAAACATCGTTTACTGATAGATAATACATTTAAGATCCCTTCTAATTTAAGGTACTCTTTTCTTTTCAGCATGCAATCATGAATTGCAAAGAATAATCAGGTAATTTTACCCGAATAGAACCTTAAAAAGTACACAACATCATCACCCAATCGTTTTTTCGCACACTCTAATAAAATCATTCGAGGAAGGTACCCGTAACTTCGGGAAAATTTCGTTTGAATGCTATAAATGCTGTGCATCAACTCAAAGAAAGGGCACATGTTAAAATTAAAAAGAAACAGCTTGCTAGGTATAAAATAATTGTTTCACAAATGTCATTTTTTCAATTGATATGTATAAACGCATTTAGAAACATTGATTAAATCAGGAAGCCAACACATGATAACATGATTAGCAAATAGATCTAAACTAGGCTTTGCTCTTTGGTTTCAATGAATGCACCCTTCTTACAGCAGCGCACCCTTTCTTCATAGTTGCTTGTCATACCCTGACGCCGCCGATTCAATCTAGAAAAGATCTTACTTTATCTTGTCAAATGTACCACACTTTTTGGAACTATTCCAAACAGGAACTAGAGAAGGAGAGGCGAGTGCGATGAAGTACTAATAGCTTTAAGTTATTCACTGCAGCAATTTTTTGTCTGTTGCTTTTATAACTATAAACTCCTTTTCTCTTTTACATAATCTCTCTAGATAGCTGGGTTCCCTGCTTGCTCTGGTCTCTCTGTTGTAATTTTTCGTGGGAAAGATAAGTTAAGGTTTAACCATCTTGATAAAAGTGCCTTTTTTGTTCATTCTGAGGTCACGTATGAGCAGAAAATAACTGCACTCACGAGATCTTGAAGTACAAAAATATAAAAGATATGGTGTTACCTAAATCCATACCAACTGTGTTTCTTTTTACTCTGATCAACACATATGTAAATAGCTTACTAAATAGTATTACATGCCTTGAGATAAATCATTGATGTGAACACATTCATATCTCTTGGGTAACCCACCATTCCAAATTTGATTGCAATCAATATTGTCTGCGAGGTTTTATTGTGTGAGCATACACATACACACACACACAAAGGTGATACAGTACATGAAAAATAAGATTGCTAGTTCCCTTTTTTTTTTTTTTTTTTTTTTTTTTGGTTGTGAGATATAATTATCAGCATCTTTTTTATAAGATCAAGCATATGTGTAATGTGTAAGCTATTATTAATCGATTACGCGGCCTCCTATACAAATTATAAAATGCTGTTGTTGAACGCAGATACAAAATGTCAAGTGGCATTCTACTTGTCAAACAGTGCTACAAGTATAAACCCTGAATATACACCCAAGATGAAACTCCAACCATACAACCGCGGTTATAGTTCATTGAGACACTTATATGATTTTATCTTTTCCAAGAAGGTTTAAAAGGTTTAAGTAATGGGGGAGTACAGTGAGAGCTTGAGAACAGGATATCCTGTTCTAAAAAAGTAAGCAAGATGTGTAATTAATTCTCGATTCTCTTTCGTTTCTTCCTAGTACAATTTCAACTTGTACTTACTTCATCTGTTCGAGTATTGATCGAGTTGCTACACAAAATGCCAAGAGTAAGTATTTGACTTGGCTCTCTTTTTTTTGACATCAAATTATACAAAACCTTGCTATTACGCAAAACATTAGCATAGAATTCTCTGCAAATGCATTCAACAATTTCTCTTTTTTTTTTTTTTTTTTTTTTTTTAGGACGAGACCTTTGTCGAATATACTGACGTTATATCCTTTGGATTATTAACGTAAAATTATCCTCCAAGTTCGCCAAGACGAATGCCATTTATAGATGGGTCTACGTAAGCAGCCAAACTACATGCCGTACATTTTGAATACGCTATCTTCACACGAAATACAGCACTAACATGCGTTTCTATACAGGTCAAGCTTCCTTCCTCATAACATAGAACATGAAGGACAGTGATTGTTGATTCATTTGCAAGAGGTGCTGTAGCCAGCAAATCAGAATTTCTTTCATTTATATCTTCATTCAGATGTCAAGTCCAGATGGTCTCCAATATTTCTTAGCTTTGAGTAATAGCTTAAGATGCACTGAAGCATTCCATTAGACAAATTCAAGTGCATAAGCTTCAAATCAGAAAGCCTTCGCTCAGACATAATTTTAGGGAGGAAGGAGGAGATATAATTTAGGATAATTTCTGTATGATTGCTAGGCTAATTTTATGGGTAGGCGTTAGTATTACTAACTACAATGGCTATTGCTAGTATATGACTAATATCTATATACACATTTACAAAAAAAAAAAAAAAAAAAAAAAATAAGAAGATGAGATTTTGGCTCTTTAACTGACGACATAGGAAAAACTAAAGATCTTATCGTTTAAATCAAGCATATCTACTTTAGCTATTATGTAAATCATTGTTATATCAAATGCGGTAGTACGATTTCACTCAAAGCCTTGCGCTATTCTTAAGAATCTCTGGATAAATCATGAGAAGCATGATTTACATGACACTTATTGGGAAGATAGTAATCTTATGTTATGGTAGTGCAATGTTATGCTGTAAACCCTAGTATAATAATGAAAAGTATATAAACGCATTCTCTGGATGCATTATGAATAAGAGTGTAATTCTTTGGCGGATTTAATTATCTTCTTGACTTTTTGACATAACAACCATTATTCTTTGTTAAGTGATTCAACAAATGGCGAGTGTTTATTATAATACTACGAAGAACACTTTCAGAGAAGAAGAGAAATCATCATATTGGAATTGTTATCGTTCCAAACAGATTGTAGTAGTAGCCTGTTTTTTTTAGGTAACATTGGAGTCATTGCAAATACATTGCAAACAATGCAAATTATGCTCCAAATGCAATCATTGATTCATCATCTTATTAACCTGTCATCCTCCTAACTCATGTAATATCAAAAAATTACAAATAATTATAAAACTACAGGTAATTCATCATTTTGAATGTCTAAACCCTGATTTGAACGTTATTGTCTACAGCAGCATCACTTTGCTGTTTAAATATCTCAGCAAAAAAATAGCAATCGCCTACAGATATAAAGTTAAAAACGAAAGCTGATTGCTTTGCAGCGCGCTAGTTCTTCAACCAATCAAAATGCTCCAATACACCGTACAAATACCCTAAATTCTGGGAAAAAATTGCGATAGCTTCTCTTTGTCTTGTTGTTAGGCGTGTGGAATTTATAGCTAGTTATAGGTACAAATTCATGGAAAAAAAGAATAAAAAACAATGAATCTACTTGACAAAGGTATGGTTTATTATCAAACTGACAGGTGTGAAAATAGACTGAAGAATCTCTACTGGCCAGGTAGATGATCCTTCTTATATATTCTAACAATGGATAAAAGTTCTACTATGAAGGATTGACGTATAAGTCAATTCAGATTAATTAACATAGTAATTCATGCTAAGAGAAATCTCAGTGAACCGAACATTTCTTAGCTCATCTGGATGAATGAATAGACTCGTATCCGAAGTACCCTGATCTGTCCTTTGTATGAGGATCACTAATATCGATCTAGTAGCATGTATGCAGTAGGTACAGTCTCTTAGTCTACATCAGTAGTATGTGTCTGAGTGTATATCATTGTTCTGTATATATCTTAGCACATATCTAGATATATGGCATGTCTATAGCATGTCACTATGTGCATGTCTATATAGCATAACATATATTGTACAAGTCTGTAGTACATAATGTATCTGTAGCTAGTAACAAGGATATAAGCATATATCATATAGTGTAGATCATCTTCAAGTGCACATCTGATGCATACACCTTATATTGCATCGATCTTCTTGGCATTTAACTAAATATAGTAAATATCCGTAGTCAATGTCGGGATACAAGCATCAGTCTATAGCGCCATCCATGCTAATGATATCATTTATAGCCTATGTTTGTATATGGTATAAATCTGTAGCCTACATCTAATTAATAAGTATACATCATAGCTTATTATATCAAAATATGGTAACTGGATGAACTGTTGTTGTGTAAGGTATGCAGATCATAGTGGATGTATTCCACATACAGAACAATAATGATATACACTCAGACACAACAACATACTATTATTTATATAGACTAATAATAATAAGAGACTGTACCTACTGCATACATGCTACTAGATCGATATTAATGATCCTCATACGAAGGACTGATCAGGGCACTTCGGATAAGAGTCTATTCATTCATCAAAATGAGCTAAGGTATGCTTAGTTCACTGAGATTTAAATCACTTCAAACAATGAAAACAACGCATGAATCAGCCCAGAAACGTAGAAAAGCTATATCTATTTATTACCTCTACAAATATGAAAAACCTAGAAAAAAAAAATTCAAGGACTCTCCTCTGCAATGATGTTAGGTGGAATTTGAAGTACTACCCAAGAATGCAATTAGGTAGTATTTCAATTAGATCACCCCTCAGGTGCTAGAGCGTGCCTTACTACACCCCTAACATGAGGAATTATGTTTATTAAGACCCTCAACTGTCGCTAAGTAAGTAGAACAACAATTAAGTTTGGACCAGCCTATCTAATCCTAGCCTCGGAATCTTGTTATTGTCGAGCTTCAGTGATAGGCACATTCACTCAACGTAAAAAAAAAGGTATGCTTCACAGAAACATAGAAAGAAAGAAAAATAGTGAGGGTAATAACATTACATGCCGATGAAAATTAAAAAAAATAAGGGCAAGAAGCCAAGAAAAAAAGGGGGAGAAAAAGAAGCTAATAAAAATGTATAACTTGTGTCTACTACTATTGCTCTGGCTGTTGCCATCCACAGAAAAAAATAACTTGATTGATGGTCTCTTGTAGCATCCAGTGTTCTCCATGTTCATTCCCATTTGCCTGCCTATACATAGTCAAAACAATATAATTAGTATTGTATTCTGCAATCAATGCTATTATATGATATAATACCTACCTCAACAATTGTCAGCAGTTCCAGTTGCACCCAGTATCAGTATCCATTAATGACCCATTAGTCGTTGTCGTAACCTTATACTTGTTGCCTACACATTGCATCAAAATAATACAACAACAACAATAATCAGTAATGTATCCAGCAACAAGCTACGTTATTTATACTTACTTGATGAACAATTCACAACAGGTTCTGCATCTAATGTTCTTGAGCACCATCTTATGCTTGCTGCCTATATTCTATCAAATTTGGATAGTCAGTATGGTATTATTAAGCAGCAGACACCATCAAAACTTACCCGATCGTTTGAACCAATGATACGTAGCAGTAGTATATAAGACTTGAATATACCGCCAGGCCAGAGAACAGCATTGCTAATGATGACTTGCTGACAGTACCAAACCAGAGAGAAGAATTGCTACTGATGATGACTTGCAGATATTATCAAACCAGAAGTGGAAAACAGCGCTTCATATGCCTTGCAGATAGTATCAGACCAAAAGAAGAGAGAAGCAAAACCACAGATAACTTGCAGATAGTACTAACCAGAACAGCAGCACCACTATCAATGAATTGCAGATAGTATCAAACCAGAAACAGCAGGTAGCGCCAGATATTTTGTTGAAGTTGAGAACAAACAAAACCATCCTTGTCTACTAAAAAAAAAATACAAGAGAGTTCAGTTAGGCGCAATTCAATAAAAGTAGCAATCTACGTTACGTACCGAATTGCTATTATGAAAGATATCAAAGATTCCAAGGAAGTATCTACAATATAGCAGTAAGTCGAATTGTTGTGCCTTTGTCGTCGTCGTCTTGTTTGCTTTAAAGCAGTGATTACCTATTCTGAAAAAAGAAAGAAAATCAATTAATAAATACTAGTACTAGACAATCTATTCAGCAACAAATACACTCACTAGCATACGGCAACACTGATGACAGGCTTGATGAACTTGTTGCTATTGTTTCCAATAACATTGGAGTGAGTAGAATAATAGTAGTAGAACTGTTGCTGTAGCTGTTGTAAAAATAGTATCAAAAACGGGGGAAGGAAAAACGGGGGAGTGCAAAAGCAAACTATTGTGCATTTGACGTCACGAGGTTTCTCTGTATATAGTAGCTGATATCAAACTGAGATTAAAAGCTTCATTGATCAAAATGCTATTTCATCATTCAGGAAATTTGTCATGGCCTAAAGTTGGCAGTTGTTCATAGTAAACACTTGACTAAGCTTATATCAAACTTGTGCAGAATTCAAAGGCGCATCCAATGGTATTACTTTTGTCTGGTTTGATCAACACTAGGCGTTTCAAAGCGACAGAACATTTTTTGTCAAATTTTGATGCTTTTTCTATAATATCTCCATCTCTGTCAAAATAAACCTACTTGTAGCATTCATTATTATTGTAAAGCAAAAAATTTCCTATCATTTGAGCTCTTACTGGAAGTTCTAGCTTGACTCTACGTAGAGAAATGAGCAAAAACGTCTGACCAAAAAATCATAAGCTAATTTTCTAGCCTGTAAGGGCAAGGCCAATTTGGTCAAAGATGGCCAATTTTGCAAGGACATAACTTTTTGTGATATCTCTGCCAATACTGATCAGATTTGAACAAAACAAACACCATTCAATAGGTCTACATTGGACCCAACATAACCTAAAAGTCAAAAACACCTAATAGACGTTCCCTTCATGAAATAACTCAAAGTCATGTATTTTGATTTGCCTCAAGCGGGCACTGCCCGACATATTTTTGAAAATACTAATAATAACCATACCATCGTATAGAGAATTCAAAGGGAAACAAAAGTCAAGCACTACGCAACATCCACTCATCACTTAGTAAATCATAGAGAAATATCCCTTCAAAGTTGCTTCATTTTTCACATTTTTCCTTATTACTGCTTTGGATCGTCTATCACAATCTCCAATTTAACACGTACTAGTCAATCAAAGTACCCCGAACAATTTTTACTATACATACATCCAGCATTGATATATCAATCTAATGACTTTTGCTAGTGGTATCTGCTCAGAATCGATGAAATCATGAAATCATGGATATCTCAACAGCCAAAATAGCTACGTAAATTTGGATTGCAGTTTCGCACTCTAGGCAAAAATCCGTTATAGAAATGTGCTAAGCTCGAAGCTGTAGCATCAATATTTAAAATCTCGATGTTCGAACGTCCAAAAGTCCAAAAGTCAAAATCTGAAAATCATTTCCAACATCTATGACTAGATATAAGATCCCATACACAATATAAGATAACCTAAAACTATTGTAGTACTATGAAAATGAGGCAACTTTAAGCTGAGGACATGGTATTAGAAATGCCTTGTTGTCGAGATAATGGACATTGGAGAGTGCACAATTTAGCGGGGAGTGGATGCATGCATCATTTTGGAATGCATAAACGAAACAAGAAAAAGTAAGTTACAATCACCCAGTCTTGAAAACAACACTCATTAACAAGTAAAGTATCCCTCTATAACAATAGATTAGCAACTTATTATGTGTGCAGTAAAAGGGGTTGAAAAAAGCAGATAGAATACTGTTAAAATCCTTCTTTATTCAAAATTAGGATAATGTGCAATAAAATGTATATTCTACGTCTCTATTTATATTATTTGGTTTATATCTCTTATCTGACGGTTGTTTAGCAACTGTCAGTGTTTCCATTATTTTGAATATAAATGTTGGGTTATTTGGTTCTTGATCTTGTGGATCAAAGACGGTATTTCAAAATATAGTTTTGTGGAGCATGCGTTGACAATTACTCTCATTGTTGACCATGCAACCTTTCAAGGTTTATATATGTTACAACACATTAAAATACCCTTGGTATGTTACTTTAGTATGTGTCATTTCTTATTCGAGTAGCTTACCCTTGCTATCATCATACAACTACTATTATTATATACATCTTATCTTTGATAGCATGGCTCGAATGAAATGACATTTTTATTTTGGGTATTTTTTATGATGGGAATCTAGTCTAGTTCACTTCATGCCTCCTCGCTAAACGCAAACAAGGTTTGTGTTGACCCAGTACGCAGCAACGTTAGAACAACTAGAAACCAGAATGGAATCAGAGATTTGTAAAGAAAAAAAAATTTCTTGATAGTGTAGATGAGATTTTGCCTGAATATTGGAACCTTCCTTTATTTAGGATTGGTATATTAGGTTTTTGTGCGTATTGAATGTAGATTAGCTTTGCTGTGTTTATTAAAAATTGCAGAACGAGACAATTTTGTCAATGTAAAGCATGCAAACAAAAACGATACAGAGTAATTACGTAGGATCAGGATTTTATTTGGTAGATTTAGAGAGATGTTGTAGGTAGAATATTACTTGGATTTGGAAATTTTTGCACGTTTTTGGCGACGAGTGTTTGTTTGAGACAATTTTGTTTTGCGTTTGTTAGTTGATTTTGTGTTTACAGTATTCTTGGTTGAAGTATCATTGATTTCATTTCTTAGTGTCTCTCGTCGTCGTTCAAGTTCTTTTACTTTTTTCCAGTAATTGGTAATAGGAATGGGTGTAGAGAATAGATCAGGAGTAAGCCAATCATTCTCTCTTTCACCGTATCCACACCATTTGGTCAAGTACTCGTAAGTACCGTCAGGAAGCACTCGATGATCCCGAATTTCCTCTACTTCATATACTTGCGCTTCAAAAGCTGTTTCGTCCAATGTTACAATTTTTAACTCTGAAGGCGTATATTCTCGATGAAGTAGCTCATTAGTTTCATCTTTTAGTACATAAGTTCCTGCTTTTGTACGCCGTACTACAATATAAGGCCCAGAATAGAGTGGAGCCAATTTATTGGATCGACCTTCTGCATAGCGTATCATGACAGGTGTGCCAGCTGGAATATCTTCGATTATATAGTGTTTTTCGTTGAATTTTTCGCGGTAAATTTTAGCTAATTCATCCGTTCGTTTTTGTATAGCAGGGAAGACAATGTCGTTCATGACCTCAGCACGTTTCTTTAATTCTTCAAGTGTCAATGCCTTCCTGTTATTTCTGTTCAGTTTCTTAGGGTCCAGATTTACTTGTCTTGCAAACATCAAGCTAAAAGGGGTGCTTGCTGTGCGATCACGGACTTTCATATTTATTGCTAATTGAACAATAGGTAAACGATTATCCCAGTTTCTGGTATCGTTTCCACACATTTTTCTTAAAGTTCCGGATACAGTTTTTACCGCATTTTCGCTATGGCCATTGCCTTGTGCGTAATAAGCAGTGCTGTGTATCATTCCAATGTTCAATGCTTTATAAATGTACTCTGACAGATGTGATTTAAATTCTCTACCATTATCAGATAATGTAACATTGACTGCCAAACCATAATCTCCATATATTGAGACTAAGATGTTAGCGATAGTGTCACTTTGTTTGTTTGGTGCAGGACGAGCAATAATGTATTTTGTACAAATGTCTACAACAACAAGAATATAACAATTGCCTCTCTCTGTTACGGGAAATGGTCCAATCATATCCATGCTGATGAAATCAAATGGTTCATATGACACTACACTTCTTGCTGGATTAAATCCTTTCTTTGTAATGTTGTGTATTTGGCATTCTTTACAAGACAACAAAAGTTCTTTGACATCCGTGTAGATAGAATTCCAATGAAGCCCATGATAAGTATGGATGTGCTTCACTACAGCCGCAATACCAAAATGTCCAATTTTATGTGCATCTAGGATGATCTGTTTACGGTCTTTTGCAGGCGGGCAGACATAGTCAGTTGTGGCTTCTTTGAATTTCTTACTACTGAGCTTCATTGCAAGTACATTTAAATTATGGTCCTTAGAATGAACCTTCTTTTGTTTAATAACTTTGTTTCCTGTAGCTCTTCGCAGCAAGATTAGTTTGTGCAATTTCTTAATTTGTTGTTCATATTCATCGACTAGCTCTTCATCTTCGGTTATGGCAGGATACAATCTTGATAGTCGATCAGCAAGGATATTCTCCATGCCTTTGATATGAGCTACCGAAAAATTGTATTCGCCGAGAATTTCTAGGTACCCTTGAAGAGTGCTATTTAGCGTAGATGATGTGAATAGATAAGTGAGAGCTAGATGATCACATAATACAGTTATATCATTGTGTCCCCATAGCAGGGCTTTATACTTTTCGAATCCAAACACAATTGCCGCAGTTTCTCTTCGATTTGTAGACCAATTTCGTTCAGCACTGTTCAAAGATCTGCTTGCAAATGCTATATGCTTAATGCGACCCATCTCGTCTTTCTGAAATAGACAAGCTGATATTCCCAATACACTGGCGTCAGTTTGCATAAAATAAGGCTTTGATGGGTCAGGTGCATAAAGGATTTGACTGGACATGAGTATTTGTTTGATTCGTTGGAGTCTATCAGTGTGTAATGAGGTCCATTTGGCAGTGATATTTTTCTCATTTCGCAGATTATCAATTGGGGCCGCTAATTTAGATAGCATTGGACAGTAGCTTCTCAAATGGCTGATGACACCCATAAGACTACGAACTTGTTTTGTTGTCTTTGGAATTTCCCAAGAATCAATATTTGACAACCTTTTTGTATCAATTTTAGTTACATTTTTGCTGATGATAAATCCAAGCAAGTAGACACTTGTTTGGAAGAATGAACATTTATCTGTATTGATTCGTAGGTTTACTCTAGTCAGTCTTTTTACTACTAGATTGACCATTAGTGCATTTAATTCAGCATTTTTAGCATACACCACGATATCGTCCAAATAATGGCAGATTCCTGCTTGGAATTCATTATCAATTTGACTAGTATCTTTGCTTTGTTTTATATATAGTTTTTTTACTTCGTCTTTCAATTCTTGCTCGATGCCATCAAATAAAACACTCATAGTATAAACGAACTGGCTTACGAGGAATTTTAATCCAAAAGGAGCTCTGGCCCATTGGTATGTCAAATTGTTATGACTAAATTTGAGGCAACGTCTTGCTTCTGGTGACACAGAAAATGCAAAATACGCTTGTTTTAAATCCAAAACACTTGTTACATTGGCATTACCAGTGACTTTACTGAAGATTTCGTCAATCTTTGGTACAGCAAAGTTTTCATGACAATCTTTGTCAGAAATAGCAGCGTTTATTCTTCTTAAATCACAACAGATTCGAAGTTTGCTGGGTTTTCCTGTAAGTGGATCACGTTTTGGTACGGCCAATAAAGGTGAATGAAAAGTAGGGTCAGGTTTTGTGCGTTCGACAATGCCATCTTTTAACCATTGTTCTAGCTGTACCTTGATTTCTGCATCTGCATTTACAGCTAGTGGATATTGTCGAACAAAACAATCACTTGGATCCGATATTTTAATCTTTACGATTGATTCTGGCATTGTACATGCTGCATCACTTGGAATAGCCATGTTTTCGTCCAAAGCTGGTTGAATTTGAGCTAACAATTCTTTTCTTTCGCTTGGAGAGCCATAATCCGCATTCTCGGGGTTGTATTTATTTTGTTTATCATGATTTATATCTTCGAATTGCTTTAATTCTTTGTCTCTTTCTGAATCAGGAAATCTGTATGCTACTCCATGGAGATAAATGTTTAATTTAGGTAAAATATCAACCCCAAGTAACACGTCAAATTCAGTAGACAACTCATCATTGAATTCGATGACTTCAAATTCATGAGTAAATTTTATATTGTTGGTATAAGTAACTTCCATGGGTTCAGTTTTACCAATCCTGGTTACCGTACTATTTTTATTATCATCATTTACGGACAGGAAGTTTAGAAAACCATTTGTCTTATATGTTTGAATGTTTGAAAATGATTTATTCAAAATACTTTTATTTATGAAACTAATATCCGATCCGGGATCCACTTTTCCGATGATTCTTCTATCATTTAACAGAAGGGGTGTGATTAGTTTCATGTTATTCTTGTTTTCTTTTGTCTTTTTTGACTTACAATTGTAAATTTCATTTTCATATACTTCTTGCAAAGCTTGAGCCATCATGCCAGTTTCATTTTCTCCTTTAACATCAGGAGTAGAAGACACAACAGACAGCACATTGATTCCATCACCGCCACCAGTAGCCTTTTGGCGTTTTGCCATTCGATATTCCTCACAGGTATGGCCATGTTTCCATGGACGACCACAATGGCGACAGGGAGTGGAATTCTTGGTAGCCTTATTAGGCAGATTACGATCACCAAGCATTCTTGCCTTTGGTAGAGTAGTAGATGAAGAGACAGACGAACCAGTAGTACTTGAGGTAGATTTTTCGACAGAACCAAATTTTCTCTTGGAGTCTTTTCCTAGGAGTAATGACTGGGGCGTCTTTTCACCAAGGAGATCTACGGCAGCATTATGAATTTCAGCGGCGGTCCAGGCTTGTCTCTTGGTATTGGAGAGGAGTACAGTGCAAATATTCAACTGCCATGGCTCAGGAAGAGACAACAGAAAGACATCCCCAATGGTCATATCATCACGATGATATCCAGCTTCGCCAACGGTACGGAAGAAACGATTAGAGTATTCATCCACAGATTCATCAAAACCAATTTCCATGTTCATTACAGCACGACGTTTGTGGATTTTGGACACGACAGTACCAAATTTCTTACTAAACACCAGTTTTACTTCATGCCATACATGACACTTCATGACTACAGTCTTCATCCAGTCATCGAGTTCATACGACAAAGTAAGAGGAATGTATTTTCGCCATACATTTTCGATATCTTGACCGGAGGAGTACACAATCTTTTCGAATTCTGAGAGGAAATGATCTACGGAACGATAAGCTTCTTCAGTTGGAAATGGCTTCGCCTTGTTATCCTCCAGCTGAAACTTGGGTAAATCTCTTTTGGATATCTTGAGACCAGAAGCCGAAGACGAATTGGCAGCAGAAGCCTTGGCAGTGGCAGCATTAGAAGCAGCAGCAGCTTTCAGTGCATCGGTGAGAGTTTTGACATGTTTTTCCAAATTAGCAACGCTATCACGCAATCTGTCAGCTTCATCATCATTAACAGCCGGGTCACTCAAAGCTTTCAAGTATGCAATTTGCGCATTTTCCTTTCTAAGTAAGACCTTTTTGAGAACTTCAGTCAATGTTGGCGACTTGACAGCGGGTGCGGGTGTTAAGGCGTCAGTGGCATTCTCTTCACCTTTATTATTGGAAGCAGTAATAAGACCTGGAGTTTCGGAAACAGTAGGGACAGGAGATGGACCAGCTATATCCATTTCATTCAATCTTTCAGTAGTTGCAGAAACGGATGAAGAGATAGGAGGTAGGTTGTCATCTTCGCCCATGATAACATCTTCTTCCATAGGAGGAGCCATTGATGGAGAACGAGGTGAATCAGCAGGTGAAGACAGAGGAGAGTTACCAGAGAGAGCAGACGACATATTGAAATCAATGATTGATTGTAACAGTAAAAAATGCAGTAAAAGGGGTTGAAAAAAGCAGATAGAATACTGTTAAAATCCTTCTTTATTCAAAATTAGGATAATGTGCAATGAAATGTATATTCTACGTCTCTATTTATATTATTTGGTTTATATCTCTTATCTGACGGTTGTTTAGCAACTGTCAGTGTTTCCATTATTTTGAATATAAATGTTGGGTTATTTGGTTCTTGATCTTGTGGATCAAAGACGGTATTTCAAAATATAGTTTTGTGGAGCATGCGTTGACAATTACTCTCATTGTTGACCATGCAACCTTTCAAGGTTTATATATGTTACAACACATTAAAATACCCTTGGTATGTTACTTTAGTATGTGTCATTTCTTATTCGAGTAGCTTACCCTTGCTATCATCATACAACTACTATTATTATATACATCTTATCTTTGATAGCATGGCTCGAATGAAATGACATTTTTATTTTGGGTATTTTTTATGATGGGAATCTAGTCTAGTTCACTTCAATGTGCGTTATGCCATGCTCCCAATTCAAAAAGAATGATGCACTGAGAAGCTTTCTCCAGGCATAGTTGCTGACATTGAACTGAGATTGAAAACCCTACTGTTTAAAATGAGGATGTATGCATCCAGAGATTTGTAATGACCTAAACTTGGCAATTGCTGATAATCAACAGTTGTTCAAGTATATATTAAACTTGTGCAGAATTAAAAGGCGCATCGAACGGTACTAATCTTGTCTGGTTTGATCAACACTAGGTGTTTCAAAGCGACAGAACATTTTTTGTCAAATTTTGATGCTTTTTCTATAATATCTCCATCTCTGTCAAAATAAACCTACTTGTAGCATTCATTATTATTGTAAAGCAAAAAATTTCCTATCATTTGAGCTCTTACTGGAAGTTCTAGCTTGACTCTACGTAGAGAAATGAGCAAAAACGTCTGACCAAAAAATCATAAGCTAATTTTCTAGCCTGTAAGGGCAAGGCCAATTTGGTCAAAGATGGCCAATTTTGCAAGGACATAACTTTTTGTGATATCTCTGCCAATACTGATCAGATTTGAACAAAACAAACACCATTCAATAGGTCTACATTGGACCCAACATAACCTAAAAGTCAAAAACACCTAATAGACGTTCCCTTCATGAAATAACTCAAAGTCATGTATTTTGATTTGCCTCAAGCGGGCACTGCCCGACATATTTTTGAAAATACTAATAATAACCATACCATCGTATAGAGAATTCAAAGGGAAACAAAAGTCAAGCACTACGCAACATCCACTCACTTAGTAAATCATAGAGAAATATCCCTTCAAAGTTGCTTCATTTTTCACATTTTTCCTTATTACTGCTTTGGATCGTCTATCACAATCTCCAATTTAACACGTACTAGTCAATCAAAGTACCCCGAACAATTTTTACTATACATACATCCAGCATTGATATATCAATCTAATGACTTTTGCTAGTGGTATCTGCTCAGAATCGATGAAATCATGAAATCATGGATATCTCAACAGCCAAAATAGCTACGTAAATTTGGATTGCAGTTTCGCACTCTAGGCAAAAATCCGTTATAGAAATGTGCTAAGCTCGAAGCTGTAGCATCAATATTTAAAATCTCGATGTTCGAACGTCCAAAAGTCCAAAAGTCAAAATCTGAAAATCATTTCCAACATCTATGACCAGATATAAGATCCCATACACAATATAAGATAACCTAAAACTATTGTAGTACTATGAAAATGAGGCAACTTTAAGCTGAGGACATGGTATTAGAAATGCCTTGTTGTCGAGATAATGGACATTGGAGAGTGCACAATTTAGCGGGGAGTGGATGCATGCATCATTTTGGAATGCATAAACGAAACAAGAAAAAGTAAGTTACAATCACCCAGTCTTGAAAACAACACTCATTAACAAGTAAAGTATCCCTCTATAACAATAGATTAGCAACTTATTATGTGCGTTATGCCATGCTCCCAATTCAAAAAGAATGATGCACTGAGAAGCTTTCTCCAGGCATAGTTGCTGACATTGAACTGAGATTGAAAACCCTACTGTTTAAAATGAGGATGTATGCATCCAGAGATTTGTAATGACCTAAACTTGGCAATTGCTGATAATCAACAGTTGTTCAAGTATATATTAAACTTGTGCAGAATTAAAAGGCGCATCGAACGGTACTAATCTTGTCTGGTTTGATCAACACTAGGTGTTTCAAAGCGACAGAACATTTTTTGTCAAATTTTGATGCTTTTTCTATAATATCTCCATCTCTGTCAAAATAAACCTACTTGTAGCATTCATTATTATTGTAAAGCAAAAAATTTCCTATCATTTGAGCTCTTACTGGAAGTTCTAGCTTGACTCTACGTAGAGAAATGAGCAAAAACGTCTGACCAAAAAATCATAAGCTGATTTTCTAGCCTGTAAGGGCAAGGCCAATTTGGTCAAAGATGGCCAATTTTGCAAGGACATAACTTTTTGTGATATCTCTGCCAATACTGATCAGATTTGAACAAAACAAACACCATTCAATAGGTCTACATTGGACCCAACATAACCTAAAAGTCAAAAACACCTAATAGACGTTCCCTTCATGAAATAACTCAAAGTCATGTATTTTGATTTGCCTCAAGCGGGCACTGCCCGACATATTTTTGAAAATACTAATAATAACCATACCATCGTATAGAGAATTCAAAGGGAAACAAAAGTCAAGCACTACGCAACATCCACTCACTTAGTAAATCATAGAGAAATATCCCTTCAAAGTTGCTTCATTTTTCACATTTTTCCTTATTACTGCTTTGGATCGTCTATCACAATCTCCAATTTAACACGTACTAGTCAATCAAAGTACCCCGAACAATTTTTACTATACATACATCCAGCATTGATATATCAATCTAATGACTTTTGCTAGTGGTATCTGCTCAGAATCGATGAAATCATGAAATCATGGATATCTCAACAGCCAAAATAGCTACGTAAATTTGGATTGCAGTTTCGCACTCTAGGCAAAAATCCGTTATAGAAATGTGCTAAGCTCGAAGCTGTAGCATCAATATTTAAAATCTCGATGTTCGAACGTCCAAAAGTCCAAAAGTCAAAATCTGAAAATCATTTCCAACATCTATGACCAGATATAAGATCCCATACACAATATAAGATAACCTAAAACTATTGTAGTACTATGAAAATGAGGCAACTTTAAGCTGAGGACATGGTATTAGAAATGCCTTGTTGTCGAGATAATGGACATTGGAGAGTGCACAATTTAGCGGGGAGTGGATGCATGCATCATTTTGGAATGCATAAACGAAACAAGAAAAAGTAAGTTACAATCACCCAGTCTTGAAAACAACACTCATTAACAAGTAAAGTATCCCTCTATAACAATAGATTAGCAACTTATTATGTGCGTTATGCCATGCTCCCAATTCAAAAAGAATGATGCACTGAGAAGCTTTCTCCAGGCATAGTTGCTGACATTGAACTGAGATTGAAAACCCTACTGTTTAAAATGAGGATGTATGCATCCAGAGATTTGTAATGACCTAAACTTGGCAATTGCTGATAATCAACAGTTGTTCAAGTATATATTAAACTTGTGCAGAATTAAAAGGCGCATCGAACGGTACTAATCTTGTCTGGTTTGATCAACACTAGGTGTTTCAAAGCGACAGAACATTTTTTGTCAAATTTTGATGCTTTTTCTATAATATCTCCATCTCTGTCAAAATAAACCTACTTGTAGCATTCATTATTATTGTAAAGCAAAAAATTTCCTATCATTTGAGCTCTTACTGGAAGTTCTAGCTTGACTCTACGTAGAGAAATGAGCAAAAACGTCTGACCAAAAAATCATAAGCTAATTTTCTAGCCTGTAAGGGCAAGGCCAATTTGGTCAAAGATGGCCAATTTTGCAAGGACATAACTTTTTGTGATATCTCTGCCAATACTGATCAGATTTGAACAAAACAAACACCATTCAATAGGTCTACATTGGACCCAACATAACCTAAAAGTCAAAAACACCTAATAGACGTTCCCTTCATGAAATAACTCAAAGTCATGTATTTTGATTTGCCTCAAGCGGGCACTGCCCGACATATTTTTGAAAATACTAATAATAACCATACCATCGTATAGAGAATTCAAAGGGAAACAAAAGTCAAGCACTACGCAACATCCACTCACTTAGTAAATCATAGAGAAATATCCCTTCAAAGTTGCTTCATTTTTCACATTTTTCCTTATTACTGCTTTGGATCGTTTATCACAATCTCCAATTTAACACGTACTAGTCAATCAAAGTACCCCGAACAATTTTTACTATACATACATCCAGCATTGATATATCAATCTAATGACTTTTGCTAGTGGTATCTGCTCAGAATCGATGAAATCATGAAATCATGGATATCTCAACAGCCAAAATAGCTACGTAAATTTGGATTGCAGTTTCGCACTCTAGGCAAAAATCCGTTATAGAAATGTGCTAAGCTCGAAGCTGTAGCATCAATATTTAAAATCTCGATGTTCGAACGTCCAAAAGTCCAAAAGTCAAAATCTGAAAATCATTTCCAACATCTATGACCAGATATAAGATCCCATACACAATATAAGATAACCTAAAACTATTGTAGTACTATGAAAATGAGGCAACTTTAAGCTGAGGACATGGTATTAGAAATGCCTTGTTGTCGAGATAATGGACATTGGAGAGTGCACAATTTAGCGGGGAGTGGATGCATGCATCATTTTGGAATGCATAAACGAAACAAGAAAAAGTAAGTTACAATCACCCAGTCTTGAAAACAACACTCATTAACAAGTAAAGTATCCCTCTATAACAATAGATTAGCAACTTATTATGTGCGTTATGCCATGCTCCCAATTCAAAAAGAATGATGCACTGAGAAGCTTTCTCCAGGCATAGTTGCTGACATTGAACTGAGATTGAAAACCCTACTGTTTAAAATGAGGATGTATGCATCCAGAGATTTGTAATGACCTAAACTTGGCAATTGCTGATAATCAACAGTTGTTCAAGTATATATTAAACTTGTGCAGAATTAAAAGGCGCATCGAACGGTACTAATCTTGTCTGGTTTGATCAACACTAGGTGTTTCAAAGCGACAGAACATTTTTTGTCAAATTTTGATGCTTTTTCTATAATATCTCCATCTCTGTCAAAATAAACCTACTTGTAGCATTCATTATTATTGTAAAGCAAAAAATTTCCTATCATTTGAGCTCTTACTGGAAGTTCTAGCTTGACTCTACGTAGAGAAATGAGCAAAAACGTCTGACCAAAAAATCATAAGCTAATTTTCTAGCCTGTAAGGGCAAGGCCAATTTGGTCAAAGATGGCCAATTTTGCAAGGACATAACTTTTTGTGATATCTCTGCCAATACTGATCAGATTTGAACAAAACAAACACCATTCAATAGGTCTACATTGGACCCAACATAACCTAAAAGTCAAAAACACCTAATAGACGTTCCCTTCATGAAATAACTCAAAGTCATGTATTTTGATTTGCCTCAAGCGGGCACTGCCCGACATATTTTTGAAAATACTAATAATAACCATACCATCGTATAGAGAATTCAAAGGGAAACAAAAGTCAAGCACTACGCAACATCCACTCACTTAGTAAATCATAGAGAAATATCCCTTCAAAGTTGCTTCATTTTTCACATTTTTCCTTATTACTGCTTTGGATCGTTTATCACAATCTCCAATTTAACACGTACTAGTCAATCAAAGTACCCCGAACAATTTTTACTATACATACATCCAGCATTGATATATCAATCTAATGACTTTTGCTAGTGGTATCTGCTCAGAATCGATGAAATCATGAAATCATGGATATCTCAACAGCCAAAATAGCTACGTAAATTTGGATTGCAGTTTCGCACTCTAGGCAAAAATCCGTTATAGAAATGTGCTAAGCTCGAAGCTGTAGCATCAATATTTAAAATCTCGATGTTCGAACGTCCAAAAGTCCAAAAGTCAAAATCTGAAAATCATTTCCAACATCTATGACCAGATATAAGATCCCATACACAATATAAGATAACCTAAAACTATTGTAGTACTATGAAAATGAGGCAACTTTAAGCTGAGGACATGGTATTAGAAATGCCTTGTTGTCGAGATAATGGACATTGGAGAGTGCACAATTTAGCGGGGAGTGGATGCATGCATCATTTTGGAATGCATAAACGAAACAAGAAAAAGTAAGTTACAATCACCCAGTCTTGAAAACAACACTCATTAACAAGTAAAGTATCCCTCTATAACAATAGATTAGCAACTTATTATGTGCGTTATGCCATGCTCCCAATTCAAAAAGAATGATGCACTGAGAAGCTTTCTCCAGGCATAGTTGCTGACATTGAACTGAGATTGAAAACCCTACTGTTTAAAATGAGGATGTATGCATCCAGAGATTTGTAATGACCTAAACTTGGCAATTGCTGATAATCAACAGTTGTTCAAGTATATATTAAACTTGTGCAGAATTAAAAGGCGCATCGAACGGTACTAATCTTGTCTGGTTTGATCAACACTAGGTGTTTCAAAGCGACAGAACATTTTTTGTCAAATTTTGATGCTTTTTCTATAATATCTCCATCTCTGTCAAAATAAACCTACTTGTAGCATTCATTATTATTGTAAAGCAAAAAATTTCCTATCATTTGAGCTCTTACTGGAAGTTCTAGCTTGACTCTACGTAGAGAAATGAGCAAAAACGTCTGACCAAAAAATCATAAGCTAATTTTCTAGCCTGTAAGGGCAAGGCCAATTTGGTCAAAGATGGCCAATTTTGCAAGGACATAACTTTTTGTGATATCTCTGCCAATACTGATCAGATTTGAACAAAACAAACACCATTCAATAGGTCTACATTGGACCCAACATAACCTAAAAGTCAAAAACACCTAATAGACGTTCCCTTCATGAAATAACTCAAAGTCATGTATTTTGATTTGCCTCAAGCGGGCACTGCCCGACATATTTTTGAAAATACTAATAATAACCATACCATCGTATAGAGAATTCAAAGGGAAACAAAAGTCAAGCACTACGCAACATCCACTCACTTAGTAAATCATAGAGAAATATCCCTTCAAAGTTGCTTCATTTTTCACATTTTTCCTTATTACTGCTTTGGATCGTCTATCACAATCTCCAATTTAACACGTACTAGTCAATCAAAGTACCCCGAACAATTTTTACTATACATACATCCAGCATTGATATATCAATCTAATGACTTTTGCTAGTGGTATCTGCTCAGAATCGATGAAATCATGAAATCATGGATATCTCAACAGCCAAAATAGCTACGTAAATTTGGATTGCAGTTTCGCATTCTAGGCAAGAGCGGGGTTCCAAATCGGAACCCGAAACTGGTTACGGAGTTTGAAATGTTTTACAGAATATTTAATCCTGTAGAGATATCATGCTCTGAGTTTAGTTCAGAGAAAAAAATATGTAACCGCAAAATGATAAATACGATTAAAATCAATTGGAGTTTATTTGATTGTTTAAATACTGAAGATATCTGGACTAGAATAAGAAAAAAAGAGTATTTATAACATTTGACTGTTAGTTTGTTGAATGAATTTGATAGAGAGCAATAGGTTGCGCTATTGCGATATTCAGCGATTGTTATTGATGATGTCTTTGAATAAAGGGGTAATTTTGTAGAGTATTGACTAGAAAGGCAGATCTGCGTAACCTTGATTGGGCTTGGGTGTGCTATCGTCATAGCATGAATAAGTGTAACCTTCTTGTGTGTTTTAAGGTGTTGTTGTGTTTTGTTATTAGATAGAGAGTATTCCTTATGTAGTAGAATGCTGTACTACGGTGGCATCTGAGTAGTATAGTTGACGAATTCGAATATGTTGATATTGATTTGGTTTTAGTTTGTATATGCAGTACATTTAAAAAGAGGCTATTATTATTTGATTCAAATAGCATGAATGCTCATGAGCGGTATTTGATGAACTTTTGTATTTCAGTAGTAACATTGCTTTGAGAGCGCCATTCTATTATTACAAATTCAATTTTTGGTTACTAACATTTGAGAATGTTTTAAAATTGTCTGTGTTGTACCAGAATCGCCACAACTGTCTATATACAGTGGGTGAAAAAACTGTTCACGTGTTTTTCATTTTTTTGGTTTTTGAGCAATAACTCAACGAATACTTATTATATTCAAACGAAACTAAAACAGTTAGAGAGCTAATATCTTTTTCTATAAACCCTAAAAAATTTGTTTTTATTTATATGTAAACTTATAAGTAAATGAAGGCTAAATAGAACGACCTCACGTGAACAGTTTTTTCCGCCTATTCCCATGATAGCCTAATACCTGGTGGAACCTCCTTTAGCGGCAAGTACAGCTTGAATACGAGGTCGCATACTCTTAACATAGCGTCTACATTCGTTTTCGGTGAAGGTATTCCACTCCCTATCAACTGTATCCCATAATTCGTGGACACCTTTGGCCTTGGTCTCGTATGCGCTCAGTTTCAACTTTAAGTGATGCCAGAGGTGCTCAATCGTGAAGTGAACTAGACTAGATTCCCATCATAAAAAATACCCAAAATAAAAATGTCATTTCATTCGAGCAATGCTATCAAAGATAAGATGTATATAATAATAGTAGTTGCATGATGATAGCAAGGGTAAGCTACTCGAATAAGAAATGACACATACTAGAGTAACATACCAAGGGTATTGTAATGTGTTGTAACATATATAAACCTTGAAAGGTTGCATGGTCAACAATGAGAGAAATTGTCAACGCATGCTCCACAAGCTATATTTTGAAATACCGTCTTTGATCCACAAGATCAAGAACCAAATAACCCAACATTTATATTCAAAATAATGGAATCACTGACAGTTGCTAAACAACCGTCAGATAAGAGATACAAACCAAATAATATAAATAGAGACGTAGAATATACATTTTATTGCACATTATCCTAATTTTGAATAAAGAAGGATTTTAACAGTATTCTATCTGCTTTTTTTCAACCCCTTTTACTGCAAATCGGGTTCAGACCAGGGCTCTGGGCTGGTCAATCGTGGATCCAGGTCATCTTGTTATTTAGAAACCACTTTTTGGTAGTAGTATTCGAAGTATGTTTGGGGTCATTATCCTGCTGAAAGTAAACATCGTCCCATGACAAAAAACCATAGCATTCCAAGCTATCCCTAAGTGTAGTGGCCAAGATTTGCTCATAGTCTTCGGATTTCATGGTGCCATCGTAGACTTGACATGCGTATCCTGGTTCCCAATAAGTTACACAGCCCCAAATCATGATCTGACCCCCGTCATGCTTGATCGTAACATCTAGATGATGAGGCTTCAGAAGAGGGTCGTTGGGTCTAGACCAGTAGTATATTTGCACCCGTCAGAACCCCAAACGTTGACTTTGGTTTTATCAGAGAATACAACACGCTTCCAGTCGTCCACTGTCCAATACTGATACTTTTTGGCCCATCGATAACGCTTTTCCATGTTGGTATAGCCGATCATAGGCTTCTTTTGCTTGATACAGCTATAAAAGCCCATAGACTTTAAGACATTTAGGGTTGTTTTATAGCCTAAGGAATACCCCAAAGACAAAAATTTTTTATGGACATCATAAGCAGTCAGTAAGCTACCTTCTAGCAGTAATCGACGAACCAACGACTTTGATTTGACCCCGACAACGACAAGTTGACCAGCAGGGTTACGAGGCTCATCAAGGAACCACTTCTGTCTATACTTGGAAAGCACGCCCCGGGAAACGCCAAACTTCTCAGAGATCATTGTAGTAGACATACCATTAATTATAGATGCTTTGATGCCAGATTGAAGCTCTACAGATAAAGCGCGAGTCATCTTTAAGGTGATCGATGATAAAAATAGTAGTAGTGAAAATAATGAGCAAGGTGATGAAAATTTACATACAAAAGCTGGCTTATTTATATTTTTGGCGGACCCCTGCAACTTATAAAGCATTTACATGTATTACTAAGCATATTTGGATTAGTAATGGCATGGATATTAATTGATTAGCAATACTCCGTTGGCAGGGAAAAAACTGTTCACGTGTATGGCGCTTATATAATCTTATATTACTCCGAACAAACTTAAGCTAAAAGAATGACACTTTGACATCATAAAGCACACATGTACAGCTCCTAAACATATTTTGAACAAAGCTGGTATACCCGCTATTCACTGAGATAGAGTCGATTTAGCTAAAAAGTGGAAAACACATGAACAGTTTTTTCACCCACTGTAAGATTAAGGCACTCTTTGATTGGTAATCCCAGATATAATGGAATATGCTACTAGGTTACGCCTCAGTCGATGGACGGATTCAGCTGGAAGTGAATAACATTTGTTACTGTCTTGTACGATGACGCATAAACTTAGTATAAATAGCCCTTTAATTTCATTAATAGACTTCAGTATATTTTGCGTCTTGTTCAATTACTGCACTATCTTTCACGGTGCTAGTTATTGTATATACGCTGGCTCAACAGTTTGCTACAAGCGATAATGAACTGTGATTTATCAGAAATAAATTGTTTGTAAACAAGTATAAAATTAATCAGGTAAAGAACATCGTTTATTACATTGAAATATGAGAGGGCTTATATACTGTTCGAACTGAGGGATTTGATGTGAGGATAAGGTGTTGGATGGAATGATCTGGGTGATAGAACAATAGATTATATCTATTGTGATGAACATACGACTAATGGATCAGTAACTGAATCCAGTTTCACATTGATGTTTTTTATGATCTGATGTCATCTGTGCTTGAACTAAGTTGTTTTAGCTTAATTCGACATCCGGTTTGGAAATGATACATCAAACTGCGCTTTTTTTCCGTGATTTTGTTATGCAGGAGCCATGAAGCTGTTTTTGTAATATCGGTTTTGCCAGATGGCCACCAAGATACGATAATGAAGAATATCCACGGTATCTGACATTCCGATGTTTGTTCTTCATTGTATCATTGGAAAAAATCTGCTTGGCAAAAAACTTATTATATCGTAGTTTATACGCACTATTGATGATGGCAGTAATGAAGACAATAATTGTTGCATCCAGAAAAAAGATGCAAGTGGAGATAATATAAAAGTGCAAATAAATGCTTGTCAATCAAGCCAGATACAAAAACTAAACATTTATTAATTGAATTAAGGGCACTTTTTGTATTAAATCATTATCGCAAGGTCAATCAATATTTTATACTCTTGTTTAATGACCTGGTGTTTGGCACCTGTCAAAGATTTACAACACAGCATTTATCAGAAACGATCTGATAGAGAATTTAGGTTGAGCTTGGTATTGTCTCAAACATACCGTAATCTTCCGAAACATTTTATTAAGCACTGACCACCTATAATGTTCTCAAACAACTAAGTAGCTTGTTCTTTATCGCGACACTTTATGGAAAGATTTAGCGTCAATGAGATATCATGATCTAATTACAATTGATATATATTAACTGACGCATCCTGCTTTACTCAAACATTATTTTGCTTTTTTACATTTTTTCCTTTGAAATCCACTAAATCACTATTTCGTTCACTCCAGTATTTACATTATTGCGTTATGAAAGAACAAAAGTAATAATGCTTCTATAGTAAGTAGAGCATTTGCCGAGTGAGAGTTCTGCAATCAATTACAAGTATATATTTGAAGTTTCTCAACATCTCTTAGTAAGTTTGCTTTACGCAAAAGTATACAAAATTTTAGTTAAAATCGAAACTTCCAAATTTACATGATGCTGTTTATACTGTAAAGTGTTACACGTTCTATCGCATAGTGTAGTGTTCAAATCACTTCAGACAATGAAAAAAACTCATAAAACAGCCCAGAAACGTAGAAAAGCTATATCTATTTATTACCTCTATATACAAAAAAAACCTAGAAAAAAAATTCAAGGGTTCTCCTCTGTCCCTTTGTTAGGCGGAATTTGAAGTACTACCCAAAAATGCAATTAGGTAGTATTTCAATTAGACCACCCCTCAGGTGCTAGAGCGTGCCTTACTACACCCCTAACATGAGGAATTATGTTTATTAAGACCCTCAACTGTCGCTAAGTAAGTAGAAACAATTAAGTTTGGACCAGCCTATCTAATCCTAGCCTCAGAATCTTGTTATTGTTGAGCTTCAGTGATAGGCACATTCACTCAATGTAAAAAAAAAAGGTATGCTTCACAGAAACATAGAAAGAAAAAAAAAATAGTGAGGGTAATAACATTACATGTAGATAAAAGTAAAAAAAAAAAAATAAGGGCGAAAAGCCAAAGAAAAAAGGAGAGTCAAGGCAAATAAGGGGGAGAAAAATAAACTATCAAAAACGCAAAATGGGTTGTATCTACTACTATTGCTATGGTTGTCCTTGACAGAAAAATATAACTTGGCTGATGTTCTACAGCATCCAGTAGTGTCCATGATCGTTGCCAGGCGCTTTCCTATAGATAGTCAAGATAATATAATTAGTCTTACATTCTTCAATCAACGTCATATTATAATATACTTACTTGATCAGCTTTTAGCAGCTCCGGTTACATTCAGTATCCATCATTCATCATCATCCATTCTTCGTTATGACCTTATACTTGTTGCCTACAAATTACATCAAAAGAATAAAAAAAATAATAGTCAGTAATGTATCGAACAATCTACGTCATTTATACTTACTTGTTGAGCAATTCACAACAGGTTGTTCTGTATCTAATATCCTGGAGGAGCACCACCTTGTGCTTGATGCCTATATTCTGTCAAATTCGTGCAATCAGTAAGATATTATTGAACAGCAGACATCATTGAAACTAACCTGATCCATTGAATTCGAGAAACGTAGCAATACAAATGACATGCAAAAGACAGCACCAAACCAGAGAGTAACAACGCCACTTGGCATGACTTGTAGATAGAACCAAGAAACGAGAGAGAAAAGCACTACCCATAACGTCTTGCAGACAGTACGAAACCAGCAGAAGAAGAAGAGAGGAACAGCGCTACTAATAACTAGCAGACAGCACTAAACCAGGCAAGAACAGCATTGCAAATGACATGTTTCAGAGAAGAGTGTCGTCAAAGCAGCGAGAAATAGCACCACCAGAGGTCTTGCTGGAGTTTCGAATATACACAAAAAACATTCCCTAAAAATAAAAGAAAATTCAGTTAGTTACGATGATTCAATGAAAAGTAATAACCAATGGTACATACCGTATTCAGAAAAGACAATTAATAAGACTTCAGAAAAGCGGTGGTGGCGGCGGCAATGCCGTAAGAAGTCGAAGCAGTGTTCACCAGTTGTTGCGTTGTTGTTCTCTTTTGTTTTGAAGCAGTCGTCGTCGGTAGCTATTCTAGTCCACAAAGAAAAAGAATAACTAATTAATAATTGACTTGGACAATCGATGCAGTAAGCACACTCATCTACATATGCTAGCAACAATCGCAGGCTTTATGGCCTTTCTACGATAATCGCCTTCAATGATAAGATGAATAATAGGTTGTTTAGCAGTAAAAGTAGTATTAAAAACGGGGGTATGGAAAAAGAAAAACGGGGGAATGGGAAGGGAAAAAAAAAGTTGCAAACTTGACGTCACGAGTGTACTATGGATATAGGGTAGCTGATATCAAACTGAGGTTGAAATCCCTATTGCTTCGAATGAGGCCGTATTCATCATGAGATCTGTTATGACCTAAACTTGGCGATAGTTGGTAAGAAACACTTGTTCAAGTTTATATCAAACTTGTGTAGAATTTGAAGGCGCATCGAATGACATTAATTTTGTCTGATTTGATCAACACTAGACGTCTTAAACAGACAAAATGTTTTTCGTCGAATTTTGGTGGTTTTTCGATAATATCTCGATCTGTACCAACATAACATTGCTTGCAATTCTAGTAATTATTGTAGCGCAAGACGTTTTATATCGTTTTAGCTCTTACTCGAGGCTCTAGCTTGACTTTACATGGAGAAATAAACAAAATTCATCAGACCAAAAAACTCAGATACGATCTAGGGCCTTGCCTTCATAGGTCAAAAACAGACCAAATCTGTCATAGATCAGGATTTTCGATGATGGCTTATATATGTAAGGTATATATATAATTGGCTGATTCTATGATACAGGCTTTTTTGGTGTTACTAATTGCAATGAATATCACTAGTATACAATTAATACCTATGATTGGTCAACAGGAAAATCGATTGGTTATAGATGTTAAGTATATATGTGATCAAAGGTATATTTATTGGGGAATAATAAATATAGAAAAGGAAGGGAGAAGAACAGATAAGTTCACTAGGGTTCATTTGATCTACGGCTTAAGAGTATTTATATGGATTAGGGAATTATAACGATAGGAAACTGACATTGCTGAATGTCAGCTATATGATGATTGTAGCTAGATCATTACATTGCACTTATATCAAGCTATAAACTTCACAGGTGGTATAATAGGCAATATAAGGTGTGACAGGCTTTGTAAAAAGGCTGGATGGATTTAAAAAAAAGCCTGTATTTCTTATTAAAATCGAAAGCGGTTCTGTTAATATTCGTATCTCTGATGATGATGATCTCTGAAATTAAACCCATTATAGGGCCCAGTAGGCCGAGTAGCCATACTAAATTTGATGATCTAGTACCTATGATGATAGCTTGTCAGCCTGAAATATTCAAAAATGATGGTCTGATAAAAAAAAAAAAAAACTCATTGCTCATGATGATGAACATTTGACAGTTGGAAATCAGCTATTGCTGTGTATGTCTATGTAATAATCTAGCTACAATCATCACATAGCTGACATTCAGCAATGCCAGTTTCCGATCATTATAATTCCCTAATCCATATAAATACTCTTAAGCCATAGATCAAATGAACCTTAGTGAATGTATCTGTTCTTCTCTCTTCCCATTCTATATTTATAATCCCCCAATAACTATACCTTGGATCACATATATACCTAACATCTATAACCAATCGATGATCCCGTTGAGCGATCATAGGTATTAGTTGTATACTAGTGATATTCATTGCAATTAGTAACGCCAAAGCCTGCCTCATAGAATCAGCCAACTATATAATACAGTAGCCGCTCGATTTAAGGCTGTTCTATATAAGGCTATTCACGATATAAGGCTAATGATTTTCAAGAATTTTTTTTTAAGCAGGGACTTAGCCTTATTAGCCTTATTTCATATAAGGCTGAAGATTTTCAAAAATTTAGCCTTATTTTGCAGTAAATTGACGGCACTTGAATTTACATGTTTCACTAAAAAAAATTTGGGCAGTGTAAAGACTTCTAAAAATGGAGGAGGTTTTACTGAAATAAATGTAAACTTTTAAAGAGGTTGAAAATAAGCGCGGACATCTGCTTGCTTCTTCTCTGCTACTTCTTGGGACTTGATTTCATCTAATTTTTTACGAGCTATTTTTAACATCATTCTATCTTGATCATCGGTTGCCAATGTATGGTACAAGATAGTTTCATATGCATGTTTTAACTTCTGTCTGACCTCCTTCACGTCAACTTCTTCTACTACTACATTCTCTGCCTCAAGTTCTTCGCGCTCCTCTTCGTTGTCAGAATCATCATCAAATTCAACCGAATCAGGTTGAGAAACAATTAGATTTGACTCATCAGCGTACAAATCTAACTCTTCTACTCCTGTCACCAATGATGTGCCATCACTACCTTGGTTCCCAGGAAGATCAGGGATGATTTCATTTAGTCGATTGACCAAATCATCATCCAAGGGCAACTCAAAAGTTGGGATTGCAGAATCGTTTTGGATTCTCTCCCTGTCGTTGAACTTAAAGTTCAAGACTTTAGTATGATCCCAGCAGTTTTGAACCGTTTGCGGCTTGACATTATTCCAGGAATCAGCCAAGAAGTAAAGAACGTCAACTTCATCCATTCTATACTCTTCAGCGTGATCAAGGCTTACACCTGAGATGTGCTTGTTTGCTGCTCTAAAGTATTGATGCCAACGGAACTGTGCCTTGAAATTGGCGATGATTCCTAATACAGTAAAGAGTTAAGATATGAATTCCATGTTGATGAGGATTAAGTGTATTAGATTACCGGCATCCAAAGGTTGCAGCTTGCTTGTCGTGTTTGCCGGAAGGTAAACCAACTTGATGTTGCTAAATTCTTCCTTCAGTTTATGCACAGAGGCATTGTCAACCAAAATGGCGACATTTCTTCTGGCATAAGCGAAGGAGGAATTCAAGCGCTTGATGTATTTTCGAAATACATCAGTGGTCATCCACGCAGTGGGAGTCGAGTGATATTCTACATAATGTTTTTGTCCAACACATGTAGTTTTTCTGTATAAAACAGGTTTTTTTGTTGCTCCTTTTGGAGTCTTCTTTCTTCCAATCACGATAAGATGGCCCTTATAGGACCCATCATAATTGGTAAGAAGTCCAACTGTGAACCTATTCTTACTCTTTTTGGTCCCACCCATTGGCTTTTGGCAAATGGTACGAGTTGGCTGTTGCTCGTAATAGATACCAGTCTCGTCAAAGTTTAGAATATCCTTAGGATCATAAGGCTCCAAAAGTTTCTCGATCTTTTTGAGTTGCTCAACGATGTTGTTGGATGTAAGATCGACAGAGCTTTCTTCTCCATATAAGTGTCTTGATTTTACACCAATTCTTTTGAATACTTTGGTCAACCATCCTTCTGAGAATGTGATTCTACGACTTGCAGGTAGTTGGTGCATTTTGTACTTTCTGTTTGCGATTACTTTAGCAAAAGCAATAACAGTTGCACGATTGACAGGGATAGATTTTTCATTCATGGCTAGGATGTACTGCAGAATATCATCGTCTAGTGAAGGGATTGCGGTCTCCTTACTGCTTTTTCCCTTCACATTTCCGTTTGCATACAACTTGAAAATCTTATCCTTTGCATTCAAAACGTTCGAGATGGTCTTCTGGCTGATTGGTTTGCTAAGTTGGAACTCTTCTTGTGCCCATTTGCCAAGTGCTTCTTGAGTAATTTTAGGAAACTGTGCATTATGCATACAGATTTCGTACTTTTGTTCAATAGTGAGGCGTTCTCTTGTTTGTTGGATATTGCTCATTATGTGATCTTATGTCAAAATATACTTTTCTAAGAATAAGTAAACAATTATAACACACTGGGTATGTGTCAAATTAATTTATTAGCTACTGTAGTACCAGTATAATCTAATCAAGTGACTGTTTTTATAGTAGTAGTCACCGCTCGATATAAGGCTATATTCGATATAAGGCTGGAAAAACCTCGCCAAAAAAGTAGCCTTAAATCGAGCGGCTACTGTACCTCACATATATATAAACCATCATTGGAAATCCTGATCTATTACAGTCTAGGTGTTTTTGGTTGGGAGCTGCTCCACTGCTCGAATAATCTGCTTCTTGTATTGATTAGTGTGAATAAATGCTTGAATTATTTCGCATTATGTGTAAATAAAGCATTATATTGCCATAATGTGCACAATCTGAAACTAGTGAATCTGAGCAGTGTTATCGACTACTGGTCTCGACGCAATATCACTCCAGATACAATGTGATGGTATTTACTAACATGATAATGTGCACATAATAATTCAGGCTGCTGTCGAACAATCTGAGCCCCACGGCCATTTAATCGCACAAAAGACATACTGTAGAATGTCGTCACTGTGATACAGGCTGCGAGGAACTGCATCAAATTCTTGATAATCTTACATGTAACTGTGAAGAACAAGCCTATTTTCACAATGATCCAGGTTTAATTCAATTGGAAAGATCCATATACAGTGGTATAAGCAGACAGCATGCTTACATTATTAGCTTTTATTAAGCAAATGTACACTAAAACAAAGCCAAACTCGAATGCATTCAATGAGTTATTTCTCGAGTTAGAAGCTGTTTCAGGCCACCAGAACAGTACACAACAATTACTCTTGACTAGCAGTTAGAGACTGATGCATTTTCGCATTTTTTTTTTTGGGATTGATGAGACTTTCATTTTTCCATGAGCTACTCCTTTAGGGAAACATCAAAATTTAGTTTATCTAGCTTTTGACCCCGAAAACAAAGACTTTTACTATGATGTTTATAGTATCAAATGATTTCTAGCAATTAGGTGCAGTATCTAAAAGTTTGTTTATGGTATGTTTATATATGGAATTTCGACATTCTGTCGGTAAACTGTTTTTCAGGTACGCAAGTTTTGCTCAACATTCTTGGTCAAAAAGTATTATGTTTTTAGTATCATTAGATGCGTAACTAAAAGCTGCATATAAAAGCTCTATAAAGTATGGCGAGATAGTTTCAATCTCTATAGATAAATTTGGGAAAAATAAAACTTTTTGTCAAATGAAAGCATTTTTGAACAAAAGTTTTGGATTTGCAAGAAATAATTAAAACTCCTTTATCACTGCCAAATTTATTATTTTTCAAGGAAGCAATTATGTAATGATCAACTTTAACTTAGTGCAAGTCCAATATTGTGCAAATCAGATTATGGCCATAAGCAAACCCACAATTTGTCAACTCAAGGCTTTATGCACCCTTTAACTAGATTTAAGCAAGTATGTAAAAGTAGACAGTCTACAACGCGTCTATAAACAAGTGTCCTAGTGGGGTATCCTGGGCCCAAAGTAGGAAAAAACATCAGAAGAGAGGTATAAAAGGCCTCTATAAAACTACTATCTTTTTGCCAAATATTTTGATCCATTATTATATTTTTTTTTACAATAATACAGTCGAATTAAACGAGTGGCGGTGTAAGGTTTTTTCTTTTTCTTTTTTTTTTCTATCATATCATAACCAACTAGCATTGTGCTTTTATCAAACATAATAATCTCTAAGATTATGTTTGCGTAATTCGCACAGTATACGTATATGGCTTTAATCCATGCATTGAAAGCTGAAATTTAGCAGAATTACTCTGCAATAAGAACCTTGCTGTCCAAAATGCAGCATCATTGTACAATAGCAGCCTTTAGCAAAAAAGCTGTCCTGCTGCCTCTATCACTCTCATAATGTAATAATATTAGCTTGGGCTATTTACACTCTTTATTATTCAGCTTTCAACTGTGAAAAAGAAGGAGTCCATTTTAAAACAAAAAATATGTTGATGTCGATGTTTATTAGTAGAAATTATATAAGAGATCACACAAAAAAGGCTCGCTGACTATAACAATGCAATTTTTTTTCCTGTTGTTATTACATATCCAGCCTACAAATCCTGAAATTGATAAATTTATGCATTGCACCGTTCTTGATTATTGCTGCCCACCACAGAACTTCTTCACATCCGACATATCCTACTACTACACCAAGTTCCTACATCTTTTAACTCCATCGATATGTACAAGTGATGATGTTGTTGTCAGTCAAATTTCCCCAGCCAAAACCACATCAACAACTAAAGAAGATGCATCAATGCTAGCTGCATTTGTAATAATAATATACCCTCTTACTTGCCTCCAATGTGTTGGTTGGTCAGTATACCGCAAAAGTGTAGATAGAATAAATTCAAAATTTGGTAGCAGTGCATAATGAATACCAATTCCATCAGCAGCTGTACTTTTGGTATTATTATCTTACAGCCTGAATCATTGAATGGGTCTGTTTTCTGTTTTGTATCCTAGTATTTTGCAAGTGTTGTCAAGTTAGGCTACGGTACATCTTATACTCTAATACCTTATTATTAACAATTGAGTCAAACAAAATCACCGTATCCACCCAGTTCCTAATAGGCTGATGTACATCATTGTTGCCTGCACTATTCTGACCGGCAATGCTTTTGTTATTCTATAATTACTAGTGCTTGTTGTTGCCGCTTTACATGATGGATATAACAATTCGAGAAAGCCATTATTATTCTACATGGAATACTTACAAAGAAAAAAGCATTGTGTTTGGTTTGGTGGATTATGCCTGGCGGTAGCGTAGTAATGAGACTGTACTGATCAACGAAGAGAGAGAAAAAAAGCGCATTAATTGTAATATGGGTGAGCTGCATCATCTTAATCCTCACGCTAAGAGCGGTGGAAAATCACCGTGTAAATGCAGATGACGGAAATGTATCTTATTTTTAATACAAATATAAGAAAAAAAGAGGATTCTTATTCTCAGCAGAATAGTGTTCCTGCTTTTTATAAGGCATGTCACACAAGCATTTTTCTTTCTTTATTAAAGCCGTACAAGGAACATATAACGATCTTTTCTGCAATTTGCTATCTATTTGAGTACTCTCTGACTATGACTAACAGGTATTATGCTTCAAGCAGGCCGGGAATAATACAACATTATCTGTCTGTGTACCGCTTATAGTCATTGACATTGCCAAATGCTTGTTATCCTCTTTAAAAAATACTGTAGTAAAGCGGGGCGGTATTCCTAAATCAGTTGCCTCTGTGACGCAGAAATTGACCCTACTATTTTGCAGCTAATAGATCAATAATCACCAACACTTGCAACAATCATCATAACTAGCAATGTCTGTTTGTGTATTGTATAGTATAATAATAGTAGTGAGAATAAAGCATGCCTAGCTAACCAACATTTGAAGAGGACAGTGTGAATGACGAGGATATAATAGTGTCGATCATGAAAAAAGAAGAATAAAGAATGCTGTGGTGATTAGATCCTCCATTAGCATGACTCGTACAATTTGGATTAAAGTAGTAGATACATACGGTGAGAATACCTTTTAACAGAGAGGAGGGCAGCATGGAAATGTTAGCTATTATTCAACAATGATCATCACCACCACCGAGTAGTTACTGAATATAATACAAATGCGTATTGGTGATGGTGGATAAGAAAAAATCCACCATCATGTAACTCAGTTTCCTCATAATCCATCGCCTCATTACCATTCATCATTCATGGGTGTATACTCTCACTTAGTAACATATCTGACGCATAACATGATGGTAGTAGTAGTGGTGCTGCAGCATTTGAGCCATGGAAAATAATAACACAAACAGTTCCATTGTGCACTATAATTATCATCAACATCCCAATAATCTTTTTTCTATTTAGTATTGACATTTTAAAGCATAGTCAACAGCAGATTTTGTTTATGGTGGTGGTGGTGGTGGTGGTGGTATAATAATACTGTAGCTATTAAAGAAGAGCAGAAAATCTGCCCAGACATTAGACAGATTCTATTGAAGCTGCCAGACAAAAAGAAAGATTATCACAAAAACACCCACCTCTATTACTGCCAAGAGAAAGTTGATAAACTTCGGTAATCCTTGCAATGCAGCGAACGTCGTTGTACGTAGTACGAAAAATACATCTACTACTCCCACAACTGCAGATAATAAAGCTCTAACTTACCCTCATACGCTGACAATGACAATGTATTATGCAGCTTTGGCTCGTCATAACATGAGGTCTTAATACTAAAAAGAGATTTAGTCTCAGAAGTTTGGCCTGAGGTGTCTCTTTTTCTTTTGTTAGCGTCGGTCAATGTTTTAACAGATACTGGAGTTCGTTTTGAGTAGTCTGTATATTCGCTGATCCACTATTATTAGCTACAGTAGTGCCTTTACATTAAAGTAGTGTGCCCGACGATTCCTGAAAAACAATATTATTCAGAGTCAACGGCAATATTTCCAGCAGGTCGCATTATTTTGCCGATGGTATCCACCCTGCTGCTTTTCTAGTATTTTTCAAGTCGGTAGAAAGTAATACAGTTATACGTCTTTGAAAAGATTAGTGATACTGTATTAGAGGGGGTTTCTCCATAGCTTAATGCTTTTATAAACTGAAAGCTATTCAAAGCATCAACTGACATTAAGAATAAAACGTTTTACGCTGACGGAATTTCAATTTCTATTTTGCAATGAGAAAGTTAGCGTCAAAATCGTTGTGATTCAAAGGAAACTTTGGTTTTTCAGAAATTTAGCTGTAAGGATTGTACTCGGCCTAGCCTAGTTTCTAATACAGTTATGCGTAGCGTTTGAAGGGCTATCTACTGGTAGCAATAACACCAATAGTCTTGACCAAGAATGTAACGCAATTCTCTAAAATACAAAAAGTGATTTTTAGCCAAAATATCAAAATTTGTACAATAGACATATCATAAGAAAATGTGGATAAGTTGGCCTGCGTTATTTGGGTTGGTTTGCTGTTATAAACACCATAGTAAAAGTCTTTGTTTTCTGGGTCAAAAATGCAATCAACTGATTTTTCGTCTTTTGCAAAAGGGGTAGCTCATGGTTGTCGAGCCGTTTTTACCGATGTAAAAAAAATTGAGAAAAAGCATCAAGAAGTAACTGCTAGTTCACAGCGTTTATTTAGTACTATTATTCTGGTCTACAAAAACTTCCAACTCGAGAAATCACTCGTTAAATGCATTCAGATTTGGCTGTACAACATTAGCATATTATAGCGTAATAAGTGCTAGTCTACAGTAGTAGTATCCTGTTTGCCCGTGTATCAACGCTTCTGGTTGAAGTACACCTGCAGCATTTCAAAACGGTTGTATCCACAGTTACAAGTGAGGTTATAAAGAGTCTAAGGCGGTTTATAGAGTTTCTCATCACAGTAATGTTACCTATTGCTCCATATGGCTGATTTTTTTAACAGCAGCCAAAACTAGCACTATAGTGTTTTGCATTATTACGTTTATGATGAGGGCTACCAAAAGATCCATCATAGTCTGTATCTCGTCTTTCCTATACTTTATCACACTAATATTGACAATGCATTGGAGTACATCCCCATTGAATGACAACTCTTGTTGTTGACACCATGGTGGTGGTGGCCCAACTTTTGAGTAGCGAAGAATCATATAAACCTTTATACAATATTCTAACATGAAAGACATCCTAGCAATTCTATCTATCGACAATGGAAATCATGTATCAAATCAAAATGTATGGTCATGACGCACTAAAAGGCATTATGTTCTGTAGCAGTAGTGGCAAGAAGATTTAAATGGAATCCCGCGAATCTACTTTGGACTTTATGCATTTTTTCCCCCTTTTCTTTCTAATCCTTTTATTTCTTGAAAAGTCCATCCGATGCTAGTCAAAGATGAGGAAGCTTACTTTAGCTACCTTGAGTGCTTATTACCGTAGGGGGGTATCAACCAGAAGCGAATGCTGAGATGTTATATAAGTGCAGTAAGGTTTTAACATTTAGAAACTTCTCGTATCTAATTTATTCCATTATTAGTAGATAATGTCGCAGTGATAATATACTGCGGTATGCATCTGTTCATACTAAGTTTAGTGCTAGAAATGCGTGCAAACATACAGCAGTAATGTCGGTGCTGTTGTAGCTACTGCAGAACTACAAGGGCTTTCACAAGAGCGTTCGACGTACTGTAGTTCAACATTGCGCATTAGAGTCGGCAACAACAACGCAGTTACTAAATGGGAGGCGGGAAGGGCCCGATCGCATGTCGTGAAGTCGGCTCGAGGTAGTAAGAAGTACAACAGGAATCAGCTTTAACTGAGTTCAAGCACACAGAAGAGCAACAAGGGTGAACTGGGCAGGTCAATTCAGTGCCGTAATTAAGGCCATTATACTGTACAATTAGTATGCTGATAGAATGCAGCTAAAGTAATCTTTGTTTGTCATTGACTACACTACAAGACAGCATCATATCATGACTTTGATGGATATATACATGGTAAAATGGACACAGGCAGCCACTGATGGGATTAACCTTTGATGTTAGTAGTAAAAGGAGGAGGGGAATACGGAATGCTTTACGGAGTATCATGAAACCTACTAGATTATTTGCATGTTATACTCGACAACAACAAGAGAAGAGACCGTTGATGGGATACATTGAAATGCTGGTGGTATTTATTGTCTGCTATTATTGCCATTGATAATAATAAAAAAGCGGCTGCCAAACTCGATTATTGGCACCAAAGTGTAAAGTAAGTATCAAGCCCCATACTTTGCAGAAACTACTATTGAAATGGGCTGACAGAAGCACTGCGTCTATAGTTGTCGAAAGGAATGATGCTATACCAATTGAATTGTTGTTAATTGATCAAGGCGGTTTAGTGGATTACAACAGAAAATACGATGGTGGTATCTACTATGGTAGGATTTGGAACATCAAATGCCAGGACAACCACAAAATACAGATAGTTAAAGTCAACAATATAGCCATGTGCGTTTATCTTTACCATCTCGATATAGAATAAAAGCCTTTGATGTATTACGGTAATGTGAGATGGGAGCCAAAGCATCATCATTATTAACAGCATCGTATTGCTTGTAGTGCAAAAAATAAGCCTATGAATCATACCAAGTGCTGCTGAACTATTCTGTACAAGTATCGGATGACATTGTGCATTCAACAACAACAACAACAACAACAACAACAGCAACGTAAAAAGATGGGTGAATGAACAGTGTTTTTCATAAAGCCAATTATCCGGATGAAGCAGTTATACGGTCATTTAGATTTACTGTATAAGCGTATCATACTGTGCCCATGGCCTGACAGGGACTCATAAGCCACAAGTTGCAGGGGTATATAAAAGTGTGAAATTTTTTTTTTTACCTTGCTCTTATCTCTTTGCTCTTCTGTGTTCTTTGAACTCAAAGGTAAGTTTTTTGGTACAAGCAATAACTACAGCATCAGAAACTGACATTATCATGTACACTGCTTTTACCAGAGTCAGCCTGGCAACGACAAGAACAATGTGAGAAACCAGTTTTTCTTGGTAGAATAGCAACCCCATCCTTGATCTGGTTCCCTTGCTTGCAATAGACTCAAGACGCGGCCCCTGCTATGCTATCGCCTCTTTTTTTTTTGGTCTTTTAATATCCCTTCCTCCTCCCCTTTTTTTATGCTCTCTATTCTTTACTCTGCCTCTTTGCCGTCATTTCTACTTTGATTACCCTCCTCTCTTTTTTTTTTTTTGGGCAAATGATGGTCTTTTTTTTTGGCGTCTTCTTTTTCTTTCTTTGTTGAGTGTGATTTCATTCTCAAGCCAGCGGTGGAAAAAGCGGTTAACAGCGATCAAAGGTGAATCAAGATCGTAACGATACTCCAGTAGCAAAATAGCCGGTCTACCTTCGTTCCGTGAGTTGGCTAAGGCTAATGCATCCACTTGAGCTTCCATTTTTTTTTTCAAGCAAGGTACACCAATTTGATTGTGCTGCATTTGTTGCATGCCCATATCAGACAACTTAAAATCTGATTCCTTCCTATTCCTAGAGCCCTAGTAATTTGGATAGAACATGATGATTTTGCATTCGATAGTGCCTACCTTCTCGTGGTGAATGTGTCAGTAGTATATACTACTATAGTATTATACGAAGCTAAATGGTACTACTTTGTTTATTATAATTTCAATAAAAATTGGTCTTTTCTTTTGCAATTTCAAAGTGTTTCTGATAGTTTCATTTTCAATTGAGTATCGTAGCTGCATATCAAGTTTGTTGCCTGGCGTGAAATTAGTTGGATTCTTTTCAATAACATTTACATTGACATATGCTCATGAGGCTCTGATAATCAGCAAGTACCAGAGAGTTTCTTTCCTTGGGTCATTTGTTTACTTAAAAGTCGAATTAACTGCCTCTTTAATATGGAAGAAGCTTTGCAAAATCTAAGCAATGTGGTCAATAAGTTCTGCATCTGCGTATGAGAAGCCTGAGTATACAATATTATGAGTTTGCATGGTGCTCACAGGCTGCAGAATCAATATCGTTTTTGGATGTTGCTTTGGAGATAGCGACATTGTGATGGTGATAAGTATCTATGTATGGGATTTGTTAAATCGCTGACCGCTTTATTCAGATATTATCCTTGTAAATTGTTAATTGTCATTGCAAAAGACACCACCTTTACGGGAGACTGCATTATCGTCAGGAAATTATATGGCAATGTCTTAGGAAACGTTGATATTGTAAAGCAAGAGATTCTGTCAGCTGTATCTGATTCTTTAGGAGTCTTTACCTAGAGCATGTATTGTCTAATTTGTCGTATTATACCGGAATGTGTTGTGTCACTGCATAATCCGCTTTTAGGATTGAAATTCATTAAAAGCATGATAGAAATGCCAGACTTATATTTTGAGCCTGCTGGCGGCAGTAGTGAAGGTGAAAGTGTTTGTGAATACTCTAAAACGTAGGTATTTATTTCTCAGTTGTTCAAATCCGATTAGGCTGCACTAACTTGGAAGAAGAGTACAGAGTTATCTTTTTACCAACTATATCATCTTCCCCTATGTTGGCGTTAATCGCACCAATATTCACATTATTTCAGCAAACTGTATCTGTTTTTCTGAAGAACTTACTCTTTTTTTGAAGGAAGTTGTAGGGCATTTTCTGGATGTATGTCTTAATTGAATGGATGATGAAGATCGTTCATTTTCCCGAAAAAAAAAGGACCAGAACAATGGTACAAATCATGAACAATACTCCATAAATCATTATTTCTTTCCAGCCTGTGTACTCTTTATCTTTTATATCATTTAAATTGGCGAGACCCATCTTTTTAGTTAATGTAAGTTCACTCAATATTGGCCACAGTCTAGAAGATATCGAAGCAATATCAATAGTTTTAGGACAACTGCTGCTCGTCGTCAGAACAGGAAAAATTTAGGCAGAATTACCGCCCAAAAAACTAGGTACCCAACGAGATAGGATATCATCAGCACAGTTACAGACATTGCGAAATGTTCTGCCAGGACCTTCAAGACGTTATCGATGTTACACTGGCATTTCATCTTAAAATATCAGTGCTGAGAGCGCCAGCGAAATTCGTAAGGCCGCTTTTCTTTTTGAAAGCTAGTTGAACGTCAATAGGAGTGAAATTCAGGACCAGCTGAATGAGTCCCAAGCAGTATACTAGATCTTTTCCAAACTGTTTACTGTTCAAGAACATTACAAAAGCTTTGAGAAAATTTTAACCAGATATTTGCCGATAAAAGCAATATATTACACAGGATTGACCTCGAAAAATACCCAGTGGCAAAAGTCATTTACAGTTCTCAAGTTTGCGGATAATGGGACATCATTTACAACTACTAGCCGGAAACAAACGTAGTATGGCTTTCTATCGGCAGACCAGCATTTATACATGCGCGTAATGAATACGCAACTGTTTGCTGTTGTTTTTCACTGTTTTATATCTTGATGCTATGACATAAATTCAAGAAATTGCTAATAAAGTAAATGTTCAAAGCTATCGTTATTGGATTTGCGTCATTGTAATGAAATTCAACAATTAGAGTGGAGCGACTCTCTTTTAGCACGTTATAAACTCTTGACTGTAGCCATGAGGGGTCACAACACACAGCCTGTTTGTTTCCAGCATAACAGATTGGTTTCTTCGTGCATGACACACATTCGAACAATATTCAAAGCAGCTTGCACATGAACGCTATAGAAACAATCTAACAAATATTTGGCAGCTTCATCATTTATAACGGCTTGCTGTTTCTGTTTTGAACCTTGTTTGGTCAGAATATGTGTAGATGTACTCGCTGATACACTTGATTTTTTTTTTTGCACACTCGCATATACTGTACGGTACTTTCAGATTGATATGCGCATTGTAATTTTCTGAGATATACGGATTATTGTATCACCAAATTACCCATTCATCTGTTCTGTTAAACTTATGTATTCATTGTGCTCATAATATCTGAAACGGACTCGATTTCACCGGCTATCTCTTCTTCTACAATACATGGGATATAGGTTTTCAGTTGTTCTTGTTGAAGATCGAAACTGCTTTTGGAATTTCTTAAACCAAATTTCATGTTCTAGTGCATCCTTCACTATCTACGGAGACTTTGAATTCAAATGATCCTAGAAACCACGCATCGTACTGAAAGTAAAAGTAGCATGTGATTTTGGTTTAAGAACTCTGTCAAAAATTTCAGCAGAGGTAATTCAGTTGGCTCGTTTAGCTGCTGTATTCAATCCGTCTGCTTTGTTGTCAAGAAACAGTACAATCTGATCATAAGAGAGGAAGTCCCGCTCCTAATACTCAATGGTAGACACAATTCCCTTATACTTACCAAAGCTATTGTTTTGGTTCTTTTATAAAGGAGATCACTGTGGTGCTTCAAGTTCGACATTCGAGCAACGAAGCTAGGCCGATGAGCGCATGTTTGACCAGGCAAAAGCTCAATATATGTGTACCTCCCTTCAATTAAGGTGGGCAGTAAAGATGATGATCAGCAAAGTAGACTTGCCAAGGCACCATCAATAGCAATAGTTGCATTCAGGTACATCTGCTGTAGAAGTCACTGTCCACCTGTGAAGCAGCTTGCAAAATGAATGTACTTTCAACCATCTCCAGGTCTTTATCAGCAGCATTTATAGCATCAGCAATACTTTTGTACAGATCAACTCTTAGTCTAGTGACATTATACTAATAAACAGGGTGCCAGTTCAAAAAATGCTTAATATTTCCACGGTGGCGTATTGATAGTACCTATCTGACGCTTATTTTGTTCAAGGTTTGACATTTCGTACTGGGAGTACCTCAAATAATGACTGAGAAATACACATCAATAGCATACGTCCTCCTCATAAACAACAGTTGACATAAGGTTTTTTGGTCTTGGATGTCTATTTTTGCGTAGATATTTTGAACGACACCAGAGACTCAATGCTTGCTGTATGATATCAGCTTCAAAATCTTAAGCTTTGTTGTATATTTGCCAATGCATACGTTATGAAGGTTTTTTTAACTTTAATTAGTCCTGCGATCTAACAGAAATACGCTGAATGCTAGTGCTGCAGACCAAAAAACATGATTATCCAGATGATGAATATCGTCTCTTTCTGTCAACCAGTATTACATCCTAGTTAGTTCGTCTTTACATAGAAAAATGGGATCAGATTGCCGGTATTTCATCACTATCAGGCTACTTGTACAGTGGTATTCACGTCAAATTTAACATCAAACATACCACACGTTTAAAACCTACTTGGATATGGCGCTATTAATATATTGAAAACACTCTTCACATTTTGTAAAGCTTCTTCCATATTAAAGAGACAGTTAATTCGACTTTTAAGTAAACAAATGACCCAAGGAAAGAAACTCTCTGGTACTTGCTGATTATCAGAGCCTCATGAGCATATGTCAATGTAAATGTTATTGAAAAGAATCCAACTAATTTCACGCCAGGCAACAAACTTGATATGCAGCTACGATACTCAATTGAAAATGAAACTATCAGAAACACTTTGAAATTGCAAAAGAAAAGACCAATTTTTATTGAAATTATAATAAACAAAGTAGTACCATTTAGCTTCGTATAATACTATAGTAGTATATACTACTGACACATTCACCACGAGAAGGTAGGCACTATCGAATGCAAAATCATCATGTTCTATCCAAATTACTAGGGCTCTAGGAATAGGAAGGAATCAGATTTTAAGTTGTCTGATATGGGCATGCAACAAATGCAGCACAATCAAATTGGTGTACCTTGCTTGAAAAAAAAAATGGAAGCTCAAGTGGATGCATTAGCCTTAGCCAACTCACGGAACGAAGGTAGACCGGCTATTTTGCTACTGGAGTATCGTTACGATCTTGATTCACCTTTGATCGCTGTTAACCGCTTTTTCCACCGCTGGCTTGAGAATGAAATCACACTCAACAAAGAAAGAAAAAGAAGACGCCAAAAAAAAAGACCATCATTTGCCCAAAAAAAAAAAAAGAGAGGAGGGTAATCAAAGTAGAAATGACGGCAAAGAGGCAGAGTAAAGAATAGAGAGCATAAAAAAAGGGGAGGAGGAAGGGATATTAAAAGACCAAAAAAAAAGAGGCGATAGCATAGCAGGGGCCGCGTCTTGAGTCTATTGCAAGCAAGGGAACCAGATCAAGGATGGGGTTGCTATTCTACCAAGAAAAACTGGTTTCTCACATTGTTCTTGTCGTTGCCAGGCTGACTCTGGTAAAAGCAGTGTACATGATAATGTCAGTTTCTGATGCTGTAGTTATTGCTTGTACCAAAAAACTTACCTTTGAGTTCAAAGAACACAGAAGAGCAAAGAGATAAGAGCAAGGTAAAAAAAAAAATTTCACACTTTTATATACCCCTGCAACTTGTGGCTTATGAGTCCCTGTCAGGCCATGGGCACAGTATGATACGCTTATACAGTAAATCTAAATGACCGTATAACTGCTTCATCCGGATAATTGGCTTTATGAAAAACACTGTTCATTCACCCATCTTTTTACGTTGCTGTTGTTGTTGTTGTTGTTGTTGTTGTTGAATGCACAATGTCATCCGATACTTGTACAGAATAGTTCAGCAGCACTTGGTATGATTCATAGGCTTATTTTTTGCACTACAAGCAATACGATGCTGTTAATAATGATGATGCTTTGGCTCCCATCTCACATTACCGTAATACATCAAAGGCTTTTATTCTATATCGAGATGGTAAAGATAAACGCACATGGCTATATTGTTGACTTTAACTATCTGTATTTTGTGGTTGTCCTGGCATTTGATGTTCCAAATCCTACCATAGTAGATACCACCATCGTATTTTCTGTTGTAATCCACTAAACCGCCTTGATCAATTAACAACAATTCAATTGGTATAGCATCATTCCTTTCGACAACTATAGACGCAGTGCTTCTGTCAGCCCATTTCAATAGTAGTTTCTGCAAAGTATGGGGCTTGATACTTACTTTACACTTTGGTGCCAATAATCGAGTTTGGCAGCCGCTTTTTTATTATTATCAATGGCAATAATAGCAGACAATAAATACCACCAGCATTTCAATGTATCCCATCAACGGTCTCTTCTCTTGTTGTTGTCGAGTATAACATGCAAATAATCTAGTAGGTTTCATGATACTCCGTAAAGCATTCCGTATTCCCCTCCTCCTTTTACTACTAACATCAAAGGTTAATCCCATCAGTGGCTGCCTGTGTCCATTTTACCATGTATATATCCATCAAAGTCATGATATGATGCTGTCTTGTAGTGTAGTCAATGACAAACAAAGATTACTTTAGCTGCATTCTATCAGCATACTAATTGTACAGTATAATGGCCTTAATTACGGCACTGAATTGACCTGCCCAGTTCACCCTTGTTGCTCTTCTGTGTGCTTGAACTCAGTTAAAGCTGATTCCTGTTGTACTTCTTACTACCTCGAGCCGACTTCACGACATGCGATCGGGCCCTTCCCGCCTCCCATTTAGTAACTGCGTTGTTGTTGCCGACTCTAATGCGCAATGTTGAACTACAGTACGTCGAACGCTCTTGTGAAAGCCCTTGTAGTTCTGCAGTAGCTACAACAGCACCGACATTACTGCTGTATGTTTGCACGCATTTCTAGCACTAAACTTAGTATGAACAGATGCATACCGCAGTATATTATCACTGCGACATTATCTACTAATAATGGAATAAATTAGATACGAGAAGTTTCTAAATGTTAAAACCTTACTGCACTTATATAACATCTCAGCATTCGCTTCTGGTTGATACCCCCCTACGGTAATAAGCACTCAAGGTAGCTAAAGTAAGCTTCCTCATCTTTGACTAGCATCGGATGGACTTTTCAAGAAATAAAAGGATTAGAAAGAAAAGGGGGAAAAAATGCATAAAGTCCAAAGTAGATTCGCGGGATTCCATTTAAATCTTCTTGCCACTACTGCTACAGAACATAATGCCTTTTAGTGCGTCATGACCATACATTTTGATTTGATACATGATTTCCATTGTCGATAGATAGAATTGCTAGGATGTCTTTCATGTTAGAATATTGTATAAAGGTTTATATGATTCTTCGCTACTCAAAAGTTGGGCCACCACCACCATGGTGTCAACAACAAGAGTTGTCATTCAATGGGGATGTACTCCAATGCATTGTCAATATTAGTGTGATAAAGTATAGGAAAGACGAGATACAGACTATGATGGATCTTTTGGTAGCCCTCATCATAAACGTAATAATGCAAAACACTATAGTGCTAGTTTTGGCTGCTGTTAAAAAAATCAGCCATATGGAGCAATAGGTAACATTACTGTGATGAGAAACTCTATAAACCGCCTTAGACTCTTTATAACCTCACTTGTAACTGTGGATACAACCGTTTTGAAATGCTGCAGGTGTACTTCAACCAGAAGCGTTGATACACGGGCAAACAGGATACTACTACTGTAGACTAGCACTTATTACGCTATAATATGCTAATGTTGTACAGCCAAATCTGAATGCATTTAACGAGTGATTTCTCGAGTTGGAAGTTTTTGTAGACCAGAATAATAGTACTAAATAAACGCTGTGAACTAGCAGTTACTTCTTGATGCTTTTTCTCAATTTTTTTTACATCGGTAAAAACGGCTCGACAACCATGAGCTACCCCTTTTGCAAAAGACGAAAAATCAGTTGATTGCATTTTTGACCCAGAAAACAAAGACTTTTACTATGGTGTTTATAACAGCAAACCAACCCAAATAACGCAGGCCAACTTATCCACATTTTCTTATGATATGTCTATTGTACAAATTTTGATATTTTGGCTAAAAATCACTTTTTGTATTTTAGAGAATTGCGTTACATTCTTGGTCAAGACTATTGGTGTTATTGCTACCAGTAGATAGCCCTTCAAACGCTACGCATAACTGTATTAGAAACTAGGCTAGGCCGAGTACAATCCTTACAGCTAAATTTCTGAAAAACCAAAGTTTCCTTTGAATCACAACGATTTTGACGCTAACTTTCTCATTGCAAAATAGAAATTGAAATTCCGTCAGCGTAAAACGTTTTATTCTTAATGTCAGTTGATGCTTTGAATAGCTTTCAGTTTATAAAAGCATTAAGCTATGGAGAAACCCCCTCTAATACAGTATCACTAATCTTTTCAAAGACGTATAACTGTATTACTTTCTACCGACTTGAAAAATACTAGAAAAGCAGCAGGGTGGATACCATCGGCAAAATAATGCGACCTGCTGGAAATATTGCCGTTGACTCTGAATAATATTGTTTTTCAGGAATCGTCGGGCACACTACTTTAATGTAAAGGCACTACTGTAGCTAATAATAGTGGATCAGCGAATATACAGACTACTCAAAACGAACTCCAGTATCTGTTAAAACATTGACCGACGCTAACAAAAGAAAAAGAGACACCTCAGGCCAAACTTCTGAGACTAAATCTCTTTTTAGTATTAAGACCTCATGTTATGACGAGCCAAAGCTGCATAATACATTGTCATTGTCAGCGTATGAGGGTAAGTTAGAGCTTTATTATCTGCAGTTGTGGGAGTAGTAGATGTATTTTTCGTACTACGTACAACGACGTTCGCTGCATTGCAAGGATTACCGAAGTTTATCAACTTTCTCTTGGCAGTAATAGAGGTGGGTGTTTTTGTGATAATCTTTCTTTTTGTCTGGCAGCTTCAATAGAATCTGTCTAATGTCTGGGCAGATTTTCTGCTCTTCTTTAATAGCTACAGTATTATTATACCACCACCACCACCACCACCACCATAAACAAAATCTGCTGTTGACTATGCTTTAAAATGTCAATACTAAATAGAAAAAAGATTATTGGGATGTTGATGATAATTATAGTGCACAATGGAACTGTTTGTGTTATTATTTTCCATGGCTCAAATGCTGCAGCACCACTACTACTACCATCATGTTATGCGTCAGATATGTTACTAAGTGAGAGTATACACCCATGAATGATGAATGGTAATGAGGCGATGGATTATGAGGAAACTGAGTTACATGATGGTGGATTTTTTCTTATCCACCATCACCAATACGCATTTGTATTATATTCAGTAACTACTCGGTGGTGGTGATGATCATTGTTGAATAATAGCTAACATTTCCATGCTGCCCTCCTCTCTGTTAAAAGGTATTCTCACCGTATGTATCTACTACTTTAATCCAAATTGTACGAGTCATGCTAATGGAGGATCTAATCACCACAGCATTCTTTATTCTTCTTTTTTCATGATCGACACTATTATATCCTCGTCATTCACACTGTCCTCTTCAAATGTTGGTTAGCTAGGCATGCTTTATTCTCACTACTATTATTATACTATACAATACACAAACAGACATTGCTAGTTATGATGATTGTTGCAAGTGTTGGTGATTATTGATCTATTAGCTGCAAAATAGTAGGGTCAATTTCTGCGTCACAGAGGCAACTGATTTAGGAATACCGCCCCGCTTTACTACAGTATTTTTTAAAGAGGATAACAAGCATTTGGCAATGTCAATGACTATAAGCGGTACACAGACAGATAATGTTGTATTATTCCCGGCCTGCTTGAAGCATAATACCTGTTAGTCATAGTCAGAGAGTACTCAAATAGATAGCAAATTGCAGAAAAGATCGTTATATGTTCCTTGTACGGCTTTAATAAAGAAAGAAAAATGCTTGTGTGACATGCCTTATAAAAAGCAGGAACACTATTCTGCTGAGAATAAGAATCCTCTTTTTTTCTTATATTTGTATTAAAAATAAGATACATTTCCGTCATCTGCATTTACACGGTGATTTTCCACCGCTCTTAGCGTGAGGATTAAGATGATGCAGCTCACCCATATTACAATTAATGCGCTTTTTTTCTCTCTCTTCGTTGATCAGTACAGTCTCATTACTACGCTACCGCCAGGCATAATCCACCAAACCAAACACAATGCTTTTTTCTTTGTAAGTATTCCATGTAGAATAATAATGGCTTTCTCGAATTGTTATATCCATCATGTAAAGCGGCAACAACAAGCACTAGTAATTATAGAATAACAAAAGCATTGCCGGTCAGAATAGTGCAGGCAACAATGATGTACATCAGCCTATTAGGAACTGGGTGGATACGGTGATTTTGTTTGACTCAATTGTTAATAATAAGGTATTAGAGTATAAGATGTACCGTAGCCTAACTTGACAACACTTGCAAAATACTAGGATACAAAACAGAAAACAGACCCATTCAATGATTCAGGCTGTAAGATAATAATACCAAAAGTACAGCTGCTGATGGAATTGGTATTCATTATGCACTGCTACCAAATTTTGAATTTATTCTATCTACACTTTTGCGGTATACTGACCAACCAACACATTGGAGGCAAGTAAGAGGGTATATTATTATTACAAATGCAGCTAGCATTGATGCATCTTCTTTAGTTGTTGATGTGGTTTTGGCTGGGGAAATTTGACTGACAACAACATCATCACTTGTACATATCGATGGAGTTAAAAGATGTAGGAACTTGGTGTAGTAGTAGGATATGTCGGATGTGAAGAAGTTCTGTGGTGGGCAGCAATAATCAAGAACGGTGCAATGCATAAATTTATCAATTTCAGGATTTGTAGGCTGGATATGTAATAACAACAGGAAAAAAAATTGCATTGTTATAGTCAGCGAGCCTTTTTTGTGTGATCTCTTATATAATTTCTACTAATAAACATCGACATCAACATATTTTTTGTTTTAAAATGGACTCCTTCTTTTTCACAGTTGAAAGCTGAATAATAAAGAGTGTAAATAGCCCAAGCTAATATTATTACATTATGAGAGTGATAGAGGCAGCAGGACAGCTTTTTTGCTAAAGGCTGCTATTGTACAATGATGCTGCATTTTGGACAGCAAGGTTCTTATTGCAGAGTAATTCTGCTAAATTTCAGCTTTCAATGCATGGATTAAAGCCATATACGTATACTGTGCGAATTACGCAAACATAATCTTAGAGATTATTATGTTTGATAAAAGCACAATGCTAGTTGGTTATGATATGATAGAAAAAAAAAAGAAAAAGAAAAAACCTTACACCGCCACTCGTTTAATTCGACTGTATTATTGTAAAAAAAAATATAATAATGGATCAAAATATTTGGCAAAAAGATAGTAGTTTTATAGAGGCCTTTTATACCTCTCTTCTGATGTTTTTTCCTACTTTGGGCCCAGGATACCCCACTAGGACACTTGTTTATAGACGCGTTGTAGACTGTCTACTTTTACATACTTGCTTAAATCTAGTTAAAGGGTGCATAAAGCCTTGAGTTGACAAATTGTGGGTTTGCTTATGGCCATAATCTGATTTGCACAATATTGGACTTGCACTAAGTTAAAGTTGATCATTACATAATTGCTTCCTTGAAAAATAATAAATTTGGCAGTGATAAAGGAGTTTTAATTATTTCTTGCAAATCCAAAACTTTTGTTCAAAAATGCTTTCATTTGACAAAAAGTTTTATTTTTCCCAAATTTATCTATAGAGATTGAAACTATCTCGCCATACTTTATAGAGCTTTTATATGCAGCTTTTAGTTACGCATCTAATGATACTAAAAACATAATACTTTTTGACCAAGAATGTTGAGCAAAACTTGCGTACCTGAAAAACAGTTTACCGACAGAATGTCGAAATTCCATATATAAACATACCATAAACAAACTTTTAGATACTGCACCTAATTGCTAGAAATCATTTGATACTATAAACATCATAGTAAAAGTCTTTGTTTTCGGGGTCAAAAGCTAGATAAACTAAATTTTGATGTTTCCCTAAAGGAGTAGCTCATGGAAAAATGAAAGTCTCATCAATCCCAAAAAAAAAAATGCGAAAATGCATCAGTCTCTAACTGCTAGTCAAGAGTAATTGTTGTGTACTGTTCTGGTGGCCTGAAACAGCTTCTAACTCGAGAAATAACTCATTGAATGCATTCGAGTTTGGCTTTGTTTTAGTGTACATTTGCTTAATAAAAGCTAATAATGTAAGCATGCTGTCTGCTTATACCACTGTATATGGATCTTTCCAATTGAATTAAACCTGGATCATTGTGAAAATAGGCTTGTTCTTCACAGTTACATGTAAGATTATCAAGAATTTGATGCAGTTCCTCGCAGCCTGTATCACAGTGACGACATTCTACAGTATGTCTTTTGTGCGATTAAATGGCCGTGGGGCTCAGATTGTTCGACAGCAGCCTGAATTATTATGTGCAGATTATCATGTTAGTAAATACCATCACATTGTATCTGGAGTGATATTGCGTCGAGACCAGTAGTCGATAACACTGCTCAGATTCACTAGTTTCAGATTGTGCACATTATGGCAATATAATGCTTTATTTACACATAATGCGAAATAATTCAAGCATTTATTCACACTAATCAATACAAGAAGCAGATTATTCGAGCAGTGGAGCAGCTCCCAACCAAAAACACCTAGACTGTAATAGATCAGGATTTCCAATGATGGTTTATATATATGTGAGGTATTATATAGTTGGCTGATTCTATGAGGCAGGCTTTGGCGTTACTAATTGCAATGAATATCACTAGTATACAACTAATACCTATGATCGCTCAACGGGATCATCGATTGGTTATAGATGTTAGGTATATATGTGATCCAAGGTATAGTTATTGGGGGATTATAAATATAGAATGGGAAGAGAGAAGAACAGATAAATTCACTAAGGTTCATTTGATCTATGGCTTAAGAGTATTTATATGGATTAGGGAATTATAATGATCGGAAACTGGCATTGCTGAATGTCAGCTATGTGATGATTGTAGCTAGATTATTACATAGACATACACAGCAATAGCTGATTTCCAACTGTCAAATGTTCATCATCATGAGCAATGAGTTTTTTTTTTTTTTATCAGACCATCATTTTTGAATATTTCAGGCTGACAAGCTATCATCATAGGTACTAGATCATCAAATTTAGTATGGCTACTCGGCCTACTGGGCCCTATAATGGGTTTAATTTCAGAGATCATCATCATCAGAGATACGAATATTAACAGAACCGCTTTCGATTTTAATAAGAAATACAGGCTTTTTTTTAAATCCATCCAGCCTTTTTACAAAGCCTGTCACACCTTATATTGCCTATTATACCACCTGTGAAGTTTATAGCTTGATATAAGTGCAATGTAATGATCTAGCTACAATCATCATATAGCTGACATTCAGCAATGTCAGTTTCCTATCGTTATAATTCCCTAATCCATATAAATACTCTTAAGCCGTAGATCAAATGAACCCTAGTGAACTTATCTGTTCTTCTCCCTTCCTTTTCTATATTTATTATTCCCCAATAAATATACCTTTGATCACATATATACTTAACATCTATAACCAATCGATTTTCCTGTTGACCAATCATAGGTATTAATTGTATACTAGTGATATTCATTGCAATTAGTAACACCAAAAAAGCCTGTATCATAGAATCAGCCAATTATATATATACCTTACATATATAAGCCATCATCGAAAATCCTGATCTATGACAGATTTGGTCTGTTTTTGACCTATGAAGGCAAGGCCCTAGATCGTATCTGAGTTTTTTGGTCTGATGAATTTTGTTTATTTCTCCATGTAGAGTCAAGCTAGAGCCTCGAGTAAGAGCTAAAACGATATAAAACGTCTTGCGCTACAATAATTACTAGAATTGCAAGCAATGTTATGTTGGTACAGATCGAGATATTATCGAAAAACCACCAAAATTCGACGAAAAATATTTTGTCTGTTTAAGACGTCTAGTGTTGATCAAATCAGACAAAATTAATGTCATTCGATGCGCCTTCAAATTCTACACAAGTTTGATATAAACTTGAACAAGTGTTTCTTACCAACTATCGCCAAGTTTAGGTCATAACTGATCTCATGATGAATACGGCCTCATTCGAAGCAATAGGGATTTCAACCTCAGTTTGATATCAGCTACCCTATATCCAGAGTACACTCGTGACGTCAAGTTTGCAACTTTTTTTTTTCCCTTCCCATTCCCCCGTTTTTCTTTTTCCATACCCCCGTTTTTAATACTACTTTTACTGCTAAACAACCTATTATTCATCTTATCATTGAAGGCGATTATCGTAGAAAGGCCATAAAGCCTGCGATTGTTGCTAGCATATGTAGATGAGTGTGCTTACTGCATCGATTGTCCAAGTCAATTATTAATTAGTTATTCTTTTTCTTTGTGGACTAGAATAGCTACCGACGACGACTGCTTCAAAACAAAAGAGAACAACAACGCAACAACTGGTGAACACTGCTTCGACTTCTTACGGCATTGCCGCCGCCACCACCGCTTTTCTGAAGTCTTATCAATTGTCTTTTCTGAATACGGTATGTACCATTGGTTATTACTTTTCATTGAATCATCGTAACTAACTGAATTTTCTTTTATTTTTAGGGAATGTTTTTTGTGTATATTCGAAACTCCAGCAAGACCTCTGGTGGTGCTATTTCTCGCTGCTTTGACGACACTCTTCTCTGAAACATGTCATTTGCAATGCTGTTCTTGCCTGGTTTAGTGCTGTCTGCTAGTTATTAGTAGCGCTGTTCCTCTCTTCTTCTTCTGCTGGTTTCGTACTGTCTGCAAGACGTTATGGGTAGTGCTTTTCTCTCTCGTTTCTTGGTTCTATCTACAAGTCATGCCAAGTGGCGTTGTTACTCTCTGGTTTGGTGCTGTCTTTTGCATGTCATTTGTATTGCTACGTTTCTCGAATTCAATGGATCAGGTTAGTTTCAATGATGTCTGCTGTTCAATAATATCTTACTGATTGCACGAATTTGACAGAATATAGGCATCAAGCACAAGGTGGTGCTCCTCCAGGATATTAGATACAGAACAACCTGTTGTGAATTGCTCAACAAGTAAGTATAAATGACGTAGATTGTTCGATACATTACTGACTATTATTTTTTTTATTCTTTTGATGTAATTTGTAGGCAACAAGTATAAGGTCATAACGAAGAATGGATGATGATGAATGATGGATACTGGATGTAACCGGAGCTGCTAAAAGCTGATCAAGTAAGTATATTATAATATGACGTTGATTGAAGAATGTAAGACTAATTATATTATCTTGACTATCTATAGGAAAGCGCATGACAACGATCATGGACACTACTGGATGCTGTAGAACATCAGCCAAGTTATATTTTTCTGTCAAGGACAACCATAGCAATAGTAGTAGATACAACCCATTTTGCGTTTTTGATAGTTTATTTTTCTTCCCCTTATTTGCCTTGACTCTCTTTTTTTCTTTGGCTTTTCGCGCTTATTTTCTTTTTTTTTTTACTTTCATCTACATGTAATGTTATTACCCTCACTATTTTTTTTTCTTTCTATGTTTCTGTGAAGCATACCTTTTTTTTTTTACGTTGAGTGGATGTGCCTATCACTGAAGCTCAACAATAACTAGATTCCGAGGCTAGGATTAGATAGGCTGTGTTATGTCAAAAGTCAAAGATAATTAAATCTGCCAAAGAATTACACTTTTATTCACAATGCATCCAGAGGATGCATTTATATACTTTTCATTATACTGGGGTCTACAGTATAATGATGAACTATCATACCATGCGATTACTATCTACCAATAAGTGACATGTAAATCATGCTTCTCATGATTTACCCAAAGGTGATTAAGAATAGCCTAAGACCTTGAGTGTGAGACTTTACTACCATATTTGATATAACAGGCTGGTCCAAACTTAACTGTTTCTACTTACTTAGCGACAGTTGAGGGTCTTAATAAACATAATTCCTCATGTTAGGGGTGTAGTAAGGCACGCTCTAGCACCTGAGGGGTGGTCTAATTGAAGTACTACCTAATTGCATTTTTGGGTAGTACTTCAAATTCCGCCTAACATCATTGCAGAGGAGAACTATGGCAAAATTTTTCTAGGTTTTTCATATATGTAGAGGTAACAAATAGACATAGCTTTTCTACGTTTCTGGGCTGTTTCATGCGTTTTTTTCATTGTTTGAAGTGATTTGAACACTACACTATTTATCTGCCAGAATAGTAAAAGATAGCTTAAGCAGCTCAGCTTCAACTGGAGATTGAAGTGGGTAATTGAAATACTTGAGTTTGAAGAATAAAGTCTTTGTTTCAAACCAAGAATAAGGTAAATTTTGTACGAGCTTGCGTACCTTAAGAATTACAAGGGAACTGTCAAGAATAATAGTAGAGATGTCAAGATTGGATTGTAATGATAACGATCTGTCAAATAGAAAGAAGTTCAGTCAATCAATTAGTCATTCAAATTAACCATTACAATAGTCACCTAGAAATTTATGTCTTTTAGAAATTCTTATAAATAGTAGATGTGAAATTGAAGCCTCCATAGAAAATATCTTGGTTTTCCGTATCTTGTCAACGTATTGGTATTTTTATATATTTATTTTTACGAATCCTACAATTATTATGCGAAAAAACCTGTAAAAATTCTGTAAATAGCATGTAGATTTAAAAGTTTGAAGTTTGAATAGAATGTTGTAAGTTGTATGCTTGTGTGCAGGTATTATGCGCAGCATAATACAGCAGGAGTGAGTAACAACTGTTATGTTGTCAAAAGTCAAAGATAATTAAATCTGCCAACAAAGAGTTACACTTTTATTCACAATGCATCCAGAGGATGCATTTATATACTTTTCATTATACTGGGGTCTACAGTATAATGATGAGCTATCATACCATGCGATTACTATCTACCAATAAGTGACATGTAAATCATGCTTCTCATGATTTACCCAAAGGTGGTTAAGAATAGCCCAAGACCTTGAGTGTGAGACTTTACTACCGTATTTGATATAACAACAAGGACGCGTAGTGCAGCACAATAGCTTTATTTAGTCATAGCAAGAAGATGTGAGTGGTGCCATTAGATGGCTAATCTGTATCTTGGTGCAATTACGTTCCTGTAGTGTGGTAGCCTATGGCATTGCGTTCCTGGAAATGGGTTTCAATGCTGATAAATGTTCTTCCACCAAATTTACTATGAAGGACGTTTTGTCCATTATTTGTACCTTGTCTCTTGTCTAATTAGTGATCTGTCAAGTCATATCCACGAAGCGTTTGTTTACTGGGTTAATGCTTATACAATTATCCTCTATCTTGGACCAAGGTCCTATTGCTGTGGCACTGTCAAATAACTATATATCCCTTCGATTCTTACACTAGTTTTAATCCTTATTCAGTCATCTTGGAATAATACAATAGATATATTTACTTTTTCTAATTGTATTTTTCTGTCTATATTCCATTATTCTAAATATTTGTAATGATGTATGTGCCCCTTCGCGCGGTATTCGTACTAAAATTGATGTATCTTTTGTTTATGTAAAAAAATGACTGATTCCGAATATATAAATTTTAAAGCGAGATGAAATGCACTGTCTTGAGTGTTATCCTGTTCACTTGAAGTTTCGATCGTATATCAAAAAATGTGAAAAAAAAGCTAATAAATCTCTACTGGTCAATAGAACAATTGGTGTTGAAGGTATACAATACGATAGAGAAAAATCTTGCCGACATTGAAACAATCTACTTCATGAAATGAAGTATTCTACAAGCTTGAATTGCACTCGTAAATTAAGATCAGCCAACCCCGTTCAAAAAAAAAAAAAAAAAAAAGATGCTCAAGATGAGATTAGTTGTGTTATTATATTGCTCTAAGATTTTCGTGTGTGTTTATTTTATATAAGGTTGATAACAGGGTTTAATCGAGGTTTTCTTGTTGAGGAGTTTCGTCAGAAATGTAGCTGTAAGATTTTTCATTTGTTGCTTCAAAAGAGTAAAAATCGGCTACGGTCAATGGGCGAGTATTGATTTTCTGATGCAAATATTAGAACACTTGTGCACAAGACTGTATCATCAAAGCATTTTAATCAACTTACAGATGTATCCAAATCAATCAAATCTTGAGAAGCATCTTCGCTAGTAGAAGCGGGCCTGACAGATCTAACAAACTCACGAATAGGTATCATAGCGGCATTGCGACAGAGTTCCTTCAAGTCACTTCCAGATAAACCAGCTGTTCTTTGGACTAACTCTGTCATGTTAAAATCTGACGCTAACTCAATGTTTCTTAAAAGCTGTTTTATATTAGTTTTCTTATTCTAGTAACCCCACATTGACAGAATAATGTCACTTACAAGTTCAAGAATACTCTTTCTTTGTGATTCACTAGGCAATCTAACGGAGAATCTCTTTGGCATTCTTCTGAGAATAGCCGAATCGATATCGTTGGGGCGATTAGTAGCACCCAAGATAACGATACGGCTATCTTCACCAGTAGTCAAACCATCCCACAAACTCATGAATTCAGCCTTCATCATACCTGTAGTTTCATGATCTGTACTTCTACGCTCACGCAAAAATGAGTCGATTTCGTCGATAAATACAATAGAGGGTTGCAATTTTCTAGCGAGTGTAAAGACAGCAGATACGAGTTTGTTTGATTCACCATAGTATTTGTCAGTTAATGTTGATACATGAATGTTGATAAATGTGGCACCGCTCTCTTTAGCTAAGGCTTTGGCCAACATGGTTTTACCGCAACCAGGAGGACCATACAACAAAACACCTCTGGGTGCACCTAATAATCCTGACGCAGAGGTGAACAATTCGGGATAGCAGAGTGGATAAATAACGCTTTCACGGAGATCCTGGATGATGTGATCCAATCCACCAATTTCTATAAACGTTATATTTAATATTCATCACTACTTGGCCAACATTCATGAGAACGTACGTTTGAAATTGACATTGATTTCGTCAGAGTGGATTACTTCAGCTGCAATGATTTGTTCATACTCTGTTAATTTCAAGTCCTTGGCCTACAACAACTACGTTTGAACAATTATGTAATACAAGAGTAGCTACACTGCTTACGCCTAGTTTTCCCAACACACGATTGCTTTTTGCTTTTGCTTCTTGACGTTTAGCTTTAGTAGGATCGAGAGAACCCACTACGAATTTGAAAGCAAAATAAAAGGCAACTTGTGAAAGCGCAAAGACAGCGACTGTATTGGATAATCAGTATCTTGTTGATCAAATTAAATATGCGAATGTACCATCGGCTGCGTATTTTTTGGTCTCTGGACGCTGTAACCAAGATTTGAACATACTGAAATTGAGTAAAAAAGATGAATAAAAGAGAAAAGCTGGGGAAGAAAGACCACCAATTTGTTTTGCGGCAGGGAAACTGAAATATGGCTGTGGGTAGGGCTTTCACATGTGTGAAAATACAGGATGGTATTCTGTACCAAACTCAGTGACTCTTTTATAGGTGCTTTGAGGTTGACAGGGACACATCACTTCAAAAGTGCTTCATAATTATTTTACGTAATCCTTTTTCTAGTAAATATAGAAGAATATTAATACAACCTTATTTAAAGACCACTACCAACTTCACAGACTGACGGTATCAAAGTTAACCATTGAAGACAAGTAGGCAATACTGCTACTATGGTAGAGAGATCAAACGTCCTAAGCATTGAATGGTGTGACATCAAATTTCTTCATGAGATGAAGGTTCTGTTGCTTTTGAGAAACAAGCATTCATCATTTTTTCACCAGTAAAATACGGCACTAGAAGATTGCAGAGCTTGCTTGTATGTAATCAGCTAATAACATCAAGAGCAACCAAGCACGTTGACATATCAAAACTCTAATATCTAGTATTGAACTAATGCTGTACATCAACTCAAGATGAATGATTTTGCGCGCATTACCATTTATCAGATCTCTCCGTAGTAGTCAAGGACTTGATATTTAGCGGATTTGAGTTCGTTTAACACAAACTGCATAATGTGAACCGATATTCTTGATTTAATGAATATGCGAAGTCTTCGACTCTGGCCAAATCAAACATTAACCTATTGTCAGACTTGCACCTTGCTTCATCTCGTGACTACAGTATTTCCGCCAGCTCCACACACTCGCAACAACAAGGAGGAGAAAAACTTCATTTTCTTGTTAAGCAAAATATATCTATATTTTATTCCAAGAAAGCAGTGGAGATTTCATTAAGGCTGCTTGCTCGATACCACACATTCAAATATATAGGAACATCATATCCCATCACATATAAATGTCTCGTCCATTCGAGAGTGGTAATAGCTGATTGCTGACTATCTTTCTATCACTAAACAATGCATTTCGTGATTTATCTAGGCAATAATAGCAATAATGATCCAAGCACAGATTTGGCATCACTGATAACCCAAGTAGGCACCATTTGGGGTGTGAAATCAAATCAAAACGAACCCTTTTTCCGAGTATTTATCGACATCAACAATGTCATAACAAGCTGTGATTGTCTCAGCTTTATATCAACACGAATGTCTTGCATTCACATGTGTATGTTGAAATGGTATAATAAAGGCATCATTTTGGCACACCCAAATCAACAGAATTATATAGCGCCTCATTTCCTGCCACAACGTCAACACACTGCTCCACAGCCAATTCATCAAGTACCACAATCAATGCACCAAGCACCACAATCAATGCACCAAGCACCACAATCAATGCAGCAAGCACAACCACCAGTGCAGCAAGTACAGCCTATACCATTGCAACCACGCAGTCTAGCACCAAATCAACGTCAATCACCTACTACATCAGCAGGGGCGATAGTTAGGCCACCAAAGAAAACTAAACGAAATACTGCTTGCGCTCTTCGATTTACCGAAAACAAAGACACTTTACAAAAACCACCAACACAGCCAATACCGTCTGCAATACCACCAGTGCCACCAGTGCCACCAGTACCACCAGTACCACCATTGAATCAGTCATTGAATCATCCAGTGAATCATCCAGTGAATCATCCAGTGAATCATCCAGTGAAAACGCCAGCGAACCTACCATCACAACAGATATCTCAGTTAGAGCAACCATCCCCATTGCAATCTCCCACATCTAGAGCCATTCAGCAACAATTGCAGCTTCAACTCACTAGACATTTGCAACAACAAAACCCCTCTGTACAAGCACAAAAGACACAAAATCAGACTGAGCAGACAAGAAATGTTGAAAAGCTGGTAGCTCTTCTAACTAAACTTAACAAAAAATACGAGAAGATCAAACCGTCTTCCTCCACTTCACCACCATCATTACCATCAAATATGAATTCTGATATCTTTTTACGAGGTAAAAAAATAGCGCTAGAAGCTCAATCCGCAATGCAGGCTGGTCTTGGTGGTAAAGACTTAGAAAGGCTCATTTTAAACATGTTGGAAAGGGAACGACAAGATATTTCATCAAAAGCGCCATCATCGTCATCATCGTCAACAGTAAATACACCTTCTCCCGCAACGTCCGCTGTACCCTTCAAAACAATTACGCCTGCGAAAGCTGTTACCGCCACATTGACAGCAACAAATGCATCCTCGCCAACTACAATTGATAGCGGATCATCTACCTCTACTACCAGCTCGCCACTTGCTAGAAGTACAACATCAAGTTCTGCTTGTGAAAGGTTTGAGATGACATTGATTGATAGTGCAACAGCTCCTCAATCTTCACCTTTTGCTATATCACCAGCAACTACGGTAGCGCCTTCTACGACTCCCCCATCAACTATCTCACCTATTAACGCCTCGCCCAAAGCAGCTACTGCTGATGCTGGCGCTACCAGTACATCTACCGCCACAGCCTCTTCGACCACGGCTTCTAGTTCACTTGAAGCCTCATCTTCTGTCGGTAAAAAGCGCCGAGCGCTACCCTCATTTGCAATGTCTCCTTTCTTGAAAACAAAGCAAGAGCTCAAAACGCCTGAGAAAAAGTATATTAAAAGCGAAGGGAGCAGTTCTTTGAAGCATAAGTATCCAGTTGTGGAGCCCATAGAGGGATACGATGCTGCGATCACACGGATGATTGATAATATGAAAAAAGAAAAGAATGTTTCCCCAGATTTATGGAGCATATCGTCGTCCTCGGAGGATGAAGATGAAGAATCTGGTTAATGTGTGAATAAAAAAAAAAGTTGTGTTGGTATTTATAAGCAGCATGCTGATCTTTTCATGCTGAAGATCAAGTCTCTATGTGTGTATGTGTGGTTTCTCTCGGAAATCCCGGAAACATGAATTGTAATTATCACATGGATCGTCTACTAAACATAAAGCCGTCTTGAACCTCCCTGCGATTTTACTCCTTATCTAATCTCTTGCCTTCTACTTTTGTAACAAAATTAATATTTTTGCTTTTTCTCTTCTCTTTCAACCAAATACAAAATGCAACCCTGGATGGATAAAACCGCTGCAACTACTAGCAAAAGCTCTTTGCATTTCGATCATAATCTATCACACTTGCAGTCTGCATCATCATCTCAACAACAGCCATTCTATAAGAGTGATATTAATGGGTTTCGTACATTGACGAAAGGCAAAGGAAAGGAGTCTTTTGGTTTTGACGAACCACAAGCATATACACCACCGCAGAAGCCATTCAGTGAATATCAGTTTACACCCATCGACAACCACTTCAATGCATACGATGATCCATTGGATGGATCTGAAGTGCTCAATTTTTTAAACTCTGGAACAGCCTACAGCGACCACATCCATGGCGACGATTTAAGACCAGATTCCATCACATACATCAGTCACCGGCACCAAATGGATACACAACATGCACTCTCAGAAAGAGAAAAGCTGCAACATTATTGGACAACTGGGTTGCTATCTGCTGAGGATATTGTGGAATATTTGCAGAATACAAATTACACAGACGACATTTATGGCATTCCAGTTATTGGCCAGTGGATCAAAGAGGCCAAGGAGGAGGCAATGCAGCCAGAACAGCCAAATACAGCAGAATCCAAACGGGTGGCCATTGAAAGACTCAATATGATTCGCCATCATTTGATTCAAAAAGCAAATGGTGATCCCAATCTTGCTGCCAAAAACGCTATCGAAATGACAGAAAATGATTGGTCCTCTTCATTTTCTTGACTCATATACCATCGTCTTCATTATAGCGATTTAGTGTCACCTCCCTCTGTATAAATGTCGAATAAAAATTTTTATAAAATTCTTCTCTTTTCTTCTTTATATCCATTGCAAAAAAATAAAATGAGCCATTCCACTGTTCATCGCCATGATGAGGAGCAAGATGTAGCATCAATTAGCTCATCTTTGTCCTCCACTCCAACAGAGACAACCCCTTTAATCAACAGATTACCAAAGAATGGCAAAGATGATTCAAGCTGGATGACTGAATTTCGTTGGCTGATCAAAAATGCCCTGCCCATTGTATTCACTTTTTTGATGCAAAATTCGCTTCAAATGGCATCTATTTTTACACTTGGTCATCTGGTAAATATTTAAGAATAATTTATCATGGCAATAGTGTGAGAAATGATGACTAACTTAACTTGTACATTATTAGGGTCCAACTGAATTAGCTGCCGCAGCACTCGCCAGTATGTTTGCCAGTGTGACAGCATGGAGCATTGCATTCGGTACTGCAACAGCATTAGATACTCTCTGTAGTCAGGCATGGACTGGCGCAAAAGATAAGACTCTCGTCGGTATTCATCTCCAACGTGCTCTTTGTATTCTTGGTTTGATGTTCATCCCAATTGCTATCGTTTGGTGGAACTGTACAAAGCTGTTATTGAGCTTGAATCAAGATCCTGAATTAGCTCTACATGCCGGTCTCTTTTTACGTTGTTTGATGTTGGGTGCTCCTGCCTTTATCGCTTTCGAAGCTACCAAGAAATATTTGCAAGCTCAAGGTATCATGCAAGCCTCTACCTACGTTCTTATGATTGTATCTCCTATCAATCTCTGCCTCAACTATTCCTTTGTATACCTCGCTCCGTTCAAACTGGGTTTTATCGGTGCCCCTTTGGCTACTAGTTTCAGTTACTGGTTAATGTTGACCTTGTTAGTTCTCTATATCAAATTTGTGAACGGTAAGGAAGCTTGGGGAGGTTGGTCAAGAGAATGTTTGACTGGATGGTGGCCTTTCTTGAAGCTCTCCATTCCATCTCTTTTGATGATTACAGCTGAATGGTGGGCATTTGAGTTATCTTCCTTGGCTGCCAGTTATCTCAGTACTCGTGATCTCGCCGCTCAATCGATTGTTTTAACCACTGCCTCTGCTACCTACACAATTCCTTTCGGTGTATCTGTCGCTGCTTCTAACCGTATTGGTAACTCTCTCGGCGAAAGTAATGCTACTAAGGCCCGTCGTGCCTCCGTTGTAGCCATTTTGTTTGCCATCTTCTTTGGTTTCACTAATTCCACTTTCTTCATGGCCGTTCGCTCTAAATTTGGCTTCCTTTTCACCTCTGATGAAGATGTTGTTCAACTCGTTTCTAAGATCATGCCTCTCTGCGCCATGTTCCAAATTGCCGATGGATTGTCTGGCGTATGTGGTGGTGTTATCCGTGGTCTGGGTCGTCAATCTTTTGCTGCCTGGGTCAATTTATTCTCTTACTATGTTGTTGCATTGCCACTTGGTTACTATCTGACATTTGTACTTGATTGGGATTTAAACGGTTTATGGATTGCCTTAACCTTGGCCCTGTTCCTGGTTGCCTCCAGTTCTCTTATCTTCTTGTCATTCATCAACTGGGAGAGTGAAGTCAATAAGGCACAAGAAAGAGTCAAGGCAGATGAAGACAAAATTCATGAGGATACACAAGGTGGTGTCATCTAGATCAAAAAGGCGCAATGATACACAAACATACCTTCATTTAGTAACATTGACATTCTCACGCCTATATTATTAATTCTCTCCATTTGCTTTCTCATTATTTTGCTTTTAACCTAGACTTAACTTATTCTCATTTACTATACTATCATTCATTTATTGTTTCCTTTTTCTTTCTTTTTTTACCCTCTGTTGCTGCTGTATTCTCGAAAATTAATAAAAGCGCATGTATAATATCTCATTTCTGCAACCCTGCTGGTATCTCGAGGATAGGTTCTAGACCGTATTTCATCATGTTTTTCTCAATGGTGGATCTAGATCAAGGTTACCTTGGCCCTGAGATATTTCCTTAAACGGTATTGTTTTGAAGAAAAACAACTGGACACAGCATGAATTTTACACAGAATTCAGCTTATTGAAAATTCTTCATTCTTGGGTCATGTTGAATAGGTTCAATACTCGGAACTGAGAAGAATAGTAATTTCAATTTACATGACCCTAAAGCAAGAAGATTTAAATTTAGTAACCGAGTTCAACTTGATATGTAGATCAAACATTGTAAGTGGACATTTAATCAGGTATGTAATTTCCCATGAATTTGCCAGATCAGAGTAACGCTCACTCTCAGAGTACTCTGAATGCGTTTATTATTCCAAGAAAAAAAGAGCTCATTTGTTTCCGTGGATTTATGCTATCGTTTTAAATTATTGTCTTTGTCTTAAAAAAAACTGCAGATGTTGAATAGGCTGTTGTAGTTGATGTAGTTTCGTACAACGTCTCTACAATGCTGTTGTGCTTGTCGTTGTGTAATAAGTACTTGCAAATGCGCTTGTTTTGTATACCGTGAGCAAAACAACTAAATAAATTTGTCTGGAATATAGTGTTTGTGGTTGCAGGTGTTTGAGTACTTCTGAAAACCTTGTGCTGGTACGGCTAAACAGGATCATTTTCAAAACCACGGAACTGTAGCAGATGGAATAACTTGTGTGTACACAGTTTGCGATGGCTAGAGGAGATAGTATACTTCACTATCAACCGCTCCCTGGCTACAACTTTTCTGTGAATTTTATAGATCTCAATGTTCGTTAGCGTTTTATCACTTGCCATGGTTTAGCAGTTAATTATCTTGGAAACATGCGGAAGAGAACTGGCTAAAACAATGCATTGTCTTAAGGATAAAGCATTGTCTTATCTAGAACATGATGCCGTTACTGTTCTTGTCAAAATGAAAAGAGAGTACTAAATCTACACATTTATCAGGATTGCGTCTAGAGGATGTACCCGTTATGCGAGGGTTTAAAACACAATAAACCCCAAGGTCCACTATCTATTCAGCAAGTGGCGTGTAAATCATGATAGCTGAAGAATGTAGACACCTGCATTTCACGAATATGAAAAAACATAAGCAATGATCAGAGCTAACTATTTCTTTAAGGTTATCAACGGACCTTTTGTCGTGCAAAAAGGTAGACGAGATTGGTTTTAGGCAGCTTTGACAGAGCCTGCTCTATACTGAGATCAAGACCGTAACTTTGTTATTAAGCGTGGCACTGGACTTTGCATGCAATCAAAAAGCAGATGGAGACCTAATCAGAGATTTCGTGAACTATTCTCAGGTGTGATCTGAAGTACAGTAGCTTGATTTGTGAGCGCATTTGGAATCGTAAGCTCTGCACTTTAAATTGGGATCATCAGGATCAGAGACAACGCTGTTTTTTGGTATTTTGCGCAAAGGTATTCTCTTTTAATGCCATCAGATGAGTAGTTTTCAAGTGCTGTCTGAATTCATATCTACTGTTATAGTCTACTTTACGCGATTTGCAGTAAAAACTGGGACCATGTACATCAGGTTTTGTGTTGATATTTTTGATCACTGATTTCTTTCCAAACTTGCCGTTGTGGGTTGACTTGCAATGCTGTAGCAGTGATAATAGTCTTTTTCTTCAAATTTGTCTTTGGGCGACGTGTTTAGAATACATTCACAACAGATAAACAAGTTAATGTACTATTCTGCTATAGCAAGCTACAGGAATTCTTTGTACAGTATCTCCTTGCTGAATGTCGCGACTCCAGGTATTTAACTCATTGGCTGTAGAAGAAGACGTATTGATAAGAATAAGGTCAGGTTTGTAGTCTTCCTGCCTGATATCGTCCGAGACACGCTTTTGTCTCTTTTTTAGTTTCATGGTGCAGTAGTTTGGAATGAACGCGAAAAAAAACTGTCGTTGCAACAAATGATGCCATTTACTTCAAGTCTTTTCTGAAGCCATCATCTACACCTCAAATGTAGGGTGTTGTTATTTTCATCAATTACTCACACAATTACACTCCACTAACAAGAAAATGCTGCTCTCTATACAATCGTTAAGCTTGCATTATTAATTTTTGCGCAATTGGCCAGAATTTAGACAAGTTTTTCGTCCAATAGTTAGCTAATAGCGTATTTTGATGACTAAAAGAATCTTCTTTATAAGCTTGACAACTACCAGGGGACGGTTACAATTTTGGACAATGCATTGAGCCAGGAATGATCATTTGGCGGTTCGGATAATGCAGTGTCATTGCCATATACAGTGGTGCTTTAGTTTATTTGGTACTAAACATGATTCTTGCAATATTAGACACTGGAAGCATCAATTGCTTTCATTAACTTGGCATTTTGCAGCAGCAGCATCAATACTGGTATTAGTAGTAGTGATAGCTGGGTTTGAATGCATGCTTTCTTCGTTCTTCGCAATGGAAAAAATAAGCTCCATTTATAGTCAAAAAATTTTCTTTCGTCGTTTTTGCCAAATTCAGCTATGTAAGCTGTCATAACAGTACCCTACTTTCTAATATATTTAGGGATAACTTTTTACGGCACATTTAATGATACTAATTATATCCAACTTTTCAACTGAGCATATTGAGCAATCCTTGAAAATAGCAAATGTGGTTTATTACCGAAATGTCGAAATGTCGCATATAAAGGTCTCACAAAAACAATTTCACATACTGCCCTTGATCACTAGAATCAATTTGATCTTATATACGCCATAACAAAAGTCTTCATTTTTGGGGTCAAAAACATGATAAACTGATTTTTGGTGTTTCAGTAAAGGGGTAGATCATGGTTTGGGTCGGTTTTTATCCATGTTTTTTGGTCCCAAAAAAAATTGAGAAAATGTATCAACAAGTAACTCCTAGTCAACAGTAATTGTTTGGTGCTATTCTCGAGGTCTAAAACAGCTTCTAACTCTAGAAATCGTTGGTAAAATACACCCAATTTTGGCTGTGATGTTGCATACTATCGGGTAGTAAGAGTTATTGTAAGTATGCTGCGCACCCTTATATGAGTTGTTCTTATTGATGAGGGCCTGTACCATCTTTGAAAATTTATACCCACAGTTACAAGCGAGTTTATAGAGGCTTTATCACAGTTTCTAGCGCTTGCTAGCACAGTGTAATTGCATGTCTGAGTGTTTAAATTGCATTGCTGCCCATAATGAACGATGGTGGACAGAGTAAAACTGTGCAAGGAGTAATATATAGCTATGTGTCTGCGTGAAGAGTAGTAGACACTTGCGTTCCAAGAAATAATTGTGTTGAAAGTAATTTCGGTTGTGGGAGTAGCAACGCCGATAGAGTTATTGACTGTTCACCATTATCTGCAACACTACTTTCAAAACGACATGTTGATGATAAGATTAACACCAAACTTTTGCATGCTTGTCTATGATCTCTGCTATGGAAGGTCTTCAATATTAATTCTCTCAAGTTTACCCCATACCCCATCTCCCCTGATCGTCAAACTATGCAAATATACATGTTACATTTGCTTGGCCAATCATGATCACTGATAGATTATCGATGCTTTGCTTGTTCTCTTGTAATAACTACCTTCTTGATTGAAAATTGTACTGCCAGCACAAGAACAGCCTTTCATTCGATTATACTAATACATAAGAGCGTTTTACTTGCTCGTCATTAGTCTTTAATTGTTTTTCCGAGAATGTTTAAATTCACTCAGGCACGCAAACATTGCAACAATAATTAATCCTCAATTCAACCTCCTTCCCACTCTCTTCTTTCCCTCTTTCATTCTTTTTTCATTATTGTAATACCACTGCCATGACAAGATCCGCTATAGACAACCTCATTTACATTGATGATTACATTGATAGTAAGCTGGAAATCTCAATTCAATCACCATCGCATGCTAACTATTTGCAACCCTTTCAGCTGTCGAAGCGCTACAAATTGATCTTCAAAAAAATTTTACGCTTCTCAAAGAAATGGATGGATACGCTCAGGGTAAAGGCAACCTGCAAATGACCACAACGCTCTTTTATTGACACGTCATTTAGATTCAAACTCTATCACAGCAAAAGCAGCTATTGATTTGATTGATAATATTGATGAAATCGATGCTAATGAAAGATTCATTCAGCTGAAAGCATTGATTCCCCTACTCGAGGAAACAGCTCAGAGAAGTAGCGAAAAGGCAGCTTTAGCTAAATTAACATCAGATGCAGTAAGGAAAGCCGCTATTCAAATCTGAATGTGTAGTGTTGATGTGAATATCTTTTTTACGTAAAGGTAGACCGTCATTGTAACCGTCTAGATGCAGATTTAGTAAAGTTCGAAGAGACACATCCTATTGGCGCACTACGCATTGCTTCCCTACCAGGGTTAACACCTTCTTCCCGAAGCTTACGTGAATACTCTAAATTATCATCCAAAGAAAAGATATCCAAGAAGATTAGCGAGAAATCTCAATCAGCAAAAAGTAGGCATATCACTAGTTACAGGCCAAATCAGAATGACTGACCCATACAAACGTTTGCATAGAGAGACGAGTGGTTAAGGATGATATGAACATGCCGCGAGTACTTAAAGAGCAAGCAAGAAGTCGAACTTCGCAAGACAAAGGCAAACCCATCAAAGCGCTACCTTCTAGAAAAAATAACGGCAAGCCTAAATCGTATGATGAATGTACCAATTTTCTGCATAATGATGCACTAAAATGCCCGTGAAATAGATCTGATTCAGAGCCAATTGATCCAAACGAGCAACTTTATTGCTACTGTCAACAGGTTTCTTTTGGAGAGATGGTTGCTTGTGATAACAAAGAAGTAAGCAATTTTTATTCTTGAATATGCTGCACGGATCATTTTGCTAAATTTCTAAAATAGTGCGATGTTGAATGGTTTCATATCGCATGTGTGGACTTAAAAACTGTACCAAAGGGAAAATGGTATTGCGATAATTGTAGTAAATACAAAGGAAAGCAAAGAAGAGCCTAAAAAAGTAAATAAAAATCACTGCAATTGTACTGGTAAAAAGTTGCCAACAATCACCGTCTGTCATGTCGTCAGTATCTGCCATCGTTATCAATCCAGCAACAACTTACAGGTATATTGTATTTATCTCGCCTAATTGTGAATGAAAAGCAACAAGATATCACACTCGATTGCGGTGGAGTCGTGCTCTTTAACAAGCAAGATGTCAGCACTGCTTTTTGTCCTGGATCAAATGCAATGTTTCCATATTTCTCCCAGTAATTCACTGCCGATTCCTCCGCCATTAATTCATATATGCATAGTCGACCTTCCCGAAGATTTTCAATAGGCACGTTTACCAGTGAAGCAAACTCTTTGTTGCCCTTGTAAATTTCGCCTGTACGTCTCCACAAGCAAGCAGGGATACCCATCGAACTGAACACTCTATCATAATCTAAAAGCAAGCGCTCAAACGCCTCTTCCACCAGAATCAAATCAATATCCGTCAATGATTGAGCAACAGATCGAAATGCAGGACGAAATGTTCCCATAACATTAAGAATGCGTTGTCTGGTTGAAGCCGACATACTATGTTAAACAAAAATGAGTTGATACATATATGACAAACCAACAGACTGCCACATTTTACTTGCTATCCATGTATTTCTGAAGTCTTGCATAACCATTCACGTAATTATAAGGCTTCAAGAACCCAGCCTCGTATTTTGCATTGATCACTTCTGTTAAACGATCTTCCAATCTTCCATCAGAGGGATCTGCAGCTGTCAAAAAGAACTTCTCCGTTGAATTGACCTCCTGCGCCTGTTGTTGTGCTTGTTGTAGTTGCTGCTGTTGTTGTAGTGCCGTTGCTGGTCGAAAGATTTGAGCCTCTGATCCCAGCGAATCAAGGAAGTTACTATGATGCGGCATATCAATACCAATAGCAGCAAAGCGCACATGCTTACTCACCTAATCACTGATATCTCATTGCCCATATGCTCGCTGGCAAATGTTAATTGACCAGTACCCATTTGACCAAAGAATTGAAGCGGCAATCCTCCCAAATTACTAGGCGTTGCTATGTTTAGAAATATTAGTGTAACTAGCTTTAAAACCTCAAATCATATGAGTCTTTTATAATAATTTACCAACGAGATGCTGTGGTACAACAGGTATGGAAGCTGAGGTTGAGGCAGTTGAAGTGTTAGCAGTGGTGGAAGGAGAAGAGTTCGCTGTACCAGCATTAACAGAGCTGTTGGCGTTATTAGCAGCATTCGACTTTTTGTTATTGCCATTGTTGTTGCTCGTGCCTGTGCTCTTGATTTCATCATGGCAAAGATGACCTATACTTCGCTTGATACAGCGTTGACAGGGCCGTCCTATTTGATTTGTTTGTTTGAGTGATGTGATGCGAAAACGTGAATCAAAAAGCACTTTACCATCATCACAGGTCATATGTGATCTTCTGCAGTAAACACAGGCTGTTCTCATATCAAATTAGATGATTTTTGGATGCTGCTTATCACACTCACCATGGGTAACTTTTCTCCTTTTAGGCCCAGTTCTCTTCTTTTTTTGATTGCTGTTGGTGGTATTGTTACCGTTGGCGGCAGTTTCATTGCTCGATTCACTCGTTTCATTAGTAGTGTTATCTACGTTCAAAGTGGAATTTGTCATTTTGTGTCAACAACAAATTCACTAGAGCAAAAAAAAAAAGCAGGGAAAAGTACTACAAAAAATTGGAAAAAGAGGAAAGATAGATAGTAGATGAAAGCCTACATGTATATATCAGAAAAAAAAAAAGCTGTAATAATAATTGCAATCTAGTGTAGCACAAGAATAGCGAAACTGAACTACAACCCTCTTCCTCCTCCTCCAACTCATCTCCTAGCCACTTCTCCGCTTAGCACATCATTATGATTCATATGAGTAATCATCACAACTTTGATATAGTGATTCAGAGAAGGCTTCTTCATCACAGGTATAATATGCAATGCTTGGCGTAGGACTCATTTCAATTGATTCATCCTCAGAGATCAGAGAAGAAGACATTAATACATAAATTCTCTCTGCACAGCTAGTTCTTGCGGATTTCATGATTTGACTATTCCAGATAGCCATATTAAAACTGTTGCCGATTAGTAAGCCATTTATCATTTTTTGGGTGTGCTTCATGATCTTTGGATCATTGTAAAAGAGACATTGCATCAATATCAGATCCAGAAATACGGAGCTCAGCTTTCCAAGAGTTGTCAATGTGGGATCAGTGTCAATCAGCATAATGTAATAGGCAAAGACTGTCCAGTTCTCGGGGACATTAATGGTCCAGAAATCTAGCGTCATAATAGAGAATCAATTGAGTCTCGGAGGTCAGTCAAAGTCTATACAAATTTACCTGGATAGATAAAGAAATGATGAAATATATCAAAAGCCGTTTGATTGTAATGCATGTAAGATATGAATGAAGGAGAGAAAGAGTAAGAAAAGAGCATGTCTATTCCAAAAGATTTTGTGTTTCATCTGTTAATATGTATATAATGTGGCGGATTCATGCATCAGTAGAAGTTCATCTACAAACTAATTAACAGCATTGTGTACATTTACAATCAACACCGTGTGTCATAAACACATGACAAAGGCTTCAAACCATATAAACAAACCCTGGTTAACTGAGAAATGTGAGAATACAACTGCTGCCGTGTGTTAATTCAGGTTGATTCTTCAAAAATATACGCCAACTTTCGATGCGAGTGCTCAATCTACACCATTAGGCCACTTTTCTACATGATTTTTGCATAAAATGTGTCGATATACCGTACAGAGCGAGCATAATCTCATACTGATGCTAAAAGGAAGAGTTTTTATTCTTTAAGCAAATATACAATAAGCAAGTACTTTTGTTTCCTGTGTGCTCCGTGCAAAACGTCAGTTTTTATCCCTTAGTCAGGAATAGCCAGCATCCCATAGATCAACATTAACGTGATTGTAAATCAATACAAGCTCCAAATAAACTACACCCCACCCCTCACACATACACACAGAAAATAACGTACATTTGCAATACAAAAAGTGCTAATTTTGCATACTGTACTGTCAATAAACCTTTCCCACGTCCAATGCCTGCCATCAAACAAACGATCATTAAACAGTGTTATCCAATTTCCATGTAGTCTTTTTTTTTTTTTTTTTGGTTTACAATTGCTTGACGAAGACGCTAGGAATTGTGATTTTATTTTCTTCAGTGGAGGACAGCAATCCTATAAAAACTTTTCTTTTTCTATCGATAAATATTGTTGATACGGGAGAACCATCATGAAAGAAAACAGGTTGTAATGTTGAACAACTTAGATGTTCAACTTGGTGTGACGCCAGTTACGTCTCTTAGCGTTCCAACTATTGCAAAAAAAAAGATAAGTATACTGACAAGCTATTCTTTCCAACTGCTCATAACATACCGGATCTTGGTGTCAGTCTTAAGACGGAACCAGTGAGGCAAAGGGCGGTTTTGCTTCTTGGCCTTGCCAAGCTTGACCTTGGTAATGAAAGACTTTTGAGAAGGCTATCAAATTGTACATGTTAATACATCATCCATCATCGATATCATCATCTTCATCCATGCATCCATCTATATGTTTGCGATATCTATGGTTGCAGTGGATCTTCTGTATTGTTTGAAAATTACCATTTCGACAAGCAATGTATGCGAGAATAGGAAGGACTCTATCCAGGCCAGCTTTGGATCGCTTCCATATACTCTGTGAAAAAGTTGTTACTCAGACTTTAGGTCTCATACAATTGCTTCCACCGGATATCCTATAATCATGTCCGGTGCAGCCCCGGAACTTGTATGTAACATCTGAGGCTCTCACTCAGGCACAGAAACCTGTCAAATGTGCCCAGTCTTTGTCTAGCAATGAGTGCTTGATATTTCTTTGATTTGCTGCAAAAGTGGCGTTATGGGTTTTAGCCTTCTATCAAATGAAAGTGTTCTATTCATTTCTCGCCGTCGTTTGATTCGGTTAAATGGCGATTGTGCCTATCGATTTTACGTCGGTTTCCCACTTCCAAAGTGCATCATATCTATTCCTTAGAAAGCGACGGATGACACTCTAGCAGCACAAATACAAACGGAAATCCCCAAATTACAAATCAATGTGCGTTTATCGACAATAAAACTTGTGAATCTATTGTTCCCGGATTCAGGTTTAGACGGAGCTCTCTTGATTCAACATCATAAATACGCTCCAAAATATCATTGTTGAGCTTTGCAGGCCATGATTCTAATTCTGGGTTCAGGGCACTTTCCTGAAGCAACTATCGACCATACATTCTTTTACTTGATAGAATAATCTTGAAGGCTTGCGATACATGTGCAACTAAATATTCCTGGCATAGACCTACATTGTGTTTGCTGATCAATGTTCTTCCGAATATTGTTGAAGCATAAAGAGGTATATACATGAAGCTAAAACTGGTTTCTAACCCTTCTAATTGATTGGTACTTTTACAAACTAGAATCGTCTTATTCATTAAAGACTTACATGGTAACATTTGCTGCTTTCTAAAAGTCATGGTTTCAAATCAAAAATGTTGGGATTTGTAAAAATTTTGCTTGTATAAATAAGAGGCGCTTTGATGTAGATGTAAAATACAAAGCAGGTTTCTTACTATAAGCATTTATTCACTCTTCAGATACAATGGCTTTTTGGGCTTCTTTCTTCAAATACACAGCATCGATTTTTGCATTTTGTGCGCTCGTGCTCCAATTCTTTACTTTGATCGGAAACACATACAATGTCAAATTCCTGAAGTTACTATACATTGCTAGACTCACGAAAAATGGACAAGATTTCATTGACTTTGGTTTATGGTAAGTTGATTGCATTCAAATAGTATCTACACAGCAGGCAGTTAACAGTCGTGTGTACATTAGGAATGCTTGCACCGGTACAAATGGAACTGTTCTTCACTGCAACGCACCAAAGCCTGCTTATGTCTGGAGTATGTTTATACTAAGTGAATGTTTTTGACATGATGCTAACATGCTGATTTAAATTGGATAGCTGCCGAATCCAGCTTGACTGAATTCATCGGTTCACCTGTAGGTGGTTATGACAAAGTTTTCCTTGCAAATTTCATTCTATATTGGTGTGGTTTTGCTTTGACATTATTCGCTTTCATTTTTTCTGTATCCACTCACTACAATCGCATTACTGATTCCATGGCGGCAATGGCCACATGTCTTGCGTTTTTGGTCTTGTTTGCCGTGTTTGTCATTTTGATCGTTGTTGCTTATAGAGTTATTGGGCTCACTCACTCACATAACGCCACAGTGCAAGGAAGTATAGGATCCGCTACTTGGATGACACTCGGTGCCATGGCTGCCTTGCTACTAGCTACTATCTATTACGGTTTGGGCTGCTTCTTCCGTGCCAAAAGAGCTCGTACTTACGAAAAGGTCTAAATTCTTTTCCTCTTGTTTAAACATTCATACATACACTTCTAATAAAAACTTACATAACAAGGACTTTATTCATGGCTATCATTGTTTTTCGCTATTTCAAAGGCATGGGCCCACATCTTCTTTTTGATGTCTTTCAATTCCTCCATATGTTTCACATAGAACGACCTGGAGTATTTCTCTGATATTATAACTTGCTCAAATATGTAAGCTCATCTTTACATGGCATTAAAACTGCAGAATAAAAGCTGACGGTAAGAATATCGACGTTGATATCGACACTATAGCAACCCTTCCCTCAATTGCAAGCAGTTTGGAAATGGCTTCAGAGAAACTCGTGAATTTGGAACCGTTTCGATGTTTTAGGCCTACTGACTCTGTTTCATAAAAAGAAAACCTGTCATTAGAACAGGAAAGCTTATTTCAGTTGAAAATTGAAGCATCTTTTAATACAAAAGAATACATCATTTCGCATGATACAAGCACTGCAGCCTCTTATATCACTTGTTATCATGTTGCCGCATCTAACTTGAAATAAAGAAGGCAGTGCTACTGGAATAGCAGGCAAGTTCAATTGACCCTATTGTTAGTGCTTGGGCCTAGCGAGTATGCATGCCGAATGGAGCTTGTTTCGGATATGTATTCAAGACTGAGCCTGTTCAAACTCACGTAGAGCATATTTACTTTTATATTTGATCCAAGCAAGAATTAGCATTAAGGTTTCGTATACTTCAGCGATTCAATGCTCACGAATGTAATACACAATCATTATTTTCGCACTCATCAAATAGAATAGAAGACTTGTTGATCCACAGAGCAAGAATACAAACGTTGCACATTCAGATGTTGCACTGCCATATTCAGTAGGAAATGCCTATTAAGGCAATTTCTAGTCGCTATAAATTTGACATTCTCGTTTGGTTGCTTTTATAGGTCGTTTCTTTTTTTTCTTTTTCTTTTCCACTTTTTGTAATATATATATATATCATGGCTAAAAGCAAAAACAACAAAAAGACAAATACTCCTACTGCAGCGCCAACAGCTGAAGTTCCAGCAGCTCCCAAAGTTGTATTGCGAACATATAGAGATACTGACTTGGAGCAAGTGGAATATTTATATCGCAGCACGCAAGTTCCCCTCGTATACGAAAGCATTCGAAGCAAATTATGGGCTTTTCCTACTTGGGTCATCTGGTTTGCCGTATATTCTGCTCTATTGATCTGTGTTCCTAGAGTGATAGATGCTCTCACCACGCTTCCTGGCTGGGCCATGACCTTGGTAAAGCTCTTCACCACTTTCAGCTGGGGCGTTATAGGTTTTGCTATTCTGTTCATCTCTTCTGACCGTATCGAACTTCAAAACCGCATTGATGAGGCCATGGCTAATGATCTGAAAGATCCAGATTTGTATTATTTGAATTACAAGATTGACGAGGATGGTAAAAAGGTACGTAAGCCAGAGAGCGAGCAAGTGCCCTCTCACTTTTGGGTCTTGACCTTGGACGACGAGGTGTGCGGTATGATTGGATTGTCGTGTAATGCACAAGATGTGGAGGATGCTAGAAGCACGTTGCCTGTTGCCTGGAAACAATTTGCAGTGGCTGTATTGGAACTTTTCCGTATGCCTGTACCTGGATTCCTCCTGAAACAAAAGCCAAATCTCATGAAAGACGGTAAAAAGCATACATTTGCTCATCAACAAATTCCTAAGACTGCTACCATTGCTCGCTGGGCTGTTCGTTCTGAGCTTCAGACCTGTGGATTCTCTACGCTGCTTTTGAACAGAGCCATGACCTGGGCTCAGGAACATGATATCAACCGTGTGTACGCCATGACCAATGAATGTTGTATGGCAGCAGAGCAAATTTTAGTCAAGAGACATGGATTCGTTATTATGAAGAGATTCAATCACAACTTTTTCGGTGAATACAGCAAGTTGTTTGGTTGCCGTGTGAATGAATGGATGGAGAAGAATGGCGAGAAGACGAGACAAGTTTTCAAGAAATCTCAGTAATTGCATATTATAATTGTAGTGTACCATAATAGTTAATAATAATAAAAAAGTTTTATTTCTGAAGAATCAGGTACAGTACAGTAATGGCTGTACACAGTATGAAGGAATTAATAATGTGCTCATTGAAGCAAAAGGGCTCCCCATTCGACATGTATTCTGCCACAGCATAAATGTTGACATTCATCAGGCGTTTGAATAAATCTTCATAATCCACCTCTTCCGTATGGACGGCGGCTCCTTTTATGCTCTGTTCTTCATTCTTGATCCGCATCTCCTCAGCATCATTATACGAGCATGGCGCAGGTATTGAGAAACTGCCATTCCACCAATTCTCTATCATGTTGTCTAGTACATCTTCCTCGGAGTCCATGCTTGGGTATCCTTCTCTCTCTAACGTAGGCATTGTTTTGTTGCTCCATGGTTCTGTGATATCGTCTATGATTTCTGTGTCTGATCTATAGAAGAATCGAAGATCTGGCCCATATTCTTCCGAGCATTCGAGCTCTTTGTATTTACAGCACAATCGACATTGCACGCCCACTAGTACACAGCGAATGAGATACAGTATCTACCGCGTTACAGCCTAACATACCTGATCGAGCTTCATTATGGTCTACTCTATTTTGAAGCATGATTTATAGTTTTTAAAAAAAAGAGCAATTTGATAAAGAAGCCATATTTATACATGAAGTTAACAACAAAGAAATAAAGTGCAATTAAGTCGAAAATTTAGGGAGTGTGTGTGGGTGCGTGCACGTATCACTCAATGAACTTGGTTCATGCATGTTATCTCAACTAAAAATAGTAGAATTTAAAGCTTCAAAAGTCTACAAGGCGCCTTGATTAACTCTCCATGAATGAAAGTTATTGCGAGGCTACCAAATTTGTGATTTATTTATACAGATTTATGGGAATAGTAAACAACGGCTTATTCTCTTTGAATAACAATGGAGGAGGCAGCACCACCACCGTTACAGACAGCAGCAGCACCGAACTCACCAGACTTCAAAAGATGGGTCAATGTGACAATAATACGAGATCCAGAAGAACCAATGGGATGACCGAGAGCAACAGCACCACCATTGACATTAACCTTGCTAGGATCAAGCTTCATGAGTTGTTCATTGACACGAGCAACAACACTGAAGGCCTCGTTCAATTCAAACTTGCTGATATCATCTACAGTCAAACCAGCCTTCTCAAGAGCAACAGGGAGAGCCTTGGCAGGTGCAATGGTGAAATCAATAGGAGCAGTGGCAGCATCAGCATAAGAGACAATGCGAGCCAAAGGCTTGACACCAAGCTCTTCAGCCTTGGCACGAGACATCAAGACCAAAGCAGAAGCACCGTCATTCAAAGTACTGGCGTTAGCGGCAGTGACAGTACCATCTTTCTTGAAGACAGTACGCAAGCTGGTAATCTTGTCAAACTTGACATTCTTGTATTCTTCATCTACCTTGATAACAGTATCTCCCTTCTTGCCCTTGATGGTAATAGGAGCAATCTCAGCATCAAAGGCACCATTTTCCCAGGCCTTGGCTGCACGCTTGTATGACTCAATGGCATGGTTATCTTGATCTTCTCTGGTAATGTTGTAGTTGGCAGCAGTATTCTCGGCACAGCTACCCTGTAAAAAATATATTTCGCTTTAGCTCTCCATCATGACTGGACTAAATCAAAGCTTACCATGTGAATGTTGTTGTATGCATCCCAAAGACCATCCTTAATGATGGCATCGTTGAGTTGTTGATGACCATAGGCAGCACCACGAGGGGCATAATAACTATAAAAGCGGCGACTCTATTAGCAAAAAGCATCAGGCAAGCATGAAATCCTAGATAAACTTACGGAGCGTTGGACATGCTTTCCATACCACCAGCAACCATGACATTGCGGTCACCAGCCTTGATAGTTTGAGCAGCCAACATGACAGCCTTCATACCGGAAGCACAAACCTTGTTGATAGTGGTGGCTTCGGTAGTTTCAGGGCAACCAGCATTCAAAATAGCTTGACGAGCGGGAGACTGACCCAAATTGGCTTGAAGAACGTTACCAAAGTAAGCTTCTTCAACATCCTCAGGCTTGATACCTACATGAAAAAAGGTTAACTATGTGTTACAGGAGCTTTAGGTTTACTTTCTTCTTACCGGCTCTCTCAATGGCAGACTTGGCAGCAATACCACCGAGTTCAATAGCACGCAATGACTTTAATGAACCGTTGAAGCAACCGACAGGGGTTCTGACAGCACTGGCAATAACTACGTCCTATGATTCAACACATGTTACTGGATGCGCTGACATATTAACTGACGGATTCTTACACTAGGGCTTTTGGCAGCTGAAGCAAATGTACGACGAGTGACAGTACGAAGAGTAGGGATGAATTGACGAGAAGAAGCAAGCATGTCGGATAAAAGAGAAATAACTAGTTTTGCAAGAGAGAGAAAAAAAAAAGAAAGATGTAAAATCAAATGCGAAGTTAATTATTCTTTATAAGATTATTTGTCCTAGGTCAATGATTTCCCACGACTCTAGTAAGTAATGAATTTTATTGTCCCCACATTTAAAGCGGTGACATTTTACTTTTAGGATCCGTTTGTGTGAAAGACTATGGATACGCAAGTGATTTACTAGGATGAATCCATGCAGCGAGCATCAGGCATACAAAGACGTCTTGGTTGCTTTGGTTTTCTATTGGCTACATTTGCAGTGATGCAAATCATATCATGCTGCCTTATTTAATCTCATCAGTTCTCAGGGCATTGTAGTGCCTGAAGAGCGGTTAAATGCTATGCAGATTGTTTATTCATTCGATTTTTTTCTTATGATACAGGCAACCCTTGAGGTTCAAACAACAACTTTTCTATCCAATAGAGTATGATTTCCAAAACCTTGCTTTTTGGTACTTGGCCTGAAGCAGCAGCCACTAGAGCTTGTTCCCAGCCATTTTGTCCTGAGGCACCATCCAGCAAAAATGTAGATGTGACGATACCAAAAAAGTATATCAACACAGTATACAGCGCAAATGTTACGGTATTTGTTACAATCTTATCGTCCCTTCTTGTCATCATTTTGCGATCCTTGTTATTTGTGCTGCTGTGCTGTGCTGTAGTCGTGATGACAAAAGAATTCATACTCGAAGTAGACTATACAGCAGAGCTCTATTAGCCATCATACAGTCACAATACAGTTGTCGCTACTTACCTCATGCAAATCTTGCACGGTTCTCTTCTTTTTATTCACTTTGCGTATACGGGAATGAGACCAAACATCCATAATAGGTGGTTCTGGTATTGTCAGTGAGATTGAATCCAATATAGGCTTTGTTGCTAGGTCTGTTGTTGTTGTTGAGGATGAGGATGGAGATAATGGAGGTACGATCACTGTGTTGGTCTTTAATCTTAACTCTGCTAATTCATTTACCAAGGATCGATTTTCCGAATCCAGCGCCCGTCGAAGATAGTCCAATTCGCTTTTCACTCTATCCAGATCTTCCTTGGCTTCAGTTGCCCGATTTTTGTAATAGTCTTTCTCGTCTCTAACAGATTTCAACTGATCCAAGTCGATAAATTCGCTTTCCAACGTCTATTATGATATGCAATGTTATACAAAATGCGAATGTTACACAATACTTTCATGTGTCTTCATGTATTCAACAACATACCTTTAAAGATGCATGTGATTCTTCGTTGATAGAAGATGAAACAGATATTATCGAAGGCTGTCTTTTAATGGAAGGGTGGTGAGGGTCCATGGCTATACCATCGTCAGCTAATTGATCCGATAGCACTTCACCAGCACTGCTGCTACTTTGAAGATGGAGTGCTTCGTCTAGATCAGTTTTGAGCGTATCGATAATCTCTTTCAATTTCTCGTTTTCAGATTTCTGCTCTTCCAATTGTTTATGCGCTTGGGCTGATGTTTGCAATTCCAGCTCTAGGTTGTTTTGAAGGCCTATTAATCTGCTTCTTTCCTGACTCAATAATTGCACTTCGTACTGAAAGCTGTTGAGTAAATCTTCGGTTTTTTCAAGATCGCATTCCTTTTGTCGCAATAAGTCTTGCAATTCTTGTGCTTCACCTAAGAAATGCGTTCAATATGTGTTTATTCTCGTCAAAAAGAAATTGAAATCTTACGACATTTCTCATCAAACAATGCTTTGATGGATAAATAAACTTGCTTTTGATCAGTTTCTGAACGCTGAATGTTCGAAATATGAGTCTCCAACTAAATAAAAAAAAAAGAGTGATCAATGATTTTGATCTTGTTACTACAATGAATTAATCACTTACAGCGCTGATTTGGTCCAAACTGCTCTTTTCTTTTCCCTTGTATTCTTGGATTTCTCGTCTTTGTTTAGCGACCTCCATATTCATGTCATCCACTTTGTTTTGCAATTGAACGATCCGATCTTCATTATCACGAGCCATGCAAGCTAAGCTTTTTTCGGATGATTTTAATCTCTGGGTCAGTTTAAGTGATCTACGATAGTAACGAGCCAAATCCTGGTTTGAATACTACAGACAATTAATGATCTATGCAAAGGTTTTTCGACCCCACCCCTTTTTTTCTAGTCGTCCCCTTACTTCATCCTCTTCTTCTTCGGCTGTATTTAATTTGGAAAGTTCCTCTTTCTCCCGGGGACTCTCATCAGATGGATTTCCTGAAACCTAAAAATGAATATTGGTATATGATTTAAACATGCAAGTGCATATATATATATATGTACCATTAAATCTCGATGGTATTCATTTTGATCGTCGACATCTTCTTGTTGGCCATCCTCGGTAGTAGACGAGATCATATCCAAAACATCATCTCTGTCCTGAATAGAAGCAGCTACAGCTGAAGGTCTTCTCTTCCAAGGAGTTGACTTGTGAGTTTTCAAAGGGGGAGACGTTCTCGGTCTAACAGTTATCAAATCCTCTACAATGTGTCTTGTTGGTGCAGATAGAGAGACAACAGGCGATGGTGGACAGACGAGTTTTAATAGATTTAGGATATCATCTGGTGTCATTTCCAAGTCGGGGTTACTTTTTGTATATGGAAGAATGGCCTTCTTTTGTACTTGTGTCAGTAATACAACATGTTCACATAATTCATATTCATCAATGAGGGAGAGGAGATCTTTGGTATAAATGACTCCACGCTCGCTCTGCTGTTCAACGAGTCGCTTCAGTTGTATCTTTAAGACAGCAAATGGTATAGGTTTGTTCTGATGATCCTATAATAATGACATAAAAACGGGGTGAGAAACAGAAAGAGAGAGCGAGAAATAGAGGGGCATTAGGATTGAAGTTTATACTTTTTTAAAGACTTGCATGGTCAAATGTGATTTAGCTTTGGAATCTTTGAATGGTATATAATTATAGAAAGGGTGTTATTTAGTAGTAAGAAGTATATTGAGATGGTTAAGAAATCAGTCTCAATGTTGTATGTGATTGTATTAAAGAGGGAAGAAAGAGAGAGAGAGAGATAGTATGTTCACGGTATGGTAACCATAAAAAGAGGAGTCACCTAGCTGTGTAACTGAAATATTGCAACACTACTTGCTATTCATCCAATCATACCATAAATGAGATCTATCCTAAATGCGATAGTCTATATGCTACAGCCCTTCCACTCTCAATTTACATCATTAGGCTATTTTAAGCTCTATTATCGGCAACAGCAGCAGCGGTAGAGTGAATGCTATACATTCGAATGTTGCGATGCCAATAGTAAAGAGTGGTGCAGTCATTCGGTAAACAGATAGCACAAATATCAATTACTTTTATCTCTTTCAGACTATTTGGTACGCCATACATGCAGTTTCAACAGATCAAAAACAAGAAATTCAGGGGTAACCCTTTGTTTGATTGGATATAACGAACTCTCGAGGATCATTTCGAATTTTTAAATATGCAGAGCATCAGGAAGCAGTTTGTGAACATCATTGAGCACGTTGAATGATATAATTAAAGCAAAAAAAAAAAAGCAACATGAGATATCCTACTAAATAATTTTTAAATGTCCAACAATAGAATTTAATTCAAGGAGTGTGATTTCAAGATCCAATTTGGTGACAAACAATATGATATGATATCATATGGGTTGGCGCAAGCTCCAAAAAAAAAAAGCATGATTGAGCAATTAACACTTTGCTTTCACCTTTCGAAATGTACAAATTTGACCTTTTGCATGTGCTGGAGGATCAAAATATTCCAAAAGTAAGAATCTCTTTGTGGGTTTCATGATGCAAAACGTTTCTTGTCTCCAAGCAGATAAAGCGAATACCAGGATATTATACGTTATATCGTACTAGAGTCAAATTGCATCTCTAAAAGATAATACCTATTCGTTCCATTTTTCCCTATATTTATAAAAGAATAATAATTGTAATAATAAAAAATATTTATTCGACGGAAGAAACAGGATCTTCGTAGCATAATCCACCTTAGCCTTTCATTTCTTTCAGCTTGTGTGTGCGCGGTGGTACAATAGTCATTTTCATTACATGTGGATGTTCCTAAAATACCATCATTAATCGCTGCTGTATGTTCTTTGCTGAGGTTATTGATAGCATTAACTGCTGATTCCAAATACGACACTAGGCATAAAGATATATATTCAATAATCAACACATGTCAGAATATAGAGGTACTTTCTCTGATCAAGTCTGAGAATTTCAAGCAGTTTGATGTGGCTAGGGATTTCACATCAACGTCCAAAAAAAGCTCACATTTTCTATAGCGATTGAAAACAAGGATATCGTTAACAAAGGACATCGACCAATATCAAGCATCCGCTTGAAATACATCCACACACTTTTGTCATTATAAAAATAAAAATAAAAAAAGTTAAGCTATCAGTTATAATTCTTGTATTTATGGTACGTACCTGTCTATTCTCTTCTTCTTTGTCATCTTTATGTATATAATATGTTCTTTGTCGATGAAGCCAATAAGGGTACAGTAGCTCAATCAATAACTCTATTAGTGTTTGAGCTAAATAAACATATGCATTCTTAATAAGATAAAGACTCAATTACAGTACTTTAAGTCTACACTTACCCGAAGGGTAAGGCTATTTGTGCCCTATAACATTGCTTTTCGACCGACCCTAGGAGTATAATCACTCATTTGTTTGTTCTGGAAATCTTAATACCAAATTTTGGGCAAAATATCGACAAAATGCATATGAAACCAAATGTTGTTGTTTTTTTTTAGCTTTTGAATGATAAAAGAGGTTCCTACAGTTTTTCTGAATTAAGGTGTACCTTAGTAGAAACTCACTATTTTCGACTCAAAAACACAATTCTCTCCAAAACGCAAAAATTCATGAGGTATACCTCATGCATTTCGACCCAGTATCAAATCTACTAATGGAGCGCAATCGTCTGGCCAAAATCATGAGAAAAACGCTCTTCAAAGTGCAGTTTCAGTGCGACAATAACATGTATGTCTGTGCTCTATTGGGCAGAGTTCATTCTTTTTGCAAACAAACGAGTACATTACATGCTTGTATCATCTCTTTTGATACCCTCAACATTAACAGTTCTGGAATAAACGTGTGTTTGGATCGTTAAAAAAAAAAGACACCTGTACATCCGCAATGTCATGACAGGCAGAATGTTGGTAATTGCAGATAATGATTGAATGCCAGAGCCGTTGCTATCCAAGGCTTTCGTACGTCTTCAACATAGCAAAGTCATTCTGATATGGGCCGTGCTCTGGGAAGATTCAGGCACATGATGGTCACTTCAGGAACGAAATGTTTGCTACAAACACCAGCTGTCATCCAGCGACATGTACATATACAGAAGAGAGCAGTACGACGATGAAATAGTAAAATTTCCCAGAGAAGAAATATACTATGCAGTGTATATTTTCTGTTTGAATATACTCTATGTACATGTATATAAAAAAGTGAGATTGGAAAGAGCACAGAGAGATCAACAAGAACAAGAGACAGCGGGAAGAAAAAGCATACAAGCATCGATTCTTTCTTTTCTCTCTCTCTCTCTCTCTCTCTCTTTCTTTTTCTTTTTCTTTTTCTTTTCCTGTAAATCAAAGATGAAAGGCCATCATCGTCGTTCATACAATGCTCATACCAAAATAGCAACACCTAGTTTTGAAATCAAACCTTCGATGGACCTATGTAATCTTTATATAAAAGGAATTCAACCTGGCATGTCCAGTACTGATTTATTTAATTTATTCAAGCCGTTTGGACGCATCATTAGTGCCAAAGTCATGCAACAAGACAAGGGAAAGAAAGGATTTGGATTTGTCAGTTACAGTAAATCTGTTGAAGCGGCCCATGCTATTCTATCCATGAACGTGGACGATATGGTGGTGAAATTTCATGAACCCAAAGTACCGAGAAAAGAGCATGATTTTGATCAGCAATTGGCCTATCTCAGTGATTCAGAATTGGCAATGCACTTCTACACTCGACCTCTGGATAGCAAAAACAAGATGATGCCTTTGGTTGCGACAAATAAATCAGCCTACATGCCTACTACGACTACAGGCATTGCAGCAGCAGCAGCAGCCATACCCTATTATTACTATCATCATCCATCATTGTATTACCACCATCCCCATCCTCCGCCACCACATATGTATACTTCCCAGTTACCGCCACCACAGCCATTGACACAAGATCAGTACACCCAAATGAAACTATTGGACATGCTCAAGTATGTCAACATGGCCCTGTCGAATCAAGAACGAGACATTGTACAACAACAACTGGCTCAACTTGATTTGAACGAACAATATGCTTGTATAAACGACATCAAGTATTTTCAAGAAAAAGTTACCACCATGTTGGCTGTATATAGTGATTCCCACGGCGAAAAATAATAAAACTTTCTTTATTTGTATTACTTGTCAGATGGTGAATCCAGTTCATACAACAAAAGTGCCTCGTCTGGTTCGGATAGTAGAGCCATAGTGGTATCAGTGGTATTGGCGCTACTGCTGCTACGATTGCTGCTGTTGCTGCTGTTGTTGGTGAAAAATGAACTTGCTTCTTCTTGTTCTTGGCCTTGTGTTGCGAGATAGTACAACTCGAGATGATGAGTGGAAAAATAATCAGACAGACATTTGTGCGTGTATTGTGGGCTGCTTAATGTGGAAATTATATTTTGATGCTCCTGTTGACGCAAAATGCAGGTGGGTGTAGTCAGCGCTGTATCGCCATTCATGACATGAAATGTGTCCATGTCCATGTCTGTGTTGGCATTGGACACTACTGTGGCGGTATCATCCTCAAAATCATATTGCTCCTCTTCCTCCTGGTCATCCACAGAAGCCACGCTTTTGGGAGACTTGGCTTGCAATTTCTTGTTTTTGGCTCTTTTGTTTTGAAACCAGGTAGTGATAATCTTTTTATCCGTACGGAACAGGTCTGCAATTTCTTCAATCTTTTCAGCACATGGACTGCAGTTGGTATTGTATTCTTTCTGTAGTAATTTGATTTCGCTGCTGGAGAACCGGCGTCGTCTCTTGATGGTAGGCAGCCAGAAATCGTTCCCTAGTTGGTCTGTTCTAGTAACGCTGCTGTCATTGCGAGAAGGCGGCTTTTGCACCTTTTTCTTCTTCTTGTGTCTAGATGCCATCTCATGAATGAATGTTGGAAAAGAGAGAAAGCGAAGCAGTAGATCAGAAAAAGGGTTTATTTATATATATATATATAAGTGTGAGTGATAAAATAGGGCCATCATTATTATGCTATACACTGAGGATCATGGTGATGCATCTGAAAATCCATCACTCGCTTTCTAATATGGTGCAATACACTTGCCCATATCCAGGAAAAGAAGAGTAAATAAGTGCCCAATACCAAGCCAAACACAAACAAGCAGATCCATAGACAAATCACATTGATCCAAGTCTGTTTTTTCAGTGGATCCAAGCGTATATAGAGTATATTGGATATCATGATCAGTGTTCGGTCTTGCCCTATCACCAAGCACACACCGACCATATACACCAGTCCCAGCAATGCTTCTCCTGCTACTCCAGTTGCAAAATGAACTATGTTGAGCCATTCCAGAATATCCAGCATTTCGTGGTCTTGCCATGTTTCGTCTCCATCTAACTTCGGCCCCATTTCACTGCCTAGTCCCAGTTCATCCAGTGCTCGACCTAGATGCGATAATCCAAACACAAGCCCCACTGTCGATGCTAAGCTGAGTATATGACATGCTAGACACAGTAACTGAGCAAAACGAATGTATTTGAGCTGGTAGATGGAATTGCATATGTTGCAAATGTAGTCGGTCTGTAGCTGCTTTAAGCAAGTGGGATGTGCTCTATGTAGACATGGACATATCACTACTAGATCTGGTTGTGTGCGATGAATTAAATAGGGTCCTATCTCTCGTATATGGGATGATATGTTTCTATTTTTGCATAGATAACAAGTTCGATGCTTTAGATGATGGTGATGATGATGATGATGTTTGGGCTTCTTGACGGGCGGATGATGGTTTTGGTCTAGAATGATGGCTGTGGAGGTCGCTGTTACTGCTGTAATCTCTGTATCATTTGTGGGATAAGGTGGTGGATTGTACACTGAACAAGGGGAAGATGAATGTGGTAAAAAGTTCATTTATATATATATACATATATATATGTAAAAGAATAACGGAAAAAAAAAGGAGGGAAAGAAAAGAGATGCCATTATATAATGCTGATCAAGGGGGGACTCAAGACCCTCCTCCCCTTGTGCATTTATTTAAACAATAGCACTAAACACAGCCGAAGCCGAATTACTATGAACCATGGATTTCTTTTTACTTAGCAAACAAGTCGTGCACCATGGATCCAGCGTGTGTGTCTCTTGTTGCTCGTACACTGTGGCTCCTGAATCCAATGTCTTGTTGCAGCCTCTACAAACCAGACACTTTTTATGCCACTTGGATGCCTTGGGGCCAGGTATTTCCTCATGCACAGAATAGATGCGTTGATTACAGCCAGCACAATCTCGCACCACACCAAATCGAGGCAACGGTCGACGGCCTCTTGAACTCATCAATGAAGAGGGTTTTACAGTATCGACTACCTTTTCAACGGGCGATATAACTGATTCCTTTTCCATGGTAGTAATCGGTATGGGAGCAGCAATAGCAGCTGCTGCCACCTTTTGTAACTGAGGTACAATCTTCATGTGTTTTGACAGCATTTCCTTGTCTTCCGTCTTTTCATGAGAGCATGCTTGGCAATGTGCTCCATGGATGTCAAAGTAGATGGATGCTGGATGTAGTATCTTTTGGCATCCAGTACATCGAAGGCACTAATGTAGCAAGCAGTCAAAAACTTACTGAACAATGGTAGAGTATCCATGTCATGATTTTTTTTTTACCCTAGGATGCAATATTGTTGTATTCAGCGAAATGTAGCTATCGATGATGGCTTGAGAACAGCGAGAGCAGTTGGAGGATACAGTATTGGATGGAGCACACTAAGAAATTAAAGGGTCAGTATCCGTTTATATAGTAAGTGAATAGAATTTACATTGGGATGGTATACATTCTTGGATACATCAATGAAAAACGATGTATCCTCAAACGGTAATTGGCAAGCTTTACACTGAAGACAGCTCCAATGATACTTGACCTGACTATCAGGTAAACGCACTGTCTTTCCCGAAAGCTTTTGATGGCATTCTCCACAGTTGGGTGTTGTCAAATTGTTCATTGAATATCGCTTGCTGAGCGAAGGACTGGTCAAGCTCTTTGAAGGGGTGACTCTTCTGCTATCGAGCAGACTGTTGAATGGCTTGGAAATGCGTTTCATGATGGGTGAGCTGGTGCGTTGCGATGACGGTGAGCAAGTTGATCTTTCTTCGACAGCGGGAGACGATAGGTTGTCCAGCCCCATGACACTGCCCAAATATCTAAGTGTAGTTGCTACACTGAGTTTCTCGTTCACTGGATCAGATGGGTGTTTATGCTTACCTCGATTGCCATCGATCCACCTTGCCCGTCTTTTTCTCTGTAGAAATACGGAAATTTTAGCCTGCTATCCAGTCTACAGCGACCTCAACTATACCTTTGAAATCAAATCCACACTTGCTACACTTGTCATCTAGACACAATTCACCACATTTACAAAAAGGCATGCTATCAATAGTTGGAATATACAGAAAAAGAAAGAAGAAAAAAGAAGCGAGAGAAAAGGGCAAGATATTTATACAAGCGTAGAATGTCAAACTATATTATTATACATTGAACCATCACGTTAACCCAGGCCCTAATTTTCCGATACGCTATAGTGTCATATACATATATACATTTATTTAAATTGGACCAATGTACTGGTTCTGTGGCTCTTGGCGTTTACTTGATACATCCATTCAGGTACTCGAAACACATGTAGCACATTAGGATTGGGTGAATTCAAGACACTTCCAGGCTGCTGTTGATACAACCACACTGTATCCGCTTGCTGTGTAGCTAACCCCTCAAACAGAGCCTGGCACGCTGTATTCAGTTGCTGATGGACCTGGTCGTTCTTGTAATAGTATCGTGTAGTCTGCAGAATATCCTTGATCAAATCTTGCTTTACAGGCACATGATGTGCAACTTGAGCCAATGTGTTCAACAGACACAGCTGTGTTCGATGGTAGAGCGAGTAGGCAGAGTAGCCGGTGGTTGAAGGATCAGACTGAGCTGCAGAGACGCCCTTTTGAAGCAGAGATTTGAATCTTGGCCATAGATCAGCAGTGAATTTTCTAGATAGGAAATCAGTAGATACCTGCGATACCTGTTCCACCAGACGAGCAGCTTGCAACACGACGTAATTTTCAGGGTCGTTGAAGCGATTGGCAATTGATGGCCACATGGAATACACCAGCTTATTGAGCTCCACAGGATGGTCTGATAATATGCGGACACCCGATGTCAGCAGAGAGAGTATCTGAGATCGCAATTTGGGTGAGGACACGGTAAGGAAATGGCTGGCCTTGTCCATAATGTCTTGAGCCATGTGTTGTTCGTGCGTCAATGGGATGGGTTTATCATCGTCTTGGGTGTCGTCGCCGTCGTTGTCTTTGTTTGCGGGTAAATCTATGGGTAGGTTACCTTGTTCCATGATTTGATCCAAAGTCAAATTGTCATGAAGACCCTCCTTTTGTCTCTGCAAAAAGTACTTTCCAATCTCCTCCATCGACCTGAACTCCTGGTCCACAACGTCTTCTTTTTGCTGGATAAAAGACAGCACCTCTGGCGATACAAGCGCATGTGTATCATCCATAGGCGATTTTGGCACATTAGGTTTATTCAGTGGTGATGGTGATGGAATGTTGTTTTCAAGCGTCTGGATCACCTCAAACAACACACCGCACAGTTGAGCACACAGCCATTCATTCAGTGAATACCGCTCCAACGCATCGTAGATTTCCTCCACCGTGTCGTCCAGATAATGGATGCTGACATAGCCACCTACGTGAATCAGTGCTTTCAGAACCAGAGGTACGCGCGCGTTGCTTGTTAGCACAGATATATGTTGTGATATGGAATTGATAATGTAGTCGATATTGTCAATGACCAGTGTCTTTGCACCATCTAATCCACACGCAAGAGCAATGGTGTCCAGGGTGATCAATGCATAGGTATGAATGTAGACGTTGGAGGACCCCAAATGAGCCAAGAGAGGGTACAAGATGGTAATTAACTGTTCCTGCAAATAGGCTTGGTCCAGGATGTAAGCTGCAAGACCAATGATTTGTAGCCCAAAGCATACTGTCAATACATGTCCACTTTCATCGTCCAAGCTAGCTGTTGTTGTTGTTGTTGATAATGCCCTTGATTGGATGTTGGTGCGAGTGGCAGCAGAAAGAATCTCCATCGTGTCGTTCAGCACTTGAGCAGCAATCTTTTCCAATTGAAGCTTTTTGTCTCGACTTGCACTCTCCTGCTCCACATCGTCTTGTACCAACCATGCGTCCGTCTCGTCAGCAGCATCACAAGTATAATACCCAGATAACAGCGCATGCACAATGTACGCTGCCTGTGGATCATTCAGTTCCTGACTATCCATCGACACATAGCGCATGAAATGGTGCACCCAGCTAGATAAATCACAGTATTTTCCAATCATGTTGAGCAGTCGGTTCAATTTAGCAGTAGACATGTCAGTGACAATGTGTTTGAAGCGTATCCTGGGATACAATGGTGTTGCTGAGGCTTTTCCGTCTGTATCTAGAGTTCCCAGTTCAATCAACCGTTCGCTGTTTTTTTTCCTCTAGAATGTCCAAACTGTTCTTGTCGATTTCCAATGCTGTCATCCAACCGTCTGAAGCACGACTCAGGACCATAGCAAGGACGCTCTCTGCTTGATCGCCCAGCAACATGATCATGCCACTAATCAACGACATGGCAACCGTCTTTTCTTGCTCGTCCTTGGATATCACATACTGAGGAAACTGCATGATCCATTGGTACAAGTTGTCCTTGAGAATAGGCGTAATGACATCGCCAAACGATGCAGATGCCAATAACCGTCTCATATGCGATTGACACACGGCAGAGACTTGTGGGTAGACATCATCCGCATGCAACACCAGTACATCCAGCAGCAATTGTACGCAATTATCCAGTGTCCTTGAGCACGTGGATAGCAATGTGTTTGCGAAATCCACAAATGCCAGTCTGGTTCGCCAATCAGGGTATAACTTGAGTCGCAGTATCTGTCCAAACATCAACCTCAATTCTGTCTTTACGTGAGCATACCACTCTTTGTTTCGCAGTGTCTTTTTCGTGTCGGGTGGCTGTTGCTGCTGAGGTTGATCGCTGGATGGCTGCTTGTACTGATTCACAATATCCTCAAAACTACTAAACCTCTCCAACGTCTTGTTCTCTCTATCATTCATGACTGTGCTTATCAACTCGCCAATCGCTTCTAATAAACCGCACACCAGCAGATGATGTTCCTTTTCTGATTTCTGTGTCATGGTGAGGCATAATTTCGAAATAACGCCCGGCAGTAGTTCAGCAATCTTGTCGGTATCCCGTATGTTATCCACCAGCAATTGTGTCAGTGTCTGTATTGCATCAAGACGAAGCTGCAAGTTGTGCTCCAGTCGAATGGTGTTTAACAGTGCTAAGGTCACTTGCGACGCAATCAGGAAAAAGGGCTCTTGCTGCACTGCTGTTGCTAACTCTAATGCCTCGTACCATGATTCCTTGCGACTGATTGGTAATGCTGCTGACAAGCATTTCACTGCCAAATGCTTAATCTCCTCAGAGGGTGGGGAAGTGGGTCTGGGTATATTGACAGGGGAACTGCTCTGATCCAGCAGTGTCGTAAACATGACGATCAGTTCAATCGCAAAGTTGGGTGGCATGGCCATCTTGATATGGGTCTTGGCTAACAGAAAATGCATAATCTTTAGCCATGGTTCTACAATGATCTGATAGCCGCTCTTTTCCTCCATGGTCATTGATTTGTATACAGTCAGCAATGGCAGTAGAGTCGCCAACATGTGCACTTTGGTGATGGTCGAGTCTGGCTCATCTACGTCTTGCAAGGTGCGCAAGATATCGTTTAATAGACCAGCTACCTGTCGATTGTTTGTTTTCGAGACCTTTTTAGCATAGTCTTCTAAAGTACTGCCCAGCTTTTGTAGTCTATCATGCAATTCTATTTGGGCCTCTGACATGATCAAACAAAAAAAAAAAAAAAAAAAAAGAAGAAATAGTGTAGGCTCTATACGCGCACAGCAGGTTTTTTTTTTCTTATATGAATTTTCAACTTCCACCAGTTTGTCAATCATGCTTGTAAAACCAGCACTGGAAATGCTGTTTACGTTTGTTGTGGCAATAGTCAAAGCATGGCCTTCTGCCGTGTCCATTGTAGACTAGAGAAAAAGTCTGACTATTGAGCTGCTTTTGTCATCTACATGCCTGCAAATTGAAGCTGTCAAACATGACTCAAATGGCATGCCAAGTACTGGCGCCAAGGCATATACTTTGAATGTCATCAAGAGTAGATTCAATAGCCTGTCTATCATGTGTATCCCAGCGAAACGACTGTTGAACTATAAAGGATAGAGATGACATGACACATTCATCCAACATTTAGATCATCATCATCATTCTGTTACTGGTGACTTTATATTCCAGCCCAACCAAAATGATGTGCAATCGCAAAAACTCGTTTCAATATAAAACCTTTCTCTCTCCCTCTCTCATATCTTTTCAAAAAAAAAAAAAGAAAACATTGGTAAAGCCAAGTTTTCATTCATAGATGGCTTATCCACAAAACAAACAAGCAATCAATCCTCCATGGTAAGTGATGACGATAACTTCAAGATGTATACATTTATCCAACACGATGAATATAGGTCTACTGCTGCTGCTGCTGCTGCTCCTGCTCCTCAACAGCAACCTCAGCAACCTCAGCAACAGCAACAACAACAACAGCACCAATGGCAGCAATATCCTCCCTATACAGCTCCTGCTTCTCATGCTTCAGCTGATCAACAATACGCTGCTTACTATCAATACCAAACACCAGAGCAACAAGCATACTATCAGCAATATTATCAACATTACAATGCTGGCAATACGAACCCTTCTGGAACAGATAGTGCTGCTCAAGCTTATGCCAGCTATGATTACTCTCAATATCCAGGCTATTATGGCCAACAAGCATATCAACAACCTGCTGCTGCGACATCACCAACGCATGCTGCTCCTCCACGACCCGTTGCTCAACATCAATATCAGCAACATCCTTATTATATGCATCAGCATCAACACCAAAGGTAAGTCTATGGTCTTGTTGATACATTTGAGAACGTTGCTGATGTTTGGCTGTGTGTTAGACCTCCTCCACCACCACCACCCCAATCACAACAACAGCGTCCTCCTCCACCTCCTCCTTCTTCTGAGCCAAGTAAGTTTACCTATCAAGCTCCTCCTGTTTCCAATAGTAAGTCGATATAGCAAGCAAACTGTCAAAAATATGTTTTATTAAACGTGTCTATACACACACACACTAGGGCCAGCATCAAAGATTCCACCATGGTCCAAGCAACCACCACCACCACCACCACCACCGCAACAACAACAACAACATCAGCCTCCTCCACCTCCTCCTCCTGCCGTCCAGCAAACACCTCCACCTGCCGTCGCAACAGATACGAGAACCGCTGAAGAAAAGGCAAATGAAAAGAAAGCCATGGCTGTGGAAACTTGGCCACCTTCACTCAAGTAAGTCTTCAAAATATAGCACAGGAGATTGCACACTAAGTAGACATACATATATATGCAAAAATAGACAATACGTACAAGACGTTTTTGCAAACTGTTTATCCAACAAACGAGATCAAGCAGAATTACAGCTTCGTAATCTGATTTTGGAGGCCCATAAAGCAGGTACTTTGTTAACCACGGATTGGAGCGAGATGGATCTTCCCAGGTATGTTGACTCAAAGTATATATATATAAAGAAAGAGTGTCTCATTTATGTCAATTCTTTTCTAGTGCCTGCACTCGTAATCCACAAAAAAAGAAAAAGAAAGGGTAAAAAGAAAAGGCATCTAGAGCCATGAATCCATATAAAATCAATTGATCACCTTTTTTTTTTTTTTTTTTTTTTTTTCTATAGTAAAAAGATTGTTTCTCAACCCAAGCCTAACAAAGAGCAACACAAATTTTCAGCAGAAGAAGAAGCAAAGAGGCTACGACGTTTGCGACGATTTGAAGAAGATGCAGCACAATTCAGATCAGAAAATGTCTCGACTCCAATGCAAAACATGCACATTGTAAGGTTTATTTGAACTAGAATGCATAGGGTATATCACTCACCTCATCTTGATAGGACGGGGACGTGTCTAATTATACGGTTGTGGGCACATCTCAAAAATTGGAAAAGCAATACCTTCGACTCACTTCTGTAAGTATGGACTCGACTGGATAGGATACGGAAGCTAATCCAAGCGTCAACAGGCACCGGATCCAGCTACAGTGAGACCTTTAGAAGTGCTAAAACAGACGCTCGCGTTATTAAAGGATAAGTGGAAAAATGAACAAAATTATACTTACATTTGTGATCAATTTAAATCCATGCGACAAGATTTAACTGTTCAAAGAATCCAAAACGAGTTTACTGTTCAAGTATATGAAATCCACGCCAGAATTGCATTAGAAAAAGTGAGTGGTGGTTATTCTACTGAAAAGGACTGGATTCTAATTCATTTTGCAAGAGTGATTTAGGGGAGTATAACCAATGTCAAACGCAACTAAAAGGATTGTACACTAAAGGCATAAAGGGCAACGTCATGGAGTTCACAGCATATCGCATTCTCTATTTTCTGCACACACAAAACTGGGCAGATGTCAACTCCACCATGGCCGACCTGACACTTGAACAAAAACAAAACCCATTCGTTCAACATGCCTTGAATGTACGTTCTTCGCTTGCAACCGCTAACTACCATCGATTCTTTCATTTATATAAAACTGCACCAAATATGGGAGGATACTTGATGGACCATTTCTGTGAAAGAGAACGCGTTCATTCCTTGATTATACTGTGCAAATCGTAAGTTGTCTGGATCATGCTAGTCGACAACGATGTTAACACTCTTATTTAGCTGTCGACCCGATATCCCATTAGCATTCATCCAACAAGAACTGGCGTTTGATTCCATAGACCAAGTACTAAAGTTTCTGGGTGAGCAAAAGGCCAATTTCTTAAAGGCAAATAGTAGCGAGGCACTGGATGCAAGAGCAGCGTATGCTGGGTTAATGGAAAGCTCGAAAAAGTATAAAAAGATTGACATTAAGGGGCAGCTCTAAAATGCTATTCTACACTGTGTGTATATTTTACTCTTGGCAACGGATAGAAATCTAATAAAACACATTATATTGAAACCTTTGATTGCGTTACAGAGTATAAAGAACATCTTGTTGTGTGTGTTTACATGGTTGACTCTTACTCAAGTCAATATATTGAGGCTTTTTTTTTTTGCTGTAGATACATGCATTACATAAGCATCCAATAGAAACAATATAGTTCAGTGTAGCACATGCTCTTTATCAAATTCAACACTTTTTTTTCTTCCCATCTAATTCGATGTTATGATTCGCTTTCTACTCTATTGTCTATCATGCATCACCTTTTCACTTTTCCTAGAATCAGCAAAGGCTACTGCTAACAAAGAAGGCGGTACAATTGTTGCTATCGGTATTGATTTAGGCCAGCTATTGGAAACGAATCTATCCACTGTGAGAGTGGCTGCATCCTTAATCAATGGACCAAGCTCATTGACTGATGAAATAATGACTGTATCCGATTTCAGAATGATTGCACTCCCTGGCGCGGATGCCTTAAGTGATGGAAATCCCTGGCACTTGTTCCAAGAAGCCTATCAGTATGAGACCGCGCAATGCACCAATTTGACTAGCGAATTCTCTTTTAATAATGATGACCCATTGGCTCTGGAAGAGAGATTGATCTACCTATTCAAGCACATAAAACGTACGACCTTGATGAATTATGGATACCCAAAGGTTCGTCGCATAAAGTCAATTACTGCGTGATCAAGTCTGCAGTATAGTGATGCTGTTGTTCTTGTAGACCGAAGGTTTCGCGGTTATAATTGACAGTATATACAATGAAGGTTTGGTCATTATCACTTGCACATAGCTTACTCTGCTCAACATGTATACACAGATTCTAGGTCTTTTATCAAAGCAGCTGCCAATCGAGCAGGACTCGCAGCCACTATAGTCACAAGAAGAAATATAGCATTGACCATGATTTGCCCCGACAGCACAATCGAGGACGAACAGGTCTATTTGGAGCTTTATTTGGAGAATAACAGCATAGCCATTGCATTAGTGATGAAAGATGAAGATGGCATTTTTGATACATTGGCTAATGAACGAGTCAATTACACGACAAGCGGATTGGACATCATTGCCATGTTGTCATCCACCTTAGACGAACTCATGCAAAATGCACAGGTCTCTGCTAACACTGTGATCCGTCAAGTGATTATAGCATCGTCCAAACCACTGACTGTATCACATCATCGGGCTGTTCAACACATACAGACGTTTTTGAAAAGCCATCTTGGGAATAAAGACCTGGTATTCTGTGGGGACCAAACTAGTCAAGATGACGGTCGAGTTCTACCTTTTGAACACAGGGTCGCTTATGGCGCCGCAACGTACAGCAGATCGATAGCACAAGAACAACTGTGGAATGATCAGCACATGTGTTGCGTTGAGCTGTCTCCTGTACATTATGGCATTGCGGTAGCTGGGGGATTGATGCATCCCATTATTCGATTGCACAGCATTGAAGATGGACCGAAATCAGCCGTTTTTACCACCATTTCACCGCAGCAGAAGCAAGGATTAATCGAGATTGCAGTTTATAGAGGACTACGGCTACAGACAACCAACAATACGCATGTAGGCTCTGTTTACCTTGATAATGGTAGTTTTACTCTGGTTCATTTCATCGACGTTTTATACTGATCTGAAAATCTGCAGATGGATCTCTATCTCAGCTCAACATGACTATTCAAGTAGACCATTCTAAAGATGAATTGACTCTGACTGTGCAAGATTTACTGACGGGGCAAACTATTGCCACTTCTACATTTGTCAATGATTTGCAGACAATAGCATCCGAGTTGGAAGAATTCGAGAGAAACTGGAGCCCTCAGCAATCTGACTTGAACCGATTTTTGGATCAACAATTAAAAGACAATGTAGATTCAGCGATATCCAGATATGTATCCACGGCAACCGACACGCTGCAAGAAAGATTGTTTAAAAAGATAAGATATACACTCTTGCCAAGATTGAGGCAGCAGCAGATGAATCTGCTCTTGATCCAATCCAAGAGCATGCTTACTCCTCTACAATAACCGAGAAAAAGGTACACATTCCTCGCCATGAATTAGATTAAGAATAAGACTAAATGTGTTCGGCTTCCCCCCCCCCTCCTTTCTCTGCCCTGATATCGATTTGAAAATATAATAAATGGTTTAATGTTATTAAATAATTGCTAATTTAGTGTGTCTACAATGAAATAGGTGTGATTAATTTGCCAAGATGACAGTGCGAAGTATTAATTTTGTGGATTCTATACGCTCTATTTTTCATATTTGGGAAATAGTATTAGTTTTTGATTCGCTATGGAAGTGTATTATGCTACGTACCTGATGTCCAGTAAAATGTTCTGTTCATAGGCTTTGCTGGAGTAACTAATTTATCACTGTTGACAACTAGAAGAAAAAACTGTTGAGTAGGTGGGTAATGTCATGGGCAAAGAATTTGTACTTACCATCCGTCTGGCTGCTCCCTGCTTTACTGGGTCTACATGTATACTTGAATCAGCGTACGATCAACAAACAATGATGCTGCTATAACTCACTTGGACTTTCTCTTCTTGTGTGTCCTCTTCTTAGATTTCGATTTTGGAGAAGATGATGATTTTTGCACCTTAGTAAGGTCGTCTGTTCGAATGGTGTTTAGCTTCAATCTGATCTTGAGACAGGGCATAGAACTGTCGGTGCTCTTTGTCATGGTAAATAGTGTGATGGGTATAGGAAATGAAAAGTGAAGAGAAAAAGAATGATTTTATAACAAAAAAAAAGCGAATTGCCTCATTGTTATTTATTAGGTGTGATCATATTACTCCTTTTTTTATATTATTTCTTTATTAATGATTGTAATAAGACCCAACTCATTGTTTGTCTATCGATAATGAAGGCACTTTGTAGTCAGGGCCAGGCGAATTACCAAATACGCCTAGTAACAGCATAATATGACATGCTGCCAGCGTCCATGAGCTCTTGATGGTCGAGGGGAAAGTCAACCAGCATCCTTCAATTGTAACAAAAATCAAGATGCGAGAGGTGGATTTGAGACCCTTTTCTGTAGAAAGCCATGCGCATTGCCATAACAAGTAAGGAAGCGTTTGAAAGTACCAAGAGTAAAATTGGTAGTGCAATGATCGAGCAAACAAGACACCAATAAAGTTGCTGGTAAACATCATGGATATGATTTCTAGAGGCATGACTCAATATATGATATATCAAGTGTGGATCCAGAAAAAAAAAGACTTACCATCATTCGATACCGTCATTCTAGTATGACGAGAAAATCCCTTCTTCAATACGTGCATGACACCCCCTTTACTACAAACCAATTAAATGTTATCATCTAATTCAGTAATGCAACAGCAGAATACGTTACGGCCCACACCAAATAAACACAATAAACATCAAGAGGGTGAATCCATGTCCTATCAAAAGCTCCTTTGCAAACCAGTTCGATACAAATGTCTCCTCCGTCATCATTCTCCAATTCACTGTCCATTGATAATCAAATACGCGGCTGAATTCAAACGCTTTCGAGAAGTAGGAGGCAGGATATTGGCTCAGGAACGGATAAGCCAAGGCGAGTTGTGTCAATACAATCAATCCCAGCTGAGCAAACGTCTTGTAAGCACCCAAAGCCTGCCACAAAATGATACCAAATGCAGGGAAAAACAGTAGCACATTCATTTTGATCGACAATGCTAAACTGAACAACATCGATCCCAATGTCCATTTTCGGTAAGTCATGGCTAGAATACACCCAAACATAAACAGCATAGCAACAGGGTCATTGAAGCATCGCAGCAAAAAGATGGAGTGAAATCGTTTGGAGCATCCAAGCAGCAAAATCACATAGGGTGGTACTTTTTTCGATTGTCGGTAAATGGCGCATACAATGCATTGACTGACCAAGTACAGCGCTTCAAAGATGTATTGCGCTAATCGAACGTTTTTTCCGTGATCTGTCAGATAGTAAAATAGCGAGTAAATATAGACAAATCCAGCAGGATATCTAAAGAGAGCACCATGATGAGCAAATGGTACCATGCAATGCTGACAATCACCATACTTACACTAAAGGTCCTGTGTCTCCTTTTAACTTGGTATAGTCACGTTCACCCAGAATGAACCCTTCCACTTCTTGCATGTAGGCGATCCAATCGATTTCAGTGTCTATGTATCTATATTAGCAAGCAATTTCTATATTGCATGGCGCGCGTTGTTGGGATACACTTTACATGGTACTTTGAGGATAATAAGCGTGCTCAAGACGAATTCACCAAATAAGAACAAGGCAGCCAAGTACCAAAAATAGGCGGGGTCGCATAATAATTGAAATGGAACCCTGAATACATCTTGCACAGTGTATGTCTTTCGAGATGAGTCGATGTTTCTCGGTGCAACAGACTTCTTTTTCTTCTTTGCTTGCTGTACTTTTAACATGTTTATGTGAGCATCAATTGAAAGAAGGTTGAAAAATTAAATATGTGTGCTACTACAGCTCATTAGTAGTCCGATGTCGTTTGTCGGTTGGCCATGTATTACTCTATCGAAATTTGTTGGTTAGATTAAACTCAATGGCTGAAGCAAGTTTAAGTGCCCTTGGTTGCTGTTATCCGATTGATTGGTTTCTTTGCCGTGTATTTACTGTAAAAAGGCAGTTTACCGGTGAAATTGCTGTTTCCATTTTAGTGTCTGGTGAATAAATCATGAGAGCTGGGATATGAGATCAGATATGGTAGTAAACGTCAATATGTTAAGGATACCTGTACCAAAATTTATCTGTTAAAATTGGCTATAAATGCAAGTGTTAGTCTCATATCTTAGATAGAGAAAAAGCAATAAAACAAGTTGAGCATTTGCTTTAAATAAGCATCTTGCGAATGCATTATAGCCTGCTAAATACGGTACAGATGGCGTTTGCTGATATTTATTCGTCTTTATGTAATTCTGAATTTAGTTTTGATAAGATGGTGCTGAAAAAAGGCAAGCATGTTTGGTTATCAGATCCATCCTAATCACGATTGAAATGTAGAGAGGCGTCACTACGAAATCAAGCTAAATCTGATTGATAATCTCGAAAATTTGTGTGCGTCCATTATGTAATTTTTGAATACACAAGAATATATAAACATTATCCGAATGAAAATGGTTCCTTCCAACTACTCGACAGCGCAAATTCAAAACGTACCAGGAATCATTAGAAAGTTTCACTTCAAATAAGGCACATCATGGTGCCGTGAACTTAAACATCTTAATGTTAATGTCAGCATAAACTTATATGCTAAATGAAGACAGGCACAAGGTGAATATCATTGTGCGGCCAAAGCCAGGGTATATTATTACGTTATTTCAGTTTCCCACATGGTGGATCTCTAATTTCTTCTGCAAAGAATTTTATGTAAACAAATAACAAATCGAATATAAAAGTGCAATGACTTTTTTTTTTTTCTTTCGTTTGCTCTTTCTAATACAAAGTAGTTACTGACATAGGTCCATTAAAGTCGCCTTGATGCTCATCTTTTCTATCAAACATCTGGCCATCTCTAGACGATTAAGGGTCTCCTCTCCTTCCCCGACTTTTTTTTTTAATGCTCAGGGTAGGACCCTTTTTTTTTTCTTAGAAACTGAGTGTAGTATAAACAAATAGAAATCCGTTGTTTCAAAAAAAAAAAAGTTTCCATTAGAGAATCTCTACAGGGTTTCCCGCAATAACCCTTAAACCTAGATGGACCCTTGACCTCGAATGCCGACCATTTCGAATAACGTAATAGGACAATGTAGATGGAGGGAATGTTCAATTTAAGTTTCAGATAACACGATTACATAAGACAAATCACCAATGATATCATGCTATAGACATTGGACCCTTGAGCTTACTTAATTACAGTGTCCCGTCCCGGTCACAAAAGCGAATACTCCATCCTACTAAATGTTCCATATAAAAAGGTCTTGCCTTGGACCCCATTTTTCCCTTTTTTCCTTTCGCTTCTTTATACACATTTTCTAAATTTCACAATGCCCTCCTCTGATATTAGCCCTTCCGATAAGATTTACAAAATCATCAACGCAAGACTCCTGTTGAACCATGAGATTGTTGAAGATTCATATCTGTGGTTCCAAAACGGCAAGATTATTCATCCTCAAAACCTCTTTTTTTCTGCTCGTCGTGATGCTGATGAAATCATTGATGCAAAGGGTCTCCTGGTTGTTCCCGGTTTCATTGACACACAAATCAACGGTGCTTATGGCATTGATTTTGCTGATTACGAAGAACCTGTTGAAGTGTTGAAGAAGAACATTGATACAGTTGCAAAGGGTCTTTTGCAATATGGTTGTACCGCTTTTTGTCCAACCGTTGTTAGCTCAACTCCTGCTGTATATGAAAAGGTAAGAGTTTCTATTTTTCGATCAAAAACAAGTGTGCCGTAGGGATTTGAATAAGAGTTTAACATTTTTTGTGTAATCCAGGTCCTTCCCTTGTTGAACCCTCGTAAGGGTAGTGCTACTGGTGGTGCTGAAATCTTGGGTGCACACGTCGAGGGTCCTTTCATTTCCGTCTTGAAGAAGGGTGCCCATAAGCAAGATGTATTCAGAACTGCAAAGAATGGTATTCAAGATTTCGACGATGCCTATGGATCTGAGCTCAAGAAGGGTAACAAGGCTGTGAGTATCATGACTGTAGCTCCAGAGATTGAAGGTGTCTGTGATGCTATCCCTGACTTGGTAGCACGTGGTATTACTGTAGCTATGGGTCATTCCGCTTGTCGTATTGCTGATGCTGAGAAGGCTGTGACTAATGGTGCCAACAGCATTACTCATTTATTTAACGCCATGCAAGCTGTAAGTATATACTCATGTTTTGTGTGTTTGTGTGTGTGTGTGTGTTTGGGAATCGATATTAATCATTCTTCTACTGTCTAGTTCCATCATCGTGATCCTGGATTGATTGGTGTTCTTGGTGCTGCTGATTTGCCTATTCCCGAAAAAGCCAATTGTCATCCTGCTGCCTCAAACACTTCTCCTGATCGCAACAAGCCTGATCCTCGTCCCTTCTATGGTCTTATTTGTGATGGTGTCCACGTTCACCCCAACTCTATCCGTATTGCCTACTATTCTCACCCCACTGGTGCTGTCTTGGTCACTGACACTTTGTCTGCCATGGGTCTTCCCAAGGGTGATTATGTTCTCGGTGGTTGTGAAATCGAAGTGGATGAGAAGGGTGGTGCTTATCTCAAGGGTACCAAGACTTTGGCCGGTAGCACAATTACTATTGATGAATGTATCCGTAATTTCCAAAAGTTCACCAACTGTCCCTTGGTTGAAGCCATTGAAGCTGCTACCCTTCACCCTGCTCGTTTGTTAGGTATCGATAAGCAAAAGGGTACACTGAATGTTGGTGGCGATGCTGATTTCGTATTTTTGGATGACTCTACTGGTGAGATTCGTGTGAAACGAGTTTTTGTTGCTGGTGAGGAAGTTGCACGCTAGACTGTATTTTTATTTTTTATTTTCTTGTCTCCTATTCCTATCCTTCTCTCTCACGCGCTCTCTCTCTCTCTCTATTGTGTACTGTTTAAATGCCATGTTCATCTCTCTTAGCCCGACCCTTTATTTACCATCATCTATAATACTTTTTATATATACACTTTTTTTTTTCCATCAAAATCTTAACCTGAATTGAAAAAAATAAAATAATTATACATTTTCACGTCAGAACGTATACATGTCTTTTTGCTGTTTCGTGCGTTTGACATGTTGATCAATCTCGGTCATTTGCTTGTTTAACCTATGATACAGTTCTGCAGCGGATTTCAGTCTATCTCGAAATTGATCCTCCATTACGGTTCCCTTGTTGCGTCGCAATGCCTCAGACGCTTGTGCATATTCATTTTTGGCATTATCTAGTTGCGATTGGAGTTTTGCCTTGGTTTGGTTGACTTGGCGGGTATCTGTTGACTTGTTGAGTCGTTGTTGAGCTGTCGTTACTGATGTCTTTTCTTCTGATTGTTGTTTCTCCAGCAAAGAGTTCATTAATCCAAACATATCTACCTCCTCTTGTTCCACTTTATTAGACTCCTTTACTTCCTTCTTTTTGTGTGATTGCCTTGTCTTTTTCACCAGCCCTAGTCCAGGTCGTTGGTCCAGAGAGTTCCCACCATACGGTTTCGCCTGAATGGGTTCTAATCGTCCTTTTCCATCCGCTCCTAAACCTTGACCCTGAAGACCCAGAATCAGAGAAAATCGCCGGTAAAGTTAGCATTTTATCTTACTTGAATATATCCCATTTTCTCCATCATTTTCGAAGCAAATCCAGTGGTATGTGATTGCCAAGCTCCAAATGCATTAACATCCGGTCGACTTGCTGTGATAACAGGCTCGTCGTCTACCACAGATTCCGCGTCTGTTGTATCTCCGTGATCCGACTCACTCCACTCGTCCATATCTTGCTGATCATTGTATCCGTCTTCATCATCTAATATACTTTTGAAAGGCATAATGTGCTCAATGTCTACACGAATTCGTTTCTTCGAGTCTCTTAATCGCACTCGCCATCGAGGACCATGCAATTGATCTATGATATTGCCTAATTGCCAGACATCCTGAGAGTCTATTTCTTTGCACCAAACTCTCTTTCCGTATTGTAATTGAGCTAAAAGCGTATCTGCATCGTGTGTCCCTAACGCGTCAAATGGTGCAACAAACTCGGAAGGTAGTGTATAGCCATGACTGTAAGGGCAACGCTCTCGTTTGCAAGTAGAGGATTGGCTGAAAAATTGACTGCATGGTATTGTATTTCTGGTTATGGGAGTTAATATGAGAACTTGAGTTGTCGCCTCGTCGATATCTACTATGATAGCTGGTAAAAGAACCATATCGTTTTCGTACGAAAATGTAATAGCACACTTGTCGCCTATATTGAATTCAGTGTTGCCATCGCTGCCACTTGCTTCCTTGACGGCTGCTACTGTGTTATCAGTGATAATTGTGTTTGTGTCGCCTGTTGATCGCACTTGTTGGTATTGTTCGATCAAATCCAGTATCTCAGGTGTCAAATCTTTGCTTTCCAACAGCAGTAATATGTCTTGTTCTGTTAATGACTCACTGTTTGCCAGCTCCTCAGTACTCATTGTATTTATTAGAAAAGTGGTACTGGAGAAAGTGCGTTAAAAGAAAAGAAATGATCAGAATTATAATTCAGATATAGTTGTCATGCTATTTAAAGTTGGTGACATGCGCAACAAGTAAAGCCCTTCAATCTTTAGACAGTTTGCTGATGCTCCAGATCTTGCAACCTGAACAAAAAAACTGCTCATGTCTCTAAAGATCACGCTTGAATGGATATAGTCGACCGTATTTTTGGCCGCGAATTCCTTCAAGCCCCTGATGATGTAAAATACTCTTTGTATGTGTGCAAAGAGGCCATGCGTGCAAGAAAAAGAGGAAGAGATGCATCCGAATGACTTTCACTGAAATCCAGACTTTCATCATTAGATGTTCTGGTAGCATATATCACTTGAATCCACAAAATGATTGACAAACTAGATGCTCTAATAATAAGGCAAATGGCTACTACTCTCGTCATCCAATGCGATGAGACATACTATGACGATAAATCTTTCAATAGGTTGAGATTTTAGTGGGCCACAGTAGGACTATCAGCTTTTTCTAAAACATACTGCAGAGCTCATTCATTTAGTACGTTCCTCGCTATTATTAATGGAAACCTCTTATATTGTTTAACGCTGATACTGCTTTTGACTTACTTGATGAACAATACTCCATTGCGCTGCTGCTCGTCAGCATACGTGTTCATTCGTCTCGATATTATTCTCTTTTGTGTTTTCACTCATCGGTATTTTCCAAGGTATTATCTCAATAAGCACATCAGAAATAATCATGATAAAAAAATTATGTTTCCATGCTGCAGATTACACGACGTCTGTACCCCCCCCCCTTTTTCTATCTTTCCTTCATCGTTTGATCATTGAATGAAGCTTTGACTCGAGCTTTGAAATTAGTACGTTGATATAATAATAGTAGGCATTTTTTGTGCAGAAGAAAGTAAAATTAGATTTTTGATAGGTAGAGGTGCTGTTGAAAAGTGGAGGATTTTTTGTTTGAAACCGTTTTTTAGCAGATGATACGAATGTATGATTTGATTAGTACCTGATTGTTGATTCTATGTATAGTAAGATTTGCTTGTGGTACTTTGTTTGATTAAGGGGTGTCAAATCTGGGTTTGTGATAGACAATTTGAAGCAGTAATAAGGGAAAATGTGGAATACATCCACTATGATCTGCATTCCGTACACAGTTCATCCAGTTACCATATTCTGATATAAACTATGATGTACACTTATGAATTAGATGTACGCTACAGATCTATACCATATACAAACATAGGCTATAGATGGCACCATTAGCATGGATGGCGCTATAGACTGATGCTTGTATCCCGACATTGACTACGGATGTTTCCCATATTTGGTTAAATGCCAAGATCGATGCAATATAAGACGTATGCATCAGATGTGCACCACTTGAAGATCCACACTATACGACATATGCTTATATCCTTGATACTAGCTACAGATACATTATGTACTACAGACTTGTACAATATATGTTATGCTATATAGACATGCACATAGTGACATGCTATAGACATGCCATATATCCAGATATGTGCTAATAAGATATATACAGAACAATGATATGCACTCAGACACAACAACATACTATTATTAATATAGACTAAGAGACTGTACCTACAGGATACATGCTACTAGATCGATATTAATAATCCTCATACAAAGGACATATCAGGGTACTTTGGATAAGAGTCTATTCATTCATCCAGATGAGCTAAGATATGTTTAGTCCACTGATATTCAAATCACTTCAAACAATGAAAACAACGCATTAAATAGCCCAGAAGCGTAGAAAAGCTATATTTATTTATTACCTCTACATATATAAAAAACCTAGAAAAATTTTGCCATAGTTCTCCTCTGCAACGATGTTAGGCGGAATTTGAAGTACTACCCAAAAATGCAATTAGGCAGTATCTCAATTAGACCACCCCTCAGGTGCTAGAGCGTGCCTTACTACACCCCTAACATGAGGAATTATGTTTATTAAGACCCTCAACTGTCGCTAAGTAAGTAGAACAACAATTAAGTTTGGACCAGCCTATCTAATCCTAGCCTCGGAATCTTGTTATTGTCGAGCTTCAGTGATAGGCACATCCACTCAACGTAAAAAAAAAGATATGCTTCACAGAAACATAGAAAGAAAGAAAAATAGTGAGGGTAATAACATTACATGCCGATGAAAATTAAAAAAAATAAGGGCAAGAAGCCAAGAAAAAAAGGGGGAGAAAAAGAAGCTAATAAAAATGTATAACTTGTGTCTACTACTATTGCTCTGGCTGTTGTCATCCACAGAAAAAAATAACTTGATTGATGGTCTCTTGTAGCATCCAGTGCTCTCCATGTTCATTCCCATTTGCCTGCCTATACATAGTCAAAACAATATAATTAGTATTGTATTCTGCAATCAATGCTATTATATGATATAATACCTACCTCAACAATTGTCAGCAGTTCCAGTTGCACCCAGTATCAGTATCCATTAATGACCCATTAGTCGTTGTCGTAATCTTATACTTGTTGCCTACATATTGCATCAAAATAATACAAAAACAACAATAATCAGTAATGTATCCAGCAATCTACTACGTCATTTATACTTACTTGATGAACAATTCACAACAGGTTCTGCGTCTAATGTTCTTGAGCACCATCTTATGCTTTCTGCTTATATTCTGTCAAATTCCTGTAATTAGTAAAATATTATTGAACAGCAGACATCATTGAAACTAACCTGATCCACTGAACTCGAGAAATGTAGCAATACAAATGATGACTTGCAGAAGACAGCACCAAACCAGAGAGTAACAACGCCACTTGAGATGACTTGCAGACAGCACCAAACCAGGCAAGAACAGCATTGCAAATGACATGTTGCTGAGAAGAGTGTCGTCAAAGCAGCGAGAAATAGCACCAGAGGCCTTGCTGGAGTTTAGAATAATATACACAAACATTCCCTAAAAATAAAAGAAAATTCAGTTAGTTACGATGATTCAATGAAAAGTAATAACCAATGGTACATACCGTATTCAGAAAAGACAATTGATAAGACTTCAGAGAAGCGGTGGTGGCGGCAATACCGTAAGAAGTCGAAGCAGTGTTCACCAGTTGTTGCGTTGTTGTTCTCTTTTGTTTTGAAGCAGCAGTCGTTGCTAGCTATTCTAGTCCACAAAGAAAAAGAATAACTAACTAATAATTGACTTGGACAATCGATACAGTAAATACACTCACCTACATATGCTAGCAACAATCATAGGCTTGATGGCCTTTCTACGATGATCGCCTTCAATGATAAGATGAATGATAGGTTGTTTAGCAGTAAAAGTAGTATTAAAAACGGGGGTATGGAAAAAGAAAAACGGGGGAATGGGAGGGGAAAAAAAAAGTTGCAAACTTGACGTCACGGGTGTACTCTGGATATAGGGTAGCTGATATCAAACTGAGGTTGAAATCCCTATTGCTTAGAATGAGGCCGTATTCATCATGAGATCTGTCATGACCTAAACTTGGCGATAGTTGGTAAGAAACAATTGTTCAAGTTTATATCAAACTTGTGTAGATTTTGAAGGCGCATCGAATGACATTAATTTTGTCTGATTTGATCAACACTAGACGTCTCAAACAGACAAAATGTTTTTCGTCTAATTTTGGTGGTTTTTCGATAATATCTCGATCTATACCAACATAACATTGCTTGCAATACTAGTCATTACTGTAGCGCAGGACGTTTTATATCGTTTTAGCTCTTACTCGAGGTCCTAGCTTGACTCTACATAGAGAAATGAACAAAATGCATCTAACTAAAAAACTCAGATAGGATTTGGGGCCTTGCCTTCATAGTTCAAAAATGGACGAAATCAAGAATTTTCCCTCAGCAGGGTTTTCTGGCAACATCTTCATAACGGCTTGTCGGATTTGGATAAAACAAAGTTCATTCGATAGGTCTACTACATTAGCCCCAACATAATCTAAAAGTTAAAAACACCTAATAAACGTTCCCTTCAAGAAATAACTCAAAGTCATGTATTTTGATATGCCTCAAGCGGGCACTACCCGACATATTTTTGAAAATACTAACAAGAACCATACCACCGTATAGAGAATCAAAAGAGAAATAAAAGTCAAGCATTACTCAAAATTGACTTGCTTAGTAAATCATGGAGAAATATCCATCCAAACTTGGGTCATTTTTCACGTTTTTCCTGATTACTGCTTCACATCGTCTATTACAAACCCAACTTTAACACGCCCTAATCAAACAAAATGTCTCAAACAACTTTTAGTATACATACAAGCAACATTCATTTATAAATTCAATGACTTTTATTAGTAGTAGCATCTCGTCAGATCTTGCATTTTTTTTACAACTCATTCATTTCTCAACAACAACTCATTCTATCTTAAATCTAATGGCAGTTTCTTCTTTTTCTCAAAAATTCGTTATACGTGTGGAATACATCCACTATGATCTGCATTCCGTACACAGTTCATCCAGTTACCATATTCTGATATAAACTATGATGATGTACACTTATGAATTAGATGTGCGTTACAGATTTATACCATATACAAACACAGGCTATAGATGGCACCATTAGCATGGATGGCGCTATAGACTGATGCTTGTATCCCGACATTGACTACGGATATTTCCCATATTTGGTTAAATGCCAAGATCGATGCAATATAAGATGTATGCATCAGATGTGCACCACTTGAAGATCTACACTATATGACATACTGTATGCTTATATCCTTGATACTAGCTACAGATACATTATGTACTACAGACTTGTACAATATATGTTATGCTATATAGACATGCTATAGACATACCATATATCCAGATATGTGCTAAGATATATACAGAACAATGATATACACTCAGACACATACTACTGATATAGACTAAGAGACTGTATGTTGTGCCAAGATCGCCACAACTGTCTATATAAGATTAAGGCACTCTTTGATAGGTAATTATTCCAAATATAATGGAATATGCTACTAGGTTACATCTCAGTTGATGGGCAGATTCAGCTGCAAGTGAATAACATTTGTTACTGTCTTGTGTGATGACTCATAAATTTAGTATAAATAGCCCTTTAATTTCATTAATAAACTTCAGTATATTTGCGTCTTGTTCAATTACTATACTATCTTTCGCTGTGCTGGTTATTGTATACGCTGGCTCAACATTTTTTTGAACAGAATAAGTCTGATACTTATTGTTGTTTATTGGTGCTTACCTGGTTCCTTGTCATAACTGCTTACTTTCTCCCTGCTGTCAACTTTTTGCGTACTGAAATTGGTGATTATCTTGCTTCTCAAACGCGTGCTGATCAAGAATCCCGTTGATATTGTCTGTCTATGATGAATGCTATTTCTTCGTATGGATAGTTGCTAGGTTACTGTTGCTGCTTTGGCTGTACATTTCGATTGAAATCTATATATTTCTGGTCATAGTGTTGGTAAAGAAAAGTTGGGTATGTTAGCTACGGAGGGAAGTTTTTTTGCTTCTGTGGTTGCCTACACTTTTAACGCTGAACATCTAAATGGCTAAAAATTGAAGAGCTCTCTTGAGGTTACATGGGTGCTTGAAGTACTTACAAGTGGTTTCGTTTCCTATTTCGTCGGGTTGAACTGGTCTACGATTGACAAAAGCTGTTATTGACACTGAATTCTCGGGATTCATTCTCTGTGATATTGGTTCGAATTGACTTCTAGCAAGCTTCAATCTCTTCAAAGAGTACTACAAAGACTTGATCTTCGGTTTTAAAGGAAGCTGATGGATGAGAAATGTCTTGATGGATACTTGAGTTGATTGTTGAATAGCTGGAAATGTGGTATAGAAAGAAAAGTTCGTACTCGTCTGTGATATAATGGTGGAGGGATCTTCAATATGGTTGTTGATGCTTTGCTATTGTGAATCCTTACTTGATTGCTGTTTACGCCATCTTGAGCTAAATTCTTGAATTGTTTTGGTCACATTTGCTATTGATGAATCGCGAATGATGCTGGATATTTGTAATGGTACTTTTTGGAATGATGTGTGTGATATAGCGATCGCCTCTCATTACGTGCTATTGATTTTGTTAAATCCTCATTCTACCGATCAATGGTGATAGTCTACTAAAGTTTGAACACCTCAAGTAAATAAGTTGCTATTGCTGTTTACGCTCGCATTGAAATTCGAAGGTGAACATCTTTGATTCAAACATTAGTATTAGTTTTTGCATGTGAATGGTATATGTGTGCTGTTCCTTAAACAACTACTAGAAGAAGGTTGCTTAGATGTTGCTTTCCAACTTGTATTACTTGCGGTAGATATTATGTATTGCTGCTTAGATTTTATTTCTAGATCTTTTTGTTTTCTGTGGCTTTGGCTACGTTTTGGTTGATATGAATACTTTCACTGAGGATAAAATGCCTTGGGTGCAATGTTTTTCAGCTAATTTAAATCGTTGTAATCGTGTATAGTTGGTTGTAGTTCTGCTGTTATGCTGCTTGACAAGTGATACTGCTGACGCTACTGAGGACACTGTACTTGGAAAAAGATGATGATTGTATGGTTGCTGTCGTTGATAGTGTGGTTTAAGATCTCCTGAGAGTAGTTGATCAATGTACTTGGGACAAACGTAATCCACTTTTTCAACTAGTAGCTATAAATTGAATCCTTCATTACTTGGTATAATAATTACCTAGATAATTGTGAATGGTATATCGTATCGTATTATATATGCTGTTACCACTATAGAAGATATCGGTACTTTCGTTGCATTCGTTCATTGCACATAGCTGGTTTAGATCCACTGTCATTGGGTTTGGCGACTGACTGATTACATCTTCAATAGCTTGATTTGTCTCTAGGTGATCAAGGAATCGCTTAGTGAGATCAATGTTTTTCTGCTTGTTAGTAAATTATTCCATGGAAATGATTCTGTGATATGTCGCACATTTAGGATATCTTTGCTACAGGTAGATCTTGGTTTCTGTTGGTCATTCTGTCATGTAACTTCTGATGTTACTTTGAAGAACTGCGTCGCTGGTGCTACAAGCATTTCTAAGCTATACAGTATAGCTTTGGATACATGCAAGTATAGTAGTAGTACCTAGACATCGCTCGCTGATTTTGGACTGCAACAGTTCCCTCTTTGATACTCGTCATAGCATCATAGAGTTGCTTGGATATGATGATGCTGTATTGGGTACAATGATTCTTTGGCTTGTAACGCCTTTGAATGTGTACTGATAGAATATCCATATTTGATTGAGTTGCTCGCTTATAGTTGAACTCCAGAATAATCATGCTGGATCTAAGGCAAGTGTCGTTTCTATAAACTGGTTCGTCTTGTTGGCTCGTGCACATCTATTTTGTATGCCTGTTGTTATTGCTATTCCTGCTTTGTCTGATAGAATGGTAATAGTTTGACATGGTTTCACTCGTGGATTGTTTGACACACCTTCACTGGTTCCTGTATTGGCATTGCTAGCACTGTGTACATTGACAGTCTTGTCTGAACGTTGGTATTATGTATAACTCCTGCTACGTTTCTCTACGTCTGCTCTACACTAGAAAAAGAAGTCGTCCTGTCTTGCTGTAACTGCAGCAGGTTCCACTATTGTCAGATGATTTTGGTATAATCCATTGGTACAGAATATTTATTCTACATGTTGCTTTGGCTTTCTTTCGTCTAGAAGAATATGTTCTTGCTCTTTCGCATACCATATTCTGGGGGGGTTGGTTATATGCTTCGGTGATAGTACATGATTTTTCGAAATGATAAACGTGTAAAACGGTCAAATAGGTATTGCTAAAAGGGTCTTTCTGTTTGTATTTGTTTACGATTTGCAATGATGTACAAGCCACTTTGTTTACTATATGTCTTCAAAGGATGGAGCACCTGCGCATATTTGATATACGAAACAAAGCAAAGGAACCTTCTCGTTGCATACTTACAATCTCTGACTTTGCTTATGTATCCATCCTGTATACAAATGAAAGGGACATTTTCACATGATCTCTCAACTGCGGTTGATCTACAGATGACACAATTATGAGGCATTGGTATCCAACAAATGCTATGCAAACTGTGTGTATGATTTCATTGGACAATGTATAGTACATTGAACGGATTGTAACTCTGTCTTGAAATGATTTTGTTGTGTAATATTGCTAAAGATCGGTAACTACAATACTCCAATAGTCAGATACACATTGACAGGTACTATATTGCTTGTGTGAAGAGTCTGATCTGGATATCGTTGGATCGATACGGTGATAGAATTACTCAAAACAGTATGCTATTCAAAGATAACAATGAAATGGTAGCCTTGATGCTAAAGGTCTTAAAAGGCTTTCTAAATGTAATGATGATCAAGTCTTTTTACCTAGTATTTTTCCCTATGATAGGTTTTAAGGTTTTTTACTGACTGATCACTACATTACGATTACTTTTGTTGATAGTTGTTTATTCTTCTTGAAATTGTATTATCTTGTATATTCTTTGTATTTCTCAAGGAATATTATCAAAGATTGCTTAATCTGGGGGGGCTATGTTGTGCCAAGATCGCCACAACTGTCTATATAAGATTAAGGCACTCTTTGATAGGTAATTATTCCAAATATAATGGAATATGCTACTAGGTTACATCTCAGTTGATGGGCAGATTCAGCTGCAAGTGAATAACATTTGTTACTGTCTTGTGTGATGACTCATAAATTTAGTATAAATAGCCCTTTAATTTCATTAATAAACTTCAGTATATTTGCGTCTTGTTCAATTACTATACTATCTTTCGCTGTGCTGGTTACTGTATACGCTGGCTCAACACTGTACCTATAGGATACATGCTACTAGATCGATATTAGTGATCCTCATACAAAGGACAGATCAGGGTACTTCGGATAAGAGTCTATTCATTCATCCAGATGAGCTAAAGTATGTTTAGTTCGCTGAGATTTCTCTTAGCATGAATTGCTAGGTTAATTAATCTGAATTGACTTATATGATGTCAATCCTTCATAGTAGAACTTTTATCCATTGTTACAATATATAAGAAGAATCATCTACCTGGCCAGTAGAGATTATTCTTTAGTCTAATTTTACACCTGTCCGTTTGATAATAAAGATATACCTTTATCAAGTTGACCTTTTGTTTTTTATTCTTTTTTCTCGTGAATATATACCTGCAAATAGCTATAAATTCCACAATACGTATCAGCCCTGGTGTTATCATCATCGCCTGACATTACGGCTTTCTTATTATTGGAAGAGTGGGCTTCATCATCATTAAGGATCAACATTGTAAAGATAGGAAGACACGGCGAGTAGTTGGAACGGTTGTTATTGTGGAATACATCCACTATGATCTGAATTCCGTACACAGTTCATCCAGTTACCATATTCTGATATAAACTATGATGTACACTAATGAATTAGATGTACGCTACAGATTTATACCATATACAAACATAAGCTATAGATGGCACCATTAGCATGGATGGCGCTATAGACTGATGCTTGTATCCCGACATTGACTACGGATATTTCCCATATTTGGTTAAATGCCAAGATCGATGCAATATAAGATGTATGCATCAGATGTGCACTACTTGAAGATCCACACTATATGACATATGCTTATATCCTTGATACTAGCTACAGATACATTATGTACTACAGACTTGTACTATATATGTTATGCTATATAGACATGCACATAGTGACATGCTATAGACATGCCATATATCCAGATATGTGCTAAGATATATACAGAACAATGATATACACTCAGACACATACTACTAATGTAGACTAAGAGACTGTACCTATAGGATACATGCTACTAGATCGATATTAGTGATCCTCATACAAAGGACAGATCAGGGTACTTCGGATAAGAGTCTATTCATTCATCCAGATGAGCTAAAGTATGTTTAGTTCACTGAGATTTCTCTTAGCATGAATTGCTAGGTTAATTAATCTGAATTGACTTATATGTCAATCCTTCATAGTAGAACTTTTATCCATTGTTAGAATATATAAGAAGGATCATCTACCTGGCCAGTAGAGATTCTTCAGTCTATTTTTACACCTGTCAGTTTGATAATAAAGAGATACCTCTATCAAGTTGACATTTTGTTTTTTATTCTTTTTTTCCGTGAATTTATATCTACAAATAGCTATAAATTCCACATTTTTTTCAACTTGATGGTTATCGCTTTACACACTCTATTTTTTATTACCCACTTTTATTTCTCTACTTAAAACCAAATTTTATCATTATGTCTCAACAACAACAAAAGGATATTGCTCAAGTTTCTCAAAAGGAGATCACTCAAGAGGCTCCTACCAAGGTTCAAAGCATGAGTGACTCAACTATGGAAGTAGATGAGCAACCTCAATTATCTGCAGTTGATCATTTGCAAAAAAAGATCAACGCTGCTCAGGCTCGCTTGGATGAGATCCATCTCAAGGCTGGTGATGTCTACTCTCAGGAAGATCGTTTGGCAGCTGATGAAATTTCTGAAGCAATCGAATGGCTTACCAAGCAAGTCAATGCCATCACTAAGAGAGTCGATTCCAAAGCAAGACCTGTAAATCTCAATGAAATTCCACGTTTTCAAGTGGTAGGACAAGCAAAGCATTGGCCTGACCATCCTCGGTTCTCCACAGTAGATCACTTCTTTAGCTCTTTTGAGAATGTCATCAGAGCATCCGGTAACGAAGTAAATTTGGTTTGGAAACGTTACATCCCTGTTTCACTTCCATTTGACTTTGACTCATGGACCAAGAATGATTTACTGGTTTGTAATGATTGGGAACAAGCCAAGGCATTGTTTCGCAAACATTTTGGTGCTCCCATCAACGCTGAGGAATCCATGGCTAAACTCTTCAGCATGCGCATGAAGAATGGTGACACTCTCCAGGACTACACTAATAAGTTCATGAAGCATGTCAAGGACTGTGGTTTCCCCCCAAATAGTAATATGCTCGCAAAGTTCTATCAGTTTACCTTGTTGCGTAGAAATCAGCAAATGATGGTCAATCAGATGTCTATCAAGCATGATTCAAAGCACAAGTGGACCATCAATGAAATTTATGAATGCGTGTTGCCGTTGTTTCTCGTCGATGAACAAAATCGTGGTGATGATCACTTTGACGGTGAGGTCAAAGGTAAGCGTAAGGGTGGTTCTGGTGATGCTGGGACAAGAGCAAAGATGGCAAGAACATCTACTGGATACTTCTGTGCCAGACATGGTGGAGAAAATGCCACTCATAACACTGCCGAGTGCAGGTCAAGATTGAAGTCATTTGGCTCTGAAAACAAACCTAACCGGGCTACTGCTGCTGCTGTCGCTCCTGGCCGTACATCATCCTCGTCTTCTAGCAATCTTTGCAATTACTGTCACAAGCCTCGTGCATACGGTCATAAATGCCAAGAGTTTTACGATTGGAAGAGAGAGAGAGAGTCCAGAAAGAACATCAATGTTCATATGGTTCAAGCTATTTCTGAAAGCAAGGCTGGTGGTTCTGGTTCTGGTCCTGATGTTGCTGTTATGAGTGACACTGCTGGTGAGAGCTCCACTTCTTTGACCACCAAGTCCCCAGAGGATATTGAGATGGCAGAACTTGACAAGTATTTAGATGAGATTGATGCAGAGGATTCCTCGCTCAACTGTAAGTCAAACGTGAAAAACAAACATGAAAGCTTTAATCCATTTCAGTTACTGACTCCTATTATTTTAGAGAGCAAAGAAGGAAAGCCAGTCCGCCTCATTGCTAAAGTAGACACTGGGTCTGATTCCACTTTTCTAAATAACAACGTTTTTCACAATAAACTATTATTCACTTCCCAAGATATTATTTCTGTTGAAGGCAGTTTGAACTTTTTAAGTCATTCAGTAAAGAGATTGGGTAAAACACCAGCTATAAAAATCAGATATCTTAATGACATTTCATTTGATCACTCGTTTGAACTTTCCAATTTCATTCAGGATTTAGGCGATTTTGATGTACTGCTTGGTGTAGATACATTGAGTCGACTCAGAATTGGGTTGACTGGCGTTGCTCATAAATTTGCTGATCTTGGAAATTTGACAGAGGAAGAGAAATCAGATTTACTTGAAAGTATCGATTTTGAAAATGTTAATTTTGATACTAAACACTCTATTAATCCAGAAACTGCATCAATCTTTGAATCCCAAGCTGAGGAAAAGAAGTATATGAGCTATATTCAAGATGCTATTGATGAGAATCAGAAAATCAAGCCTGGAACATTTTGCAACGTGCCTGAATCTGAGATCACTATACCAATCAAAGAAAATGTTGATTACTACGTCAAGCAATATCCCATCGCACATCATGCAATGCCAGAAATCGAAAAGCAATTGAATGAATGGCTGGATGCAGGAATTGTTGAACAGTGTAGACCTAACGGCTTATTCAACAGCCCTCTCATTGCAGTATCAAAGAAGGACAATGATGGCAAACCCACCAAAACTCGAGTTTGTATGGATGTTCGGAGAATCAACCAACATATGCCAGACAATACAAACCAGTTTGAAATACCAAACATCCAAGATATCTTCACCCGGATCAAACAGAAGGGGACAATATATTCCAAAATTGATCTGAAAAACGCGTACTTTTCGTTTAAGGTGTCAGACGTTTCAAAAGACGTTTTGCTGTTTAATTTCAGAGGAAAATCATACCGTTGGTTAGGCTGCTGTTTCGGATTGAGGCCGATTACATCTGTGTTCAGCTCTGTCATGAACATTTTGTTTTCTGATATGCCAGAGGTAGAAATATACGTGGACGATCTGTGCCTCGTATCTTCGACACGCTCCCATCATTGCGAATTGATCAGGGAAGTGCTAAGACGCTTAACAAACGCTAACTTGAAGATTGGTGTTGAAAAGTGCTCATGGTTTCGATCTAGCATCTATTTGTTAGGCTTTGTCATTGGCCCTCATGTTTCCAAGGTTGACATGCGACGACTCTCTGATATTGATAATTGGGGTCCATGCAAATCTGCGAAACAGGTCAAGCAACTAGCTGGTGTCATCTCGTACTTACGACCATATGTTCCAATGTTGGCTAAATTGATGGCTCCTATTGATGCTCTCCGAAATGATCCCGATGCTGGTAGCAAGTGGACTGATGAGCACACTAAACGACTTGAGATTATCAAGAAGGTCTTGTTATCTGAAGCTTTACTGACTGCACCAGACATGAATAAGAAATTTTATCTTGAATGTGATGCTAGCTTATATGCAGTTGCTGTCATGTTGACGCAGCGCGATGATCAAGGACGCACAGTTTTTGTTGCCATGTTGAGTAAGTCTCTTACCAAATCACAACAGAACTGGCCTGTCTTGAGACGAGAACTTTATGCTGTATTATTTGGTTTAGTTCGTTTGCGACCCTTGCTGTATGGGCATCCTGAGATTGAGGTTCTGACAGACCATCGCGCTCTGATTTATATTTACACATGTAAATGTCCTACTAGAGTCATTCAAAATTACATGGAAATTTTAAACGAGTATCCCCAGCTGCAGTTCACTCACATCAAAGGTTTAGACAATATCTTACCTGATAGACTTAGTCGCTTGTATGAACCTTTAGAAGATCATACAGAGCTGGCGGGAGACAGTGATAAGAAAATTGCTAAACTGCAAAAGAATATTATGAGAAGCAAAGGTTCCAAGAAAAGATTTATTGGCAGTCAAAAGCAAACAAAGCATTTTGTGACCAAGAAAAAAGTAATTTATAACAGAGACAAGAACTTGAATGTACTTGCTACAAAGATCAAAGAGGGCAATTATGAAAGTGTAGCATATATTGCACCACCTGACAATGAACGAGATCAATTGCTTCGTGAGACTCATGAATTTGGACACTTTGGTGCTGCTAGTATCGTTAAGAAACTACATGAAGAAGGTATTCATTGGACAGGTCTATATGATGATGCAAAAGCAATTTGTCAATCATGTATGGAATGTGCAAGACACAATGTAGTTCAGAAAGGCTATCATGAGCTTAGAAATGTTGTTGCGTATGGCCCATTTGATCATGTCGGCATTGACTTTCTTGGTCCATTCACTCCAACCAACCATGGCAATGTATATATCTTAGTTGTATATGACATTTGCACCAGATTTATCATAACTCGTGCATTGCCCAACAAGCAAACTGATACTGTCGCTAGAGCTTTGTCAACCATCTTCTGTGACTTTGGCGTGGTACAAATCATACAGTCTGATAATGGACGTGAATTCAAGAGTGCTATGATGAGTGAACTCACAAAGGCACTTGGTGTCAATCAAAGATACTCCACTGCTTTCCATGCTAGGGGCAATGGTGCATCTGAATCAGGAGTTAAGAACATCCTTAATGCACTTCGTAAAATGGTCAGTGAACACATTCATAATTGGGACTCGGTTTTGCCTGGAACTCAGTTGGCTATCAACACAAAGATTAGGTATCGCACAGAAAGCGCACCTTTTCAATTGATGTTTGCTAGACCTTTGAATAGATTTGTGGACTATGATGATCCCAAAATTAAGGAAAACCTACCAAAGAAACCAATGACTCTTGAAGAGCTACGCAAGAAGGCAAAAATTATGAACCAGGTAGTCTTTCCAGCTATTAACCAAAGAACACAACGCATTATTGAGGAGCAAGCGAAGCGATTCAATAAGCACCACAAAATTACACATTTCAAAGTTGGTGATTGGGTTATGGTTAGACTTCCACATAGAGAGAGCAAACTTGAGGCTGCTTATGATGGACCTTATCAAGTTGTTCAAAAGAAAAGATCTACATATGTGTTGAAGGACGATATGAATGAACTGTTACATCGCGACTATGTGCCGTCTGAACTCAAGTTGGTTGCAATCGACGAGTCTATTATTGAACAAGAAGTATTCGAGGTTGATGAGATCAGAGCACACCGTGGTCCTGAACATAACAGAGAGTATTTGGTGAAATGGAAGACATTTGGTGAAACTGCCAACTCTTGGGAGACTGCTGCATCGTTCAACAATCCTCAAACAATTCGTAAGTATTGGGCAAAGATCAGGGAATATGAGTTGCTTGAGAAGAGAAGACAGGCAAAAGAAAATGACACTGCTTCCTCCAAATCAATCCATACAAAGCGTATGCGCGATAATACTGACAATGGCTCGAGAAGATCCAAGAGATCCAACATTACTAAACAGTAAGTGAGATTTTCATCATGGGTATCCACACAACATGCATTTGCAGTAGCACCCTGAGTATAATACGATGCATCATGTCTTTGTGAGCAAATACGAAATACAGATCCTTTGATCGTTTACATAATTCTTTGAATTAGTCAACATGCGTTGAAACTGGTGGGGGCCAATGTGGAATACATCCACTATGATCTGAATTCCGTACACAGTTCATCCAGTTACCATATTCTGATATAAACTATGATGTACACTAATGAATTAGATGTACGCTACAGATTTATACCATATACAAACATAAGCTATAGATGGCACCATTAGCATGGATGGCGCTATAGACTGATGCTTGTATCCCGACATTGACTACGGATATTTCCCATATTTGGTTAAATGCCAAGATCGATGCAATATAAGATGTATGCATCAGATGTGCACTACTTGAAGATCCACACTATATGACATATGCTTATATCCTTGATACTAGCTACAGATACATTATGTACTACAGACTTGTACTATATATGTTATGCTATATAGACATGCACATAGTGACATGCTATAGACATGCCATATATCCAGATATGTGCTAAGATATATACAGAACAATGATATACACTCAGACACATACTACTAATGTAGACTAAGAGACTGTACCTATAGGATACATGCTACTAGATCGATATTAGTGATCCTCATACAAAGGACAGATCAGGGTACTTCGGATAAGAGTCTATTCATTCATCCAGATGAGCTAAAGTATGTTTAGTTCACTGAGATTTCTCTTAGCATGAATTGCTAGGTTAATTAATCTGAATTGACTTATATGTCAATCCTTCATAGTAGAACTTTTATCCATTGTTAGAATATATAAGAAGGATCATCTACCTGGCCAGTAGAGATTCTTCAGTCTATTTTTACACCTGTCAGTTTGATAATAAAGAGATACCTCTATCAAGTTGACATTTTGTTTTTTATTCTTTTTTTCCGTGAATTTATATCTACAAATAGCTATAAATTCCACAGTTATTATTAAATAAATTATAATCGTTGTATGTGGTTACAACGTTTTCTTCGTCGATAATCACCGAAGAGTGTTCACTACTGTTATCATCAACATCATCATCATCAGCTACAGGGTTTAGGGGAAGGTTGAGGCCAAACAGGTCGTTTATCGTAGTGATACGTTGCTGGTCACTAATGTTGGGGCTTTCCAACTCTGCAATGAGTTCTGCATTGAGGAAGGAGCCGTCCATTGGGTGTGCAGGTGGCGACGGAGGGTAATTCACTTCGGTTTGTTGGTAATACCTTTCTGCGAGAAGCGAGATGATGCTTTCTGCATCATCATCTTCTGGGTAATGGTCCCGGATTGCGGTTGCCCAGAGACCATCCCTATTATTGTCGAAGTTGATGTTGTTGAAAATAAATTCGTTGATGGGTATATCTACTTCCTGTTGTTGTTGCTGTTCGTCTTCCATGAATTCGTCGAGCCAAACTGGCTCCATCCAGTTACCACTGTCCACATCTTGAATCTACGCAGAGCCGGGTTCTTCCGCATTAAATGGGGCTTCTTGCCAACCTGTAGCCACTATCGGGTTGTTGTATGTGAATACTGGCTTTTCCTCCTCCCAGAAGGGTTCCATTTGAAAAATAGAGGGCACAGAGGGGATAGCACAGGTAGTGGGCTCTGGCCAGTTGGGTTCTACTTGTAGCAGAGATGGTGGAGGGCGTCTCCGAGAATGGTTCAATGTCCAAAATGGACGGGTGAGGTGTTGGTGGTCTGTTGGTGACGACCAAAGGGGTCAAAATCTCTACAACAGGCGTTGTAGGATAAGAAAGGGTTGTCTCTGCAGCCACGGGCGATGAGGCGGTGGTGGTGGTAGTGGCGCCAAGTAACTTGGCGACAGGCGATTCAATGTCAAAGTTGACATGTGTACAGCGAGTGGTTAAACAGTTCATGATAATTTTTTGATAATTGTCGTTGAAAGAAAGGTGAGGACGATGCCTTTTTAACCATTGCATGCCCAAAATTACATGAAAGGAGCATGACTCGAGAATGTGGAAAGTCGTATTCTCTACATGGTGTGTGTCGTCTATGCGAATGATGGTGATTGCACAGAAAGCCTTGCATACATATTCAGTACCATCAGCTAATCTGTATGTTCTTCTTTGGTCTAAATCAAACTTTTCAATAGGGATACCAAGGTAGTCAGCCCATTCCAAAGAGACAAAATTGTGAATATCCCCAGTGTCTATCAATGCGTCAGTACCAGAAGCTTCTTCTTCATTAGGTCCGTGGTATGCCGTGATTGGAATTACAATGATGGACTGAAATTTTGAAGTGGCTACTTTCTTAATTTCACCAACGTCTAAACTGTCCAGGAAGTCGGTAGGAAGTTTTCGTTTTCCAAAAGTGAAGTGAGTGACAGCAGCCAGGTCAATGGAAATTTCGCCTTCCATTGTCAAAGCAATACCATTGTTGATCATTGGCTTCTTTCGGTTGCAGTTTCGTAGTATATGATCCTTTGATCCACAATACAAACAAAGTCCATTAGCCTTACGGAAATCCTTATCAGCTTGCGTCAATTGTTTATGTTGTTGATTAAAAGCTGCTCCTAATTCCATAGGAGTAAGGGCATTGTTGCTGCCAGATGAGGATGCATGGTGTTGGTTCATATTGCCAGAAGATTGATAGGTAGATCTTGGAGGGTGGTATTTAGGTCGGGAATTTTTATGATGATGGTTTTTATATTGGTTATTGTGGAATTTATAGCTAGCTGTAGGTATATATTCACGAGAAAAAAGAATAAAAAACAAAAGGTCAACTTGATAAAGGTATATCTTTATTATCAAACGGACAGGTGTAAAATTAGACTAAAGAATAATCTCTACTGGCCAGGTAGATGATTCTTCTTATATATTGTAACAATGGATAAAAGTTCTACTATGAAGGATTGACATCATATAAGTCAATTCAGATTAATTAACCTAGCAATTCATGCTAAGAGAAATCTCAGCGAACTAAACATACTTTAGCTCATCTGGATGAATGAATAGACTCTTATCCGAAGTACCCTGATCTGTCCTTTGTATGAGGATCACTAATATCGATCTAGTAGCATGTATCCTATAGGTACAGTCTCTTAGTCTATATCAGTAGTATGTGTCTGAGTGTATATCATTGTTCTGTATATATCTTAGCACATATCTGGATATATGGTATGTCTATAGCATGTCTATATAGCATAACATATATTGTACAAGTCTGTAGTACATAATGTATCTGTAGCTAGTATCAAGGATATAAGCATACAGTATGTCATATAGTGTAGATCTTCAAGTGGTGCACATCTGATGCATACATCTTATATTGCATCGATCTTGGCATTTAACCAAATATGGGAAATATCCGTAGTCAATGTCGGGATACAAGCATCAGTCTATAGCGCCATCCATGCTAATGGTGCCATCTATAGCCTGTGTTTGTATATGGTATAAATCTGTAGCGCACATCTAATTCATAAGTGTACATCATCATAGTTTATATCAGAATATGGTAACTGGATGAACTGTGTACGGAATGCAGATCATAGTGGATGTATTCCACACGTATAACGAATTTTTGAGAAAAAGAAGAAACTGCCATTAGATTTAAGATAGAATGAGTTGTTGTTGAGAAATGAATGAGTTGTAAAAAAAATGCAAGATCTGACGAGATGCTACTACTAATAAAAGTCATTGAATTTATAAATGAATGTTGCTTGTATGTATACTAAAAGTTGTTTGAGACATTTTGTTTGATTAGGGCGTGTTAAAGTTGGGTTTGTAATAGACGATGTGAAGCAGTAATCAGGAAAAACGTGAAAAATGACCCAAGTTTGGATGGATATTTCTCCATGATTTACTAAGCAAGTCAATTTTGAGTAATGCTTGACTTTTATTTCTCTTTTGATTCTCTATACGGTGGTATGGTTCTTGTTAGTATTTTCAAAAATATGTCGGGTAGTGCCCGCTTGAGGCATATCAAAATACATGACTTTGAGTTATTTCTTGAAGGGAACGTTTATTAGGTGTTTTTAACTTTTAGATTATGTTGGGGCTAATGTAGTAGACCTATCGAATGAACTTTGTTTTATCCAAATCCGACAAGCCGTTATGAAGATGTTGCCAGAAAACCCTGCTGAGGGAAAATTCTTGATTTCGTCCATTTTTGAACTATGAAGGCAAGGCCCCAAATCCTATCTGAGTTTTTTAGTTAGATGCATTTTGTTCATTTCTCTATGTAGAGTCAAGCTAGGACCTCGAGTAAGAGCTAAAACGATATAAAACGTCCTGCGCTACAGTAATGACTAGTATTGCAAGCAATGTTATGTTGGTATAGATCGAGATATTATCGAAAAACCACCAAAATTAGACGAAAAACATTTTGTCTGTTTGAGACGTCTAGTGTTGATCAAATCAGACAAAATTAATGTCATTCGATGCGCCTTCAAAATCTACACAAGTTTGATATAAACTTGAACAATTGTTTCTTACCAACTATCGCCAAGTTTAGGTCATGACAGATCTCATGATGAATACGGCCTCATTCTAAGCAATAGGGATTTCAACCTCAGTTTGATATCAGCTACCCTATATCCAGAGTACACCCGTGACGTCAAGTTTGCAACTTTTTTTTTCCCCTCCCATTCCCCCGTTTTTCTTTTTCCATACCCCCGTTTTTAATACTACTTTTACTGCTAAACAACCTATCATTCATCTTATCATTGAAGGCGATCATCGTAGAAAGGCCATCAAGCCTATGATTGTTGCTAGCATATGTAGGTGAGTGTATTTACTGTATCGATTGTCCAAGTCAATTATTAGTTAGTTATTCTTTTTCTTTGTGGACTAGAATAGCTAGCAACGACTGCTGCTTCAAAACAAAAGAGAACAACAACGCAACAACTGGTGAACACTGCTTCGACTTCTTACGGTATTGCCGCCACCACCGCTTCTCTGAAGTCTTATCAATTGTCTTTTCTGAATACGGTATGTACCATTGGTTATTACTTTTCATTGAATCATCGTAACTAACTGAATTTTCTTTTATTTTTAGGGAATGTTTGTGTATATTATTCTAAACTCCAGCAAGGCCTCTGGTGCTATTTCTCGCTGCTTTGACGACACTCTTCTCAGCAACATGTCATTTGCAATGCTGTTCTTGCCTGGTTTGGTGCTGTCTGCAAGTCATCTCAAGTGGCGTTGTTACTCTCTGGTTTGGTGCTGTCTTCTGCAAGTCATCATTTGTATTGCTACATTTCTCGAGTTCAGTGGATCAGGTTAGTTTCAATGATGTCTGCTGTTCAATAATATTTTACTAATTACAGGAATTTGACAGAATATAAGCAGAAAGCATAAGATGGTGCTCAAGAACATTAGACGCAGAACCTGTTGTGAATTGTTCATCAAGTAAGTATAAATGACGTAGTAGATTGCTGGATACATTACTGATTATTGTTGTTTTTGTATTATTTTGATGCAATATGTAGGCAACAAGTATAAGATTACGACAACGACTAATGGGTCATTAATGGATACTGATACTGGGTGCAACTGGAACTGCTGACAATTGTTGAGGTAGGTATTATATCATATAATAGCATTGATTGCAGAATACAATACTAATTATATTGTTTTGACTATGTATAGGCAGGCAAATGGGAATGAACATGGAGAGCACTGGATGCTACAAGAGACCATCAATCAAGTTATTTTTTTCTGTGGATGACAACAGCCAGAGCAATAGTAGTAGACACAAGTTATACATTTTTATTAGCTTCTTTTTCTCCCCCCACTGGGCAGAAATTGGGATTTTACCGAGTTAGAATGAGGTAAAATATTTGGTAAAATATGCATATTTTACCAAGTTAGTACCCGATATTTAAATATTTAAATATTTGTAAAAGGTAGCTTTGAAGAGGTAAAATACTTGGTAAAAGATGGGGGATTTCAGGATGAGTTATATTTGAAAGTTAGCTTCAAAACCAGTTACTTGGATGCCGCATTACGAATGCAGCTTTAATATTTGCATTGCGCTTGATATAAAGTTTTGCTGAACTAAATAGTGATTGTATTGAATGTCAAATATTGAATTTGAAAATGTGGTTTCGATTTATTTAAATGAGAGAGAGACAAATGGAATGAAACGCAGAAAAAGATGACGATGGAACAGCTTCTTATCTACGCTTCTTTCCTCGGCTCTGGCTTTAGTTTCATCAGGATGATTTAAAGCATTCGGTTTTACACTTTTTATTAATAGCATAGATTTTTGTGGTGTGATGGTACAGCTGATTTTATCTGGTTTTGCTTTTTGAGATCGATGGATTGCTGCGATTAGATAAAAACAGCATTTGAAACAATAATGGGTAAATGTACAGCACGGTATATACGGGAATTATTTTAGAATTGAATTTAGTATATTTTTATTGAATTTAGAAAATAGATAGTGAACGATCAAAATAGTATGAAACGTGAAACGCTTCAATGGAAGCTGAGAGAACCTAGCGGTTAAATACATTGCAGTCGTGTTTGTATGCGTTGGCCAGATGACATTGTCCAGAGTAGTCCAAAAGAGATACCTTTTTTTTGTAGCTTGGGTTATAATAGTATCAATGGGTACACAGCATGAATGTAATAATTTTCATCTGGATTGATTTGGAGAAAAGGACCGGTTGTTGAAGCAGATATAGAGCACCGTACATGATAAGCATTAATATTACATAAAAAAAAAAGAGCATGGTTGACAGATAACACCTTGAGACATTATTCAACACCTTGTTACTAGAGGTGCATGTTACTAGAAGAACATTGATGGCTATTATAATGTCAGTATGAGATCTCGATGGTTTTTAATCAATCCTAAGGCATTACCTCTTCTTGCTCATCATGATAGCGTCCACTCATTCTTGGTAAAGGTGATCATTGTCTTTCAAAGCTAAAATTAAATTGATCGTCAGTATGACATGTAAGAAATTTCACAAGACAGCACATCAAATGTGTAATAATATTTATGCTTACATACCCTGCTCAGACGATTCAATAGTTTATGATGGTTGCACCATGTTATGCTTGACCAAGAGTTTCCTTATAGTTAGAGATGGCAAACATCTACAAAGACATTTTCGTCATTATTAGATAGGCTATACTGATGAATTTAAAAGGAAAACTTACTTTAAATGCTGAATGTATAGAATAAGCAAAGTTGCCAAAAAAATGAAAAAGCCCTTAGTCAAGTGCGAAAAAACGTCAGGTATTTATACCCTTTTTTCACTTTGCAAGTGCCCTTCCTCCCTTATTGACTTGGTTTCACTAGCGCTTCTCCCCCCTTTATTTACTAAAGCCTCTATTTTTAGAAGATTTGGCTTTGTAAATCATAAAATATTGATGAGCATTGCCTTATGTGCAAAAAAAAGAAGGTGGATGAGAAATATGATGCCATCCGGATTAAAGCTCTACCGGCTGTCACTTTCTTTCAAAAACTAACCTTTCGAGCTGCACGGTTTTTAGACAATGTATTTACCGAGACGACACGACGCACTCTACCAGAGATACCTCTGCTATTATCAAAATTAGTAGTAATAAGAAGACCATTAACGTACAGATCTTGTAGCTCTTCAATCGGTAGAAGGAGAGCTTAGTTGTTGGTAGATGACTTGTCGAGATCCGAGAAGATACAATATTTTGGGGGCGATTTGCTGGCATTATTCAAGACGTATGATGGAGTGAAACAGTGGGCGCATTGAGCAAAATCGTGCAAAGTTGTTCATTTGATGTGGCAAGATTGGGGGCCTCACCATACGATACATCATTTGTGTAGTTAGTGTCGTTTTTATCAAATGTCTCAAGAAGCATTAAGGTTGTAAATTCAATCTCACCGAGCTCTATTTTTATGCTAGTGTTTGAGTCTTTTTTTTTTTTGCTATAGTTACACGATGCACAGTAAAGTCATCATATTGATCAGTGCCTGATTAATATAATTCCAACAATGTTAAAAGCAATGACTAACCACCATTATCATCAGTAACAGCTCTCATTGCATCGACTGTTTGATCTTCATCCATATTAAAGACACGAAAAAAGTCGTAATCAGATAGTACTTCTGATGTTTCAGTATCTTGACCTGAATCCTGAAAGAAATCATCTTTAGTCGGGTCTATTTGTGGAATTTCTGCGCTTGTGTTGTCATTATTGATGAATTCCTCGGGTGGTGTTGGATTGATTGACCGCCCTCTTCACATAGTATGAGTTCTTCATCTTGTTTTCTTTTTCTTGCATGCTCAATATATCGTCGAATAATTGAAGAAATGAAGTTACCCTCTTTGCCGCAGTAAGCTTGGCATGTACGCTTTTGATATTTGCTGAGACCAAGCTGTTCTTCATTGCTGTTCATGGCGTTGACAAGCATATAATAATGCTTGCGGTTTTTTAAATGATATCGAAATAATAGTACCGATTTGAACTGGAACGGCAACGGATTCAGCAATCAGTAAAATTACAGCAACACTTTGAATACTCTTGCATCGAGCCCTCTTTATATACTTTTGATTTGAATGAGGTTTTCTCTCAATGCCAAGTGATATTATGTAAGAACAATCACTTGTATGGCTCCATGATTGACACATCAAAAGCCAAAATGCTAAACAACCAAATCATTGCATCTTTACCGCAGATCATGCGTTATTTTTTTGAAGGGTGTTTCTGTGGTGCCTCAAACATTTACAATTATCATATAATACTCTCATCGTGCTTTTAAAACCACAAGTAACGGTAATGATGTGGTGTTCAGATATGCGAAATTACGACAGAAAGCCTTTCATTTTTCTTCTCCATAACAGAACCATTTCAAGGAAAAAGGCACCTTTTGCTGAAAGAGCAGATTTGCTTCGTCATCATCTGTTGTAGTAGCCCTCGTACATACAAATGAAAGAGAGTAGTGAACCAATTTAAAGTAGTATCTTAAATGAGAGTTATATCAGCTCTCATAGATTAGCCCTATTAGATTATCTGTTTCATTGTTGTATAGGTATTTGAAATTTGACACCTTGAGCTGATGAAAATCAACTAATTTTTTTTGAACCAGTTCACTCTATCCGATACGCCAGACAGCTGCCATTCAAGAGACCTTCCATATTGTATTATCTGTATTTGAAGTGAGTGTATTCAGTTCTATAGGTCAGAAATGTATCATTCGGTCGACTTGGCATGTAATAATTAAGCGTAGAATATGTGCTTGCGATCCCTTAAATATCTAATTATGTCGGCTCTTCAGAGCTGTCGTGCATGCGTATGTTTCACACACTAACACATTATTACACAGGTATACATGGAATGCATACATAAACAATTGAACAATATGAACATCATGGTCTAGTTGAACTAGAACATCTTTTTTTTTCCAACATCTTTGTCACTCCTACTGTATTTCGTTGTCCACAGCCAGATCAGCCAGAGTTTTCATTTTCGCCGAATAATTATGAAACTTCGAGACAACAGGAAGAGATCCCAATACGATTAACTTCTTTTTTTAGACTTCATGCATCCATATTGGTACATTTGGAGTTTGAAGATCAATTTTTAAGAGCATCTCAATTCAAATCAAAAAGGAGAGCAAATGCTGTTATATGAGCGCTGTCTACCTGTTGACTAATAATAAAATACAACTACAAAGATCATTACATTGGCAGCAACTAAATATCATAAGAATCCGCATAATTCACGTACATTTCACGCATTGCCCTATAAAACACAAGCTTAATTTACCAAACTACAACCAGTATAAATGTTGGTAATAATCATTACCACGAACATCTCCTCAAATAAATATTCAATGTCCTGATGCGCAGTGAACAACCGACATTTAAACCTCTACAGTATCCATAAGGGACCACAGTTTATCGCATTTTCAATAGTAAATCTAATGTAACAATTGGCCATGGAAATTAAAAGCTGTAAATTTTCAGACAGCACTTGAGGCTCAACTCCTACGACCTTTTACCAAATATTTTACCTCATTCTAACTCGGTAAAATCCCAATTTCTGCCCAGTGCCCTTTTTTTCTTGGCTTCTTGCCCTTATTTTTTTTAATTTTCATCGGCATGTAATGTTATTACCCTCACTATTTTTCTTTCTTTCTATGTTTCTGTGAAGCATATCTTTTTTTTTACGTTGAGTGGATGTGCCTATCACTGAAGCTCGACAATAACAAGATTCCGAGGCTAGGATTAGATAGGCTGGTCCAAACTTAATTGTTGTTCTACTTACTTAGCGACAGTTGAGGGTCTTAATAAACATAATTCCTCATGTTAGGGGTGTAGTAAGGCACGCTCTAGCACCTGAGGGGTGGTCTAATTGAGATACTACCTAATTGCATTTTTGGGTAGTACTTCAAATTCCGCCTAACATCGTTGCAGAGAAGAACTATGGCAAAATTTTTCTAGGGTTTTTTGTTTGTAGAGGTAATAAATAGATATAGCTTTTCTACGTTTCTGGGCTGTTTAATGCGTTGTTTTCATTATTTGGAGTGATTTGAACACTACAGTATGCGAAAGATCCTGTAAAGTTCTGTAAACGGCGTGTAGTAAATTTGAAAGTTTGAAGTTTGACTAAAATCTTGTATGCTTATTGTTGTGTAAAGCAAGCTTGTTGACAGATATTTAAAAGCTTTTAAATATGTACTTCTTGCAGTAAACTATAAAGCTCTCACGGGGCAAAGGATAATATTATTTTACTTATTATTATCGAAGAAGCATTATTGCTACTGTATTGTTTTTTCAGACAACCTAATAATATAGACTAACTCGATAATACAATCCAACATAATAATACACTTTCGCCAGATCTCGAAGAAGAAGTGCAGTAAAGCTTTTTAATGCGAGAACACGTGACATTGCTGCAGATCATTTATAAATGGGCTATGATGATTAGCAAACTACGTTGTTACTGATTTATCAAAAATTGTGCTACTGCGATATTCAGCGATTGTTATTGATGCCTTTGATTAAAGGGGTAATTTTGTTGAGCATTGACCAGAAAGGTAGATCTACGTAATCTTGATTTGGGCTTTGATGTGTTATCGTCATAGCACGCATAAATGTAACCTTGTGTATTTTAAGGTGTGATGTTTTGTTATTGTATAGAAGGTGTTCCTTTTGTAGGATGCTGTACAACTATGGCATCTGGGCATAGTTGACGAATTCGAATATGTTGTTATTGATTTGTTTTTAATTTGGATAGAGAGAACACACACTTATGACAAACATCACTAATGGGAATGGATACACTGTGATCAAGAGTGATTCATTCACACGATGTGAGTGATAAGAGTGTTTCTTCACTTTAGTATTTTAGAGGTTGTTTGTATATACATTTAAAAGGTTTATTATTTGATTCAAATAGCATGAATGCTCATGCGCGATATTTGATGAACTTCTGTATCTCATCAACATTGCTTTGAGGGCGCTATTCCATCACAATGTTGTTTAGGATATAGATCAAATCATAGCAATGAACGGGTATTATGCTGCGCATAATACAGCAGGAGTGAGAAAGGCTGCTTAGTAGAATAAAATAGCTTTATTAAGACATAGCAAGAAGATGTGAGTGATGCCATTAGATGGCTACTAATCTATTATATCCTGGTGCAATTACGTTCCTGTAGTGGTAGCTTATGACATTGCGTTCCTGGAAATGGGTTTCAATCCTGATGAATGTTCTTCCACCAAATCTACTCTGAAGGACATTCTATCCATTATTCGTACCTTGACTCCTGTCTAATTGGTGATCTTTCAACTCATGTCCACGAAGAACAGTTTGTTTACTGGGTTAATGCTTATTATACAATTATCCTCTATCCTGGATCAAGGACCTATTGCTGCGGCACTGTCAAATAACTATAAATCCCTTCGATTCTTACACTAGTTTTGATCCTCATTCAATATTGGAATAACGAATAACACAATAATTGTCTTCAGTTCTTCTGATTGTATTATCTTTGTCGTCTATATTCCGTTATTCTGTATATTATTTGAACAAGCAGTAATTAATTATTATTATTAGTGTGTTGAAGGTGTAATATTTATTGTAATAAATATAGGTGAAGGGTTTAATTTAGACAGGTATTTTCACTAAGAAGGCCAAAATTAGCTATTTATATACTACAACTCGAGAAGAAGGACGTCTTCTCAAACCGCATGGTTGAGACACATGTAATGTGAATCATTACAGGTGACGCTATAGACTTATACTTGCATCTCTACATCGACTGCGGATGTTTGCCATATTTTTTTTTAGTCAAATGCCAAGATCGATGCAATATAATAAGATTTATGCTTCAGATGTGCACATTAAGATCCACACTATAAGATATATTATACAAAAAAAAAAGCAACATGCTCCTCTGTTAGATGAGGCAACAACATTGCAACTTTGGTGAGGTTTGATAGAATTTTGCATGAAAATACTCAGTTGATTTCCTACATTATTTCTCTGGTGTCGTGACATGAACAGTTTGATGTCCTCCCAACGAGCCATTTAGGAGGCAAAATCCTTTAGCCGGTTACCTGGACCACGCATGTAGTAATAGAATGACGCGCTGTTTCCTAATATGAACGCGTCTTAATAAAGGGGGGCCTTAAATTTATAAAAAAAAATCTTTTTTCTTTTCTTTGTTCACCATTTACCACAAACAATGTTACAACGTACTCGCTCCAGTAGTAGACTATCAACTAGCAATGATAATAAGCAGCAATTACGATCGCCTACGAGATCTGGTAAATACACTCTAGTTCATCGACTAAATACAGGGTATTGATATTATCTTTGTTGCAGGTACAAAGAGAAGAAGCACAGAGGATCTAGAGAATTTGCCTTCTCCACCATCCACGCCTACCAGAAGGCAAAAGACAAACAACAATACAAAGGCAGAAACACCACAGAATGTGAGAAATATTACAAAAGAACTTCAATTAGCTCAATGTAAGTTTTTCAAATATGAAGCGAGTATGTGTGCGCAAGCTTATCTATCATGTATTCTAGTACAATCACCCAACGGCAGAAATGTATATCTTAAATCAAAAGGATTAAGCAACAACGACAACAACAGTAACAACAAAAGCAGCAAATCTAAACAAGAGGAAACATTGTATCAAAAAGCCAAAGCTGTATTCAGACGCACAGCTATTCCATCTAGACTTATCGGCCGTGGAGACGAAAGAGAGCAAATGCTTTCATTCTGGAAAAATCATGTCCTGGCTAATAAGCCCGGCTGTCTCTATATTTCTGGAATGCCAGGCACTGGAAAAACTGCAATGCTCACTGAAGTTATTCGTCGTACGGAAGACGATATCATGGCTCTTCGTTCTCACCATGTTTCAACTGTGGTTGTCAATTGTATGAGTGTCAGAGAACCTAAACAAATCTACCAAAAATTAATTGAGGAATTGAGTCCTGCAGCAAGTATTGAACAAGATGTCGTTAAACAAGCCGAAGAATTGATCAACGCCAACAAAAACAAGCTCTAGTAAGTACAAATAACAAGCAAACTATCTGCACTGGATTATTTATGATGATGTCTAGTGTTGTTATCTTGGATGAAATTGATTCCTTAATTACAAGAGACCAAGACGTTTTATACAAGATTTTCGAATGGGCTTCTTTACCAACATCTCGATTAGTCCTTATTGGCATTGCAAATGCCTTGGATTTAACAGATCGTATTTTGCCTCGTCTCAGAGCCAAGAACTGTGAACCTCAGCTGATGAATTTCAACCCTTATCAAGTATCAGAAATCACCAGCATTATTAGAGATCGTTTGTTTTCATTGATTGAGGATCCCGAAGACCCATTTGCTCCTCCTCCTAAACCTACTGATGGTACACCCGCACCTTTGATTCAAGCAAATGCCATCGAATTATGCGCTCGTAAGGTTGCTGCCTCTATGGGAGATCTGAGAACTGCCTTGGATGTATGTCGTCAAGCTATTGAACTTGCAGAAATGGAACAAAAGAAGAAAACTGCAGCAGCAGCTACTACCACTACTGTGTTGGGCGAACAAAAAGGGAATGGTGCAACATTGCCCGCGGTACAAGAGCCTAAAGTAACCGTAGTTCATGTGATGAAGGTCTTGAATGTGGTATTTGGAAGCTCCACGACACAGAAATTAAAGCAGTTGAACTTGCAGCAAAAGATTGTGTTGGGCGTGATTTTGATGATGCTTCGTACATGCAAAAAGGGAAACAAGAAGGATCAACTTGTCATGGGCAAGGTAAATACTAGATTTTCATTCATGGCCATTGTCTTTGTTAACAGTTATTGTTACTATAGTTCCGGGAACAATACAGCGCATTATGTTCAGACACTTCCTCGGCCATTTCAGCAGTATCAAGAACAGAATTGAATGATTTGCTGACACTATTGGAAACTTCAAGTATCATAACACTTGGCAAGAGCAAAGAAGATCGCACAAGGAAGATTCAATTGAATGTGCAAGAAAACGAAATTACTCAAATGGTCAATGATATGCCAATCTTGAAATCTTGGATGGATGAAAGCTTACAGAAACTAGGATATTAAGTATGTCCCCTCCCTCCCTCCCCTTCAATTCAATTCGCATACAAGCATATATACCATCAACCACACCCTTGACCCCAATTCATATCTCGCAATGCCATATACAAATAAACATTTATCGCTGTTATCCAAATACAATACAGTAAATATGATAGCGATGAGGAGAATTATTATTACTTTATCTTTTGAAACATGTTGATGATGAATATAAAAAGGAGATCGTGTTTTTGAAATTTGATAGTGGTATACAGAAGAGGAGAATTACATAATAGATTTAACAGCATGAAAGAAATGGGTGGCGAAGAGCTTCACGAGCAGATATACGTTGACTAGGTTCATAGACTAATAATTTTTTCAGCAAGTCTAGCAAAAATTCGTTGTGTTGATTGTTTGCTGGTATCATTTCCTAAAATCAAAAGGGTTTAGTTTTACTGCAATCAACAACAAACACCCTCCCCCCCCCCCCTTTAAGGTGTCTTACTTGTAATGGCTTTAATGCGCTCACAAATTTCTTGCTTTGCTTGGTTGTCTTTGTTGTAGGATATCGCAGCTTTTTGCTCTCTTTGAAAAAGAACTTTTGGCCTTCCTTGTTTGCAGACATAACCATGTGTGGGGGCAATGGGCCAAGAACAGAATTCATCATGGCTAAATGTTCCAGGTTGTCATGAGTTTGAAAAAGAGCATCGCCAGTAAAGAATTCCACTAAAATGCAGCCAATGGACCATAAATCACATGGATAGGACCAGCCTATACCCAGGATAATTTCAGGTGCTCTATAATGGCGAGTTGAGACCACAGCTGAATGATAATCCTTTTCAAAAGTAGCAGATCCAAAGTCGATTAAGCGTATATCTGTACATGTCGTTGTAGGTTCACCAACAAGCAAAATGTTCTCGGGTTTTAAATCGGTATGAACTAATTTAAGATCATGCAAAACTGGTGGTTGTATTAGATTTTTCCATGGTTACGATTTGATAAAAAAAAAACGAGACTTACATGCGACACTGGTGATCAATTGCTTTGCTAAATGCTGGATCTGAGTGGGCGGAAATGGCTTGAACTGGACTGATTTGAGATAATCAAACACGGATTGGCCCAAGAGTTCGAATACCATGCAAATGTGATTACGAAAGTCGAACCATTCCACCAAATGTATACATTTGCTATAGCAATTCATCAGCAAAGAGCGTATAGTGCAAATATATGTATATATATACAACACTTACTTGAGATTAAGGGGATCATGGTGTTTCAAAGTATTCAAAACTCGAATTTCTATCTTGCTTGCATCTCTGTATTTTGGGATAGCACGGATGATTTTGATGGCACAGTATTTTCGGCGCACTCTATCATAGCATTCAACGACCTTGCCAAATGTTCCTTGTCCCAACAGCCTCATGATTTTGTCTATAATATAAATAGTATATAATTAGTGCATTTAGTATAAACAATCAACCTTCGTATATTACATTGTTGTGTTAATGATTCATTTGGTCTAACTATGTAGTGTCCATCTTTATCGTCGTAAAACTATCAATTTAGAATTCATTGTGAGTATTAAATTAGCTTAAATTAGTTTATATATATGTATATATCTACCTCTGCTGGTTTTGTGGTTGCTGCTGCTGCTGCTGTAGATGTGGCTGGCAGGACAGGTCTTTTATGTAGTGCGTTTGCTGGAGGCAAATGATAGGAAGCTGCTGGTAACTGGGGTGCTAATGTAGATGAAGATGGCGCTGCAACTGCAGTAGTGGTTGAGGGATATATGTGATTTGAGGTTGGGAAATAATGGAAAGCTGATAAGCCTAGACAAGTCTTAATTTTTGATGTATGAAATGTTGATAAAACCATGGTACTTACTCTGATTTAATGAGAGATCGTTGGTATTTTTGTAAATTCTCTTGTGGTCAGGCTCAAGCAGGTAGCGTCTTTTGTTGGCTGGATACAAGGAATCATGGCTGCTTGATGAGGACGAGGAAGATGAGTTTGTCGTTTGCGGCAGAGAGGGTGGGGGTGTTGGAGTTGGAGAGTCTGATATTACAATGACTTCTGAAGGAAACCCGTTCTTATAAAATTCCTTTTCCCAACTTCTCTTTCTTTTATGTTGTAGTTTGGCAGCCATACTTTGATGAGAGTTAAAGTGTGCGTGAGAGTGAGAGTGAGAGAAGAAGAAGAAAAATGGAAAAAAATTAATAGTTTATGGTTTGTTTGAATGGAAAAAAAAACTTATTTTTAAAAGTCTCACACACAACAAGGATAAAGCGAAAGAGAGAAAGAGAGAGAGACACACACACACGCAGAACAACAACAACAACGGCAGCAGCAGCAACTCCTAAACAATAAAATGACCCAACCAAACGATTTGATTAAAATTAATAACCACTTATTATTTGGCTGCTCCTATCATAAGTCATCTTGTTCGACATATATTCCTATTCACTTGAACACTTCGCACCGAGTTGAGCTTCTTTAACTGGTGTGTGTAACTAAATTATCTGATGCCCTCCATTTCATTTGATACGTCACAGAGGGAGGGATGGGCTGCAACAGAGGGACAGAGAGCGAGATGGAGCGAGCGGGAGCGCATCAGAACTAGAGTGGTGGGGGGCGGGGGAGGGGGAATTTGAATACATTGGACGCTTTGTTTCATATCTTCATTGCTCTTTTTACTAGTTTTTAATTTTTTTTTCTCGATACAATGGCTACCATGTTTGAAGCAAAAGGCATATCCATGAAGCTGAATGACGACAGATGGCTATTCAAGGATGTTCATATTGTGCTCGAAAAGGGCGATACTTTGGTCCTGAGAGGACCTAGTGGTGCAGGGTAAATTAAAGCTTCTAAAATTGAGAGATAAACAACATCTAATCTGATCAAATCACAGAAAAACCACACTGCTCAAATGCTTGGCAGAGCTTACACCATACACATCAGGCCAGTCTAATTTATACGGTAAATCTCCCTCACACTTTGGTATCCCTACCTGGAGATCAAGAGTCATGTATGTGCCTCAGCGACCAGCAATCCATCCTGGCACTCCCATGGATTTGTTCAATATGGCCAAAAAGTATGCATCTCAAAAAGGCAAATACTTTGATGATCCTGTAAGTTGTATTTTATGAATATCAAGATAGACTGCATCCGTACATATTAATCATTCATCACTCACCATCATCATCATAAGGTCAAAATTGGTATGGATTGGAATTTGTCTGCGGCTCATTTCAATGAGAATTGGAACTATCTTTCGGGTGGTGAAATGCAGCGAGTATCACTAGCAATTGCATTGGCACTAAATCCAGAGGTGTTGCTCTTAGATGGTAATTCATAACAAATATTTGATAGATGTAGCCTAGATTGATCTATTTTTTTGCAATTAGAGCCTACGTCTGCTTTGGATCCAGAGTCTACTTTATTGGTTGAAAAGACATTAAAGGGACGTACATGTATTTGGATAACACACAGCCCTCAACAGGAGGAGAGAGTAGCCACCCGTTCTCTTGTATTACCTAGACTTGCTCATAATTCCAAAGATGAAGAAAATGATTTGGATACTAGCAGTGCTACCGAAATATCCATCAACTTTTAGATTTGTATACACACGCTCTAATCCACTCCCCAACTCTATATGCTTATGAACCAATTAACCCAAACCAAATAAACGACTCTTGCATTTCCACCATCATCTGTAGTCATACACGTATGTATAAAGGCACTTTCGAATAAGCATTATCACCATAATGCGCCTGCAATAGAGAAGGCGCTCCTGATTCACATTCAGCCCAAGAGCATATAACCCTATATAGATACAAAGTGATCAGCCAAGCTCCCCTCCTTTTTCCTCTGTCCTCGTCTTGTATATCCTAGTGGAACTAAAGAATTAATGAATAGAAGAATATTTGTATATAAATTCTTTTGTTTGTATAGGTGCACAACACACCAAAAACTGTTAAGGTTAAGTTTACCCAACTTATCGGGTCAATGGTTTTTTTTGGGCTGTGCATTTATATTAAACCTTGTCGTCGATATTGATGTAGACAACCATTGCAGATACATATATAAGCTGACAGACATGTCTCTTAAATGCGCCACATACATATCATGTATACTACTACAGATATCACGGTCATTCCAAAAGAAAACATGCGATTGCCCTGGATGGTCATACAAAGCAAGGAGCCCTCTAAATAAAGAAAAAAGTTGTTTGATATGATAACCTAAAAAAGTCTGATCTTGTTATTAGAAAGCTTATTTTTTCGTGCCATGATGAAATTAATACAACACACTACTAGAGAGTCTAATGTTATAATTATTTTTTTCTTTTGTTTTTTATTGATTTCGCTACCAAATGATATTTACAAAAGTGTGGTTTGTGAAATACTACCAACTACTAGTTTCTAAAGAGGTTGCTCCCATTTCATAAAGGTGAAAAAAAAGGTAAAATAGATCGCATAATACATAAGATTTGATAAATAAACACGAAGCTCAAGAGCATAATGATAAAAAAAAAAAGGGGAAAACAAACAAACAGGGGATGTATGATGAAGAGGAGTGGTGGTGTCCTTTTTTTTTTGTTTTTGTTTTTAGTTGAATCATAGTAATAATCATTAAATGCGAACGGAAACAGACAGTATATATACGTAAATGGGGATAAAGACAACTGTCAACAGTTTTCTTGTTTTTTGTTTTGGGGGGTTGTTAAAAAGGATTGTGAAAGAATGTATATGTATAATAATGAAAAAGAGAGTGGAATAAAGAGAGAATGTATGTGTATATAGAAGAAGAAACATTTTACAGGTTTCTGTATCGTCTTCTACCAGTATCCTTCATTGCTTGCACTTGTTCACTCTTGCGGCATTGCTCTTCCATACGCAAATGTCTCTTCAGGGCATCAGTACGAGCAAATGTCTTTTTGCAGCATGGGCACATGTAAGGCTTATCACCAGTATGAACACGGATGTGTCGTTGTAAATCATGTTTACGGGCAAACGCACGAGGACAAGATGGGCATGAATAAGGTCTTCCTTCGATCTCAGATTTCAGTGCTGCTGTCGCTGAGGGTTGAGTTGCCAATGATGCTGATGATGTGGATGGTGATGAGGATGTAGATGATGCGGTTGAGGATGATAGAGATGAAAAGGTGTTGATTGACGGCATTGTAATGGCATTGGAGGGTTGCTCAAAGTATAATGCTTCGAAATGTTGGTTGACGGGTGCTGGCGAAGAGTTGTTTGACCAATATTCATAAAGAGATGGATCATTGTATGTTGTTGATGGGAAGAAATCAAAGCTTGTCATTGATTCTGCTGGCGAGTAAAAGCTGTCATACGAATAGTGAGATGAAGGCGAAGAGGAGCAGGCGGTAGCAGCAGTAGCAGGAGCAGCAATAGGGGCAACAGGAGTAGCAGTATTAGTAGTGGTAGTAGTAGTGGCAGCGGCGAGATATGTCAAGTCGCTCATATTACTATTCTGATGACTGTAGCCTTCTGATGAATAGCCTAGCGCAGGAACCTCTTGGTGCATGTGTGGGTAATAGCCAGAAGTCAATAAAAGATCCTCCGCAGCCATATTCTCTTGTTTAATCATCATGTTAGCAGGTATAATAGAAGATAGTAAATTGTCATCATAAACGATTGGATATTGAGGATAATCAAGCATTGGACAGTATTGAAAAGACATTTTTGGTGTTGAAAAAAAAAGACGGAAAGAAAGGAAAAAAGATGAAAATAACATTGAAAATCATGGTGCTTATATAGACAAAAAAAATTATAATGTGTTTATGGGATACACTACTTGCATTGATATTATTTATATTGGAGCAACTTTGGGGGGGCGGGGTATTTTGCTTGGAGCAAGAGACACTGGTCCCCCCCCCCTCCCCTTGATTTCTTGTGTCTCACCCCCCCTATAGAATTGACAAGAATCTTGTAATAGTCGTAGTAGTAGCAGTGGTAACAATATGTATATATTTATGTATGTCCATCTTAGGGGGGAAGACAGGCTTTAGAGTATGGATCATTTACGGTGTAAACTTGACACGAATTGATTTTCTGCGCCAGATGTGTGTGTGTCATACACATCTCCCCTTGTTTAAATATATATAAATATGACATTATGTCGGATGCCATATTGCCCTTTACACGTAGAAAATCCTATTTATTCCATAAAGAGGCCAAGGAGTATCAAGAGATGAAAGTGCGCAGTACACGCTGTCTGCCATGTAAAAAAAAAAAAAAAACAACTACCTACAAGACACTTTTTGTATATAAAATGTCGATCAATTTATTTGAGTTTTTATAATAGAGGAAAAGACTATCATCACTTGGCTATATACAGAGCTTCGACATGCAAAGAAAAAACTTCTATAGCAATTATTTGTTTACATGTAATGTGTATATATGTTTATATAGAGTTTGATATTAAAATGTTGTCACTTTATCGTATCAGACGTATTGTGTATCGACAAAGGAGCAGCTCCAGGGGAGAGTGAGAGAAGAAAAGAGAAGGGGGGGGCTAGAGGAGCAGGTGGGTGGAGGGAGTTGCTTTTACAATATATGAGTATGACAGAAATTTATACCATTTCTCAAATCGTGTGGTACTAGAGCGCTCTCTAATCATCCACGCGAACGACAATCTGGATTTATACGAACACAGAAACTCGAATTTGTAATTAGAAGGTTTGCTATTAATTTGTATTACACTTCTATTTTATAGGTAAAAGCGAAGCATACTGAGCGATTGTTCAAAATGGGAAAATTCATAGGGATCTCGGACATACCACACAACATGCAAATCGAGTTTTTCTTGTATATAAATAAATAAAAAAGTATCTTATGTAACCTATCCCTTGATTCTGGCGAGTGATATCCTCGGATTTAAACAAAAAACAGCTCCTTTTGATACCAACCCTGCTATTGATGAGTATAATATACATGCATACACACAGAAAATTTAACCTTTTGAGAGAAGAGTATCATAAATCGATGCTGATGTTGCTGCTGCTGCTGCAGGCTCAAGTCATCTGGGCAGTGACGCATGGTCTTGAATAAAAGAACTTGCTGTGAAGAAGAAAACGAACAGGCGAGTTTGCCGACCAACCGACAGGATCGAATATTTGATTCAATCGAATCTCATTTGTGTATATACACAAACAAAGCAAGGCCTTTTTTGCGCTGCTCTCTTTCTCCTCACATACTATTACATAGACTCCTCAAATCTGGAGCATAGCATCATAAATTATTTTCATACATTTAGTCTTCTACCTATAAAAAAAAAGAAGAAGCTATAATTCTCTTGATGCATCTTGACATAATATGAGATGGCAGACGGATGAGCGGCGCTAGGTTCAGTTATATAACCATATACTGCCATAGATCCCATAAGTCTACAAAAAAAAAAAGAGGGGATTATGGGCTTTTAGGAGGCAAATGTCTCTTGTAGCTCAACATGCACATTACACAATATGTCAAATGGATGTATATAAATAAAATACACCAGGCAATTAATGCTGTTCATGATTATAGTGAGTCGCCAACTAGTGTTCGCTTTGTGTAATTCAATTTCATGTATTTGTCTACACAGAATTAAGAGAATACTAAAATGCTTCTTTTTGTAACAAATACAATGTATCAACCCCTTAGTTTTAACGTTATGATCCTTCTAATCCCCACCTGAATTTCCCCATGCCCCACCCCCCTGACTTAGCTCTTTTTTTTTGGTCCATGATTATAATCATAATAAACACCAGATGTGCAAATAGCGAGGGTCTCTGAGGAAATAAAGTACGCTATTTTTTTTTATGAAAGAGACCTACAAACCACATTTTTGGATGCATGATACCATATTGTAAAATCTCGGTTAAGATTGAAAAATAAAAAAGATCTTCTGATTCCTCCTTGATAGAAAATGAACGAAGAAAAAGCACATCAAATCTCGTATTCGTGGTGTGTGTACTTGTGTCTCGTTCTCTGTCCTGTTACTCTCATTCATCGTCATACTAAATTTAGGCTGTAATTTAACGCATTTTACCCCTTACTTTCATCTCACTCGATTTGCATTGCACCCCCCACCCCACACTCGTGTAATTAGTATCGAGGAGGTTATCCAATCATCTACGCTGGATTATCACTTGCTGAAGAAAATTGCCTTTCTTTAAAGTTGTGTCATGTACATGTAATCACGCTTGAGGCTGTTGTTTGTTGTTTTTCTCAAACCATACTACTCGAATGCTTTTTAGTGCATCGCCGATGATGCTTATGATGCTTATGATGATGATTATGATGACAGTGGGTGGTGATCAAGTATTCGCATTTCATATTTAAAGAGGGGCTTTGCAAAGTGAGGCCAACTTGTTTGCTTTTCATCACATAGACATCATATTCTGTAGTGCGTGCTGTTGTCCTTTATCCATCTCTTTGCCAGTCTTGGGATCTATTGAACGGAAATGATATTGATTAATCCATTTACTCCTTAAAATATTGGTGATATATGAATCCTATTCTAATAATATCGTTGCAGGATGTCTTATCCAGATCATTTCCGCTCATCAGATATTTTTAATGCCTTGGCCCCCACTCCCCCTTTCCCCCCTCGATTTGTGCTTTTAAGAAGTTTTTCGATCCCTAAAAAGCATGAAAAAGTTTTTATGATGATTTTTTTACTGCTTTGTTTTATTTTCTCGATGGACCGAAGGATTTAGAAAGATTGAGAAAAATTACTTGATCTTATACAAAAAAAAAATAAAATAAAAGAGAGAGAAAGAGGCGAAAAGACAGATATCAAGAAAGCAGAGCCATTTTATACAATCTCAATTTGTATCTTGGAGATTTTTAAACAACAATCAAGTTTATTGTTGATTGTTGACAACCTTCATTTTCATTCTATGAATTTCTTTTTCTTTCGCAGTGGTTGGCCTGTAGTGTGTGTTCGTATACTGGGTTTGAGGGTGCACGGCTTTTGTAACTCTGAGGGAGTGTAGAGCAGTCTATATGCATCTTGGGGTTCACTATCAACAAGATCGAGACAGAAGAAAATGGAACATTTTAGACCTTTCTTGTTGATCGTTACGTATCATGTTGGTAATATAGTAACCCTCCCTCCCCCCTTGGTTCTATATAACAAACATGGTCAAATGAATTACTGTCATGATGATGATGGATTGAATCATCATCGTTAATCAGTTAATTTACATTAGACAAAATAGCGTTTTATTCCCCACCCCCCACCCCCATTTGTGATAATCCATAATTGAAGAGATGCACCATATCAGCTTTTGGCGTATAAACATAATCAACCGAGTCTGGTGGCACAGGCCAACTTGCATTGACATCTGGGACCAAAAACCTGCTATTGTTGTTTAAGCCCAGAATTGCATTCCAAGATACACACAGATTCGATATTATATCGAGATTTGTCTATTTTACGATAACGATGAATGATAAACTTCTCGATATATTCATACAAGAATCAGAATCTTAGTACTTGCACTAAATGAGCATAGGTTTTGCGCCTTTCTCTCCTCTTTCACCGTCCATTCTGTAAATATTTACGATTATGGCGTACAAACAATTTCATGATTGTTACAGATTGAGTATAGTTCCGAAAACCCATTATGCTTTCCTCCTAAATTGTCAACTAGTCTCATATCTATTTGAGGGTTATTAACAGTGTCAATAAATCTCAATTGTCCCTTTGCCAAAGAAACTCAAAGAACAATGTAGAAATCTCAGGAACACAAAATGCCGTTATTATTCGTGTACAACCTCAAGGGCATGCTTGATCCCCAGAAAATTGTCCATGTTTCTAAACATATCATTATTGATCATACCTAATCGGTATCTATTCGAAGCTCTTGATTTAGTTATGATCTTGTACACTAAAATCGATTCCATGGTGGTAGTATGATTGTGTAGCGTCAAGCTATAATTATGGCGTTCTCTGCAATTTTTTGAATACTAACGTTACATCCGATCAAGACTAAATGGTATGCGCCCATGTAATATATATGCTACATCGTGTGCTACCTTGTAAGCGATTTTTTTTTTTGGAAGCGTACACACTATTAATGCATACATGCGTAGGTTCGTTTGACGTCGAAGATGGTTTGTGTATACACTATGCTACAATAATGCAATATACAACCAGTTTGCTATGATAACGTTCGCCGTCTAGGCCTAGAACAAATACTATAGTTAACCAAGTTAGAATGTATGCCTCCTGAACTGTTTTGACAGAATACGAGATTGATATCGTTTATAACGTTGTGGCAATTTTTGAAATTCTCCTTAATACATACGTCTTTTCATTGACGTCTTTTTCATTATCTTCAATGATGCTTTGGGCAGTTTATAAAGAATACTAATGAAAGTTTTGATTTTTCTAATTGATTCTATGTAATTACAGTAGTCATATATCAAAGTAAATGTATTCGAAATCTTATTGATTGGAGTTCGCCAAATATGCTGAGGTATCGAAACTGATTCAATGAAAGAAATGAATCAAAGAACACGCTCCGCTACCAGTAGATTACCTTGATGTATTTTATTGTGAACTATTGCAACAATCAGCTAGTAAACTGCTATTAGTCGTAAAGGGTTTCTGGTCAGCAGCAGCAAGCAGCACGGAGCAAAAACAACAACAATTGCAACGCAGATGGCAGTGGCGGTCGACTCGTGTGGGCACGATTTTGGATCAGATTTGATCTTGTAACCCGTTTTCGCTCATGATCACGCTGATTTTACCAGGCTGCAGGTACACATGTCTCGGTACTGTAGTGTCTCAAATGCCAAATTCAATTATGAAAAGATGGAGGCATTCTCTGTTTCTGCAAGAGACGCATGGGGTTTATGGGAGAGACCTCTGTCTGCTGTGAATATCAATCTGCTTTCGGTGGTTGCGACCCTTGCTGGCTCAAGATCAATGCATCATTGATTCTCATCGTGTCTCTTGTCTGTTGTCCCTGGTTTTTCCAATGTTTGGTATTGCCAAGTCAAAGGAATTAAAACACACAGAATTCCTATCGTTACACTTTCTCAGCTATGGCTCGTACATCAAGAAACAATATCTATTAATTACAATGATGCGTAAAGGTAGATTTATTGTGAACAGATTGTTGTACAAATTGATGAGGGGGGGGGGAGGAAATAGGAATAGTAATAATAGTAGTGAGACAAGAGGACAAACTATAAAATATAGACGAACAGTAGAGTGATGAAGGTGTTGTATTGATTGAAAAGGGATATAGTTAGTTTTTCTTTGCAAGAGGGTGATCAGATGGTGTGAGCAGTTCAAAACTACATAATAATTCCTCACTGACACTCATAATGGCACCGAAATTATCAAATTCACCACAGTAATTAGGAGCACTGAATACAGTAACCAACGTACGCTCATTAAAGAACTGATAACCATCCTCGACCACCATGTGAGCTCTACAGACAAGATCCAAATCAAACTTGGAAAGGAATTCGTTGATCACCTTTTTACCAAAACAATAAGAAACGCCACGCTCATTGTCCTCCCAATCTACTGGAATATCAGCGGGATCAGCCCACAGTAAATCATTGAGTAGTCCATAGTCGGGCACATCTGTGGGTCGTTGAATGTTGCGAATATCATCCATGCTATGCAACGAGGGACTGAGGCCACCATGCACACAAAAGATCTTCCCAGCCACTAAACCAGCAATAGGCAGCGTATTGAACACATCCACAAATGATCTCCACATCTTGGGACTGAGACGACGTTTGCACTCATCATAAAATCCATATACTATACACACATTAGCCGTCTGCTCTCTATATCCGATACTACCCAGACATTACCTTTTGTCACATTTGCCGATTCATGGTTACCTCTTAAAATGAAAAAGTTTTCAGGATACTTGATCTTGTAGCACAATAACAGTAGAAAGTTTTCCAAGCTTTGTTTTCCGCGATCTACATAATCACCCAAAAACAAATAGTTGGAGGTTGGTGGGAAACCACCCATTTCAAACAATCGGATCAGATCTGTATATTGACCATGTGTATCGCCTACAATTTTGACAGGTGCAGATAATTCGAGTAAAGAGGGCTGACTCAAGAAAATATCCATGGCAGCACGACAAATGGCATTGACTTCAGAATGCTTCAAACACAATTGCTTGGGCACTTTGGTGGCATAACCAGCATCCAGGAGACGACGGATATAGTCATCGATTTGGGTGATACCCTGCATATTCATACTGGACACAGAGTTGACTGTCAATTGGTTCATACTAGATACGGTAAGTTGGTTGTTATCAACATTGTCAATGTCTAATGTTTGTCCCGAAGCTTTTTTAGGTGGCCAGAAATCAGATTGTGCTAATAATTTGTGTTGCTGTGGGTGCTCTACTTTTCCCATGAACGCATCACCTGCTTGAACGGTATCTTGCTCATTGCTATTATCATCCGCAGTGTTGCGTACAGGATAATCGGGATTAAGCGCTGAAAGAGCCGAATTATTTTGCTGATTGTTTCTACGGTGTTGTGAAGATGTGATCAGGATTGAATTGATAGACTGAGCTGTATTGACGCTGTTTTCATTATCTGCACTGGGCACTTCTAATCGAGGTGTTGAAGATTGCTGTGGAACTGCAGCAGCAGCAGCAGCAGCAGAAGATGGCGCTGCCTTGCGTTGTTGTGGCTGTGATTGTGAGGATTTCTTGCTTGTGGATAGTCTTTTCTCTTTTTGCTTATTCTTCTTTTTTGAGATGGAATTTCCCATTTTATATATGTTCTTCCTTCTCAAATAAATCCAAGATGAGGAAAAAAGAAAAAGAGATGAAAAAAAAGTTTTGTCATAATCAAGACAATAAATAAAACGGAGTTTGCTATAGAACCAAACAACAGACCATTTCAATCCTGATAGAACAATCAAGTCTTCCCTGCCTTCTCAAAATCTATTTTGTATGACGAAGCGAGAAAAAAAGGGAAACAGCGTCTTGATATGTATATGATGCAATCAAGCTAGTTTAATTTCACACTTTCAGGCCATTATAAACTCTAAATACAACGCCTTCATATCTGACATTATGCAACGAAATAAACATTTGAATGAAAAGCGTTTCTCGGCTAAATTTATTTCGGTAACGATCGGTAAATTTCTCGAGGTGGTGTTGTCCTAATATGGTCGAATGACAGCAGCAGCGGGAACGTGCGATGATGTAGATCTTGCAGGGATTTGTAAGTATAATAAAGCTTGTCGGTTGTCCGCCATATTTGCGTACCAAACCAGCATGTTGGAAATGGAAACATGGTGTACCAGTGGTCTGCGAGGATTATTCAGCTTCATCCATGATATTTCATAGATGACTCTTTCGATGGGAATGGGATATCGTTTGGGTAAGTTTGGTATCTTTTTGGCTTGCTCTTTTGGCTTGCTTGTGGGTTTCTTTTTGCTGGTGAAAAATTTTGAAATGCTGACGGTTTTGTTTGGCACAACAGGCTCAAATGTCTTGTGGGTAGGTGGTTTGGGTGGTGAATTAGCTGATGATGAAGATGTGAGTGATAATGTTTTCGGTTGCTTATGAAATAGTCCAGTGAGCCAATTTGATTTCTTTACTGGCGCTGCCGCCCGTTGGGAAGTAGCTGTGGATATAAAAGGTTTTTTGGACGTTGCTGAATGTTTGCTCCCTATGGATGTTACACATTAGTGAATGTGGATGATTACAAATACACAGCTCATCACACCTTTGACAGCATCCATTGAGCTCGCCATCGTCGTAGTAGGCGCGTCAAAGTCGTCGTCTTCTTCCTCGTCCTCACTATTGCTGCTTTCATCAGAAGAGTAGGCAAAGGATACATTTGACAGGAGCGACCTTCTCTTTCGAGGAGCTACTTTTGAGTTGATCAAATCAGCGAAATCCTTATCTCCACCATGTAATTTTATCCATTGCTCAAAGTCATTGGGTCCCATATGTGTTGCCTTTTTTCTAGTAGGGGGGTATTCTGCTATACAATAAATATGGAGGTGTTTGAGACAATGTGAGCGAGTGCGTACCTGGCAACAGTATTGGCTTTTGTACTTTACCAGAGACGAAACGAGAGTCCACTGTGACAGTCCCAACTCTCCAATTAGCATCAGACACTTCCATGTCGCTTTCTTCATTGTCATCGAAGCTTGCTACGGAATTACTCTCTCCATCGTCAAGTTGTCCGAAGATCAGAACAGGAGAGGAAGCAGGGGCAAGTGCAGCGGCGTCGTTGAGTTCCTCCATTTTAATACCTCTTCATGATCAACGCTGGGGAAGGTATCGGTAACCATCAAACCTGATTTCGTACTGAATGGCCTCCATTGCTGTCAAAGACATCAGTCACTTCATCAAAAAAAAAACGGAAGTTGAGCGTATGGACATCTCTATCCCTAACGTGAGTCAAAAAGCCATTGCGTTTTAAGCAACGAGGCGTAACAAGTACGCAAGATCCTTGTGAGAGAAGAACGTTATTTCGAGGCATTTTGAATAAAAAAGAAAGATTAATTAAAGCTTGGGAAGCAAGGAATTGAAGTTATGAAAAAAAAGCACTAGTGATTTTTTGAGGATATCCTCGCCAGCAGGGATGAGCTTTTCAATAAACCAAAGGCATTTTTATTGGACGAAGAAGAAAGTTGAATGTGAGGCTGAATTCGGTCCACTTGTTAAGGTAAGAATGAAATCACAAAGAAATATAATAAAAGTTATGCAAGGATTTTGAATGGGCATTGCTATTTGAACAATCGAAGATTACTTCCTGAACAATAAAAGATTACTTTCTGAGCAATGTCGCTCTGCGAACCATCACTTACTGCTTTCTTGTACAATTTATCAATTGTGGGCCACTTCAGCTTGACTGAGCGCTTCAACTTGATCGTAACCCGGTGATTGGGCTTGTCACCTCCACGAGTGGTGACGATACGCATCATCAATGGTGCCACGGACGCCTTCATCTTCTCTTGTAGAAGAACTGGCAAAAGTGTTATAGCATCTCCTGCAAAATGCACTGACACAGATCTGTTGAATGTACAGGTAGAAAGTATTGTTTGGGGGCGTAAAAGTGCTCAGGAAGCAATTTTCGATTGTCTGGGAAGAAAAATTGTTCAGGGAGTAATTTTCGATTGTTCAAATAGCAATACCCATATTATTGTTTCTGTGGAATATGAATAGTCAAGAGAGTAAGAAAGAGGGAAGAGAGAGAAACAGGAGATCAGACATGTCCTTGTCAAAGGAAAAAAATTATCAGACTCCTATAGAATGGATCAGGGACAAACCCTTTGAGTTTAACCACTCAAGCAGGACCTACAGAGTATCAAGTGGCCGATAGAATCAAGAGAAAAGCACGAAATAATCTGCGTCTTATGTAAATATGTTTCACGTAAAGAGGGATGCTACAATAAAGACCTGCTTGACATTGATGGCTACAACTGCAGCAATGTACTAGCTTCTATCCATATGGCAACAACATGGTTTGACATGCGTTGGGTGAAAGGACTGATGTAGTAGTAATAATGGGCCCTCAAGTACAAAGATCTAGAACCATGAGGGCTGCTATTGCATCTTGCACCGTAAATCATACAAGCCAGAGTTTTGCAATTATGCTTTGGTTTTAATAATAACTCCAGGAAGCTGTCAGAATGTGAGGGCTGTTTTTCGCCTCACCAACCTATGCTGGTGCGTCAGTCTAGCATAATAATTAGAAGGCAAGACATTATAAGAACATTTAATTTGTTTTTATTCTAAAAAAAATCGTTGAAAATTGCAGTGCTGCAAAGAGTGTTGTTTTATACATAAAATTACAAATAATAGATGGGGAATATATACTATATAGTCTAGAGGGTTTTGTTGGCGATTAATGGAAAAAGTAAGGTGATTTCTTGACTTCGTTGATATCAAATTCACCCTTCTCTGGTAGCGGCAGGAAGGTCAGAGGCTCCCAGCTGTGCTTATATTTAGTAGAGGATCTCTTTTTAGTAGGCTTTTTCACCACTTCCTCATCCTCATCTTCGTCTTCATCTGCGTCCAAATCAGTTTCAGATGTATCAGCAATACCAAATATCGCATTAAGAGCATCCTTCTTTTCATTTTCTTTCTTTTGCTTTTCAAGCTCCAATTCCTTGTCAAAATCTGATTCGTCTCCAAACAAGCTTGGACTTGCTGCTTCGTCAGCTTCAGCATTCTTGTCGACTAGTTCAGTGCGAGGAACTCTGTAGTCCTTGTAACGTTCGTTGAATTCAGCAATCAGGTTCTCCATGATGGGCTGAGAGTGTAATTCAATAAACTGATCACGGATAACTTCGTTCATGCCATCCACATCGCAAGCGTGAGTCCAGTAACTGTCGTGAACAGAGGCAAAGGACATGCCCTTCTTATGACAGGCAACAGCAGACATCAACATGTGAGTAGCATCCAGCGAGTGAATAAAGTTGGGAGGGAAAGCAGTACTTTGCTTCAAGGCATTGACAGGGCGGGAAGCATCAGGATCTTCAATGAAAATTGTTTGTAGCAGTGTAGCAATTTGCTTCTTGCCAGATCGACGGTAAGGCTGCACGATGGGTAAGCCAAGAGGGGTAGTCCAGATGACAGATGACATTTGATTTGCAGAGGGGTTACGAGCAGAGAACACCTTGGGCTTCTTCTTTCTACCGTCCTTTTTGATAGGCTCCGCGGCTGAATCTCCAGCTGAAGATGGTGCTGATCCGCCAGGAACCAAACCAGCTTCCTGCAATGTTTCTAATGGCACACTACGAGCAATACGTCTTGCAGAATCAGTCAACCAATCTTGGATCTTGTGAGCACCAGCAAACATCTCGCCCAATGAAGAAAAGACCTTCTTGGCCAAGTATCCAGAAAGTGCATACACCTTTGCACGAGGAATATCTGGGTTTTCGCGGAGACGGTTCTCGATTTGAGCACGAGCACCAACAAAAGTAACGCCATACACGTTGGTCATGACAGTTTGCTTGACAACCTTACGACTGATATTGCCTTTGAGTAGTTTGGCCATTTCATCGCCATTGGCAGCAGCTTCGTCGATTTGCTTGTTGACTAAATCAGCTACACCAGTGTAGACATCGGCAGGGCGATCACCAGAGTTTGCTAAATTGACAGCACGTGCACCTGCTAAATCACCACCAAGAGCTGCATAATGCTGAAGACCGTTACAAGTACCATCTTGATGAATAGGCAACTGTGATTTGAATTCCTCTGGTTTTCCGCTACGGAAAGCAGCAGCGACTTCATAGCAAGCAGCAAGACATTGCCATGGTGAATCTGCCTTTAACCACCAGCGGTTACCAGTCAAGGGGTTATCCACAGAGTCCAAGATCTCGTTAATGTTATCCATAGTATACTCTTCTCTTTCAACAAATGAATGCTTGTCATAACCGTGCAAATTGGCTAAATGAATCTTGAGCCATCTCCAGCCACGAGAACCCAAGGGCTTTGCCTTATCGAAATGGAGCAAACCACGGCACAGATCGTTACCTAAATGGTTCAAAGTGGGAGGCATAGGATAAGCACGGCCACGGAAATCCATATTGTGAGGGAAATACATGGGAAGGTTCAAAAACTACAGCATCTAGGTTAGCATCCTATTTTAGCAAAGTAGTCGTCCAATCTATACTTACGGCGCGGGCAGTTTCAACCTTGTAATTAACATCACATCTCAAACTGTGGTTGTTTCTTTCGTTAGTCTGAAGCTGCTTGACCTCAGTTACCCAGTTGAATTTGGCTTTAGGGTCAGTATCGTAGTTTTCTGGCTTTGGTGGAAGAGGAGCATGTTCGTTCACGACGGGTGGAATATCTGCTAATGCTTCGCCTGAATTCCATACTTCGAGAATGACGTTAAAGACATTTTTGTTCACTCTCCAGCATGTTGATCCCAATACATCCAGGCCAGAGAAGACCTTTCCGAGATGATCATTTTCTGAAGCCTTGTTCAAGTAAATCAATTGTTCGGCCGAGTCCTTGATTCTCATACAGAGAGATTTGGTGGAAAGATAGCCACCACTGTTGTAGGATAGCCATGGATTAGGATGCACCAACATGGGCAAAAGACGGGGATGTAATGTATCACGGATAGGCTCACGAGAGAGCATGTGCGTTAACTGTTCAGAAAACTTGATGATACCCACTCTTTTGCCATGAACGTATTGGTAAGTGTGGAAAAAGGCTGGAATGTTCTCGATACTATACCATAAACATCAATACACTGTATTTAATCACAATTCAATCAACTTACATTTTCATGCCAGTTTCAGGATCTTTGCTGGGTACAGGGATCTTGGCGGCCTCCAATAGCAAACTAGTCAACACACTGCCCACCTTGGCGCGGATAGTGCTAGGCCATACAGGGTTCCAATCATTGGGTGAGGGTATACGACTTTGTTGCAAGTCCTTTTCAATGTTCGTCTGAGCTCGTCTCACAGCCATGTTGAACAGTTTACCACTGGCAAACAGAGCGTGTGTGTCAGTACTCTTGTCTGATCCTCTAGCCTTGCTCTTCAGCTGTACTGCATTGTATTCCATCTCTACAGCTTTGCCCACATCGATAATCGCACGAGCTGTCTTCATACCATCACCAATACCAGATGAATTGTGCAAACGTAACAGCTCCAAGATGGTGACAATAGACAAGGTCTCTGCTGGTAGTAATTTCAGAAACGGACCATAAGCACGACGTTCAGTTTCACGCAAAGTAGCTGCATCACAACGCACAATTTCCTCTTGAATCAAGGGCAGCATTTTTTGATGCCATGTCCACATGTTTCGCTTTAACGGTGTCAAATTCATAGCTTGCAAGGTATCACCGCGCTCCAAACTCTGTTCCTTATCGTATAAAAGTCGCTGCAAAGCCATCTCATAGCCCTGTTGTTCCAAACTCAATTGAAGGTCGTGGGGATCCATATGAGCGCTTTTTTTAGGATCACGCAATGCTGCCAATTGTTCTTGTAAAAAGTGGACACCGATGGATTTAGTGGGCTTGACTTCAGGCACATCAGGCACAGGGTCGAAATTGGTTTCTTTAATGAGAGGTTCAGCCATTGTATCTTTCATGATGGGCTCCGCAGGCTTGCCCAGGATGGTGTTGGTAGCAGTTTCTAATCGTTCCAGCAACTTTGCAACTTCTTTATTGGAGACTCCTTGACTAGCAGAAATCATCTATAGATAGGTCCAAATGTGTCAAACACTGGATAACCACTACACACCCGGAATTTTTTTTTTTTACCTTTCTAAATAATTCAATGTCGCTCTTTGCCAAGTACTCTGATTTCAGCAAATCTTCCACTGGGATCCCTTCGTCAAAAGCCATCTCTCTGATCAGCTCTCTGGCTGTATGATAACTCTCCATTCTGTTGCGCAGTCAGCATCAATCACAAAACTCATGTAGGCCTGTCAATTTTACCTTAAAAATCCCTTCAACACAATGGCATATGTATTAGTATCCGCCTTCACGCCTCGAGGCTTCATGCCATCTAGCCAAGCCAAACATTCCTTTGTCATGGGTTTTATAGGTGCCTCAATGAATCCGTTTAGCAGCGAATTGTACAGGTTGACATCGGCAAATAACTTCATCTCCTCGGGTCTGGTCTTGTAGAGTTCGTTCATGATTCTCTCTGCTCGGATCATGGATCCTGACGAGATACATGCTTTCAAAATAGCGAATTGCTCTGCAACTGTACCTGGTAATACCTTGGCTGTAATTTTGAAGGTGTTCATGCCTGGATGTGGTAGAATAATGGGTTTTTTGCCACTGAATTTAGAGTCGGATTCTGTTGCCGTAGCCACTGAGCTTTGTTGTCTACTGAATATAGAGGTGTATCTCAGTAATGCATGAGAGTTGCTGCAATGGCGGCTGAGTCGCAGGCTTCCTTTAGTAACTGCTTGACGAGCAAGTGACAGAGACATGTTTGATTAATCGAGTAAAGGGGCTGGATTTAAGAGACTTCAAATGTAATGTTCAATTTGTGATTTGATATGATTTGTATAATATGACCAGGAAAGAAATCGTGAATCTCTTCTCTCAAAGCGCAATTGAAAGCTTATTTACAAGAGACAGAGATTGAGGTATAATAAGTAATTCAATGGATGAAAAAGAAAAAAGAAAAAAAGGCAAGCTGTCAAGGGTGATAATTACATGGTTTAGCTTTTTTTTTTTTTCTACTCCTTCGTTTGGCTCCTCATTCATCCCCAGCTTCTTCGCAGTGGCTCTTACAGGTAAATGTGACTCTTTAACCTTTCACTAGCCCATGCTCATCATTGAATTGTGCTTCTCGATTTCATTGTAGAGGGATTGTGTGGTGGTTGTCAAAGTGAAAGGCTGGCATACAGGCTTCCTATATTGGTTCTTATAACAGGAATTGGTATTTGTGGGGAACAAACTATGCCAATCACATTTGCTTTGGTTTGCATGATGCTTTTCAAGCAATGTGATACAGGCCAACAAAGAAATTTGATGTTACAGTGCCTGTCATTGTAAACACTCTGTGCTGATTTTATTTCAACTAGAAGGCGAAACTAAATAGATTCCCGTAAGCAATTACTCGTTGCCTCCTGTTGCTAGCTAGCGAAAATAGGTGATGAAAACGGGTAAAGGCGGATAAGATGGAGAGAAAAGTGCAACGGGAAGGGCAGGATGAGAGGAGCTAGATGGCTCTTCTTGGAAGACAAGAATCTCTTGCTTCTTCGAAGGTCGCTCATCAAGCTCATCATCCGCCGACTTTCTCTTTCTGCCGCTGCGAATACCGGTCGTGTTGATGGTGGTGGTAAGCCCATATAAATCAAATCGCATCTAGTATTCACAGACACTTTAATGGGTTTTCAATTATATGATTTCTTTTGATCACTTACAATTTCTACATGTCATGTTTGATGAAAGGCAACTCGACGGCTTCGGTGAATTGATTTACGTGGTCCATGCTTTTGGAATTAACCTTCTTGTTGTTGTAAGAAGACCTCGTACACATTCTCCAAAACCTCCCAGGCAGATTTGACTGGCGCGATGCTGTTTGTTTAGATACTTGCCATTATTTGAGAGATACAATTTCGCAGCTTGCTAGTTCTTGCAAACTATGCAAAAAACCGTATGATGTGTTGGATTCTGTTACAACTGCTTTTGGTGCGAAAAGAAAAAGAAAAGAAGTACTATTCTCTAATTCAAAGATTTATATCAAAATGTTGATAAATTGGCACCAAATCACACACAATTCCACTCTATAAACTGCGCTAAAGCCTCCGTCAGTTCACTTGTAACTGCGGATATGACTCTTCTATGATGCTGCTGATCCATATCAATGGGAACAAGTCATATACGAGTAAGCAGCAGACTTGCATTGGCTCTTACTGCACAATAAAAGCTAAAACATAGCCAAAATTGGGTGTATTCGAGTAGTGATTTCTTGAGTTAGGAGCTGTTTTAGGCCTCGAGAATAGTACCAGACAATTGCTCTTGGCTAGGAGTTACTTGTTGATACATTTTCTCGACTTTTTTTGGGACCAAGAAAACATCGATGAAAGTCGACCCAAAGCATGAGGTACCCCTTTACAGAAACATCAAAAATCAGTCTATCGTGTTTTTGACCCCAAAAATGAAGACTTCTGCTATGGCGTATATAAGATCAAATGGATTCTAGTGATCCAGGGCAACATGTAAAGACACTTTTGTGAGACGTTGATATGCGATATCTCGACATTTCGGCAATAAACGACTTCTTATATTTCTGAAGATTACTTGGTATTCTCAGTCAGAAAGCCTACTGTAATTAGCACCATTAGATGCGTCGTCAAAAGTTGTCTTTAAATGTGTTAGGAGGTAAGGTGCTCAAATCACAACTCATATAGTCGAATTTGGCAAAAACTGCAAAAGGAAACATTTTTAGCCATAAATGGAGACAATTTTTTCCACTGCAAAAAAATAGAGCATATATTTCAAATCCAGCTGTTACTACGCTACTGCTGTAAAATGTCTTCTTCATGAAAACAATCGATGCTTTCAATAACTAATCCTGCACGGATACTATATAGTTCTAGATATATACAAGAAACAGTAAATATAAAGGTAGAAAGGCACTGTCAGAACTGCTAAATGATCATTATTAGCTCAATGCATTGTTCAAAGAAACGAAGAGAATCTCTATATTTAAGGGGTAGATGGCGGCTTGAGAAAAGACCCGAAATAAATAGCGCAGCGCCAAGTCTTTCGTGTTCTCTTCTAATCAATTTACCATGAAACCAATAGACAGGCAAGCGCGTGCCTTAGACGATTTCAAACAAGAAGGCAACAAGCCTGACCTTACTGTTGTCGCTACGTCTTCTTCTACAGTTAATGAGCCTAATACTGACAGTCGTGATATTAAGCAAGAAGACACAAAAAATGAAAGTAGCTTATTAAAGCAGGGTGGTAAAGTAACTGGTTTGCATATTATGAATTTACTCTAAATGGATCGCCCACAGAAGAATTTGGTGAAGAAGACTATTACTACCAATGTGATAGGTGCATGAAGAGAATGCCGAATCTCAAATTAGTGCTACAGCATCGCAAGCTAATACATAATGTTAAGCGTACGGGCCCTTCAAAGATCAAAGATATCGACACGGAGCCTGATATACATGATCCTAATTTTCATTGCAAGTCATGTAACATAGACTATAACAGTAGAAGAAAATACAGGCATCACCTGAAATATGTTCATTTCATGGCTCTAAAGACAATATCTCCTCACCAAATACCGCAAAGTAGCATCGTCCCTGATCCTGATGATCCCAATCTATATTGCAGAGCATGCGATTCCAAATATTCTTGCAAATCAAACTACAAGCAACACTGTCGATATGCACACGGAATGACATCTGTCAAAATTGCCAACACAGGAGCCAACTCAGATGGTATAACAGATACTTACTGCGAGCTTTGTGATGTACGTTTAGCCAGCAAGTCTTCGTATAAAAGTCATCTTTTTTCTATCCACAAAGTGGATTGGAGACTGAACCAACAAAAGTCGAAAAATATAACACCAGACATTAATGATCCCAACTTTTATTGCTGCGCTTGTGAGATAAAATTGGCAACCAAAGAAACCTTCAGAATTCATTTAATGGGAGTACATGCTATATATCGAACAGCGCCAAAGAAAACCAGCCTGGAACCAGATATAAACGATCCCAACAATAACTGTCGCACTTGTCAAAAGAGTTACAGTCTTAGAAGCAAGTATCGAACACATCTTCGTCTTGTTCATCAGATAGTGTTACCGCCTTTAATAGGCAGTGCCGACCCTGGAAAGTTGCCTGACCCAAACGATCCTCAGAATTACTGCAATGTGTGTAAGAAGTCTTTGATAACACGAAAAAAGTATCGAGCCCACTGCAGGAGTGTTCATTACATGAAGTTAGACCACCACAGTATATCCAACCGAAACGCAATGATCGACATCAATCATCCAGAATTCTACTGTGCACAATGTGAACGCTCTTACTCTTGTAAAACACAGTTCGTTGCACACATTAGAAATGTTCACAACATCTAATGTAGTCTCCATCTGCTTCCTGATTGCATGCAGAATCTAGTATCATGTTTATCAATAAATCTATGATCTTGATCTCAGTATACGACGCACTCTGTCAAATCCGCTTAAAGCCTATCTTAGCATGTGACAAACACTGTTGCAGACTGCATGAAAGCAATTGATGCCTGAAGCAGCGATTCCTAAGCAGACGCTATATGATACCAATTATATATGAAGCTGGTAATAAGACAATGTTATTGCTACTCGATCACCGTTATTGACTCTATGCATTATCCAAGATTGTAGCTGTTCCCCGATATAGTTGACAAGCATTTGTCAATATTAGAAAAAAGGATCCTTCCAATCATTAAAGTGTTGCATGCTATTGACTCGCCACTGACTGCACAATGTGCTTGAATAATGTCTGACTGTTCAGAAAATAATAGTGCATATATAGAGCAAAGAATAAAAAATATGCAGCGAGTAATATATACGATCGTGCCAATGGTAGCAAGCATACCTGTGTGCTAGACACAGTTGATATTTTTTGTATGCAATGGAAGCAAATACTTCCCTGCTAAGGAAATATCCCAAACACCCTGATACTTGAGAATACTGCTGAGGCTGTATGAAAGAAAAAAAAAAAGTCTATTTTTCTACAGAACCAGCCTTACTCTGTATGTATACTAAATGATATGACATGATGTAAAAAAAAAAAAAAAAAAAAAAATAAGAGTGAGTCAAGGCCACACACACACACACACACTCACTCACTCACTCACACATGGATTGTAATACAATAATGATTAAATGTTGACTAAAATGCATCATGTTATAGTTGGATAGAAACACATATTACATATATATATCATACAAACACATAAGCATGACATTGGTGAAATCAGAGACCTATTTATGTCAAGCGAGCCGAGGATGCTCAGACTCTTTCGTCACTGCCACACAATTCATGTTGTTGGAATATACAAAAAGTGCGCTCACACACACGTATATAAATATAAATTTAAAGTTTCGTCTTGTACAAGTTGTACTATACATTTTTTTTGTTACAATTACAAGGAATAGTGACAGAAAGCGAGAGAGAGAGAGAGAGAGAGACCGAGAGAAAGACAGAGGGGCCAAAGCATATTTTATTACAGGATTGGAGATGCCTGTACTCGTGATCACGAGGACAACTTTTGAGTTATTTTGTATCATTTACTAGAAGCTGTAATTTCTTTTTATGTAAACATCCAACGGGAATGCCTCTTTACGGTGCAACCCAATCATTCAAATTACTTGATCCATCAAAGATAATCCAACATCTCTGATATTTTTCTTTGGGGTAAAAAAAAAAAAAATAATAATAAGAATAATAATAAGGTACGAAAATAAATAGCAGGGAACAAGAATTATAAGCTTTTTGTTTGTGCGTGGGTGAATCTGTAGTTATGAGTCAAGTGATGAAAGCTTTTATTTTAGGAAAGACAGGTTTCTGTTGGAGGAATGCTAACCATACACTCACCTGAGTTTCATAAGGCACACAGATCATCATCTCCTTGTGTATCCTTGGACGCTGAAGGAAAGTGGATTCCAATTGAAAAGCCAGCTTGTCAAAATTTACGCTAGATAGTGCCATCAGGTCTCGATGTGTTGCTCGTATAGACGTACTGAACAAGTAGCCAACATGATAGTACAATGCAGTTGGAGCCAACAACATCATCTTGTAAGCGGCCTGTTTTGATACAAATCTTCAATTAACTATAAAATTTAAATTTGCATTAAACCCAATGCCATTGGCTTTAGATAGATAGATGATGATAATAAAGGTGGGACCAGTCAAACACTAAAGCGCCGTATTGGTACGTTTCACTAAATACTTTGAATGTCGTTGACCTTATAGACACACACCGCACCCGGAAATATATCATGTTGAGGGCATCTTTTTTGATTTAGGCACATTAGATATTGTATGTGCCATGTCGTGCAATAAGTTGAACTAGACTCTAGCAGAAAAAGCAAAAGAGTTTACTACAACGTCCAGTAGTCAAGATGAATTTTGCATAGGCAGAATAGCGATTTGTATCATTGCACACCACTCTTTGAATAGAAAAAAGAGTGCCAAATGACATATGACCTTGTTATTATTATACAAACACAAGTAGTCCTTATTTGGTCAGATAAGTTGGGGTGAAGAATAGAATAACATTGGCTAATGCATGCCACTGATCCCTACGACATGCTGCTGGATTTCTGCTGGAAGAACCGCGATGACGATGGTTGCAATCTATGAAAAGGAGTTGTGTCATTTTGATATGCTTTAACAGCGTTGAAAAGAGACTAGAAGCGTGTGCGTGTGTGCGTGTACACAGAAATGTTTGCCATACTCATGGGATGATGGAAGGACCCAAATATAAAGGTGATTCAAACACCTCAGTTTGATTTACCCCGCAATTTTCTTCTTTATAGAGTACAAAGTAAAAGCTTGATTTTTTGTGCCTCTTTCTTGCACTTCTTCTTTCTTTCCATCGCTTCTACTCTTTCAGGCTGAGAGACTCAACCATTACACTTGAAGAAAAAGAAAAAAAGACAATGCCAACCATGGCTACGCATCATCATCAGACTAATGATTCATCACCAAACAGTAATGTATACTATGACACTGCCATGAATGATTCTCCAGAGTCTCCTACTTCACGCAAAAGAAAGCAAGACGAACTCCAATACGCTTCGCATAATATCATGCATCACCATTTAGAGTTGCCCTCTTACTACACTTCAGATCACAATGAGCAGCAGCAATGGCTCCAGCAGCAGCAGCAGCAGCACCCACCACTGCTGTCCACACAGCACAATGTACAGGCAGATGCCTCCTCACTCGTCATTCATTTTAATAATGAAGCAAATATGCAAGCATCATCTGATATATTGCCTTGGAATCAGCAGCAACAACAGCAGCACTCAGTTTCCACATTAATGCAGCCGGATTTCCACATATCCGATCCGCAACAAACATCCGCCTATGGTCACTCCAGCGCCTACTTTCCACAGACTAGCCACCACAGCGAACAGTCGAGCGCAGGATTGATTCATGGAGGTCGTCATGATGTACTGAATACAAATACGAATGGCAGTGGTGGTGGTGGTGGTGATGGTGGTGGCGTGGGAGAAAATAAAGGCTTGTCCGAGATTCACCAAATGTTAAGTCTGGATCAGTTTGCCAATGCCAACAATGCCACACCAACATCAGTGGAAACACCTACGCCTACAAGCTACACCTTTGTCGATGAGCCAGCCAGTCTGCATTTAGCTGATCTCAGCTCTGGCAATCTACACCAGCAAAGGCAATTGATTCAGTCTTGGAGTAATAGCGCTGGTGGTACAACAAATGCACAACAAAACAGTTATTCAAACAACGGCAGTAGTACACCAGGCTTCTTTACGCCTGGTTTTCTGGAATCATTGCAAGAGGACGACAACGAATCGTACCATACTTCTGATTTCCCGTTTCATCAGCCGAATCAAGCTCGAGAATGGCATACATCGTCTTCGTCTTCGCCACATGGCACGATTGAACACTCGATGGAGCACGATGCGATCATGGTATGTTGAATACAATAATGTGCACAAGTTGTGTATTCATGATAATGTGTATAGATGCCTGAAAGAGCGCTGGTATCACAGCTAAACGACAACATGAGCACGCATCAGTCCTCCAACTCAAATCAATTAGCGACGGTATTTCATAGCAACCAGCCCTCTACGCCATCGTCTCCAGTTCCGAACCAACATCGTCTTCAGCAAGTTGCCTCTACCTCTGCTGCTGCCGCTGCTGCTGTTGCTGCTGGTATTCTGTCGTCTTCCTCCATCTCATCGACTTCTTCAAACTCATCACCGCCACCTCCCACTGCGATGCCCATTCCAAATCAAGCTAGTAACGATAAAACTGGTACCACCATCAATTATTTCGATGACAATGCTCGATTCATTGACCAGCGCCGACAGCATGTCATGAACGCAAGACTATTACAGCATGCAGTAAATGAAGCACGCATGAAGCCTATCATAAGAAACTACCTGTCGAACCACTATGCTGAGGAGGAGCGCACGGTTATCATCTTGACGAGCAAAGTCGCTCAAAAGAGCTACGGCACAGAAAAAAGGTACGCATAGAGTGAAGCATACTGGCTCCAGTGCCTGATACTCATCCACGGATACATGACAGATTCCTGTGCCCTCCACCTACTGCCATCTTGGTAGGCAAAAATTGGTGGACCTCGCCCTCGCAGAGACTGCACCGATCAGAAGGTGGTAATAACAATGAAGTATTAAAGATGCCGAATGGAAACGAGCTCTACCCTCCCAAGATTGCCGTGTCTATTTCTGGTGAGACTTCTACTCAATCAGGCCAGATTGAGTGGTATACTGTGTCTGGTGTCACAGTTGGACAAACAGGACATGTAAAGTCCCAGCAAACGGCCTCTCCATCCACATCCACTACCTCTACTTCAACGGGATCAACAGCCGAGCAACTACAGCCAGCACAACCACAGCCACAACAACACCCAAGTCGATTTCGCAGTTCAGCCGAATCTCGCAACAACAGTATTGATTGGTATCAAAATCATGCGCACGAGCTATTAGCAGCTGGAAAGTGTGTTTCCAAGCACTTGTACATTAATGACGCTGATGAGAAGCGAAAGAGAGTGGAAGGTTTGATCCGAATCCAGCTTGCTAATGGAGTCCAGATGGGTGCATTGGCTTCAAAAGGCATCAAAGTGATCAGTAAGCCCTCCAAAAAGAGACAGAGCGTAAAGAACATGGAATGTAAGTTTTTTTTTTTTTTTTTTTTTTTTTTTTTTTTGCAGGTGTCTAAAAAAAATGCAACACAGTATGATATGAGAGCTTACCCATTGTCTGCATAGTGTGTATTCACCATGGCACAACCGTGTCCTTGTTCAATCGTATTCGATCTCAAACTGTGTCCACAAAGTATTTAGGCGTCTCGTCGTCTTCGCCGTTTTCGTTCCCTGGTCAGCCATTTCAAGGAGGCGCACCTGGCGAAGGCACATGCTTTGTTGCTCGAACTACATGCTGGGATCCCTTTGTGATTTGGGTAGTGGACACAACTCGATCTCCTAGCGATGCGAAAGAAAGTGATACCCCTGAAGATTTCATTGGACGCAATGCATACACACGGAACATCCCTTATCCACCGCCACCAGCCATTGCATTGAAGAACAAGACAAGTCAACTGATTCCAATCCATTACAACCAGCATGTTGTGTTACAGTGTCTGACTACAGGTCTTGTGAGTCCAGTCATGATTATCCGGAAAGTTGATAAAGCATCTACCGTGGTTGGTGGAGCTCAGAGTACAGATGATCTCAATCTGATGGGTGGTGGAGAATACGGTGATGAAGTATTAGGTGACCCCGTTTCTCAGTTACATAAGGTAGCTCTTCAAATCGTCCAAGACCCTCAGCAACAACAGCAACCAAAGCAGCCCGATGTAAACTACTTTGGTGCACCCTCCTTCTCCTCTTCCTCGTCTGCAACAGCACCACAAGTCATGATGCCTCGCACTTGCCGCCCAGTCACCTACCTCGCTTGCTTAAACGACATGGTGGGGATGCACAAGACTACCGACGCTAGAAAGCCTATTGTTCCAGCAACGCCAGCACCTAAACCCACCAGCACCAGCAGCAGCAGTAACCCCACGAGCAATCTCATGCACCCATGGGATGATGTGGATGCCATGTTTGATATCACTTCGCAGGAAGCAGGCGGTAAAATTGTGCGCAAAAGAAGAGTTTCGACAGATCCGTCGTCCATGATGGACAATGGCAGCAAACTGTTTGATGCAAGCGATATTCTGAATGACCCTCGTCGTCGTGTAAACAGCCTGAACGATGACTACACCTTCTACCACAACATGCCCTCTATTGCGCCTCCTGGTATATCCAGGCCTCAACAACATCAACATGAAGTTTCTCGCAAATCAAGCATCAGTAGCAGCGGCTCTACCAGCACTGCAAACGGAGGCGTAGGAGGTAGACGAGCTTCAGTTCAGAATCAAGGCTTGAATGGTTTAGGCGCTTATTGGCATGAAGACGTCTCTGATGCTGCTGTTTGGACCATTGTTGGCACAGGTTAGCGCGGGAATACTCCAGTTTGTTACTTTGCAAGCATCCTAACTTTTTTGTATGCATAATAGATTGTGCAACTTACACATTTTTGTCACCAAGCGAAGAAGTATTACAGCATGATGGTAGTGACAGTATGACATCTCCCTTACCAAGCAACGCGACATTTTCCACTACCACACCAACGCCTTTCCCTTCGTTGATACAAATGACATCCAAATCCAGCCTCGACAGCAAGGATCAGATACAATTAAGCTTGCACGGCGAAAACTTTTCTCGTGATTTGCAGGTATGGTTTGGTGATGTCAAGGCGACCAATGTAGAGTATCGAAGTCGTGAATTGATGATTTGCCGAGTGCCACCAAAGAACGAGTTGCTATCAACAAAGCACACATATGACCAAATACCTATCTTGCTGGTCAGAGGAGATGGTACTATATGTAAAACAAACAAAACCTATCATGTATAGTGGTGTCCATGTTGTATTGCGTTTGGTGATGTATTCTCTTATGTACATAGTCTTTTTTTTTTCTTTCTCTCTTGTTCATTCCTTTCTTGTTGTTACAAACCCATGTATGTTACCTATGTATTCTTTCTATTTTTTTTTTATTACTATATGCCCTTAATCTCTAATTTTACTATATTCTTGTACCCTTTGTAATGGTATATACCTTATGATTTTTCACACACACACACACACACACACACACGCACACACACCGTAATATTAAAATACACACACAAACACAAGCAATTACACACATACACCTTGGTATGACCTGTACGTACACAACAAACAAATGCTTTTCTCCAACTTTTTTATACAATATATGCAGTACTAGCTATTATTCAGAACACTGGTTTGCTGTCAAGTCTTGGTCAAATGTCGCAATTATCTATCTATATATATATATATATATCCTATCTAGCATTTAGCCTTTCTTTCGCCTTAATAAACGTGTATTGAATGATAGACGCATACAATGCTTGCAGGTACTACCATCTCTTTGTTTATATATGCCTCAAATAAGAATCATGTAACTCATAGTGTAACTGTTTATGACTCTTTTAATTGATTTTCGATTCAGGTTCATGTTTGACAATAAATTTCTTTTTTATTATTGTCGTGTGTGTGTGTGTGTGTGTGTGTGTGTGTGCACCTCTGTATATAGTTTAGCGACTATCAAAATTCTTATTCTTGGCTTTGCATTCCTCAGCATGGATCAATAGAAAGGTTAGTGTAGACACCTCACTTAAACAATCAAATCGCATGCAAATGCCGCTGTGATGCACGTATAAGCGCTTGTTTTTTTAAGCGGCTTGAAATGTCATTGAGTGTATTTGTATGACAAACACTTGCAACATCCCACTTCAGCCATCTGTAACAGTTTATCCAGGACAGTTGGATCAATGTTCTTTGATCCCACCCATTTAGCGTCAAGATGGGGGGTATTTCAAGGCCGCTCAGGAACAGCTTTTTTTTATATATATTATATATAATTGATCATATAAAATTTGTAAGAAAAAAAAAAACCATCAACAATGAAGAAAAAATTTATAAGTATAACCATAAAATCTATAAGAAGGAGAAGTATAATAATGGGAAAAAAAAGAGGAATAACAATATGATATAAGCAAATCTATTTACAAAAAGAGGGTGAAAGAGAGTAGGAGAATAGGAGGGAATCATTGAATTGAGCATTGGCAGTAAACAGGATTGGCAGCATCTCTTCTTTGATGTTGGTGGTGATGGTTTGATGAGGACTCATTGTATTGGGGCACGGTAGAGGTCATACTGTCGTGTTCATCATGATGGTCATCGTCTAATTGAACTTGATCGTAATGCAAAGAAGAGGCACTTGTGGCTGTGGTTGTCGACATGATGTGATGGTGTCCGTGATGGTAAATGGTCTTTTTTTCTATCGATAATCTTTTCACGTCATTTGGTGAATGAGAGCTAAAATCCAGGCTACTGCTCGATCTTTTGCTACCCACTGTTTTGCAAAAAGAATGTCAACCATTTGATTTGCTCAAGACCGAATCGCATCTTACCTGTCTCTAACATCATCATATGTGTGGTGCTCGTATTGGATACTACATCAAAATCTTCGTCTTCTTCATGTTCAATCAAATTAGCCACGCCAGAATCATGCACAGTCAAGGTATTCTTTCGTGTCTCCCATTGTTTGAGATTGGCCTGCATCTGGTCCACGGCAAACGAAATATCGCACAGAATCTCTCGCACATTTTGAAATAGATCCAAAGCTACAAAACGAATAAACCCAATTTGAGAATCTTCCAGAATGACTTGATCACGGTCGTTCATGGGTAATACAGGCATGCCTAGTTCCTTTTCGAGATCGCCTTGGCAGACAAATTCCTCGACTAGTAGCTCGGCCCATTTAGCACCCCAACGAAATGGACGAGCGACATTGCTGATATCAGCACATTTAATCAGTGCACTACAGATCAAATTTCTTTCTAATTCTTGTTGCTGCTCGTTCATGGTTTCCATGCTGCTGACTCGAGCTGCCTGCTCTTTGATTTTAGTCACATATTCTAAATGCAGTGACATGTCGGTTGCCAAGATACTCGAAACAACTGTTTTTCTAAATTCTGCTAGCATGGATTAGCTTATGTTTGTTTTTTTTTTTTGCGTCTTTTGCTGCAGGTTACTTGCCTCTGTACTCGGCAGATTTTGTATCACCCACCAGCTGGATAATGCCATGCTTGTTCAGCAGCTGAAATAGAGTCATTGAGTGTAGACTTTCTAGCACAGAACGATCGTTGTATAGTGTGGCAAGCGGGTTGGATGAATTGATCTAAAAGGAGTCGAATGAATACTTTATTCTGGTGTGGCATATGCTCAGACTTACCAAAAACATGTTATTTACACCGGGATGGGCAGCGTCATGTCCAATTGCAGCAATCAACAGGGCAAATACGTCTTTGGGTCGAAGTAAATCTTGAGGCTTTCTGTTCAATTTGCTGTTGCTTTTGTATTTCTTGGTGAATGGCAGAACTGATAATTCGCACAACATGAAAAATAAACATTGCAAAACATCTACAGCATGTGCAAAGTTATGGTATGGATTTTCGTCATGATAAACACTTGCTAAATCGATAATAAAATCGTATAGTTGGGCTAATACAAAAAAAAAAAAATAGGTGTGTAAATATGAAGACTATCCTCCAGATAATAGGCTTTCTATATACCCTTTTTGATGTCTAGATGCTTCAATTCAGGTAGTGTCAATACTTGCTCAAAGACCAAATAGACGCAATGTATCAATTCCTGTTGATTCAGGCCAAATGGACTGAAATCCCAACTTAAGATCCTTGATTTGAGTTCCGCTGATCGTTTCCTATAATACACATGGAGAAAAAAAAAGGACAGAGGGGGTAGGTTAATTATTAAATGTTACAATACACATAAATAATAAATAAAGTCTTACTTTGATATATTTGGATATGTGTCTTTGGTTGTAGCTTTTGTTGATTTTGGAACAAACACATCCATGAGTATTTTGGACAAACTAGCAGCATGTGTTTAATATTTTGCAGAAAATCACAATCTACAACAACAAACTCACTGTGTATCCTTTGAATTCATTTCGTTGATTCGGTCACATAATGGTTGATAAGCGGTTGGAGATGGCAAAGACTGCTGCTGTGGTAACAATAGAGGTGCGTTGTTGGTATTGACGTTTTCGTGCATTTTTGAATCGGGTTGACATCGGTGCAATTTCTACCTGGGCATTAGAAAGGTCGCTACAAGGCTAAGCACAAAATGTGACATTACCAGGAACAATGTCTTTATCACATTGAGATAGAGTGGTTTCAATAAATAATCCGTTGCACCAGCATGAATGCAATCCAGCATGAGATTTGTGGAATCGTTTTTCGAGCACACTACGATGAATGTTATATACACAACTAACTGATAGAGGGGATATCATAAACTAACCGACAAGTGGTATGTAGTTCGGCAATAATGTATTTAAATCGCGTGTGAGGTTCTGCAAGAATTGGACAATGTAGGTCTCTCTGTTGGTGCTATCGTTGTATTGAATCGCGTCAAGATCGACAAGTAGCAATGTAGATTGCACATTTTGACATTGTTTGACTTTTTCAATGGCCTCTAAAGGGTCTTGATGTATGTACACTGTTTTCTGTTTTTAGCCATTTTATACTAGACATTTGGTCTTCACATATTACCTTGACCAAAGTTCAATTTGATCAATTGCTGATAATCCTCTTGCTGTTCTTGATCGATAATGTGATAGGGCTGGTCGCTATTTTGGTGTAGAATCACCACTGTACAAAGTGAAGCATCCATCATTCTACTTTAGAACAGAAAGCAGTAAAAGGCAAAAAAAGGGGGGGGGGGACAAAGGAGGAGGAAGAAGAGGGATTGAGAGAAAGAGAGAGAGAGAGAGAGAGGGTCCAAGACAGGGTGAAATAAAGGGATGATTTAATGTGTTGTGTCTTGATTGTATATCAAACCTATGTTTCCTCTGTGTGTAGTGTTAATTTCCAAGATGAAAAAGGGGGTGTTTATTTGTGTATGGAATAGAGAAAGAGGGAAAAAATTAAGAGAGAAAAAAAAAAGAGAAATAGAAAAAGAGAGGGAGAGGGAGACTTTAAATGTGTACTACAGAATAAAATTAAGGGGGGGGGGGGTGGGGAGGAGGGCAAGCCAAGTCGAGATTTTTGGCTCAACTCTTCACTGTAATATCCACGTGGCGATGGCCCGACAACTATATTGAACAGGTCCGTGCTACTTGTGTTTTCTTCCCTGTCTGTTTCTCCAGCGAAAAAAGAAAAAAAAAAAAGATGGAGCAATTTACAGGGAATGATGACACACTAAATTTAGTCTCAAAACACAGAGGAGAGCGAGATTGACGTCAATGATTCAGTCTACCAGAATCCCTCATAATTCATCAAAATCCATAGCTTATTCAAAGTCATCTGATGTTCTGGTAAAAAAAAAAAAAAAAAAAAGTCAATCCTCTTGTGCGATAAACACAACGTGTAACAGCTCTGTTCAAGCCACGTGAACTTATTTTTTTTATTCAAACTGGTTTTTACCAAGCAGGACCATTTGAATGAGATTGTCCTGCACTACCAACTACGGTTGTTCCAGTGTAACTCTCGCCCATCACACCATCGTTGGCAGGGTTGTAGGTAAAACCTGCAAATTGCTCTTGCATTGTGCTAGAGATTTGTGAGTCATCGACAAGCGACTCTTGAGGTGCCTCAGAAGTGAATTCATCGTCGAAATTTGTTGTATCGTAGGCTGAATCCACAGATGGTTTATAAGGTGGTTGAAGTTTCTTTTGATTTAGCTTTCTCCAGTCGATGCTCGAAAAAAATGCATGGTTCTTGATTTCTTCTGATCCATTGTTGCCTAGTCTTTCATTAGGGTCCCTTGTGAGAAGCTGTCAAATCCATTAGCAACCATAACACTCGAAAAAAAACAAGGCATATTTACCCCTCTCAAAAGTGATCTGGCATCTTCGCTCATGTCATCAGGGAATCTCAACTCGTCTTGCAAAATCTTTCTATACATTTCGTTTGTATTCTCGTCGTAGAATGGTGGTAATCCGGTCATCATCTCGTAGAGCAATACACCCAAAGTCCACCAATCAACTGTCTTTGTATATCCTTGACCAAGCAACAATTCAGGTGCAAGATATTCAGGTGTACCACAGAATGTATTGGTACGCTCATTCTCCTTCATGTTCAACTTGCAGAGACCGAAATCGCAGAGAGCAATATGACCGTTATAATCAATGAGGATATTCTCGGGTTTGAGGTCACTAAATCAGAGAAAATAAGTATCCTACTTTTTCAATTCACCCAAAGGTCTCTTCTCTTACCGATAAACAACATTGAAATCATGAAGACATTCCAAGGCGCTCAAGAGTTCAGCAGTATAAAATCTCGATCTGTTCTCATCAAATCTACCTTCCAGTTGCAAATGATGGAAAAGTTCACCGCCGTTGATAAAGGCCAATACCAAGTAAAGCTTATCAGGGCTTTGAAAGGCAAACTTGAGAGGCACAATGAAGGGATTTCTGATCTTTGCCAACACTGTCTTTTCAGCCATTGTATGAGTCACTTCTGATCTGGAGATAATACGGGATTTACGCAAGACTTTCATGGCATAAATACGATTTGTGTCCTTTTTACGCACAACGTAAACCTAATCAACGTAATCAATACGCAACTCGACGACATCCTTGATGTAAACCAGATGCTTTACCTTGCCAAAACTGCCACGACCAATCACTCGTAAAAGATCAAACGCGTCAAATGTAATGGGTGTACTGACCTAATTCCTAGCATGTTTAATGGCCATTCTACATGTGCAGCGAAAGAAAGAAAAAAGAAGGATCCTTTCTTACCTGTTGAGGTCTATAACATAACTGAACATGCATAGCACCTGTACCACCAACAATGTTCAAAACTTGATCTTCAATCTTTGTAGTATCGAAATTAGGCTGCAGCTTTACACCACCGAGAAATACGTCGTTTGTTGTGCGAGGTGTTTCTCCTTGTGCTGTAGGAGGATGGCGCATGTAGATGGATATTGATACTTCTGAGCTACGAGAAACATCACTACAATACAATATTAATCGCCGCCTATTTAAAGTAAATGAGGGTTGTTCAACTTACAAATGAGCTCTGTACTGATAAATAGGATTAGCGGTATCACCACCCAAAGCATCAATTAAAACTTCATTCTTGTCGAATTCCAATACAACATAGGGTAACCACCAATTTTGCTGTTTGCGAGTCAAGGAATCACGATTGTTGCGGTTGCTAGTAGCTACCTGTTGCTGCGCAGGTAAAGTGATGTTGGAGGGTGGTGTAATACCTCTTGCTTCACAAACACGAATGAGCAAAACACCAGACTTGGGTTCATTGTTATTGGCAGAGGAAGAAGGTGATGGTGTTGTATTCCTTGAGAGAGGAGCACGTAAGGGTTGTTGTTGTGCAGCAGAAGAAGAAGAAGAGGGAGGAAGAGGAGCTGGAGCTGGAGGTGTAGGAGCCTGTTCCTTATTTTCTGTTGTTTGGAGTAATGAACATCTACATCTTGCAACGCAAGTTTGTGATCTAATAACTTACTTCTTACGCCCGGGAGTTTCCAAGAATTCATTCTAATAGTGGTAAAACAGAATGTTAGGTATAAAATAAAGAAAGTACGAAAGAAAGAAAGAAAGAAAGAAAGAAAGAAAAAAAAAGCCTTACGTTTACACCTAATTTAGTTTATCTTTATTTATGTGAATATTTTCCAATGCGGTCGATTGATATAGATTATTGTAGAAATAAAATACGACAAGAAAAAACAAAAAAGAAAGAAAAGAAAAATATGGAAAAGAGGCGGATAGAGGAGGGGTATTTAATAGTGAAATGTGTGCGTAAAGAAGTCTGATGTGAGATTTGCAATAATCCTTTAATGTGGGTGTTGCGTGTGTGAAATGAGCTGGTTGAAACTCAGTTTATGAATATCTTGATTACCGTTTCTCTATTTAAGCAATGCGCTTGACTGAATTCACCATTTGCGTCGACAGAATAGAGTAGCGTTGTGTGAATGGAGTTCTAGAACCCAAGTATCTCGACCAAACTAGTGTTTAAATTGCTCATTAACGTCCAACATCACTGCAAAGCATTGACATCTTATACTCACGCCAGAATGAAAATTTCTTGCCTAGCCATTTGCCAACAAAGGGGAATATAACCATCGAAAATAATGCGCTCAATTGTTCTTTGCTCTCCTCCCATTCAGCTTCAGCATCGTAGGAATAAAGGCTGTCGTCTTCATCGTCAGTGAATGCTCGGACATCGTTGTCTTCATCAAGACTAGAGTAAGGATTGCGGTCAAATGCAGCCATCTAGCAATGCAACACGTCAGTCAAGTCTGCGGCTATTATCGCCTGTCGTGTCTTTCTTACCTTGTTTTCGTTGAGTTTACCGAGAGAGAAGAAGGAACTTTGCTAGATAACGCGCCCTTTGGATGTTGTAATTAGCTCAACATGATTGGATGTACAGTCACGAGAATAGTGGTATATACGGCATCTTTATGGAGTTTTCTTGGTATTTCTCGTTATCATCCGTTTACTCACCACAGCATGGACACTAAACTATTACAAAGACTCGACCTGTTGGCTGATAATACATTATCCATAGTTTTCGAAAAGCAAAGATTGAAGCAACTCAAGTAGGACAGGAAAAAAGTACGGATACATTTGGTACATCTTGTGCTAAGTCGTTTGTAGATTGAATGTGGATAAATATCAGATAAACATAGACAAAAATCTCACACAGTTAAGAGATGGTATCAAGGTGCTTGAACAACAGCTATCCGATGAAGAGCAGACAGGGGCAAGGTACTTGTATGGTAGAATAACTGGAGAGCATTGCCTAACATCATGTTGCAGAGATACCAAAGCAGAAGAAGACAAATTGATTCAGCTTCAAGTCAAAGTGGACAAATTGGATGCACTACTGGGCAACCAAGATGACGTTACTGCGAGGTAGATATGCTGCTATGCGATTCTTTCCAGGCACAGGATTTAACGGCCATGTTCATTCTTCTAGAGAGATTCTGCTGGGAGATAAACGGGGCAAGAACTCGTCTGTTAGATTTACATCTATCGACATGGATCAGACCAACGACATGGAGAATGGGCAAATCCTTCAATTACAACAGCGTATTATAGATGATCAGGATCAGGATTTAGACCATTTGTCAGATGCCATCCGTAGACAAAGAGAATTAGGTTTACTCATTGGCGATGAACTAGAAACACATGCACAAATTATCGACGAAACCGAGGAGATGGTGGACAGGACAGACGAAAGACTGAGACAAGCCAAGAAGAAGCTAGACTACGTTGGCAGAAGGGTCAAAGATAACAGTAAGTTGGTATCTCTCGTCTTCTTTATAGTATGCTAATTCAGAAGCTACATTTACAGAGTCAGTTTGCATCGTTATTGCATTAATTATAGTGTTCTTCATTCTGGTTGGATTGTTTCGCTGATCTCTATTTTTTTGTGACTCTTTGATATCATTATAAATCATGTCTTTTTCACTATCAATCTATCCATCATTCTCTTTTTTGAAACCAATCTTACATTGTTATTGATTTTGATTTCTCCAAGACGAAAGCATACAAACAATGGCACCTAATAATAAAGAAGATATTCCCGATGATGCAAATGAGCACTGTCCTGTAAGTCAATCCTACTTGAAGTTTGACCGGATGACTAATACATCAATCACTACTACGACAGGGACCTGAGAATGAGCAAGCAGGTAAAGCAGATGCCTGTGCCGGATGTCCCAACCAAGAAATATGCGCTTCAGCTCCCAAGGGTCCAGATCCAGGCAAGTATTTGATTATTCGTTGCTGATCCGGTAGATTAATGTCGTATGATAGATGTGGCTGTGATTGCTGAGAGACTCTCTGGAGTGAAGCATAAAATTCTCGTCTTGTCAGGCAAAGGAGGTGTAGGCAAATCCAGCTTTACTTCGCAACTCGCATTTGCGCTTTCTGGTGATGAAGATGTTCAAGTCGGTGTCATGGATATCGATATTTGCGGACCTTCCATTCCAACCATTATGGGCGTTGTCAATGAACAAATTCACCAAAGCAACAGCGGATGGCAACCAGTATACGTACAAGACAATTTGGGAGTCATGTCAATTGGATTCATGCTACCTGATAAGGACGATGCAGTTATTTGGAGAGGCCCCAAGAAGAATGGTCTTATCAAGCAGTTCTTGAGAGATGTGGATTGGGGAGATTTGGATTACTTATTGGTCGATACACCTCCAGGTACCTCTGATGAACATTTGTCATTGGCGTCCTTTTTGAAACAAAGTGGCATTGATGGTGCTGTCATTATCACAACGCCTCAAGAAGTGGCACTACAAGATGTTCGCAAAGAAATCGATTTCTGTAAAAAGGCAAAGATCCCTATCTTGGGTTTAGTGGAAAATATGTCTGGCTTTGTTTGCCCCAACTGTCATGGTGAGTCTGTCATCTTTCCACCAACAACAGGTGGTGCTGAGGCTTTAGCAGACGAATTTGGTATTACTTTACTGGGAAGAATTCCTTTGGATCCTAGAGTTGCTAAAAGTTGTGATATGGGTGTGTCGTTTTTGGATGAGCATCCTGATTCACCTGCTTGTGCCGCATATGAAAACATCATTGACAGTAAGTTGCATATTGGATGAACAGTAGGCTGATGGCTAATAGGGCTTGTTTTTTATTTTTTATAGAATTGAGAGACATTGTAGAATAAAGATCAAAAGGACATAATAAAAAGCGCATTCTGTATACTTGGTGCATGATTTTAACTTGATGGTGTGGAGAATTCATATTGGGTTTACATAGTCATGTTGACAAGACATGCCACTGTTATTAGCAATTTTTGCTCAAATGGATATGCCTTGGCTTCATAAGCGTATAATTAATACAATCTAGCGTAGTCTTACATTCCGCAAAGCAAGTACATACTTGTGTTTGGTAATGGCTATTGCTATTTGCACAGTCGAATATCAATTCCTGCACAGCTACTGCTCTGAGCACAATTATCGCCTATACTTCATACCATTACATATTACTTCACAACGTAAAATACCACAAACTGTTGTTTAACCTCCACAACTTCACTTGTGGATGTGGATATGACTCTTCTACGATGCTGCTGATTCACATCAATGGGAACAAGTCATATACGGGTAAGCAGCATACTTACATTGGCTCTTACTGCCCAATAAATGCTAAAACATAGCCAAAATTGGGTGTATTCGAGTAGTGATTTCTCGAGTTAGAAGCTGTTTTAGACCTCGAGAATAGTACCAGACAATTGCTCTTGACTAGCAGTTACTTGTTGATACATTTTCTCAATTTTTTTGGGACCAAAAAAAACATAGATTGAAACCACTCCAAAGCATGAGGTACCCCTTTACAGAAACATCAAAAATCAGTCTATCGTGTTTTTGACCCCAAAAATGAAGACTTCTGCTATGGCGTATATAAGATCAAATGGATTCTAGTGATCCAGGGCAACATGTAAAGACACTTTTGTGAGACGTTGATATGCGATATCTCGACATTTCGGCAATAAACGACTTCTTATATTTCTGGAGATTACTTGGTATACTCAGTCAAAACGCCTACTGTAGTTAGCACCATTAGATGCGTCGTCAAAAGTTGTCCTTAAATGTGTTAGGAAGTAGGGTGCTCAAATCACAACTCATATAGTCGAATTCGGCAAAAACTGCAAAAGGAAACATTTCTCGCCATAAATGGAGACAATTTTTTCCACTGCAAAAAAATAGAACATATATTTCAAATCCAGCTGTTACTATACTACTGCTGCAAAATGTCTTCTTCATGAAAGCAATCGATGTTTCCAATGGTTAATCCTGCACGGCTGCTATATGATGCCAATTATATATAAGCATTGCTGTATAAGAAGCTGTTAATACACCGCTATTACTACTAGATCATTGTTATTGACTCTATGTACTTTCCAATTGTAGGCACTCCCTGGTAGTTGTCAGTCAACCTTTTGACGAAGATCCTTTCAGTTATCAAAATACGTTGCTGATTAAATGTTGTTTGAAAATTTTAGCTGGTTGTGCAAATATTAAAAGCTGTGCAGAGAGTAAAATTGCTCAAGAACCAATGTGTTACAGGCACAATGCAGCTCCTATACCTATCTGTACAAAGCCAATGAACTTATGATCCCTTTCTTTAAACTAATGATGAAATGACCACTTTTTATTGAATTCAATTAAGGTAGTCTATTGCTCATCCGCAGCATGTCGGCTTCGAACAATGTACTTTGCAAAGAGAAGGGATGCTATTCTGTTAAGTAAGAACATCAAGTTGGCTATTTTACCATATTGGCTCGCTGTGCTTGATATTTCTGCATAGGGAAGCTTTGTCTTTTCGATAACAATAGGCTTATAGTAACCAGTTTTGATTCGATAATCGACAACTACCTTTTGGGTATACGTCAAATCGTCGTAATTTAGCAACAAGTCTTGCATATCCTTCAGTGATTCCTCTGGTAAGACAATTTCAGGGCATTCAGCTGAATTAAAAAGAATTTGTATCAGAAAGTACAATTCTTTGTATAAGCGAAAGGTTTGAGCTATATACCTGTTACAGACAAGTCCATGTTGCTTGTATCAAAAAAATCTCTGTTGAGCGGCAAAGGTTTTTTTATATCTTTGAACTTTGACTCAAGCTTGACCTCGTAGGTGCAAGGTTGCTGATCGGCTATGCACAAATTTATATGAATATCGATAGTATGTAATTTAATATGAATCTACCTCTTAAATTTTTGTCATGCTCTCTTGCTCTCCATTTTAAGCCCTGCTTTGTAAGTTCAAGGAAGCTGAATGGTTCATCATTTGCAACGGACGGCTCTGATCCTGTAAAATTTACAAAGCCAAAGGTGAAAATAGACAGATAAAAAACAGCCTTAATAAGTGTCCACATGTTGAAATTAGATTAAATAAACAAAGAGAACCAATTTGAAATGATAGCTTAATTGTCTTTATATACAAAACAGAGCATTGCACACAATGAAATGTATTTTTGTGAAAAAAAAACAATGAGAAAAAAGACAAATTTTTGTGTATTTAGCATGTATTTTCTATGCTTGTGGCATTGACTTTCTCTATGCACTCGATTAAGAAAAATCACCAAGAACATTAGTCCATGTTTTGATACACCTGCCATATTAGATCATGGTTTACATAAGGAAATTTGAAGAAACACTAAACGCAGTTGGTGGTACGCTTGAGCTTTCAATCATGCCAAATTGTAACTTTTATTTTATAATGTAATGGTGATGGTGTTACCGTATTAAGATATTTCGAATCAGTTAATAACCCTGTTTTCATTTTGGATGGGCTGTCTTTGTTGCGATACTTGTTGTTGAGGCACACGGTTGACTGTTCCGGACAATGCAGACGATGAACCAGAGCTAGAGCCAGAAGTGGCACCTGATGCAGATTGTGGAGGCGATTGAGCGCGAGCATTGGAAGTTGTGTTTGGAGGAGTAGACGTGGAAGCGCCAGTATTGGGACGGATATTCGATCCATTAGAAGCACTATCAGAAGTTCCACGAACTGGCGCTGACTCAGTGTGTTGTTGTGCTTGATTACTACCAGCAGCACTGCCAGAAGTAATCTTGAATTGAGGAGAATAAGACTCGCCACTGATACAAAGGTATTAGCTTTGTATATATAAAAAAAATCAAACGAGTGTAAGCTTACCCGTTAAACACATAGTGGAAAGCATAAGTGCCAGCAGGAATATCGCTAGGAACTTGCCATTTGTAGGATCCAGTACTACCCTCAGCGTTTTTGAAGGAAATTCCAGTGTTTTGCATAGATGCAGCATTGTTGCCTTTGAGCAATTCGAGCTTGAATGGGCCAGGGACACCGTTAATCCATTCTGTATAAAAAGGTGAGTAAATGAAAAGGGCTATATGCATTAAACAATTTAAAATGTTTACCTGTAGTGACGCTATTATAAGACTACATTAGTTTATTGCTTAATCTTATAATAATGTATACTTACACTCCACCAGCACTATACACGTTATTTTCCAGAGGTGCAGTAATGTAAAACTTGGTAGTATCTGGATCATCTGCCATGAAAGCAGGAGCGGCGGATGTAATAGTTACCAAAGCACCAAAGAGGGCAGTTGCGATACCGAAGAACTTCATTATTGAAATGTGTAGGTGGGTTTATAAAAAATAATGGAGTTGGATGTTAGCTGATCCACGGCTTTTATATATCTAAAAAAAAAAAAAAAAAAAAAAAAAACCAACCCTATTGTCCTCTCATGCAAGGGGATCATGCTTCAAGTCGAGATTTTACACTGCACATATTAAAGGTAAATGAATTTCATTGCTCAACAGAGAAAAAAAGTCTCCCTTTCAACCTCTCCTTAGGGCATCATTGCTCTGTTATCTATGTGCCTTTCTACTCCTTTAAGTACGTGGATTATCCTTTAGAATTTAGACTTCTCCGTTAAGGGCTAGACTTTTCGTACGTTGGAGGTTGCTTGATGGCAAAATTTTGCATTCTGCGTCAAAAATTGAAGGGGCAATATGGATATGAATGCCACTCTTTTGATCATCAAGACTGAATATCGATAAGATAGCTAATTACAAAGCCAATAAACTATCTTCATGAGCTTATATAGACAAAAGGAGAAAGCATCGATGTCTCGCTTAGATACACTAATTGGAAGATGCATTTTAAATTACAAATTGTTATTTCAAATGATGGCAAAGAAATCCCACTTTTCGTCATCCTTACATAAGGAGGTGATTCACCCAATGAGTATATAATTCCTCATGTTCGTTTTACCAGGGAATTGCATTCAAATAGCCTTGCTATAATAGCAAAGAATACACATCTGATTGGATTGTGAGTTAATAGATTAGAAACTTGTATTCTATGAATGTACCTTTTTTTTTTGTTTGCCATTTCTCTTCTAGGAAGTTTCCGTTGATTGATTTGCGCAGTGTCTTATTCAAATAACAAGATGCACTCCCTATAGTCAACATACATCTCGTTTATTATTAGTTCTCTGCATGCAAGCTCTCAGTGATTCGCAATGCTCATGAAGATCCAAGGTCCTTCATTCGATTACTGCTTTCTTTAGGCTCATTCGGCGATATAATTTAGATCTTCCAAGCCAATGATACTCATTTAAATTGACACCATCTCATCTGTTTTTTTTTCTTTTGAAGATCAGTTGAAAATGTCGAATTTTGACATATTATCCAAATACAAAATGTTAACACTACCATGCGTGGGAACTATTACATAGTACCATTTGCTGGAGATAAGCTTTATTAAAATATGTAACTCAAATCCATGAACTTTGCTGATGTATAAACATTGCTTTAAATGCACTATTGGCAATGATGAATGAAAAGCTAAGGATATGGTGCAATATGTAAAACGGGTTCAATCGAAAAAAAAAAAAACCTAAACTGCGAATTACATGTTCAAGACCTAATGTGAAATTTCATTTCCTCTTTTCTCTTCCACATCTTATTCTTGATTCTTGTTAAATATCTAGTTCTTTCAAACGTTTTCTCACTATACATCAGTAGAAATAACGAAAGATCGATCTCTATAGTATTTCTCGTACATTAGGAATTTTATATCATAAATCACACAAAATCCGGGTCTTTGGCCACAACCACTGAAGTAACAAAAAAAAACTGTTGATCATGGAATTCAACAATGAAAAATTCAAATTTGATGCTGAAAATCAAGCAAGCACAGCAATCGACCTCACTGAATCATGTTATTCTTCCGCTGCATCTATACCTGCATCTGATTCCACCGAGAAGGCTGGTTTACATCGTGGCCTAAAGGCTAGACATATTCAGATGATTGCTCTAGGCGGTACAATCGGTACAGGTCTCTTTATGGCATCCGGTAAGGCCATCTCCACCGGTGGTCCTGGTGGTGCCCTAGTAGCTTATGGTATTGTTGGTCTTTTAGTCTTTTGTGTCATGATGAGTCTCGGTGAAATGGCGGCCTATATCCCTGTTTCCGGAAGTTTTGCCCATTATGCTCGTCGTTTTGTCGATCCCTCGCTTGGCTTTATGCTGGGTTGGATTTATTGGGTCAATTGGTCTGTTGGTGTTGCTGTTGAACTCACGGGTGTCGCTATGATCATGGAATATTGGGTCAAGAGTGTTCCCAGTGTTGTTTGGAGTATCATTTGTCTCGTTTTGCTTGTTTGTATCAACGTGTTTTCTGTCAAAGGCTATGGTGAAGTTGAATATTGGATCTCTTTTGTAAAGGTGCTCACTGTCATTGCATTCATCATTGTTGGTATCTGTGTCGACACAGGTGCTGCAGGAGGCAATCACATTGGCGTTACTAACTTTCATTTGGAAGGTGGTGCCTTTCCTTATGGTTTCTTGGGTATCTTCAATGTCTTTATCACTGCTGCCTTCTCTTTCAATGGTGTTGAAATTGTTGGTATCACTGCTGGTGAATCTGAAAACCCTCACAAAACAGTGCCTGCTGCTGTCAAACAAGTCTTCTTTCGTATTGTTCTCTTTTACATCCTTTCCATGTTGATTATTGGACTTGTCATTCCTTATACAGATCCTGATCTTCTCAAAGGCTCTGGAAATAATATTGCGTTGTCTCCCTTCACTCTCGTGTTTAAAAAGGCTGGTGCTGCTTGGGCTGCTGATTTGATGAATGCCATCATTTTGATTACCATGATCTCTGCTGGTAACTCTGGTGTCTATTCTTCTAGCAGAACTCTGTTGGCTTTGGCAGAACAAGGATCCGCTCCTCACGTCTTTACTCGTATAAACAGGTGGGGCATTCCAATCTGGTCTGTTCTTGCTACTTGTGCTGTAGGTTGTCTTGCTTTCTTGACTAGTTTGTTTAGCTCTGGTGTTGTCTTTAACTGGCTCACTGCTCTGCCTTCTGTTGCAGGCTTAATTGTTTGGGTCACTATTTCAATCACGCACATTCGATTCCGTATGGGTCTGAAGGCTCAAGGTAGATCACTCACCACACTTCCCTATGTAGCTCCATTCTTTCCTTTTGGCGACATCTTTGTCATTATCGTTGGTTGCATTGTTATCGGCGGTCAAGGCTATCAAACCTTCCTTCCTCCTATCGATCCCAAGAACTGCGTTTCTGCTTATTTGTCTGTCATGTTTTGCATTGTCTTGTATGTAGGTAACAAACTCTACAGAAGAGATCCCTTTATCAAAGCTAGCGAAATGGACTTCGAAACCGGCACAATCAAGGATGATGTTTTACGTATGAAAGAAGGGGAGGCATTTGACGAGAACGACCTCCCAGTTCCTCTCTGGAAACGAGTCTATAGAAAAACCATCAGCATCATCGCTTAATTTATAATTTTGCATTTTGTATTCCCAAATTCCATGTATATTACATGTTTCAACAACATTTTTGTACATTATTTCATTGTAAATGTATTGTAGCTTATACTCATAGTCATTTCACATGTAATTCCGCACAAATAAATTATTTTCAACAGTAGTCGTTGGGAGCAAGTTTCCATAATTGAAAGAAATAACCTTGCATGATCTGGTGTTATAGCAACTCTCAGGTACCGTTGCTAATAAGCAGGGATCTGAATCATACAGCGTAATTTGTATCTTCAAAATGTCATTTTCAAATGTACTACCTATTGGGAAACTGCTCCTCGCAAAGTATATATATATATATTGCTCTGTCCTTTAGACTACTGTGGTGGACAAATTCGAGTAAGGTGTACTAGTGATAAATATATTTTTTGTAGAAAATACGGATAGATAGATATAGATGTCAAAAGCAGCATGATCGCTCCTTCTTCCTTGTTCTGGTTCTTTGAGTCATTCTCCTTAAGCTTGAATCTCCAAACTGTACTCCACTCCCACTTCTTTCTGGATCAATCTGCCCTGTCTCAATTTTGCTCAAGATGGATCTTGCGCACTTGAAAAACATATCCTCCACACCATCGCCAGATAATGCACTAGCTTCCAAAAACATCATTTCTATTTGTTTGATTGTGCTAATTAGACGCATATGTTTGCACATGAAATCATAATTATGACATTACCATGTTCCTGAGCGAATCGACTTGCCTCCAGATAAGAGACTTCCCTTTCATCTTTATCGTTTTTGTTTCCAACTAGTATAATTACAAGCTCTGGATTTGCTAATGCTCGAACATCCGTCAACCATGATCGCACACCTAAATATGTATCTCGACTATAACTTCACGTTAACATCTCCACATCACATGCTTGTACCATTCCGCTATTTACTTGCAAATATCATAAACCACAAGAGCTCCAGCCGCACCTCGAAAATAACTCTTTGTTAACGATCTGAACCGTTCCTAATTGTTACCGAGAAATGAGTTAATTTGGATCTCAAACACCTTCCATCATGAGCATATTACTTGTCCGGCTGTATCCCAGATTTGGAGTTTTATGCTTTTATCTGCAATGTGTATAATCCGAGTGCCAAATTCCATCCCAATTGTGTTTACTGAATCCTTTTTAACTATAACTCTCTGTAAGCAACTGCTGTGTATCGTAGCGAGTATGATTGCAACGTACATTGATTCTCTAGAAAATGATGTAACAAACAAGACCTAGCTATTTGTGAATAAAAGCATACAGAAGAATGTAGATTTGACTCACTTTCCAGCACCAGAATCACCAACTAGAAGCAATTTCAGTAAAAAGTCTGATTCATTTCATGTGATTCAAACAGGAAAAAGGCGTTAGGAATCGATATCTTGTCCTTGAATGTATGATATGTACCATAAGCATCTGCTAGCATAGTGATTTGATATTACTTGGTATATGGCGATTAGATTTAAAAGGTATATAGTAGTATAGAAAGTGAAAAATAAAAAAGAAGAAAAGGAATAGAGAGAGAGAGAGAGAGAGTATGTATCCACAAAGTTGCAGAAGAGGGGGAGATTAATCAATTTTGGGATATTGAGAAATAACTGTGTTTCAATTCCACTGCTCATGATACGGCCATTTACCACCACATCTGGTTGTGCGATCCTAAAACTGCTTAGAATTCACCATGATCTGTCATGTAGAAGCATGCTTGATTTGATAGTTGAGTGCCAGTGTACTGAAGAATCAAGCAGGGCGCTAGGTGTATCAGCAACTTGATTCAAAATCAAAACCTTTATTCATTTTTTTTTTTTTTTTTTTGTTCGTTGTATGTACCATAATTTTATGAGACTCTTGATATTTACGAAAGAGTGAAAGAGCAAGCATCTTTTTTTGTTAAATTGCGATTGTATTTATATATATCTAACTTTTTTTTCCTTTTTATAATAAAACATTGTAGCAAAAAAAATCTATTCCAATAAGACGGTGGCACCAAGGGCTTCAAGAGCCTTCTTTAACTTTTCAGCTTCTTCCTTGGGAACGCTCTCCTTGAGGACCTTGGGTACGCTTTCGACAAACTTCTTGGCTTCAACCAAGTTTAAGCCAGCCAAGTTCTTTACTTCACGAATAACCTTTGCCTTTGAAGCGGCATCTACCTTGTCAATCTTGATGCTGAATTCGGTCTTCTCAGCAGGCTTCTCCTCCTCAACGGCAGCAGCAGCAGGGGCAGCACCACCACTGGGCATAGCAACGGGCATTGCGATATCTTGAATGTTCAAACGAGTCTACAAGATAATATATCGAGATTAACATCCAAATCTATAATGTGATTCTACGTCCAAACTCCATATATCCAATGCAAATAATCTCTCGCTTCTCTAATTCCCCTCACTGACTCCCTGTGATTAGATCAAACATTTACCTTTAATTGTGATACGAGTTCAGAGGTTTGCAATAATGTTAAACCTTCAATTTGGTCAACAATAGCAGTAATTTTAGGGTCGGCAGCGGCAGCTGAACCAGGGGTGGGGAGGGGTTCAGCACTATACCAACGTCTGGCACAGACAGGGACAGCACTTGACATGCTAATTGAAGAATGATGAATAGCTGCTCTGTTATATAATACTTTTATTATTTAAGTTGCTTACCGAACTGATTGTCTGGCAGCGACAGAGGTTGAGGTCATTAACTTGGAGGAGAAACGAAGCTATCAAAAATTGGAAATGTTAGGCTCATGGTAACACACTTGACACATTGCAAAAAAAAAGACATGACATCTGGAGGCTCCAGAAAGTGATATCCATGTGGTCTTGCATGTTCTAGTCATTCACTCGATTTATGCGTATTTACCATATTTAACAAATTCTTGTATTAAAGGGAGGGGGGTAAGAAAAGCAAAGGATGTATAAAATATATTCTCTAAAAAGACGGGGATAGCCCCGATTCAAGGGTTGGAAATACAAATTGACCAGCATTTCGCGCCGTCAAGAAGCAAAAGAGTCACGACGGAAGATGCTATTGTGACGCAGGGGATTGGCTGCTTTCTTACAGGACCTGTCAGTTATAAAGCTACAGATCAAATTGGCATGCTGGAGTAAGGAGCATGTAGTTTATATCGCAAATAAGGAATGTGATTAAAACAAAGAAAGACCTTTGCGTATTCATTATTGCTTTCAGATCAGTGTTGAATCGCAATCAAATGAGCATTGGTAAATAGTACTGCTATTTGCAGCATTTCGTTAAGGGTATTGCTATTTGAACAATCGAAAATTATGTACTTCCTGAATAATTTTACTTCTCAAACAATAAAAGATTACTTTCTGAGCAATATTTCTCTACCAACCATCAATTACTGCTTTCCTGTACAATGATCAAATACGGATTATAATATAAAGGTTACATTATCATCATTCTATCAAGAGTTATAATTGGGAGTTTATTGAAATCGAAGTGGTACAACTATTTTCTCACTTTGATGTTACTCGCGTCTTTTGAACGAAATGTTCTTATGCCAAAAACGAATGCCGTTGGGATTCTCCAAAGTCGACAAGACATCTTGGTGGTAAGCGTCAACTGCGGGCCACTTCAGCTTGATTGAGTGCTTCAACTTGATCGTAGCCCAATGATTGTGCTTGTCACCTCCACGAGTAGTGACGATATGCATCAGCAATGGAGCCACGGACACCTTCATCTTCTCTTGTGGAAGAGCCGGCAAAAATGTTGTAGCATCTTCTGCAAAGTACACTGACGCAGGTCTGTCGAACGTACAGGCAGAGAGTAGTCTTTTATTGTTTGGGGAGTAAAATTGTTTAGGAAGTAGTTTCGATTGTTCAAGTAGCAATGCCCATACGATTAATGAAGCATTTGTATAACTTTCCTTCAATGACAGCTCGATTCAGCCCAAGTTGCTGTTTTAGATCAGTCAGCCAAGTCATCAAGCAATACGAGACATTGTAGCTGTTCCAAGCCTAAACAATACCCCTCTTACACATCGCCCACGAACGGAAGGATACAGCACACCCTTGAATCACAAAAGACCTCTTCAAAGAGCCACAGTTGTTATAGTTGCCATGATGAGATTTCTAGTCAAATGAATAAACCACTATAGCTGTCTCAAGCCTAAATAGTAGTAATATCCTCCACGAAATACTGATCCATGCTGTCTTTTTGTTACAGAGCAAGTTGCTGTATGCTCATTAAACAACGCTTTTTAGTTTGAATAAACTTGGTACAGATAGTAATATTCCATGCAATCACGCCGTAATGTCTAGCGCCAAAAACTGCGCTAAAGCCTCCGTCAGTTCGCTTGTAACTGTGGATATGACTCTTCTACGATGCTGCTGATTCACATCAATGGGAACAAGTCATATACGGGTAAGCAGCATACTTACATTGGCTCTTACTGCCCAATAAATGCTAAAACATAGCCAAAATTGGATGTATTCGAGTAGTGATTTCTCGAGTTAGAAGCTGTTTTAGACCTCGAGAATAGTACCAGACAATTGCTCTTGACTAGCAGTTACTTGTTGATACATTTTCTCAATTTTTTTGGGACCAAAAAAAAACATAGATTGAAACCACTCCAAAGCATGAGGTACCCCTTTACAGAAACATCAAAAATCAGTCTATCGTGTTTTTGACCCCAAAAATGAAGACTTCTGCTATGGCGTATATAAGATCAAATGGATTCTAGTGATCCAGGGCAACATGTAAAGACACTTTTGTGAGACGTTGATATGCGATATCTCGACATTTCGGCAATAAACGACTTCTTATATTTCTGGAGATTACTTGGTATACTCAGTCAAAACGCCTACTGTAGTTAGCACCATTAGATGCGTCTTCAAAAGTTGTCCTTAAATGTGTTAGGAAGTAGGGTGCTCAAATCACAACTCATATAGTCGAATTCGGCAAAAACTGCAAAAGGAAACATTTTTCGCCATAAATGGAGACAATTTTTTCCACTGCAAAAAAATAGAACATATATTTCAAATCCAGCTGTTACTACACTACTGTTGCAAAATGTCTTCTTCATGAAAGCAATCGATGTTTCCAATGGCTAGTCCTGCACGGATGCTATATAGCGCTAGTTATATACAAGAAAATGTGTATGTAACGCTAGAAAGACATTGTCAGTATCTCCACATGATCATCATTGGCTCAATGGATTGCCATAAATTGCAGCCGTTTCCAGATTGACAGTTGTCGAGCTTATAAAGGAGGTTCCTCCAGTCATCAGAGTATGTTATTGACTAACTATTAGTCGCACGCTATGTTTAAATATTGAATGACTCTCCACAAACTAATAGTGCAAAGCTTGACGATCGTATATGGCGCAACATTTTCTTGCTGGAATAAAATTGTGTGAGTAGTCAGTGATTTTGCTCAAGTCAAGGCTGTGCAGCAAGTAATCTTCGATTGTACAAATAGCAATACTCTACATTTAAGGGGTAGATGGTGGCTTGAGAAAAGGCTCAAATTAAACAGCATCATTTGTTGTGGTGCCAGGTCTTTCATATTCTCTTTAAATTAATTCACCATGAAACTAAGAGACAGAAAAAAGCGTGTCTTGGACCATATCAAGCAAGAAGACGACAAACCTGACCTTACTCTTATCAATGCATCTTCTTCTACAGTCAATGTGTCAAGTAGTTGGAATCGAGAAATCAAACAAGAAGATACAAAGAATGACAGCAACTTGCTACAGCAGGATCGTAAGTCAATTGGTTTGTGTATAATAAATTTACTCTAAACGCATCATCCACAGACGGATTTGGAGAAGGAAAAGACTATTATTACCAATGCGATAGGTGCATGAAGAGAATGCCGAATCTCAAATTAGTGCTACAGCATCGCAGGCTAATACATAAAGTTAAACGTAAGGGCCCTTCAAAGATCAAAGATATCGACACGGAGCCTGATATACATGATCCTAATTTTCATTGCAAGTCATGTAACATAAACTATAACAATAGAAGAAAATACAGACATCACCTGAAATATGTTCATTTCATGGCTTTAAAGACAATACTTCCTCACCAAATACCGCAAAGTAGCATCGTCCCTGATCCTGATGATCCCAATCTATATTGCAGAGCATGCGATTCCAAATATTCTTGCAAATCAAACTACAAGCAACACTGTCGATATGCACACGGAATGACATCTGTCAAAATTGCCACCACAGGAGCCAACTCAGATGGTATAATAGATACTTATTGCAAGCCTTGTGACATGCGCTTATCAAGCAAGGGATCGTATAAAAACCATCTTTTTTCTATTCACAAAATGGATTGGAGACTGAATCAACAAAAGTCGAAAGATATAACACCAGACATTAATGATCCCAACTTTTATTGCTGCGCTTGTGAGATAAAATTGGCAACCAAAGAAACCTTCAGAGTTCATTTAATGGGAGTACATGCTATATATCGAACAGCGCCAAAGAAAACCAGCCTGGAACCAGATATAAACGATCCCAACAATTACTGTTGCACTTGTCAAAAGACTTACTGTCTTAAAAGCAGGTATCGAATACATCTTCGTCTTGTTCATCAGATAGTGTTACCGCCTTTAATAGGCAATGTCGACCCTGGAAAGCTTCCTGACCCAAACGATCCTCAGAATTACTGCAAAGTGTGTAGGAAGTCTTTGATAATGCGAAAAATGTATCGAGCCCACTGCAGGAGAGTTCATTACATGAAGTTAGACCACCACAGTATATCCAACCGAAACGCAATGATCGACATCAATCATCCAGAATTCTACTGTGCGCAATGCGAACGCTCTTACTCCAGTAAAGAAAGCTTCAGAATGCACTTGAGGAATGTTCATAATACCTGATTAGCTTTCCATCTGCTCATTGTATGCAAAGTCTTATATCGTTCTTATGAATAAAGTTATTAGTCCAGATCTTAGTATGCGACAAACTCTGTCATAGCCATTTAAATGCTATTATTAAAGCAAAATATGAATAGTGATTTGATTTATAAAACAAAAGATGATTGATTTTTATTGCATTTTAAATGTAGAGATTGTGAATAATTATGAAAAAAGAAAAAATGTATGTATATAGTGATCTTTTTTCAATGTAGATGTAATATATTATATAGAAACAAAAAGAGGTTGGGGACTAGCCACCAGGGCTTTCTTTTTTTACTGTTGCTTATCAGTTTCTGCCATCTTACCAAGAAGCTGAATAATCTCAGTAGGTGTCTCCACTTGCCAATTTGCCATACTCTTCTTCATTGAGGGACCAACAGTGATTGTGTAAAGATTTGATTTGGTATCGTTCCATGACTTTGCAGAAGCCCCTTCAGTAGCGAGTTTGTCTTGATATTGGGCAAAGTAGGTGGCAGAGAGGGTACGGAACATGTCTTCGTCAGTCTTGTCATCACCAGCACAGACAATAAAATCAGATCCAGGAGATTGAGCCAAGATCTTCTTTACAATTTCACCCTTGTTGATCATCATGGGACGAACTTCCAAATTCTTCTTACCCACCAAAATCTCAACTGGCATCTTGGAAACAACAGAGCTCTCTAGATGGTTTTGGCATTCCTTGGCTTGGAACAAACCATACTCCTCATCAGCCATACGATAATGCCATGTAATAGATGACTTTTTGTGTTCGACAAAACTACCTTCTGTACGCTCGGTATAATAATCAAAGATTTCAGTAACATCCTTCTTCCAGCTCATATCAATGTCCTCCAAAACGTTTGTCCAAATATCAGATCCAGCAGCCTTGAGGAAACAGCCATGCTCAGCACTCAAACCAAGGTTCTTAATGCCGCCCAGCCAGTCTTCGAGACAAGCTTGATCACGACCAGAGACAACCCACACTTCATTACGTGGGTCATTGCACAAATCTTGAATGTACTCCAACATCTCGGGGGAAGGTTTGGCATCAGTAGGAACAGAAACAATAGGAGTCAAAGTACCATCATAATCAAAGAACATGAGACGCTTGTTAGCCTTCTTGTAGTTGTCAATGAATTGCTCAGTGTTCAAAGCAGGAGTAGATTGAGATTGGAGAGAAAAGTTCTTGGTACTTTCAACCAATTGCTTGACAAATGATTTGGCCCAGAAAGCAGCAGAGTGTTCCTTGACATAGTTGAAGAGTTGGGTGTGGCGAGTCATTTTGTCTTCTGGGCTCATCAACAAGGCCTCGTTCAAAGCTTTAGCAACGCCAGCATAATCGAATGGATTGACGATCATAGCAGCGCTCAAAGAGCCAGCAGTACCAGTGAATTCAGACAAGATAAGAGGTCCGTGAGTCTCTTGTTGACAGATAATGTATTCCAAAGAGGTGGTGTTCATACCGTCTCTCAAGCTAGTGATCAAACCAACGTCTGCAACAGACAACAAGGCATAGTATTCATCGCGATCCACATCTTGGTAGTAATGATGACAAGGAGAGAACTCGAGACTGCCAAACTTTGAGTTAATATGGCTCACCATTTCAGACACCTTGGCCTCCAGCTTTGAGTTATCACCATAGGTAGGTGTGGTAACTTGAATCAAGACAACCTCCTTGCGCCATTCAGGATAATCTGTCAAGAATTTCTCGAATGCGTGCAACTTTTGAAGAACACCCTTTGTAGAATCCAACTTGTCACGACCAATGATGATCTTCTTACCAACATACATGTCACGGATAGCCTTCATCTTGGGAGCAACAGCAGGTTCTTTGCGGAATTGATCAACACGGTTAGCATCGATACCAATGGGGAAGGTTCCGACGGAGACGATATGACCATTGACGTTTACACCAGTCTGAGTTGATTCGCAACCGAGCACACGAGTACAAGCACCGATGAAATGTCTAGCATATGAGTAGGTCTATAGAATTGAAAAGAAGATTTTTTCGGTTTCGTTAGCATTATGTCATTTCCCAATATTTTCTTTCCATCTTTTTCTTTTTTCATTACCTGGAATCCAACTAAATTGGCGCCCAAAAAGCCTTGAAGGACTTCCTTACGGGCTAATTTGAAGGGTACACTTGTCAATTCAAAAGACTAAATTTCGGAATATGTATTCACTTACTGGTCAAACAACGGAAGATCTCAGAACTAGGGAAAGTAGCGTGGAGGAAGAGACCAATTGGGGCATCAGGGATCTTTTCTCTCAACATTTCGGGGACCAGCAACAAGTGATAATCGTTGATAAAGACTAGCAGAATATGAGTAACCCATATCCTAGAGTGATGACCTCAAACTGATACTTACTGACATCGCCAGGTTGGTAGTTGGCAGCAATCGTTTCGGCAAATTGACGGTTCACTGCGACATAATCTTCCCAGTTATGCTTTTCAGATCTACCATCGGAATCGTTGGTCCATACGAGATAATGGAATAAAGGCCACAAAACTAGGTATTTGCATGTTGATTAAACTGCTCAACTGAAGCCACTTTCCAAAGCCTTACCTTCTTTACAATAACCTTCATAATGACCACGGGATTTGCTGTCCAAAAAGATGGGAATGATGTTACCTGTCTTCTTCAAGAGATCTTGGATTTTAGTTCTATCGTCATCTGTCAAACCTTCTGCAGGGAGAGTAACTTTATTTGATTCATCCTTGATAGGGCCAGTCCATCCGATATGCAATGTTTGGTATTCGTCGTTCAAACTTTGAAGGCCTGCATTGAGAGCGCCATGGCCTCTGTTTTGCACAATTGTCCATTCAGCAGCGCGAAATTTGGCACGCAATGTACGACTACGAACATGATGACGAGCCAATTTAGAGACGGGAGCAGCGGCAATCTCTGGATCCTCTTCCTTCTTTTCCTTTTCGAGGCCCCAAATCGAAGCCTTGCGTCCAGCAGGAACGGCTGGAGCGGCATCAGCATCAGCAGCAGCGTCAGCATCAGAAGTAGGGGCAGGAGCATCGCTTTCGATTGTGGAAACGCCATTAGATGATCTTGAGATATGGAAAGGGATTTGGTGAGTGACATTGATGATACGCCCCGAGATTTCAGGCATTCTTCCAGCCAAAGGCAAATAATCAGCGACTTTCTCTGCTGTTAATGGTGACATTGTAATTCTGATGAGTAGGGATTGCTATAGAAACAAATTGAAGAGAAAAAAGAAGAAAAAAGAAAGAAATTGGGGGAGGAGGGTTGATATAAATAACCATTTCAGCGGGAATACAATCATGGATTTGGATTCGAGGCATCGCATGAACTCACACTGTTGTAATTCTCGGAAAATTCTATTTACAGTAGAAAACCCGCCATGATACAGCTAAAAGATGTGTCAAAATACAAACCTTTTGGGAGCAAATGATGCTGGCTTATACTCCAAATGTCTATATGTCTGTGGAGATAGTGGGTAAATCCCCAACGTGTAAGGCGTGGTGTGAATTATGTCATCATTGTCATGTACCAAGCAATACATGTTTACATCTACTGAATGAGCATGTGCCTAGATATACATCTTGTACAACGGAATGGCCTCTCCAGGTACTTTTTTTTTTTTTTTTCTTACCTGCCTTTTGATCTGTTCGAGATAGCAACCTGTTGTAGATGCTGTATATTAATCGATAGAATTATGTCACCAAGGTTACACATTGTTTTATCGAATATTATAATGAAGAAGCTATGATTTACTTTTTAAATTGCACTATATCTACATGGCTATCTCTAGATTAAATTTGACATATCTCTGTGTATCCCGTAATATGAGTGCTGTTCATAGGAACACTTATTTTTTTTTTGTGTGTATGATAATCTTCTAGAATGTAGTTACAGCATAATGATATCACTTGGTATCAATATACTAATTTGGATCTTCGGTGATCAGATTGCATTTAACTCCCGGTAAGGGTTCTACAAGGTATAGCGATAACCATGAATACGCATTACATGTACAAATCAGCGCTTCAAGATAGACACTTGAAGGGTTGATTTAATTGAGCTAGCTATGCAGTGCTCAATTGTATGTTTCCAAAGTAATGTTGAGTGAAAGGTGGTATCGAAAACATTAGGATATGATACACGGCTTCCCGCTGATTGCGAACTGTTCATCACCCGCTGCATGATTTGAATTATAAACCCTGCAACTGTACACGTTGCTTTTCAGCGCATGCCACAAAAATGCAATCAAAGCGCAATGCAAGGCAAATATTTACTATATTATGTATGTAGCGTTTTCAGGTAGTCATTGTACAAGAGATTGCTTGAAATGTAGTAATATTGAACCCCCAGAATCACAGACACATTTGTGTACTATATGCTTCTCAACAATGTCTGAGAAATCTTTAAACGTGTACCATATAGAAACAAACCTTGAAAATGCAATTTTATGATGGTGTCATTGCCATTGTCTGGCTACAGTAATAAATGTCTGTATAAGGATCACCAATAAATGTACAGTACCAATTACACTATGCTATTAAATTTGACAGTAAAAAAGATGAGATATCTACTGTGTATCCTACCACATATTTTTATTTCGATAATGCCTTGGAAATGTGTTGGCCTGTTTGTCTTTTTATACTGATATTGGTGCTACTATAAATGATTTGATTCTTTAAAAATAAATACTAACGAATTAGTCGTGCGATTTCGTTACGCTCGATTACGGTGTTGCTAAACATTCCTTTTTAATTCCAATATACTGGATAACCTGAAATCATCATTTCGAAAATGGTGCAAGTAGTAATACCCTTACCACATGTACGGAAACAATATTTAATAAGAAGACATTTTTCTTGGTATGTATAATTCCATATCGTTCAAAAGACTACTTTTATAGCAATTAATCGGTTTATTTTTTTTTCAGGATTTTGAATTTTAATTAAGCTAATAAAAGCAGAAAAGCTACTTAAAGTCTGCCTTGTAATAGTGTGTTTTAAAGTTGATGAGCCATCGTTTAGCTTCCGTGTTTGCCTCATTGCCCTTGACTTGATTCATACAATACGACATGGGCTGGAAGTTTTCGACCGACCAACAATTAGGCATCATCATAGCAATGGATATCGGAAATACGTGATCAAATGTGAGGCTATTAAAGTATCCGCTTTCAAGTCTCATGGGAGACCCGATCAAATAGCAATTATAGTTGTCACGTTTAACATCTTCAAAGAGTTGCTCGGCTGTTACAAAGTTACTTGGCAACTCACTGTAGTGTTTGCAAGCACGAATCTTCATTGCGGTGAGACGTCTTCGACATAAATTCATTAAGGTTCCATCATTTTGCGAACAGGGCATTGGGTCTAATGTCTTGCCAGTGATAATCCAGTGTATCATGTTTAGCTTTTCGCTTCGGTCCTTCACACAGCTAAACAAACGCGAACATCCTATACAGAGAGGGGCATCCTTGTTAATGACACATGGGGGTGGTCGAGAACCCGCCGGTCGCGACAAGGGATAGAGGATGCTGGTGCCCCACAGCTTTGATCCACACTCTGAGCAGTCTTCAGCATTGGGGTCAAACTAATCGCCAAGAGTTAACAAACAGCACTCACTGTAATCATCATACTTACTATGTTACGAGCCTTTTCTGTCAGACTTATATACTCTGTGTGTTGATCATGCATTGGTACAACGGAAGGCCAGCTGCTAGAACGAGGGCCAGCGCGACGAGCTTGTTTCTTCTTTACCCAGTATGCTTCTTTCTCCGTTAAGGGTCTTCCCGTCAACAATTCAGGGTCCAAGTCATCTAGCTGAATACTGTGTCTCTCTTCGACTCGCACAATATAACCGTTCTTGATGTCTTGTTCGATTTTCTCGGCTTCAATACTTTTGACAAAGAATTCCCTGTGAGCGCTCTCAGGATCCTTCTCGGTAGGTATACGAAGTCTTGATTTTGGCAGACCTAAGCTTTTACGACGTGCCTCCGCCTTTTTTGCTCTTCGTATCTGTTGACGGTGGAAGGGGAGAATTTCGATTAAACCATCATCACCTGAGTTCGTTGTTGAAAGCAAAGCGTTTTTTAGGCGTTGTTGGTTCAATCTTGTTTGGCGTTGTTGGTTCGATCTTTTTTGGCGTTGCTGGTTCAATCTTTTTTGGCGCTGTTGGCTTGCTTTTGATAGTTCACTCTTCTTTGCTATAACTACACTGTGTCTGTCTATAGGGATGTCCTTAGGATGTTTCGCTTGGTGTAGACTTCTTAGAGCATAGCCGCCACGTTTGGCTACGGGATGCGAGTTTAATTCATCTTGTTTTCTTTTTCGCTGAAAATCACTTGGAGGTCGACGTGGAGAAACATTAGCCCGTTGATGCTGCGTCTTATGCTGCGAACGAGTGTTCCTGCTTGCGGCTGACGTGGATGGCTGTGATGAATCTTCTCGGTGACAAGAAGAAGCATCAGGTACCTCAGTGTCCGAATCGTCTATTACAATCACGCTTTCATCCATTTTTGAATAGTGCAGCACTTGAAAAGAGAAAAGAAGCCAACAAAAGCGAAAAGAATAAAGTGCGTAAAGCGCGAAAGCGTTACTGCTGAGTGAACCCCCACAGCAAATTTGCATGAAATTCATATACTCTCCACTGGCGAGGTGACGATGAATAAAGTCAGTGAACGTGTATAACTTGTATCAAACCACTGTGAGTCACTTCACTTGCCATCATCGATGGCCTTTGGTCCAGTGCCAGAGAATAAATGCAAGCAACATGACACAAAGTACTGGTTAAAATATGGATAGATTTCTTGACATTAAGGAAATTATATATAACCATACCTGATGATATCTCAAGACGTTGAGCTGATAGAGGCAGCTTGACTGTTTGAAAAAAAAAAAAAAAGACAGACAGACTGTAACTGTTCTCCTGTATTTTATACACGCATCAACATATCTCACCATTCTCAAATCCTGTTAAAATGGGATCAGAACAGCAAATTATACCAAGTGCTATTTAACAAGGAAGAGTTTGCTCATTAGGCATGATACACAGACCAAATATTAGCTTTGTCATGTAGTACAGAAACCTTCTTTATCTAATGTAGGATACCAATGATGGATCCAATTGCATCTGATGACTTACAAAGTAGGTGGTTTGTGATTCATAAAGCTCTTACATCTACAAATCCAGGGACAGTAGCTAGATTGCCACTTTTAGGAACGGCTGTCATGATGTATAGTCTTTGATACTAGTACTCGATATTCACTCTGAAGATGCCTCTGTAGATCGGCATCGCTAAAAAATGCATTAGCCGTATGAAGCTATCATTCACAACAGCGTAACCTGCTACTTTAGCTTTTTCTTGCCCCGTTTTATTCAGCTGGATGGTGTATGGTGTGGATGCATAAAATACTCACGCACAAGCAATATGGAAAATCATGGAAAAAGGGACACAATAGAAGCACCGCTTCAAATGTCGCAACGTATACTTTTGCGACATTTAAATTAACTTGATGAATCTCGCGCTCCCATTTTCTTTCTCTTTTCTTTCCATTTAGAAACATAAACACATCATGGTCAACAAAGCTGTCGTAAAGAATGTCTTGTCTGGAGACACTGTCATCTTGAGAGGCAAACCCAGACCCAATGGTCCTCCCGCTGAAAGACTTTTGGCTCTGTCCAATGTTCAAGCTCCAAGACTTGGAAACACAACACGTTCTGATGAGGTAAAGAATGGGTGAAAAAGAGAGGCGTATAGATACGAGTGCTCATATACTGTGATGTGTAGCCTTTTGGTTATGGTGCTCGTGAGTTTCTTAGAAAATTGTTAGTCGGAAAGGAAGTATCTTTTGTATCAGACTATACCATCCCTACCACACAACGTGAATATGGCAGCATCTTTTTGGCTAACGGTGACAACGTTGCCGAGTTGGGCGTAAAGGCTGGTTGGTTAAAGGTTCGTGAGGGCGGTAAAACCACCCGTGAGGATCAAGAGGAGGCTCTCGAGAGATTAGAGCAGTTGCAAAGAGAAGCTCAAGATGCCAAAGTGGGTATGTGGAATGATAGCGAAAAGGTAGGAGCCACTTTCCCGTATAGAGAGTACAGGGGAACATGCTGATCCAGTAAAATAGGGTACTCGTGAAGTCTCTTTCACCTTTGATCGTGATGCTCATGCTTTTTTGAACAAATATAAGGGAAAGCCCTTGGATGGTAACGCAATTTAAGCTTTTTTTTCCATCCCACCACTCACTAATTCAACGTGCGATTTTACAGCTGTCATTGAACAGGTGCGCGATGGAGCCACCTTCCGTATCTTGTTGATTTTGCCTGATCAAACACAACAAATTGTCACTTTGCATTTATCAGGTATCAAGGCACCCAGCTGTAAGAGAGACAATGCTCCTGCTGATGACACCTCAGTCTCAGAGCCATTCGGAGAGGAGTGCAAGTATTTTGTCGAATCTCGTCTTTTGCAACGTGGTGTCAAGGTTATTTTGGAGGGTCTCTCTCAGTCTGGCGGACAAAACTTTGTTGGTTCTATTCAACATCCTGCTGGAAACATTGCCGAATTATTGCTTTCTCAAGGTCTAGCTAAATGTGTTGATTGGAGTATTACTTTGGCTACTTGCGGTCCCGCTCCCTTGAGAAATGCCGAGAAAGCAGCCAAGGAGAAGAAGCTTCGTCTCTGGCGTGATTTTGTCGCAAAGAAGGTGGATACCAATGCTACCGAGTTTGATGCTACTGTGGTCCGTATCTTGACTGGTGATATGATCCTCGTCAAGCCCAAGAATGGCGGCCCTGAAAGAAAGCTTCAATTATCCAGCGTAAAACAAGCCCCTCGTGGTGCTGGCTCCACTGCTCCTAACTCTAAATCAAGAGATGTTAAGGAAGTTGGCTATCAATTCGAAGCTCGCGAGTTTTTGAGAAAGAAGTTGATTGGTAAGAATGCGCATATCACTATCGATTATCACAAGCCAGCTCAAGACGGCTTCGAGGCTAGAGACTGTGCTACTGTCATTGCCAATAACCACAACATTGCTGAACAATTGATTGTGCGTGGTCTTGCCTCTGTTATCCGCCATCGCAAGGACGACGACAATCGTTCTCACTGCTACGATGCTCTTTTGGTCGCTGAAAAGAAGGCTGAAGAAGAACAAAAGGGTATCCATAGTCCCAAGGAGCCTCCTGTTGTTAGAATTACTGATGCCTCAGAGAGCGCTGCTAAATCTCGTCAATTCTTGACCTTTTTGAAGCGTGGTGGCAAAATCCATGCTGTTGTTGACTTTGTGGCCAATGGATCTCGCATGTTTGTATGGGTTCCCAAGGAAAACTGTAGACTCACCTTTGTCTTGTCTGGTGTTCGTGCTCCTCGCGTAGGCCGTACCGCTAACGACAAGTCTGAACCTTACGGCCAAGAATCTTTGGACTTTGTTTCCCAAAAGTGTCTTCAACACGACGTTGAGATTGAGGTCGAAAATGTGGATAAGGTAGGCAGCTTTGTCGGCTCCATGTTTGTGAATGGCGAGAACTTGGCTGTGTCTCTCTTGTCCCATGGTCTTGCCACTATTCATGAGTACTCTGCTGATGAGTCTCACTATGTCAATCAACTCTATGGTGCTGAGCGTGAAGCCAAGACCGAAAAGAAGGGCATTTGGTCTGATTACAAAGAAGAAGCTGTCGAGGATCAACCATCAGCTAATGCTGGACCTAACCGCGAATACATTGATGTTGTCGTATCTGAAATTATCACCGGCTCTCACTTCTATGTCCAAAAGGTCACTGACGATATCCCTAAATTAGAAAAGTTGATGTCTGAATTGGGACAATATCAAAACGGTCGCCCTGCTGATCCCGCTTTCAAGCCTCGTGTTGGTGAGAATGTCAGCGCTAAATTCACCGAAGATAACTGCTGGTACAGAGGAAGAGTCCGTCGCATCTCTCATGAGGGTATCGAAGTCTTATATATCGATTATGGTAATGCAGAGACGTTGCCGTTATCTCGTGTTCGCGCTTTACCTGAAAACTTCAAGCAACTCAAGGCTCAGGCTTTCGAAGCTACATTATCTTTTGTTCAATCCCCTGAAAGAGACAGCGATTACGGAATTGACGCTATTGAAAGATTCAGAGATCTCACAGGAAACAAGCAATTGGTTGCCAATGTGGATGCTCGTGAAGGTTCTGTCATGTGTCTCACCCTTTATGACTTTGCCAAATCTACCAGTGCTGAGGCAAGTGTCAATTTAGATATGGTTCAAGATGGTCAAGCATTTGTTACTCCCAAGGTTCGTTATGCTCGCGGAAATGAAACTATCGTAAAGGCTCTTGAAACTGCTCAAGAGGAGGCTATTAAGCGCAGACGCGGTATGTTTGAATATGGTGATATTACTGGTAATGAGGATGTTACCAGCACATACTATTAGATATCCTTTCTTCTTCTTTTGTAATAAATGTATAACCCCCTTTTGACAATGGCTTTCATTGTTAACTTGTACTTTCAAGGTTTATTTGTGTTTTGACACACCACGATGCCATTGCAAGTAGCAGCATCCTTTGATATTATGGACAGGACCACAATTTTCGCTCATAGTTGTGCAATTACTGTACACTGTGAATCAAGCGCCATAAACTGTGCTAAAACCTCCTCAACTTCACTTGTATTTTAGATATAACTATTTTGCGAGGCTCTAGATCTGTATCAATGAAAATAATACGCATAACTGTATACATCATAGTTGCATTAGCTCTAACAACTCAATAGTATGCTAAACGCAGTCAGAACTGAGTGCCTTTGAAGAGTGATTTCTCGAGTTAGAAGCTGTTTTAGACCTCATTTCTTCCAATACCTTTCTTCCAAAGATGTCGTACAATGTGCAGTTCTCATCGTAGGGGGGGTTCATAACGAGAGATCAATTAGGATGATCTCCAGAGCATTGGATTCCAAATATGAATAGTTTATTACAGTATCGACGCACTTGCGGGTTGAGAGGTACCACTTCTTGGTGTCTTTTGAACATGACTTCGAACTTAGCGTTGTCCTCTTCAGTAATCAGATCAGATTGATAGCGGGCCTGAGATTGTGAACCTGATGGATCTGATGATTGAGACGCTGATGCTTGAGATGGTTGTATAGTGGCTCACAGTTGATGCTGTACATAATCCGAATACAACTAGGTTATCCTAACTCATAAAGTCGTAGGGACTCAACAATATTAAACTGTTGAGGCATTGTCAGCACTGCCCAAATTGTAGCCGTTTCCTGATAATTGGCAAGCATTTGTCAACATTATAAAAAGGAATAAAGAAGAAGGCTGAATGATGACTAGCTGTGCAAAACAGTATCATTGTATTGTGTGGAGAGTAACAATGGTACAACCTGAACAGTGGCAGCTGACAAGATCGAAACCACGCTTTTCTAAAACAAATATGTCTATTTGGTTACATTCTCATGCTAGTGTCCAACGACGAAACGCACTAAAGCTTAATGTATATAATATGCTACTTGTTCTGTAATAAAGAGACAATATATTTCAATTTGACAGCAAACAAGAGATGAGTGTGATTTGGCGTTAGTACCTTTGCCAGAGCATTTATAAACCGCAACCACTGCTGTTTACTGAGTTTGGCGCGAGAATAGGCTGAAGTAACATAACAAGGAGCCAAATATCTTTGAGAATCAAGTCGTCGGTGTGATTATATACACGACTTTATGTGGAAGTAGCCAAGGGAGTGCCATTGTCAAAGTATTTCAAAGACAAGCGTAAAGTAGCAGTGGCTGCCAAAGCATGCCTGAACGATGTAATCGATTGCAACAATATCAGCAGTTATCTTGTGATTCCTTATTTGATCGTCTTTGCTCTCAAGAAAGCCTATGTTACAAAATTGTTTATGGCTCTACAGCTTTACAATTGCTCAAACAGGACTTCCCAAAAACTTGAATTAATCAATTGTTGCTGGTAAATAAACATCGGTTTTATTACTAACTAATGAATAAGAGTAATTGTGATATTATAGATTAATTTAAATAGAAAGAGATCAAGATAAGCAAGCCAAGAGATTATAGTGAGATATGAAGAAGATCAGCTCATTCGGCGGAATATCTGGTGGCATCATCTGTCTCGTTCATGACCAGTTCTTTGAACATGTAGTCTTCCAAGTCTTGAGAGCTTTGATTGCTATTTGTTCGAGCACGTAGTAATTGTGTCATGTAATAGTATTTCAACAAATCAGGGCTTTGTAAGGGCGTAGCAATTTGTTGCTGTATTTGTGTAATATCAATGCGCTCATCAATGCCTATTTGATCTACTTGCACCGTCATTGATGGACATTGGATTTCTTGAATATTATCATTGAAAAAGCTGAATTTCTCTTGCATTTTGTTGACTTTTCTGGAGTGAAAGGCAAAATGAAGAACAGAAGAGAAAAGGGGAGCACTGATGAGAAATCAACGATATTTATATGGAGGAATTTCTTATGTAAAATCAGGGAATTGTAATGTGATGCAGGGAAAATGTGGACTTATCTTAGGGTCACATCATTTTTTTTAACTGAGTGTACCACACACAAATTCGAATGATTTGCCACATTATCTAATATGGGTGATATTTTTTTTTAGACTAGTTGGTAGAACTTCAAGTGTACAAACAAGTATGGCAGTTGCTTATTTAATTAATTTATTTAACTTTAACGAAAGAAGGAAATCAAGGAGAGAAAAAGTTGTTATTCACTTGATGGTTCCATGCTCATACTATGGATTCAAGGCTCTCAGATACGCAGTATTTGGTGAAAGAGCCACGATTATTGCTATTCGTTGAATTGGATGTAATGTTTGGAATTTACACTAGATGCCATCTCTTTTTGAGTCTTAATATCAGCCATAAATTCACTATCCCTATTAAAGATTTACTGGTGAATCAGTTGTCATCTTTCACACGTATTTGTTTGATCTCTATTTTCTTACCCTTTTAATCTCTTGGTGATGTCGTCTAGATCTAATTTTAAATAATCTACAATGAAATCACCAACATCTGTATTTTCATGGTTGCCTCGCAACAGCTTGGATTGATGCCCATATGCATACAAGTTGACATCGACTGCAGTGTGCCCCATGGTTGTCCACTATCTCAAACAAGTCAGCGTACATTTACCAGACTATTGAATGGATACACTACCCCAATTTGGGCTCGTTTACTGACAATATTAGCAAGCGCAGTAGCAAAGAAATCATAAGTGGTATTCTTCTCTTTCCATGCCCATAATCGATCAATTTCAGCGTCAGTGGGGTCCTGCACACCTGTACCATCTTTAATAATGGTCTCTACAAGGAGCTCTCTTGTATCTTTGCCCTCTGAAATAGCCTGCATCCATTTCCAAGTCAAAATTTCGCTCGAATTCTTTACTTTGGTAAGAACTTCAGGCTTCCATTCATATTCAGGATAGCCCTCAGTAACCTGACGTCCCACCGTCAAACCTCCCGTTTCATGGTCACTTGTAGCAACCAACACTGTACCAGGATTTTCCTCTACAAATTTCATGACAGCATCTACAGTTTGCTGATACTCCCAAACTTCTCCAAATTGAGCAGCAGGATCATTACTACCAAGTGTGTTAGAAATCATATAGCATGTTGCATATGCACTTACATATGACCAGCCATATCGATTCTACTGGCTTCAATCATCAAAAAGAAGCCCTCCTTGGCGTCTTTGGTAGATTCTTTAAGTATGTCGAGCGCTTTTGTAGTCATTTCAGGGAGAGTGGGTTGGACGGAAGGATCGTTGTCAATGGCAAAGTCCATGTGCTTTCATATTAGGAATAAGCTACTTTTCAAGCTATATGCCTCTACATCCAACCACTTACATGAGGTGCAAACAAACCCATCAATGGTAATTGAGTGTCTCTAGGATTCAACTGATCAAACTCCTGTCTACTCTTGATCCAGTCCCAACCAAAATCTCGCTTAGCGTCTTGCAGTAAATTACGGCTATCCATTCTACAGCTCTTATCAGTGGTGTTGCTCAAAAACTCACACAGGCCACCACCAAACATCAAATCAACCGTTCTACCCAGCGGCGTATATCCAACTTGATGCTCTGCAATCTGATTTTCCCAATCCCGCCATCCAATGTGAGCAGAAAATGCAGCAGGTGTGGCATGTGTAACTCTAGATTTGACAACTAGACCAGTTTTCATGTTGCGATGGATTTTAGCAGACTCCAAGACTGTTCCACATGGAGCTTCCTCAGGATCGACTATGTCAATTTGTACATTAGACGCAATTACATTTGTGCTGCAAACATAGTAGCTTACCTCCAATAGCGCCATTGTATGTCTTGATACCACACGAAAAAGCAGTTGCTCCCGCTGCACTGTCTGTAATTAAGCTTGAACTACTCTGCGTGCGACTGGTGCCCACCAAAATTTTATCGAGTGGAAACACTGCCTTCATAGGCAAATCTTCCTTCCAGCTGTAATACTGTCTTGCAAAAGTCTCGGACGCAGGGCCGAATCCATCACTGATCATCATAATGACATTGCGTTTGGGTTCTACATTTGATTCATTAGGGAAATTTTTGAGATAAATTTGATGTGAGCTTACCCTTTTTATGCTTTTTTGAAACCAGTAGAACTGAGAACAGTGTAATGCTTGCCAAGCATAATATGGTAGTTACTGCAAGACGGCGACCAGAATGACGAGTGGTCTAGGTGATGTGATCAGCTAATTGAACACAATGCGCAATTACCCGTTCCTTACTCTGGATGATAGCTTTTCAATGTCTTGAGGTTGCTCAGACTGAATGAGGGTATAGTCAGCAACCATAGTAATGATAAATACAAGAAAGAAAAGTGTAGCATCACCATAAATCCCGAGCACAACCTTTTATCTTTTGGAGACGAGGCATTTTAAAAGCCAGCTGCCAAACATCAGTATTGTATCATCATGAAGCAGTGAATATGTCAAAGCGTCGATCGCCAAATGATAGTCATCTAGGACACACTTTATCGATTGACCCTTGATTATGAATATGCCATCTTATTGCTCAAGGCACCTTAAACAACAGCTGAAAAGTTATTGATACCCTATTTCATAGATTTTGAGTTATTTAAACATTGATTAGAGCAAAATTGCAATGCATGCATCTTCCTTTTAGTTTTTATTTTTGAACACTAATGAATGCATGAGATGGTTATAAGATGCAGGTTGCGCCTTCTTCACTAGATCCTATCAATGCTTGCCAGAGCACTAAGCAAGAATTACCGCCGGCTGATCAACCATTACATGCTGTGAGTACCAGCATAGACATTCCATCATCTTCGTCTGCTCTACCTGATTCCAGGTCTGATAAGCCCACTCATAGGAAGCCTAGTTTGCTACAGCTTCTTCTTAGTACCTGGCAATTTTTTGCTGCTATCGGCGTTTTTGGATTCCAAGTAGATGCAACTCCTGTAAGTAGCAGCTGTCGATATTTCATATCCAATTCTAGCGACATGGCAGTACTCTGAAGAGCCAATTCCTTTGGGCGACCAGGCCTGTTATACTATGGCTATGTCGTTTGCTGGCTGTCGGTTGTATGAAGCTCATTCAATGTGTTTGTATATTTGACTAGACGATTTGGAAACGTAACAAACTCAAGCACTTTGTATCTACACTTTTAGGTCTTGTTCTAGCAGCATTATTCGGTGTCTGTGTATTCTACGAAATAGCAACTTATCACTGCAAGCCTGGCATGCATAATGGATGGTAAATGCAGCTACGTTGAGTTTATATCTACCAAGTCTTATTACAGCTGCCTAGCTGCCCACATCCAGAATACGGTCATCAAGACAAATGAATATGACTCTACTATCACTTGCAACAACTGCTTCCATAGGACCAAGAAACAGACCCATAGGCTCCCAAATGGCAAGTTTGCCTTCGTCAAAGTTGCTGTCGTGTGTGTGTGTGTGTGTGTGAACCCAAACTGCCCCAGAAGGTTCACTTGCAAGACCACAACTATCAACAGAGACGAGAATGTTGCTAAAAACATCGCGCTCACAGGCTTCTTAAAGATGGCCTCCAATGACGGTGAAACTCTTCCCCCCCCTTCCGATCTCGTTATAATCCAAATAAGTAAGTATAAAGTGTTGTTTGTTAATGGATGCTTTTGTTCACATGTCTCCACTCAGGTAAAGTTTATCAACAAACTTCAGCTCATACCAGTCTGGTGGCGGTCTGAGGCCCTCGCATTGAGGCAACAAATTCAAAGTCCCTGGGGGGTCTTATAATACAGGCTTGTTGGCTGTTTTTGACGTACGTTGTACATACATTGTGGAGTATTTTTGGTGCCATGTCTTGTCTGAGAAAGTAACAACTACATATACATAATAAAATCCAACATGACATGTTCATGTCGATACTTTAATGCTTTATTCAAAGACTAGAATATGGGTCCCTCTTTTTCTTATTTTATAAGATCAAAAGGGGCTGATATTGATGGGCATTGTATGGTCTATGCTGATTTGACACAGAACATCCCAGATTCGACAACTTTTACGCTCTAACGAGGGATAATTATATGAGGTTTTATTTAATAATATACATGACAGTATATAATTTACTGCCAAAAAAACGAAAGAAGATTTTAGTTGAATCTAATAATGAATATGAAAATATACTTGAATGAGTCAGTTGGAATGATATGAACCAGATGCCTGGAAGTAATGGTCTAATATGGTATGCTGTTGCTTAGCGTCCATACATTTCTTCAAAATAGGGTGCTAATCTACTGCGATCCACAGTGCCAATGTAGTACTGTCCGCCATTGTTTGTCCAACTAACAGCCTCTGAATAGTACTCAAACTCTTCCACTCGTAGAATAGATTCAGGCATATTTAGAGTTCGCTGATTGATCTTGTGATGTTTGGGAACAAAGGATTTTAGAGAGATAATTTTGGTGCCTTCTTTCAAGTCTAAAAAGAGCTGTGCCAGTGCCTGATTTGTTGCTGCATCAAACGCATAATTATTTACTAGTAATACATCTGAGCGCTTCAATGTTGAATATAGATCGTTGGCTGCAACGTCCAGGAAATCACCATGTCTGAAATGAATTTTACCAGTTGGTAATCTCCAGGCCCTACGATTCCGAGTTAGTCTCATGTTGTCATTATCACAAAAATCAAGCGAGCAAACTTACTTCATACGGGCAGCATATTCCTTCAACTGCCTTTTAGCAAATTTACAAGGTGTCTCCATGATTTCAATGCCATAAGCTTCACATCCAGTCTGTGCAGCTACTTGAAGCACAACATTGCCAATACCACATCCCAAATCCATGAATACACTACGTGAATTGACCCCTGTTTTAGTGATGAAATCTTTGACTAAGATTGGGTTGATCTCTCCATAGACATTATTTGAAAAAGCTAATATAGTTTCATTTAGTATATATATATACACACACACACCTAACACTAAGCCAAAATTCACCCCTACCTTGATAATTGTTCAGTGCATCGGCTTGACGTGCAACAGTTCGACTGTACACTTGAAATAGGATATGACAAGCTAGATCGTAATTTGGATGACACATATCCTTGGCATTTTTAGCTAAAACACCATCCGCTTTCAATTGTCGCATGACCTTGTTGAACTCTTTAATAGCTTGAGCGAATCCAGCTCCATTACGTCGATTACGGTATTTTGTCAAGTTACGCATGATTCCATGAGACTGATTTCCCAGTAATTTCTGCTCTTCGGGTGTAAGGTAGCAATCATAGATAAATTCTGCAGTGCGCATTAAATCAGTGATTGGGTTGTATTCATCCTGGTCCTCTTCTTCCTCGTCGTACTTTCCAGTTGCGTTCTTAACTACAGGCTTTAACAACAAGAAACTAGATGCAAAAAAAAATGAGATAAAATGAAGAAAGGCATCAACGAGACATACTTTTCAGGCTCAATGGATCCAGGGTATTCAAGGACTACACGCAAATTCTTTTCCTTGTGTGTAGGAGCAGCTCCATTGGGATTATCTGAATCAGGTTCAGTGAAATCTACGCAAGGCTCCAAGTCAGTAACGAAATACAGCATACTTAATAATCTACTTACATGGTCTGTACTGGCTAATTTCGGCTTGAACGACTCGGTCTGAATGTGTGATGGATTTTCCCGGCTTTGATTGAAGTGTCTTGTCTCTTGCTACTTTCTTTTCTCGGGTATTGTCAACCACTGAGTTGGATAAACGCCTCTTTGTAACTGTGGATTCAGCTAATTGTCCTGAAGGCCCGGTTTTGCTTGACATATTGCTACTAGTAGAGGTGTAGCTGGATGTTGTTTTGGTAGTATTACTTGTAGTAGAAGTGGTAGTGACAGCTAATGAGGATGTTATTGTTGCTTGTGCTTGATTCTGTGTTGATTGCTTTTGCAAAGAGGATGCTGCCGCCGCAGCCGCTGCTGCTGCTGCTGCTGCTGCTGCTAGTTTGCTAGCCATGACTTTCTTGGGTGGAAGTGCCACTGTCTGCTTGTTCTGATCTTTCTCTACTAAAAGATGGCTTCTGTCATCTTTCTTTGAAGAGCTATCAATGGTAGTCATTATATGGTAAAATTAAAAAAGCAAAAAAGAAAGAAGAGGCAGGGAGACGAAAAGAACCGACGGTTTAGATAATGGAAGGCGAAGGAAATTCATATAGCCGTCCAGTAATATATAGGGCTGCTTCTTAATTGATGAGACTTTTTTTTAGCGTTGTTCTTTCATGTTGAGAATCCACCACCCATTAATTGCTGCTAAATCAAATAGCTCCATACACAGAGGATGGAATCTGTTTATTTCAAATATGTTATTTTATACAGGTTTTGTTGCGTTTGCAAAATAAAAGAGGGGAAAAAAGAAAAAGGTTAATGAAAGCAAATGCTGAGACTATAGGGACATCAAATTATTAAACCCTGGAGGACCAGGCTGACGTTGCTGCTGTTGTGCCTGTTGCTGTTGCTGCTGAAACTGCTGTTGTTGCTGCTGTTGTTGCTGCTGTTGTAATTGCATCTGCATTCTAAGCTGATGCTGCTGTTGCAACTGCTGCAAAACTTGAGGTGATTGCTGTGGCTGTTGTGGCTGCTGAGGATGTGGCTGTTGGGGATGAGGCTGTTGCTGTTGTAATTGAGGCTGGCCATTGAGGAACATGGAAGGACTAGCACCAGCTAATTGTTGTTGCAGTTGTGCGGGTGTGATGCTATTCGCAATGGCAGTTGCTGAGCTTCCTCGTTTGGCCATTTCAAGCTGAATGGACAGTATCTTCTTTCTCAAAGATGATTGATCATGTTCAAGTTGACGCCTCTCTTTTTCAAGCAATCTCTTTTGCTCATCAACCACATTTTCGAGCGTATCATAATGAGATGTCTGTTGTTCATACTGAGCAAGTTTAAATCGGATCAGTGTATTCGTCAAGCTGCATAGCTCAGTTTCTTCTTCTTCTGATCTAGCTGGTTTTTCTTCTTCGACTGCTGCTGATGACTCGCCTACTTCAACTTCTGGCTTTTTGTCGTCATCGCCCTCCTTTTTACTTTCTTCCTCTTTTGTCTCTGCCTCAGCAACATCCTTGTTTTTTAATTCAGCTTCATCATCTGTCTTGATTTCCTCTGTCTTTTTGCTGTCTTCTTTACTTTTATCTACATCCTCTGCTTCAGCTTCTATCATGGTCTCATTATCAAACTTCTCTACATCGATATGACCTGCTGCTGCTGCCACTTTGGGTTCAACAGCTGATGCCAAGAAAGCGACAGCTGCCATAATTGGATTTTCCCTATGCTGTACAGAATCATACTGTAATAAGCCCAGCTTCTCAATCTCTGCATCGTCAAATGGGTCGTCTTGTGGCAACTGCAGGTAATGTAGGATGCATTCGTCGTGTGTTCTGGTTTCGACATGTTCAGATATCTTCTCCCAGTTGTCCTGATATAAGTTGAGACCCTCTCTCAAGAGCGATTCCTCCTTCTCGTCCCATTTATCCTCGTCTTCACTATCGTTGTTCTCCTTGTCAATTGACTCCAATACAAAATTTCCGCTTTTTTGTTCAATGGGGTATTTGCCAGCTACAAAACATGGACGGCAGAGGTAAAAATCAGGTCGAGTTGTACTACAAAATTGTTCGATGGTGCATTCAGTTTCGCAAGATGAGCATTTTTGAGCTCTCTTTTCTTTGCCAAAAGTGTAATGAGTGGTTACAGGTTCTACTTTTTCTTCAAGATCCTTGTCTTCCTTTTGATCGCCTGCATTGACTTGTTTTTCATTGACTTTGTCGACGACGACCTTGAATTGACTATCGAAAGGAGGGCTTAAAGACGACGTTTTGGCCTCAGGATCAACCTAGCGCTCATGTCAGTACGCCGCTCAAGAATAGATTGAATCCAAATTACCTGATAATTGATCAATCCCCATTGTTCTAAGAATGAATGGACTCGAAGAATAGCACAGACATCACCGGTCAGATTACGTCTACATGCTGTGATGGTGAGGTATTCTACAGGATTCATACGGTATGTATTCACCATGAAATCACGATAGTTTTTGTAGACGGTAGGTGTTTTCGATTTGTTGCGATCATTGAAAAATTCTGGTAAAGCTCTGGATTCAATAATATTGATGACGGCAATATCAAACCAAGCAGCATAAGAGGGAATGATGATTTCATGGGATTGGATGGTTAAATATCGTTGAAGATCATCTTCAGGCAAAGGTATAGCGGAAAGATTGACAGGTAAAAGAGGTGCTTGAATGGCAGACTCTTGATTTTCAATTTTAGCGGTTGGTTCAGTACTTGCTGATGCATGTATATCCTCAATCATGGGTGCCGCTCCTTCCAACTCGACACCCTGCATTGCTGTTTGCTCGATAGTTGGCGTTTTCACCTTTTTGTATGGGCTGTTGGTGTCTAGTGTAGATGTTGCCTCATCAGCTGATCTCTTTCGATTCAGGTGTTTCTCTGGATAATCGTAATCGATAGGTGACATCCATTCGTTGTACTTGTAGCTGTCCAAAACCCAACTTGCTCTCACATGCCATGGACTAGGCAAATCAGGTTTAGGGACTTGATCTTGGCCAATTTCCACTACCCAGGTGTTATATGATTCAGGCAAGCCAATGTAATGAATCAATGCTTTCCCATTTTGGTGCTCCTCCACATAAAAAGGACGCTTTTCGTTATTGAAAACAGGCTCAACATTGTTGTAAACGATATGTGTTGCGCTCGGGATTACATCAATAACTTTGCCTGATAAAAAAGATATGTTAGATGTTTGCATGGACGTAACATTATCTGATCCCAAGCCTTACCGCCTAATGCGATGACAATGCGAGACCATTCCTCTATATCAGCCTTATTGGTGACATTTTCATCAAAAGCAACAACGGGGGGCATATAGAATCCATCTTGAATGAGTTGCTTGGTGATGACTCTCACCAACTCGAGGTATATATCTCTTTCTTCTGGCGCGTCAAATTGCCAATCACTAATATCTTTATCAGATTGATATGTATAAGCAGCTTGTAAAATAGTGTAAAGAGGTGATGGTTTGGCTAGTGTCTCCACCTTAAAGAAACGAGTTGGTATGCGAGCAGGTAATGGGTGGTTCTGATCTCTATTTAATTGTAAGGCATCTTGTTGAAACTGTAAAAATCGTGCTGTAAAATAGGCAAGCTCGGGCGCTGTGAATTGCGCATCTACACCTATCGAACCCAAGTCATTTCGTAGGTCTTGCACTATGGCATCAAAGAATGATATGGTGCTTGGTTGCTCATAAAAATTAAAATCTATTTTTGGTGGTTGCTCTGTAATTGTTGTATTCATTTCTGCTTTTTGATATCTCTTTTAGTTGTACGCGTTTGAGGAGATGCACAAATTCAACACACAATCCAAAATTCACTATGATCGCTTTTTCTTGTGTTGAGTTTTTGGGAGATGAGTTATTGGCTTGGTAATATGTTGAATGGTTGTTAAGCCAAACCAAAAAAGAAGGTCGGTTTTTTGAAGAATTGTTGTAAAAGAGACTACTTGAAATCTCGTATCCTCCACCTTGTCCTTCATGACGTGGTTAAAAAAAAGATACACGGAAGTCACGTGAAGTCACGTGATAAGCTTTATTTTTTGTTTCTGTATATTTGTTACAATTTCGAAAAATATAACCGCTTCCGTGGCGCAATTGGCTAGCGCGTCTGACTGTTAATCAGGAGGTTGGTGGTTCAAGCCCACCCGGGAGCGTTCTTTTTTCTTTACTAAAATCGACTTTTTGTGAGACGTTTTGGGTTTTTTTTGTCTGGTGTCGTGAGTAGAGATATAGTTTTTAGAGTAGACTTGAATAAATGTTGTTGCGTTGCGTAGGAGTGGTAGTGTTACGAATCGAATCCGTAATTCTCTCAAAACTCTTTTTTTTTGGCTAAATAAAATACATCTATCAAACCATCCGAGAACAATCCCTCCAAGCGATCCATATTTGAAACAACCAACCTGAAAAACTCGTATGTTATAAATGTCAAATCAAAAACCATCTCTAGAACAAGAGAGAATTAAATATAAAATGCCTATCTAAAACCAAATGATTGATCTAAACCTCGGTTGCGGTGATTCTTCACTTCAGACAATTAAAATCGAAAGACATTAGTAGCGAAATATGATAGGAATAAGATCAGCTTACAGATTAGAAAATACATAAATACTCAAATTAGACACATATCACAATAAAAGATTATCTTATTTTTACCTCAAATTTATCTACTTAGCTTCATAGCTCTTTATTATTTCATTGATTGAACTTATATTCACATAAGATCCCTTGAATCTGTCATATATATCTGCTTGGTATTGATTCATTGTACTTTATTTCTTCTATACTTCTATTTTTTATCTGTTTATCTCTATATTTTACTAGTTGGACAACTATAAACCTGGTGCTCATATAATAGTTAGATCTGCTTGGTCATTTTTACCTATTACTTTATTACTTTTATCACTACATACAAAACTAGCGCTCCTCGTTTCGCAACAGTAGTGTATATAGTTTTATAGAAAAATAAATTGAAATAGATAAATGAGCCAAAGCAGATCTAACTATTAAATGAGCACCAGGTTTATAGTTGTCCAACTAGAGTAAACAAATAAACAAGTAGTAAAAGAAGTGTAAAAAGAAATATAAAAGAAATGAATACAATGAATCACTAACAGCAATAGGTAAAGTATGTAATTCAAGGGATCTTACAAATAACAATTGTAAAATATAAGAAATAGTAATATAAAATAGCTAAAGAGCTTCAAGTAACAGTTGTGAGTTAAAATGTAGATAAAATATAAGATCCTTTGTGTTGAGCCAGCGTATACAATAACCAGCACAGCGAAAGATAGTATAGTAATTGAACAAGACGCAAATATACTGAAGTTTATTAATGAAATTAAAGGGCTATTTATACTAAATTTATGAGTCATCACACAAGACAGTAACAAATGTTATTCACTTGCAGCTGAATCTGCCCATCAACTGAGATGTAACCTAGTAGCATATTCCATTATATTTGGAATAATTACCTATCAAAGAGTGCCTTAATCTTATATAGACAGTTGTGGCGATTTTGGCACGACACTTTGTAAGGTAAATAATGTAAGATGGTTTATTCAATTGATTGTTAAGATTCATGTTATTTATACTAATTTGCCATCTGAATGTCTGTTAAGTGATCCTTGTTTTCATGGATCAGAATGGATCTAAATGGAATATCTGCTACAATATCCGTGTACTAAATGATGATGGATTACTTAATTTACATGGGTTAATTTATCTAGACTTTATGGAAATGGATTATATAATATGTGTGTTTGAGATAATAAGTACATGATGTTGGAAATGACATTCATGACAGTTTGATATTTATGATTTGAACCTTATTTTCTCCCGCTAGTTTCAGGGCATTTGGATACTGGGAGTAGCACATGAGTTGTAATTGCGCATCAATAATATGAGTCCCAATGTTGAATGTAATATAGATTTGACAGATGATTGAGATTGAATTGAGTTGGCATTTGAGTTGGCATTTGAGTTAGCGTTTGAATTTGATATTGTTTTGTTGTAAGAAGGTAGTAGCAAAAGAAGAAAAGAGTAAGTTACGAAATCGCTGCGTAACAATGTATATAAAAGAATATATATGAGATAAAAGATGATCTTTATTATTTTACAAATTGATTTGATATTTATATTATTCAAAAGGTTACACACTGACGATGGTTGTCAACCATTACTTTTCTCTTTTTGCTGTTCCTGTCTCTCCACCTACAAACCATTATCTAATAATATATCCATCACTCCTACTCTTCTTCTTCGTTGTATACATATCAATTACCTTTTTTCCCCTTTTTGGGATAGCTGCTCAATGTAATCGCCATTCAATATTACCTTGATCCGTAAAGTCCCATTTCTTTTAACGGCGATGGAATCTCTCCTATATTTTACCTGCAGCTTTTATTTAAAGCCAATTTCGCGTACTGAAAGCAAACGGATAAACCAAAGACAACAATATTACTGTTAAACTCACTCGAAGGATCACTCATACAAATCTCAATTACTATCAAGAAATTATTCTACCACATTCTATATCGTTCGAATCAATTAATAATCACATAACTTATTTACTGTCCCTTGCAAATGACATGCAATGACTCATAACAAAACAACCATCACAAAAATTTATAGACAATAGTATAGTAAATATGACACATAGAAAATTAGTATAAATACCATCAATTGAATAGACAGAATAAAGAATCATCTTATTATTACCTTAAACTTATTCATATAGCTTTATAGCTTTTATTATTCTTTAATTGAACTTATATTTGTGTAAGATCTCTTGAATCTGGCATTTACTACTATTGACCTTGATTCATTGTACTTTATTCTTATTTCTCTTTTATATTATTATACTTTACTAGTTGGACAACTATAAACCTGGTGCTCATTATACATTATATAGACAGATCTGCATTGGCTATTTCTTCTCTACAATTACTTCTTTTTCTTCTTAAACTATTCACACTGCGTACAAACTCAATTGTAACATTAGTATAAGTATCAAATCATTTTGCTGAAGAATAAAGATCATTCTTTATCTCACATATATTCTTTTGTATACATTTATCCGAGTTTATCCTAAAAACTATATCTCTGCACACGACCAATGTATCAATGATGATGAATTATGAGGAAAGTGAGTTACATGATGGTGGATCTTTTCTTATCCACCATCACCAATACCCATTTGTATTATATTCAGTAACAACTACTCGGTGGTGGTGATGATAATTGTTGAATAATAGCTAACATTTCCATGCTGCCCTCCTCTCTGTTAAAAGGTATTATCACCGTATGTATCTACTACTTTAATCCAAACTGTACGAATCATGCTAACGGAGGATCTAATCACAGCATTCTTTATTCTTCTTTTTTCATGATCGACACTATTATATCCTCGTCATTCACACTGTCCTCTTCAAATGTTCGTTAGCTAGCCATGCTTTATTCTCACTACTATTATTATACTATACAATACACAAACAGACATTGCTGGTTATGATGATTGTTGCAAGTGTTGGTGATTATTGATCTACTAGCTCCAAAATAGTAGGGTCAATTTCTGCGTCACAGAGGCAACTGATTTAGGAATACCGCCCCGCTTTACTACAGTATTTTTTAAAGAGGATAACAAGCATTTGGCAATGTCAATGACTATAAGCGGTACACAGACAGATGATGTTGTATTATTCCCGGCCTCCTTGAAGCATAATACCTGTTAGTCAGAGTCAGAGAGTACTCAAATAGATAGCAAATTGCAGAAAAGATCATTCTATGTATCTTGTACGGCTTTAATAAAGAAAGAGAAATGCTTGTGTGGCATGCCTTATAAAAAAGCAGGAACACTATTCTGCTGAGAATAAGAATTCTATTTTTCCTCATATTTGTATTAAAAATAAGGTACATTTCAGTCATCTGCATTTACACGGTGATTTTCCACCGCTCTTAGCATTAGGATTAAGATGATGCAGCTCATCCATATTACAATTAATGCGCTTTTTTATCTCTCTTCGTTGATCAGTACAGTCTCATCACTACGCTACCACCAGGCATAATCCACCAAACCAAACACAATGCTTTTTTCTTTGTAAGTATTTCATGTAGAATAATAATGGCTTTCTCGAATTGTTATATTCATCATGTAAAGCGGAAACAACAAGCACTAGTAATTATAGCATAACAAAAGCATTGCCGGTCAGAATAGTGCAGACAATGATGTACATCAGCCTACTATAGGAACTGGGTGGATACGGTGGTTTTGTTTGACTCAATTGTTAATAAGGTATTAGAGTATAAGATGTAGTACCGTAGCCTAACTTGACACCACTTGCAAAATACTAGAATACAAAACAGAAAACAGACCCATTCAATGATCCAGGCTGTTAGATAATAATACCAAAAGTACAGCTGCTGACGGAATTGGTATTCAGTATGCACTGCTACCAAATTTTGAATTTATTCCATCTACACTTTTGCGGTATACTGACCAACCAACACATTGGAGGCAAGTAAGAGGGTATATTATTACAAATGCAGCTAGCATTGATGCATCTTCTTTAGTTGTTGATGTGGTTTTGGCTGGGGAAATTTGACTGACAACAACATCATCACTTGTACATGTCGATGGAGTTAAAAAATGTAGGAACTTGGTTTAGTAGGATATGTCGGATGTGAAGAAGTTCTGTGGTGGGCAGCAATAATCAAGAACGGTGCAATGTATAAATTTTTCAATTTCAGGATTTGTAGGCTGGATATGTAATAATAACAACAGGAAAAAAATTGCATTGTTATAGTCAGCGAGCCTTCTTTGTGTGATCTCCTATATAATTTCTACTAATAAACATGGACATCAACATATTTTTTGTTTTAAAATGGACTCCTTCTTTTTCACAGTTGAAAGCTGAATAATAAAGAGTGTAAATAGCCCAAGCTAATATTACATTATGAGAGTGATAGAGGCAGCAGCAGGACAGCTTTTTTGCTAAAGGCTATTGTATAATGATGCTGCATTTTGGACAGCAAGGTTATTATTGCAGAGTGATTCTGCTAAATTTCAGCTTTCAATTCATGGATTAAAGCCATATACGTATACTGTGCGAATTACGCAAACATAACCTTAGAGACTATTATGTTTGATAAAAGCACAATGCTAATTGTTGGTTATGATATGAAAGAAAAAAAAAAAACCTTACACCACTTGTTTAATTCGACTGTATTATTGTAAAATATAATAATGGATCAAAATATTTGGAAAAAAGATAGTAGTTTTATAGAGGCCTTTTATACCTCTCTTCTGATGTTTTTTCCTACTTTGGGCCAGGATACCCCACTAGGACACTTGTTTATAGACGCGTTGTAGACTGTCTGCTTTTACATACTTGCTTAAATCTACTTAAAGGGTGCATAAAGCCTTGAGTTGACAAATTGTGGGTTTGCTTATGGTCATAATCTGATTTGCACAATATTAGACTTGCAATAAGTTAAAGTTGATCATTACATAATTACTTCCTTGAAAAATAATACATTTGGCAGTGATAAAGGAGTTTTGATTATTATTTCTTGCAAATCCAAAGCTTTTGTTCAAAAATGCTTTCATTTGACAAAAAGTTTTATTTTTCCCAAATTTATCTATAGAGATTGAAACTATCTCGCCATACTTTATAGAGCTTTTATATGCAGCTTTTAGTTACGCATCTAATGATACTAAAAACATAATACTTTTTGACCAAGAATGTTGAGCAAAACTTGAGTACCTGATGTTTGACAGGTGAAACAAACATACATTTACAACACAGCATTTATGAGGAACAACGGTCTGATCCAGAATTTATGTTGAGTTAGGCATTGTCGTAAATATGCCTTAATCTTTGGAAATCTCTTATTCAGCAGATACCATTTAGAATGTTCTCAAACACTTGAGTAGTTTGTTCCTTATCTTAAGACTCTATCAAAAGATCTACTAGTATCAAATAAAGTATTCTGATCCGGTTAAAACTGAGTTATTCTAGCTTAAGTATCCCTCTGGATGCAACGAATGCTTCTTCTGCCAGCTGGCGAAATGCAACGAACTTTTTTGCGAAATACACCGAAATTGTGTTAGATAATGCCCAAGCCTACAATAGAGTCCATCCTCACTGTTTATCACAAGTCTTGCTGAAGTTTGGCTTCCCCCCGCAATTCGTCAACTGCATTGTCAACTTGTTCTTTGGCAATTCTATGCGTGTCAATATTAATGGATTTTTAACGAAACCTACAGTATTGCTGCACAGCGACGAGGTATTCGACAAGGCAATAGGATATCACCTGTGCTCTTCAACTTGGCCGTGGAACCATTTTTTCTGTCAGTCATCAACAACCGGAATATTTCTGGGTATAGTCTGCAGTACACCAAACCGCCTCACAACTCGCAAACTCAATCGGTGTCTCCTGCTCCTGTCAAAGTGCTTGCATATGCAGATGATGTCCTAATTTTTGCGAAATCTCAATTTGAATTACTGGAACTTCAAGGAAGACTTAAGATATACAACCGGGCCTCCAACGCAAAGGTAAATTACTGTGGAATACATCCACTATGATCTGAATTCCGTACACAGTTCATCCAGTTACCATATTCTGATATAAACTATGATGTACACTAATGAATTAGATGTACGCTACAGATTTATACCATATACGAACATAAGCTATAGATGGCACCATTAGCATGAATGGCGCTATAGACTGATGCTTGTATCCCGACATTGACTACGGATATTTCCCATATTTGGTTAAATGCCAAGATCGATGCAATATAAGATGTATGCATCAGATGTGCACCACTTGAAGATCCACCACACTATATGACATATGCTTATATCCTTGATACTAGCTACAGATACATTATGTACTACAGACTTGTACAATATATGTTATGCTATATAGACATGCACATAGTGACATGCTATAGACATGCCATATATCTAGATATGTGCTAAGATATATACAGAACAATGATATACACTCAGACACATACTACTAATGTAGACTAAGAGACTGTACCTATAGGATACATGCTACTAGATCGATATTAGTGATCCTCATACAAAAGACAGATCAGGGTACTTCGGATAAGAGTCTATTCATTCATCCAGATGAGCTAAAGTATGTTTAGTTCACTGAGATTTCTCTTAGCATGAATTGCTAGGTTAATTAATCTGAATTGACTTATATGTCAATCCTTCATAGTAGAACTTTTATCCATTGTTAGAATATATAAGAAGGATCATCTACCTGGCCAGTAGAGATTCTTCAGTTTATTTTACACCTGTCAGTTTGATAGTAAAGAGATACCTCTATCAAGTTGACATTTTGTTTTTTATTCTTTTTTTTCCGTGAATTTATATCTACAAATAGCTATAAATTCCACAATTACGACAAGCCAGTCGCATTATTTCCCCTGCACGGCGGTACCAAAAAAGGCGTTGAAGGACGCAAAGACAAGGATCGCGTCACCGAACGCCTCAAGATGAAATAGTATGACACCGATTTGGTTTTCCAACCACCAACGTGATGTCTATGTGTCAAAGCTCCTTGGTAAAGTCAATTCGGCAGTCGAGGTATTTAACAATCGCCAAGTCTCGATGTATGGTAAAGCCAACATCGCCAACACCACCATGATTCTCTCAAAACTTTGGCATGTCATTCGTATCATTTCTCTTCTTCTTGATGCCTTGCAGAAACCGAAATCTATTATATACCAATTTGTGATGTCTGGTCTGTTTCCGCCGCTGAAAGGGAAGTCATTCTTTCTTCCGCGAAGCCAAGAAGGTGGCCTAGGCTTAATTGATATTGGCTCTCTACAACATGCTCTGCAGTTTCGGTACCTCCGGGTTCTCCTATAAGGAACTTCTTACTTGATCCCTGACTTCACATATCTGCTCCTGGTCAACGCACTTTGCCTCTCCCATGGCAAACCAGATTATGTAGTGCCTCTCTTTTTCAAATCAGCTAGATACAAGAATACGTTGAATGGGTTTCATCCATTTCACTCCATGTTCAATGCTATGAGCATTTTAGAGATGTCTTTTAATTTGCTTCTTAAGTGGGGAGGGTAGACTAGGTACCACTTCAGCGAAATCCACGAAAACTAAAATATCAAAATTTAGTTCATCCAGCTTTTGACCCCAAAAACAAAGAATTTTACTATGATGTTTATAATCTCAAATAATTTCTAGCAATTGGGTGTAGTATTTGAAAGTTTGTTTATGGTATGTTTATATACGAAATCTCGACATTTTGTCGATAAAGTGTTTCTCAGGTCATTAAACAATAAGATAGGTTGTTGATTATGATTAACTTAGCAATTATGATTTATATAAAAGGTGTGCTTAATTCTATTAATAAATCTTTAGCTTTCGTATCTGGCTTAATTTACAAGTCTTTATTTTACTACTTTTATGTTATCGCGGCTACTTGTATCTTTTCTGTGGATACAACATTGTCGTCGAGATATCTGGCATTGAAGAGTCCACAATTTAGCTGGGAGGAAATACATGCCCATTTTGGAATCCATAATAGAAGCAAAAAAAAGAGACCTACAATCATCCTGTGCAATACGTCCACTATGATCTGCATTTCGTACACAGTTCATCCAGTTACCTTATTTTGATATAAACTATGATATACACTTATTAATTAGATGTACGCTATAGATTTATACTATATACAAGCATAGGCTATCAATGGCACCATTAGCATGGATGGCGCTATAGACTGATGCTTGTATCCCGACATTGACTACGGATATTTACTCTATTATATTTAGTTCGATGCCAACAAGATCGATGCAATATAAGATGTATGCATCAGATGTGCACTTGAAGATCCACACTATATGATATATGCTTATATCCTTGATACTATCTGCAGTAAAAATCAATAAAAAGCAGAAACAAGAATACAGTTATAGCTCTTCTAGTTTTAATCAAAGGGTTATAGTATAAAAGTAAAGCAAAGATCTATCTCTATTCTCAATAATCTCTCATATTCATACTAGTGATATTTATGTGAATCAAATTACTAACTAGTAGTTTAATCTTAACAGATTTGACATCTTTATGAGAAATCTAGACGACACATTAAGAGTTTATACTGTCTGGTAGTACAACCGTCTTTAAATGTTTATGTTTAATAGTTTACCATTACTCTTCCCTCTGACTCTTGGTTATCATTCAATAGTTATCTGACTAATTCTAATTAGATGGTGTGAAAGACTGCCAGTAGTTCACATCACTAGCTTCAGATACATTAAGTACTAGAAACAACGCATAAATCAGCCCAGAAACGAAGAAAAGCTGTATTTATTTATTACCTCTACACATATAAAAAACCTAGAAAAATTTTGCCATAGTTCTCCTCTGCAACGATGTTAGGCGGAATTTGAAGTACTACCCAAAAATGCAATTAGGTAGTATCTCAATTAGACCACCCCTCAGGTGCTAGAGCGTGCCTTACTACACCCCTAACATGAGGAATTATGTTTATTAAGACCCTCAACTGTCGCTAAGTAAGTAGAATCAACAATTAAGTTTGGACCAGCCTATCTAATCCTAGCCTCGGAATCTTGTTATTGTTGAGCTTCAGTGATAGGCACATCCACTCAACGTAAAAAAAAAGATATGCTTCACAGAAACATAGAAAGAAAGAAAAATAGTGAGGGTGATAACATTACATGCAGATAAAAATTAAAAGAAACAAGGGCGAAAAGCCAAAGAAAAAAGAAAAGGGAGAGTCAAGAAAAATAAGGGGGAGAAAAAGAAGCTAATAAAAATGTATAACTTGTGTCTACTACTATTGCTCTGGCTGTTGTCATCCACAGAAAAAAATAACTTGATTGATCTCTTGCAGCATCCAGTAGTGTCCATGTTCATTCCCATTTGCCTGCCTATACATAATTCAAAGAATACAATCAGTATTGCATTCCTCAGTCAACGCCATCATATCATAATAATATACCTACCTAATTGACTGTTAACAGTTCCATTTGCATCCAGTAGTATAACACATCATTAATCATCCATCGGTAGTCGTCGTGACCTTATACTTGTTGCCTACACATCGTATCAAAATAGTATAATAATAGTCAGCAATGTATTCAGCAATCTACGTCCTTTATACTTACTTGATAAACAATTCACAACAGGTTCTGCATTTAATGTCGTCCTGGAGCACCACCTTGTGCTTGATACCTATATTCTATCAAATTTGGATAGTCAGTATGATATTATTAAGCAGCAGACACCATCAAAACTTACCCGATCGATTGAACCAATGATACGTAACAGTAGTATATAGGACTTGAATATACCACCAGGCCAGAGAACAGCATTGCTAATGATTACTTGCTGACAGTACCAAACCAGAGAGAAGAATTGCTACTGATGATGACTTGCAGATATTACCAAACCAGAAGTGAAAAACAGCGCTTCATATGCCTTGCAGATAGTATCAGACCAAAAAAAGAGAGAAGCAACACCACAGATAACTTGCTGATAGTACCAACCAGAACGGCAGCACCACTATCAATGAATTGCAGATGATAGTATCGAACCAGAAACAGCAGGCAGCACCAGATATTTTGTTGAAGTTGAGAACAAACAAAACCATTGTCTGCTAAAAAGAATATAAGAGAGTTCAGTTAAGCGCAATTCAATAAAAGTAGCAATCTACGTTACGTACCGAATTACTATTATGAAAGATATCAAAGATTCCAAGGAAGTAGCTATAGCAGTAAGTCGAATTGTTGTGTCTTTGTCGTCGTCGTCGTCTTCTTTGCTTTAAAGCAGTGATTACCTATTCTGAAAAAGAAAGAAAATGAATTAATAAATACTAGTGCTAGATAATCTATTCAGCAACAAATACACTCACTAGCATATGGCAACACTGATGGCAGGCTTGATGAACTTGTTGCTATTGTCTCCAAAAACATTGGAGTGAGTAGAATAATAGTAGTAGAACTGTTGCTGTAGCTGTAAAAATAGTATCAAAAACGGGGGAAGGAAAAACGGGGGAGTGCAAAAGCAAACTATTGTGCATTTGACGTCACGAGGTTTCTCTGTATATAGTAGCTGATATCAAACTGAGATTAAAAGCTCTATTGATCAAAATGCTATTTCATCATTCAGGAAATTTGTCATGGCCTAAAGTTGGCAGTTGTTCATAGTAAACACTTGATCAAGCTTATATCAAACTTGTGCCGAATTCAAAGGCGCATCGAATGGTATTACTTTTGTCTGGTTTGATCAACACTAGGCGTTTCAAAGCGACAGAACATTTTTTGTCAAATTTTGATACTTTTTCAATAATATCTCCATCTCTGTCAAAATAAACCTACTTGTAGCATTCATTATTATTGTAAAGCAAAAAATTTACTATCATTTGAGCTTTTACTGGGAGTTCTAGCTTGACTCTACGTGGAGAAATGAGCAACAACGTCTGACCAAAAAATCATCAGCTAGTTTTTTTTGCCTTACTCTTACCCGTAAATTTGGTCAAAGATGGCCAATTTTCCAAGGACATAACTTTATGTGATATCTCTGCCAATACGTATCAGATTTGAACAAAACAAACACCATTCAATAGCTCTACATTAGACCCAACATAATCTAAAAGTCAAAAACACCTAATAGACGTTCCCTTCATGAAATAACTCAAAGTCATGTATTTTGATTTGCCTCAAGCGGGCACTACCCGACATATTTTTGAAAATACTAATAATAACCATACCATCGTATAGAGAATTAAAAGAGAAACAAAAGTCAAGCACTATGCAACATCGACTCACTTAATAAATCATAGAGAAATATTCATCCAAACTTGGATCCTTTTTCGCATTTTCCCTTCCTACTGCCTCCAATCGCCTATTACAATCCCGAATCTAACATGTCCTAGTCAAACAAAATACTACAAACAACTTTTAGTATACATACAAATAGCATTTATATATCAATTCAATGACTTTAACTATTAGCATCTACTCAGAATTAATTAAATTATCAAATCGTTGATATCTCAACAACAAAAGCAGCTACGCAAAATTGAATTGCAGCTTCACATTTCCCACAAAATTTTGCTATTTAAACATGCTAATTTCAAAGCTGTAGAATCAATCTTTAAAAAACTCGATGTTTGATCGTCCAAAAGTCCAAAAGTCAAAATTTGAAAATCGTTTCCAACATCCAAGTTCAGACATGAGGTCTCATACACAATATGAGAAAACTTGAAACTATTGTAGTAGTACTATGAAAATGAGGCAACTTTTTAGCTGAGGACATGGTATTAGAAATGCTTTTTTGTCATCCTCCAGAAGATAATAACTGTTGCTGGCATTGGAGAGTGCACAACTTAGCAGAGAGGAGATGCATGCCTCGCTCATTTTGGAATGCATAATAGAAACAGAAAAAAAGCTACAATCATCAGTCTTGAAAAGAACACTCATTATAGCTGTTAAGAATGTCTTCTGTAGAAGAAGCAAAAATCATTTCTTTTTTTGTTACATCAAAACTGTAACAACTTAGTTTGCTAATCATAGCCCATTTATATATGCTCTGCAGCAATGTGATGTGTTCTCGCATTAAAAGCTTCACTGCACTTCTTCGAGATCTGGCTAAAGTGTATTATTATGTTGGATTGTATATTATCGAGTTAGTCTATATTAACTTATCTGAAAGAACAACAATACTACACTAGTAGCAATAATGCTTTGCTAATAAGTAGAATTATATTATCCTTTGGCCCGTGAGAGCTTTATAGTTTATTGCAAGAAGTACATATTTAAAAGCTTTTAAATATCTGTCAACAAGCTTGCTTTACACAATAAGCATAACATTTTTTTATTAGTGAAACTTCAAACTTTGAAATTTACATGCTGTTTACACAATTTGACATGTACTACTTTCGCATGGTGTAGTTTTCAAATCACTTCAAGCAATGAAAACAACGCATTAAATAGCCCAGAAGCGTAGAAAAGCTGTATTTATTTATTACCTCTACATATATAAAAAACCTAGAAAAATTTTGCCATAGTTCTCCTCTGCAACGATGTTAGGCGGAATTTGAAGTACTACCCAAAAATGCAATTAGGTAGTATCTCAATTAGACCACCCCTCAGGTGCTAGAGCGTGCCTTACTACACCCCTAACATGAGGAATTATGTTTATTAAGACCCTCAACTGTCGCTAAGTAAGTAGAATCAACAATTAAGTTTGGACCAGCCTATCTAATCCTAGCCTCGGAATCTTGTTATTGTTGAGCTTCAGTGATAGGCACATCCACTCAACGTAAAAAAAACAGGGTATGCTTCACAGAAACATAGAAGAAAGAAAAATAGTGAGGGTAATAACATTACATGTAGATGAAAATAATAAAAAAAAGGGCGAAAAGCCAAAGAAAAAAAGAGAGTCAAGGCAAATAAGGGGGAGAAAAATAAACTATCAAAAACGCAAAATGAATTGTATCTACTACTATTGCTATGGTTGTCCTTGACAGAAAAATATAACTTGGCTGATGTCCTACAGCATCCAGTAGTGTCGATGATCGTTGCCATGCGCTTTCCTATAGATATTCAAGATAATATAATTAGTATTACATTCTTCAATCAACGTCATATTATAATATACTTACTTGATCAGCTTTTAGCAGCTGCGGTTGCATCCAGTATCCATCATTAATAATCACCCATTCTTCGTTATGACCTTATACTTGTTGCCTAGAAATTACATCAAAATAATAATATAATAGTCAGTAATGTACAGCATCGAACAATCTACGTCATTTATACTTACTTGATGAGCAACTCACAACAGGTTGTTCTGTATCTAATATCCTGGAGCACCACCTTGTGCTTGATGCCTATATTCTGTCAAATTCGTGTAATCAGTAAGATATTATTGAGCAGCAGACATCATTGAAACTAACCTGATCGATTGAACTCGAGAAACGTAGCAATACAAATGACTTGCAGAAGACAGCACTACACCAGAGTGTAACAACGCCACTTGAGATGACTTGCAGACAGCACCAAACCAGCAGAAGAGAGGAACAGCGCTACTAATAACTTGTAGACAGCACTAAACCAGGCAAGAACAGCATTGAAAATGACATGTTGCAGAGAAGAGTATCAAAGCAGCGAGAAATAGCACCACCAGAGGTCTTGCTGGAGTTTAGAATATACACAAACATTCCCTAAAAATAAAAGAAAATTCAGTTAGTTACGATGACTCGATGAAAAGTAATAACTAATGGTACATACCGTAGTATTCAGAAAAGGCAATTGATGAGACTTCAGAGAAGCGGTGGTGGTGGCAATACTGTAAATCGAAGCAGTGTTCATTAGTTGTTGCGTTGTTCTCTTTTGTTTTGAAACAGTTGTCGGTAGTTATTCTAGTCCACAAAGAAAAAGAATAACTAATTAATAATAATAGACTTGGACAATCGATACAGTAAATACACTCACCTACATATGCTACCAACAAACAACAACTGCAGGCTTGATGAACTTTCTGCTATTGCCTTCAATAACAAGATGAATAATAGGTTTAGCAGTAAAAGTAGTATTAAAAACGGGGGTATGGAAAAAGAAAAACGGGGGAATGGGAAGGAAAAAAAAAAGGTTGCAAACTTGACGTCACGAGCGTACTATTGATATAGAGTAGCTGATATTATTAGACTGAGGTTGAAATCTCTATTGCTTCGAATTAGGCCTCATCATTCATCATAAAATTTGTCATGACCTAAACTTGGCAATAGTTGATAAGAAACATTTGTTTAAGTCTATATCAAACTTGTGTAGAATTTGAAGGCGCATCGAATGACATTAATTTTGTCTGATTTGATCAACACTAGACGTCACAAACAGACAAAACGTTTTTCGTCCAATTTTGGTGGGTTTTCAATAAAACCTCCATTTGTGTCCACATAACATTGCTTGCAATTATACTAGTGCTGAGCCAGCGTATACAATAACCAGCACAGCGAAGATAGTATAATAATTGAACAAGACGCAAATATACTGAAGTTTATTAATGAAATTAAAGGGCTATTTATACTAAATTTATGAGTCATCGCACAAGACAGTAACAAATGTTATTCACTTGTAGCTGAATCTGCCTATCAACTTAGTAGCATATTCCATTATATTTGGAATAATTACCTATCAAAGAGTGCCTTAATCTTATATAGACAGTTGTGGCGATTCTGGCACAACACCTATCATCAAACAAATCAACAACAATTATATAAATATCCAAAGTGTCATCATGAACCTGTCAAGCTTAATCAATTACTATATTTAACCTATTGGCATATCAACCACCCCGCTTGTCAATCTCCATCTTATGCAGTACGGCTGTGAATACAACGTACTGCGCAACTTAACATATCAATTACAACCAGAACACATATTGGATTTACACTGAAAGAGTTAACATGTTATTCTCAACCAACTCGCATCATCTTGAGTATACACTGTAATGGATAACATCACACTATAATGATCTAGTTCATGAAGAGAACTAGACCTCTCATTAATTAGTATAAATACCCATCCTAACTCTCATCCTTCCTAACTCTTTGTCAATTATCCTCATCTATTAATCCTATTATATATTCTGAATAAACCTTGATGCCTATTAGCTACTTGTCTCTTGTCTCTGTACTCCTGCCTGTAATATAATAAGATCCCTGATACAAAAGTATGCAATATCAATAAACAGTAGCTCTTTATCCCCTTAACGTTTGTTTTTACAGTTTGGTCTCTATCCTGCTCGTCATAGAAGTAGTATTAAGTGTAGTAGCTACTTGAATCGAAAGGAACCCCAATAAGTTGAAATAAGCATATTCTATCTAAAGCACAGGTAATTTACATCCCATTACCGCGCCCTTTCAACAATATAAAACTATGATGTGCATTTAATTAGATGTACGATACAGACTTATACTATACTGTATATACAACATAGGCTATAGATGGCACCATTAGCATGGATGGCGCTATAGACTTATGCTTGTATCATGACATTGACTACGGATATTTGTTATATTTAGTCAAATGCCAACAAGATCGATGCAACATAAGCTTTATTCTTCAGACGTGCACATTAAGATCCATACTATAAGACATATGCTTATATCCATAATGCTAATAACTACAGATACATTATGTACTACAGACTTCTAAAATATATGTTATGCTATAGACATGCATGCGACATGCTATTATAGACTTGCCATATATCTAGATATGTGCTAATAAAGATGTTTACACAACAACGATATACACCCAGACATCATGTACTATTGATATAGACGACGAGAGTGTACCTATAGGATACATACTACTAGATCAATATTAATAATCCTCATACGAAGGAAAGATCAGGGCACTTCGAATAAGAGTCTATTTATTCATCCAGACAAAGGCAAATTATGTTTAGTGTGCAGAGATGTTTTTTTAGCATGAATCGACATATTAATTGATCTGTGTTGCCTTATATGTCAGTTCTTGATAGTAGACGTTGTATCTATTGTTAGAGTATATAAGAAGGATTATCTGCCTGGCCAGTAGAGATTCTTCGGTCTATTTTGCACTTGTCAGTATGATAATAAACCTATACCTTTACCAATCTTTTTTTCTTCTTCTGTGAATAAGCTATAAATTCCGCAGTATGTGCTTTGACTTGTCCCTTAGTAGTAGCTAATTGTACAGCTTCTATTGCTACTATAAACGTGTCTTCGCTTGCCAACTTGGTAACGCAATACATATTTTACTTGAATCCGTTGCTTCATGTTCCAATACGATGGATAATGTCAAAATGTGCATTTATCAATTTCAAAGCAGATTGACCAAGATGTGAAATAGCCGATAAGTGATTACTGCTGCATGCATGAGATTAGTGTTTATAGTGGTGCAAAGGACTGTGTAGGCTTAATTTAGAACGGATTTGTTTATCAAGCGATGGCTTTGACAACAAGAAATCACGAAGTTTATATGGGAGATGCAAGATCTGGCTTATTTTGCAATACAGCTGTATAAAAACTGGCTTCACGGCCTCCATTTATAGCGCGTAATATTAGTAGCTCTTGGGTTTACAACAATCAATAGTGTTACAGATAAATTTGGATGGTTAAATCTGTGCTTTTCTTTGAAAATCCTCGAAAAACCTGAAAAACAGGCTTGACTTATTCTATTTTGAATAACGATCATAAAAAAAAGGGTACTATTGTATGCTTATGCGATTCTTTACAAAATTAGCATGGACTAAAAGTGATAGGTAGTAAAAAGAAGAATGGTACATGTGCACAATAGAAAGATGGAACTACTATGCATGAATTGATGTCAAACTGATTACAGCGCTGCTGGGTTCTTGAGCCTTTTCGAAAGTGGGGCTAATGACTGCCCTCAAGTATGCTCACAAATGTGTAGGCAACTTTGGACTCGCAGTGCGATATGATTTACGCATTTAGCAAATCGAAAAGCATTCTGTAAAGGGGCAATTTTCCGTCCTACCTTTCTAGTATGTTATGGACGGAACAGAGGATAATAGACATTTGGCAACGTTTGTCGTTTCTTTCATCTTCTGCCGTTAGGATATCATTGTTTGCTTGCTGAAAACGCTTTGCCTGAATGGCATATGAGCAAGTTGAAACATCAGATATAACCCAGTTGCATTAAAGCTCGATATTGTTCAACTACTACCCTGACTTCAAATGTAGATGCATATCTGTGTCTCTCTCGCAACTCCTTTAGTACAGTTAAACAACCATTACAGACGGTAAATTTCCCGTTGACATTTAATATCTTCTTCGGCGCCAAAACTTGGCATGGTTCAAGTAAAGCATTTTTCCTTATCAGATTTCTTTTCTTTTTTCTTCTTTATCCATACATTTCAATAATTATATTTTAAGAAAGATGGGGGCTCAAAACTCTAGAGAAGCACATGCCGAAACATTTGATGAAAAACGTGCAGAGATGGCGGCCGTTGTTGAACAAGAGGTCTTGAATAGCAACATGTCTCTTGCCAATAGCCAAGAAAAGTACTTGTCTCAAGCCATGGCTACTATGGATTTGAACGAAAAAGAGGTCAAGGAGCACTACTCTCGTCTTACTCCCCGTGCTCTCGACAAGTTCTCGGAACATTTTTGGCATGACAAGAAGAATCAACTTGCCATGAATGCTGTCATGAACAATGATCCCACTAAAATCATGGTGAATCCTAAAGCAGCTATTGATAATCGCCACGTTTTCAATGTCAAGCTCGAAGTGGAAGGCGCTGCTACCAACCAAAAGCAAAGTGGTCGCTGCTGGATCTTTGCTGGTATGTACAAGAAGAGGATGACTAATAACTAGTAAAGTTTGCAATTCACATGAATATACCTTAACTTATGTTTTTCTTAGGTACAAACGTTCTCCGCTTAGCTGTGATTCGTAAGTACAAGCTTAATGATGATTTTGAATTAAGTCAAAATTTCCTTTTCTTCTACGGTAAGTGCTACGCAAATGTAACGAAACGTGACACTAAAAATGTGTGTTGTGGACTTTTGACAGATAAACTCGAAAAGGCAAATTGGTTTCTGGAAAACATGATTGATTTAGCCGACGAGGATATCAATGACCGCGTTGTTCAGTATCTCTTGACCGATCCTGTCGGTGATGGTGGTCAATGGCAAATGTTTATCAATCTGGTTGAAAAGTATGGTGTCGTACCCAAGAGCGCTTTCCCCGAAACTATTGCATCTAGCTCTACTGGTAAACTAAACTGGCTTGTAACTGTAAAGTTGAGAGAGTTCGCCGCTCAAATCCGCAAGTCTTTATCTGACGGTCTCTCCATCAACACCATCCGTGTGATCAAGGAGGAAATGATGCAAGATATCTATCGCATTATGGTTATTTACTTGGGTGAGCCTCCTGCCAAGTTTGACTGGGAGATTATGGATAAGAATTCAAAATGTGTGTCAGTGCATGGCTTAACTCCAAAGAAATTTATGAAGGAGATTGTCGAATATCCTGTAAGTTGAAATGCCTCTCCTTCCCCCCCCCCCCTTTTTTTTAAAAAAAAGAAAGCAATTATGCTAATTTCGTTCAACAGATCGCTGAGACCATGTCTTTGATTAACGATCCTCGTAATGCTTATTCAAGAGCTTACACTGTAGCAAGATTAGGTAACATTGTTGGTGGAGGCGATATCAAATATGTCAACACCACAATCGCCACTATGAAAAAGCTCGCTGTTGATGTCTTAAAATCCGGCAATCCTGTTTGGTTTGGTTGCGATGTTGGTAAGTTTATTCATATACCCAAATTCATGTTGCTAAACTCGCAGTGCAGGCCAATTCAGTAACGGAAGTGTTGGATCCATGGATACTAAAGTTTTTGACTATAAGCTGACATTTAACGTCGAGTTCAACTTATCAAAGGCTCAACGTTTGCTTTATGGTGAGAGTGCAATGACTCATGCCATGGTATTCACAGGCGTCCACCTTGATAAAGACAATGCACCTGTCCGTTGGAGAGTAGAGAACAGCTGGTCTGATACCTCTGGCGAAAAGGGTTTCTGGGTCATGACTGACGAATGGTTCTCTGAGTTCGTTTATCAAGTTGTTCTTGAGAAGCGCGCTGTTCCTAAAAAGTTGGTTGATTTGTTGGATGAAAAGCCCATCGTTTTGCCAGCTTACGACCCTATGGGTGCTTTAGCTAGTCCTAAATAAATTGCGTAATAAATCAGTGTATACATGGAACTTTAGCTTTATTTAAATACCCTACTATCTAAAAAAAACAAGATCTATCCTATTTTAATTGCTAATACCAATATCTTCTCTCATAAAGGCATCTGAAGAAGGCTCTCTTCCGAGGAAAGCCTTCAAAAGATCCATACCATCTTTGCTACTACCCTTTTCAAGAATATTCTTTCTGTATGAAAAGCCAACTTCAGGGGCGAGTGTATCCTTTTCAAACTTGCTAAAGAACATGTCACTTGAGAATACCTTGGACCACATGTAGCCATAATAACCAGCATCATAACCACCCATCAAATGACCAAAAGCAGCTTGACCGAAGCTTCCTTCAGGAGCGGCAATCAAGGAGATCTTTTCACGAAGATCATTGTATACCTTTGTAGTATCAAGGTTCTCATCGTCAGAAGTATGAATTGACATGTCATAAATACCAAAGAAGAGTTGACGCAAGTTGAGCATAGCGGCGTCGACATTCTTGGCTTTTACAATGCGGTCAATGATTTCATCAGAAATAGGCTCACCAGTCTTAAAATGAGAAGTGAGGTACTTGAGAGACTTGGGATCGTAGCACCAGTTTTCAAGCATTTGAGATGGCGCTTCTACGAAATCACCTTCAACAGAGGTACCATGGAATCTAGCGTACTTTGTGCGAGAACACAAATGATGCATCACATGTCCCTATATTAGGTCCATTAGCTCTGTGTTCATGGTTTACCAGCATCCTGTTGCTCTTACCAATTCATGGAACAATGTAACAACTTCATCGTGCTTTAACAAGGAGGGTTTATCAGCGGTTCTACAAAGATGCAATGGGTTGGTTTACCATAAATGTCGCTTTCTTTTTAGCGGGGACTTACGGCTTTGTAAAGTTGGCAACCATAGCAGCGATGGGGGCAACACGTTCGCCATCTTGAGCAATGTAAGAAGGTTGAAGAGGGAAACAAGCAGCATGAGGATCTACATCAAATGTCAGAGTTTCATATCCTACACCCGATGTGTTGCGATACACTTACACTTGTTTTCACGAGGGAACAAATCAAGGTACATGAAACCAGAAAAGCTCTTGTCCTCAACAGCGTCCCAACATTCAAAGAGTTGAACATCAGGATGCCAGACAACGGCCTTGTCGGCAGGAACCTTGACAAACTTGAGCCCCAAAACCTTCTCGTAGATATCCAGCATTTCTAAACAAGACCTTTAAATGCTGTACACATAACAAACTCAACCGTTTTCTTACTTTGAATAGTGGTTTCTAAACTAAAGTACTGTTTGATTTGCTCTTGATCAACAGAGTACTCGTTTTCAAGAAGAATGCGCTGATAATAGCTGGAATCCCAAGCATTGAAACTACCGTCAAACTTTTCTCCTCGGGCAGCTACGTATGCCAACGTTCAATTAACCTTTGCTCCCAGATTATAAACCATCAATACCATACCTTTTTCAGCCTACAAGTAGAGATACAAACTGTTAGTATGCAGCAATGATGCTGTTTTATTTGCAATATTACCTTCTTGAGCTCCTTAAGTTCATCAATTTCCTTCAATCCAGGTTCATGCAATCTGTCAGCCAAATCCTTCAAAAACTAAAAGACGTATTATATTAATACAGACATTCCATTTGATTAGTGATAGACTCACCTTGTCAACAGCTTCGACAGTCTTGGCCATCTTGACTTCCAGGACATAATCAGCATGAGATTTGTAACCTAAAATCTGCAATTATCGCACAATATGATTACTTATCGTCACACAATACAGTCTCTACAAGTATAGCTTACCTTGGCAGCTTGGCGACGCAGCTTGACAGCCTTAGGAGAGCGAGAGAATAGTCAGTGGGTGCATGTACAGTACATAATGGCTTTTCAGCTTACCTCTTCAAGCAAAGGAATGTTTTCCTTGTTGCGAGACTCGTATGCAGTAGCATGGACCTTGCGAGTATTTTCATTTTTACATAATTTAAGAACTGTTTACAAAGCGTTAGTTACATGATCATAGCGAGAGTATAAATCTAGCATACCAGGACGAACATCTGTAGGCAGATGCAAAAAAGATAACCATAAGAAACCTGCTACTGCGAGCCATACCATGCCTTGATGAAAATTCACTTACCAGGATACCTAGTACAGTCAAAGCAAATTAAAAACCACTTCATTTCCTGACGATTGCCAGCTGCACACTTACTTCATGGTCAAAATGTACTTGGTGACACCATCCTCTTCTTCAGTCTTCAAGCCATCTATTGTAAGAGCGTGAGAACCTTCCTCTTCATGTGCTTAGAATGTAGCCCAAATATTTACCCAAAAAGTCATCATCAAGACCCTCCAACTCTTCCTACTCGATATTGTTCAGTACACTAAACATCTTGCATGCAATCCACTTGAAAGCCCATTTTTTTTTCTTTTTACCTTGGTAAACTTGACGGCTATTCAAAGAGAAAGAAAGAAATCAGGGGTTAATTTATGCCAACTAAGATGACCCAACTCTATAGTCAACTTACTGCTGCTTTCACGAGCCCAGTTCTTGTTGAATTCGATACAAACCTCACTTAATCTCTTGCGAAGCTCCTTAAACTCGTTACGCTTCTCCTCAGACAAATGAAGACCATTGCGACGGAAGCTGCGTTCCATTTTACGCAAAAGACGAGCATCTTCGGCATCCAAACTATCAAGGTCAGTCTTGGCAATGTAGCTGGTAATGACAGAGTACATGTCATGACGCATGCTCTGTTCAATGCTGAATTGGTCGTATTTGGTTTCAGCAGCAACGGAAGCTTCGCGAACAGCAGCATCAGGGGAAATCTGACTCAAGGAGCTCACCAATTGAGCCTTGCCTACACACACAAGATTTTACCGTTAATGAAAGGGGATCCAAGTTACAGCTATACGTACCAGAGAGTTCATTCTCGATTTTAGCTAGACGGACAACAATGTTCTCGTAGGTTTGTTCTTCAGGCTTCAAAGAGGCAACGAGATCATTGACAGCGAGCTCCTCAGCGATGATATCAGCAGTGATCTTTTCTACTTGTTCAGCATTGATGCTGAAATCAAGAGAAGGGGCGGGAGCGGTTTGAGTCATTTTTCTTGTAATTTAAAGTTGTATATAAGAAGAAGAGAAGCCTTGTAAGACGCGTAACATGTTGTGCATTATGTACACTTCATTTTCCAGTCACGAGGACAGCTGCATTAGAAGAAGTAATGTGCAACATAAGATCTTTGTTGCAATGGATGACTAGGCACCATGTTGAATGGGATCTGGCTCGTAAGCATGTTATATGTGTCGAACTCGTGGGATATCAAAGTGTTATTTTCATCGTCCCAAGTCTAGATCTCATGAAAAGAACGGAAGATGTAACCGCAGTTCTTCATCAATACGCATTCATACAGTTTTGAAAGAGCACTATTCAGGGATTGAGCAGGAAATTAGTCAAATACAGGCTTGATACACATCACCATGAACATTGGTAAAGGATAGAGCTCATTACACCAGGGCTTGTTTGACTAGCAGTAGCAACATGTCATTGCAAAAAGCTTCGTATCGTCGGTCCTATTAACAATAATGAAATATATTAGCATAGCAGTACATGCACTATTTGGAGCTTGAGACTTTCTTCGCTGCAGACTTTAAAGCATCTTAGGGGGGTAATGGCATTGATGCTGCCATTGTTATTGTTGTACACACATCACAGCAAACGAGCATTTCCCATCAATTGAGTTTCAAACGACTGCGGCAGCGGCAGCAAGTCAAAGTATTTAAGGCCATGACTTGTTTACATATATTTCAATTGAAACAGTTACATTTGATATGTCTGAGGAGCAGCAAGTTAAAGAGCATCCCAAAAAGCCCAGCAACATTGATGAGCTAAGAAGGCTAAAGCAAGCAAAAAAGGAGGCCAAGAAGAAGCTGAATAGCAAGCCACAGGTACAACAGTCGCCACCAGGAAAAGTGCATGAGCGCTCATTTGCTACTGTGCCTGATCAACCAGCACTGGACAAGAAATCAGGAGAACTCTGTGTCATGACGTTTAATGTAAGATGGAAGGGAACAAGGATGACAGTAGTAGCTTATACTGACATGGGGGAGGTTAGATTTTGGCGCAATCCTTGATCAAACGGAAACTGTTTCCTGATTCAGGTGATTATATCAAGTGGAAGGCAAGGAGAAAGATGATTTTGGATGAGATCAAGCTGTACAATCCAGACATACTTACCATGCAAGAACTGGATAATTTTGAAGAGTACTATGAAGCCATGTTTATCGAGATGGGATACAAGGTGATGTACTATCCACATCCAACAAAGCGTCATGGCTGTGGTATCGCCTATAAAGTAAGCAAGTTTGACAGTGTAGAGTACGCTACTGTGGATTACAATACAGACACAACATGTCCGCCTTCTTACATGACGGGAAACGTCGCACAGCTATTAGCATTGAAATGGAAATCGGATCCTAGTATTGGCTTTGTAGTAGGCAACACGCACCTGTATTGGCGTCCTACATCCAATTATGAGCGATTTAGACAGATCATCATCTATTCCAATCGGTTATTAGAGTTCAAGCAAAAATTAGACTCCAATACAAGATGGGAGCCCTTCTTGTTTGGTGATTTCAACACAACGCCCGATGATGCTGCCTATGGGTTATTGACAACCAGCCAACTCTCTGATTTCCATGTTCAGGATTTGAATGCATCTCGCATCTACAAACCGTCCACGGACGAAAATATAGAGGCTGAAGAGGAAGAAGAAGAAGACCAGAGTATCAGTATCTCGACCGATCAGTTGGATACCATCGAGTCGCTTCTAGCCAAGTACCACAACAAGAGTCAATGGAGCAGCATCTACAGCCATTTCGGTAGTGTCAATCCAGACAGCAATAACCAAGGACTCTTTGGAGAGCCCAGATTCACAGACTACGCGTCTCAGTTTCAAGGCACTTTGGATTACATGTTTATAGACGCCAGTTCCCGTATCAGGATCAACAGCTTATTGTTAATGCCAGACGAGGAGCAATATTTAAAGCCCTCTCTACCTAATAGGCATTTTGGCAGCGACCATCTTTGCTTGGTGGCAAATCTAGCATTTTAGAGTTTTTTCTTCTTCTTTTTTTCCTCTGCACCTTAATAAAACCATCATGAAAATCCAGATACTTGTGCCTAGTCAAAACCAGAAAAGCTTCAGCATCGATGTTGGAAAGGATGACACTGTGTCTTCATTTCGCAGCACCATCATGGCCATGTTGCAGATACCAAAAGACGCTGCATTCTCTTTGATTGCACTTGGTAAAATTGTAAGTGTGTTTCATAGAAAAATACGATCCATGCCATGCTCAAGCCGAATACTATAGATGCTAGACAAGTGTCAAGACGGCTCGCTAGCCAGGCTAAACTCGACCTACAGAGTCAGAGACAAGACAGCAGTGTTTGTCCACCTGTACACTGTTGCGAAAAAGCGTAAAAGAGTCCATCCACGCATCATCATATACGCAGGCAGAAAGCGACAAAGGACGCCGATCATTGAAAGCATGAACACCATTACAATGCCATTTGATGATTTTGTCTGTCCAACATGCTCAAACGATACGCGTACAAAAACGTGCCCTGACTGCGGATGTGTCAAATGTCTGTTGAAAACAGGCGATCCATTGGTAAGTGCCTTTTTTTATTTTATTTACTGTCTGTCTTTTTCTCTCTCACTCTCTCACACACACACACCTGATGCTATAGATATGCGATCAATGCAACAGTTACTGGCATATTGAATGCGCAGGATTAGCAACAACGCCTAAAAGTCAGTACTGGTAAGATGTCAATCCGGATGAGATCAGAGAAGTAATAGGACTCAAGCCAATATGTTGTCAGGTACTGTCCAGATTGCTACAATGGCGATCATGAAAAAATTGTTGGAAAAGGAGAGCAGTTGCAGACATCCAGCAACAAGGTTATTTCGATCAAAGAGCAAGAATGTGCTGTAGTGCATCAATATCACGTTGGAAAGGTTCCTGGCGTACGCGTAGGACAGACATGGGCAACACGAAGTTTGATGGGGGAATGGGGGATGCATCGGACGCCAATTGTGCGAGTAGCGGGTAACGGCAGAGTAGGCGCAGTGTCGGTTGCATTGACATATGGCATCGTCGAGGACGCTGACGATGGCGATGAGTTCATTTTTACGGGTGTGGGTGGGTTCCCCAAGCACAAGTCCATCTTTTCCAACGCAGAGCTGGAATCGCAGGAACTGACTCGCTATAACCTGTATTTAGCCTTCACTTGTTATGCACCCGTCAACGCAGAACGTGGAGCAAGAGCACTGGATTGGAAAAAGAGTCAGCCTATTCGTGTGTGCAGATCAAGTGCGTTAAAGCCGCTGCATCCGGATTACGCACCGAGCGAGGGATTCAGATATGATGGAGTGTACAAGATTGTGTCGTACTGGCCACACAAGGATCCCACCACTGGAAACATTATTTGGAAGTACCTGTTTAGAAGGGATGATGAGGAGATGCCGCCATGGTCGTCTGAAGGAAGAAGAATGATATCCAGAAGAGGCCTTCGTATGGTCAATACAAGTGATGAGGAGACAGAGAAACTGCGAAGATTTGCACCTGCGTACAGAGCACAGCTTGCAATTGCAAAAGATACACAGAACAGGCGTGTTTGGAATCAAATCAAGGACCTCAAGTTCTGGTCTGAATTTGAGTACCTTCAGTATGTGTTTGATGAAGCATTTGCGTGCTCTAGCCATGCCTGTTCTAAACCCATCAAGGTAAATACGCTCTGGTATTCATATACATGTACTCGGCCAACTTGCTCACATTTTCTATAGAACCCCATTACTACACCCTGCGGCCATATCTGCTGTATGCGATGTCTCACAAAGAGCAAATCAAACCAGTGCTTTACTTGTCGAAGCAATATACCCCAAGAATCCATACAGATCAACGAAAGACTGGTTCGTGTTTTACAAAGGCTCAATCCTGCCTACAATAAGGATGAAGACGCTTATGAGCTACCTTCAGCAGTCGCGGAAAAACAATTACAACAACACGTAACCCGAAAAGTGCGAGTGATTATCGAGCCCAGAAAGAAGCGCAAGCAAAGCGAGACTCCTCATCCAAAGAAGACTTTTGTGGTCATTGAAACATACAAGAAATAGGCTTGCAGTGATCATATTATTATTAGAATAAAATAAGTAGTATAGTAAGTTTGGATAATTCCCACAAAAATTAGATAATGTATCACTAAATGGAAAAAATGGAATTACACTAAAGTTTTTCTTGATGGATTTGTATGGTTTCTTCAACACCTGATGTGTTGTTGGTGTCACCTCTTTTTGCTCGAAGTGGTGCTAGCCATCCAAATAAGCAACCAAGGAAAGAGGGTGGAGGGGGATGATTATTGGGAATTGCCTTCTTTGTTGTCTCGGTGGTAGACAGGGTCTTTTGTTTAGAGGAGACCCTGATTTTGAGTGTTATTTAGTTATTGTGCGTCTCTGTAATATGACTTGGTACTTACTTTTGCTCCTCCTTCTCGGCCAACATGGCAATGAGTGCACCACCAATACTGCCTCCATCTGTAGCCAACTCGACTCGAATACGCTCACTCACCTGAGGATCAAACCAGGTGACGAGCGAACGATGGATGCGCTCGTGCATGTCAGGGTATTTCTCATAAGTCGATCCATTCACACCAATGACAATTGGGCCAGATCCAGTCATTAGATCCTGTTGTTGCTCAATCAGGGAAGCCATGGCAGCACCAGCTAGTTTTGCAGCGCGGTTGGATACGATTTGACACAACTCTGTAAACACATTTAAATCTTCCAGGTCCATTGTATAACCATCTTCAAAATGAATCAACTCTTTAAGATGCTCGAAACGTGCTTCGGTCGAGTCATCAAGATGTCTATGGATGTATAATTAGAAGATGTGGTGGTACAAGTGTATTACCCTCATTATATAACAATAAATAACATAATACACCAGGGTTCTTTTTTTTTTTTTTTTTTTTTTTTTTCTTGAAGCTTACCCTTCAATATCACTTGGGATGGATGTACTAAATTCCATTGAAACTGCAAATTCAGTGGGACGATGACCCTTGAACAAGTGTCCGTTTTCAATCAAATCCAGAGCTGCTAATCTCACTAATTCACCAATGCAGGCGCCAGACATCATTTTCTCATACAGCTGGAAATCAGGCTGCGAGTGATTAGCATCCAGTTGACGATCGTACTTGTTAAGAGGCAGATAAGCATCGCTGCCAAATATATCAATCTCTGTGTTGACAAGCATGGTGGTGTCCTGGCTATAGTGCTTGGCTTGCTGATTGCCCTTCAGCTTGACCATGCGAGACACCTTTTCTGGGTAAGCTGCATTTACACCTGTACCATAAATGAAGCCAACACGAGCATCTGGATTAGTGTATGCATGAGCAACCAATGTACCAACTGTATCGTTCAACAGTGCTGTCACTTTTACATTGACATGCTAGGCATAGAAAGACATTTATAAGTACAAAATCCAATTTGGCTCTCAGAGCACTCAAAAAATTACCTTGCGTTCAAAAGCCTCCTGGAACAAAGTAGAGAGATCATAGCCTTCAACCCCTTCAATCGTAAATCCTTTTCCCATACGAAGAATTCTGCCTGCAGAAACGCTTGTTTGACTATAGCACATGGAGGTTAAGAAATGAGAATTTTGGATCAAGCGTACTATACCTACTCTACGGGAAAACTCCAACATACACCCAAAGATAGAGGGCCGTCTGCATGGGCATCGTTGTAGCCAATCTTTTCAATCAATTCAGCAATTGCTTCTACAATCCAATCAAAAAATGCAGTTGCTCCACTCGTTCTCAGTGGATCATTGGGAGCAATATGACGGCGAACCTCTGTTACTGTAACTTGACAATTGCCCAACAGTTCCACAGCGCAAACACGAAGCGTGCTTCCACCTAAATCCAAAGCAAGATAAGTTCCCTTTTCTTTACCTGTGGGTAATGTGGTAACATAGGAAGGGATCATGGTAGCGAGGCCTGATGCTGACGCTGTGCTGAGGCCGCTTTCGTATTCAGCTTTAAATCCATCGACAATAGCCTTGAATACTTGTTGATTCAGATCAAACTCTTGTCGGATAGATATCAATGGATCTGTCATGATGATAGACTCAAAAGGAATGAATAATAGTGTGAGTGAGAAAGTAGTGAGAGAAAGAAGCAAAAAAAAAAAGGGTACAAGAACTAAAAAAAAAAAAAAGAGGTGTATATATATATATATATAGAAGCCCAGGTTAGCTCATCAAGTGGTTTGCTTTGTCAGGTGGTACGTCGTGCACTGTATTACACTCAAATCGCACGCTTTTTCCCTGAGACCCTGATAACATTATTTAATGCTTTTGGTGCAAGTGAAAAATACAATGTACATGTATCACAATGTTTAGATTATATAATTAGTGTTTTTATTTGTTTTTATTTGAGATTACAGGTGTATATAGTTATTGTATAAACAGAGGGGTGGGGGGAAAAGAAGAAGAAAAGATGCGCAAAAAGTGGGGTGAACGAGGGCTCTTTACTCGTCGTAAGGACCATTCAAGGGTGTTTGGGATCTTGAGCTAGAAGCCAACTTTCTGAGTTGCTTGACACCACCTTGGAGAGACAAGTTCTCAGGACCAATCAAGGATTGATGGACATGCTCAATAGACTTGAAGTACTTTACAGTCTGTCGTACCGTAATAAAAGTTAGATGACATTTTTTTTTTTAGATGAACCTGGAAGTTGGTCTTACCTTGACATGCAATTCAAGGGTCGCATCTTCATCACACACGATCAAACCCTTAGGATGCATTTGAATAGCCGATACAGTCCACATGTGGTTCACACCACCTTCAATACAGTTAGCCAAAGCAATGGCCTATATTGTAAATTGTTTGTGTGAGTCATGGTTATACATTACATAATATTTGTATCTGCTCTCTCACCTTGTGTGCACCAGTGATAATAACAAGCACCTCACGAGCATCCATAACAGTAGCAACGCCGACAGTTAAAGCAAGCTTGGGCACCTTGGAGACATCACCGTCAAAGAAACGAGCGTTAGCAATGATAGTCTCGTAAGCCAAAGTCTTGACACGAGTGCGAGAGGTCAAGGAAGAACCGGGTTCATTGAATGCAATATGACCATCGGGACCGATACCACCCAAGAAGAGTTCGATACCACCAACACGAGCAATTTCAGCTTCAAATTTCTTACACTCTTCATCTAAATCAGGAGCATTACCATCCAAAATGTGAACATTCTCGGGCTTGATGTTGACGTGCATAAAGAGGTTCTTCCACATGAAAGAGTGATAGGATTCAGGATGGTCACGAGGCAAGCCAACGTATTCGTCCATGTTGAAGGTAACAACATGCTCAAAACTGATTTCGCCAGCCTTGTACATTTCAACCAAGAGCTTATATACACTTACGGGAGAAGAGCCAGTAGGAAGACCAATGACAAAGGGACGCTCAGCAGTGGGGTTGAATTGCTTGACACGCTCCTTGACATAGTTGGCTATAAGCATAATCTATTTAGCACAAAATGGCAACCTACTTGTACGCAATCACCAAACTTACCAACATAGTTTGTAACCTCGTCGTAATCGTCGCGAATAACCAATCTCATTTTGTTCTTGTTTTGTTAATATATGTAGGATATAAAGAAAATAAAAAGGAAAACAAGAAAACGAGATTACAACATCAAGCCAAATTTATACCTTTTTTTTAAATCAGCATTACCCGAGTTGAAAAAAAAAAAAAGTAGAGACAGGGTCTATTCCAATGATCCAATCATACCCAAAAAGCATGTTTCTGGGGCGACACGGGGAAGCGGGTACTCATTTCATAGGTTTTACGTCTCATTCAGGGTCTTTTCTATAGTTTCCCTGATCGAAAAAAGGAAAATCTCTTTCTGCTGAAATGTAGAAAATGTATTCATTCTAAAAGGTAACATGGCGAGTTAGAATAAAGAAAGTAAAAGAAGAGAGGCAGGCACTCTATTACACAAATGAGAAATGAAAAAACCTCGGAGAGATGCCCTCTTTTCTTCATGATAGGCAAAATAGCCACAAGAGAAAAAACAACCTGATTTCATAATCAATGATATCATTGGTCTTCATCGCCTGATTATCTAATACAAAAAGACCCTGGCAAGCCGTTGAATGGACTGTTAAACTGATGACACTAATACTTTTGGTAAACCCTGTTATCCCCGCCTAATAAGATGCTCTATTTGAACCCTGTTAAAGACCCTCTCTTTTAAATGGACAATTCTTATTAGATAATTCGGCACATTCCCAGATGTTGAATGGAAATTGGAAAAGCAATAAAGAGTCTATCCCAGTGGTCTCACATGAGTCCGTGATAGCAACACGTTGAAGGGTGCTGAAGATGGAGATTTATTCTTGATTTGGAGAGATGTCCAGGGAAAACGTTTGGACCCTTTTTGTGACATAGATTGCGAGTGTTGTTCATGACAACTCCGTTCTTGTTAATAATAATATTTTACCCTGAAACCAGCATGACGAGTTGAACTTTATTCATTTGTATGAGCTATCATGAGGTATTCTATGTATTAAAAAAAGAGTCAACATGACTACCTACATCTATTAGTATATAAAAAAATACATACAAAATGGTTTATCCCTATCCCCACACACACAAAGCCAAATAGAGCTGTGCAGACCACATTTGTATACAGAATAAGAATGGCTTATCTACCTGAAATCATTAGTGAGCCGATAATGCAGATGTATTCTTATCAAAATAAAGGAGGCAGCGCTTGAACGACATACAAAAAGTTGCCATTTGATTACTTCGATGGGTTGGGAGACGATAGTTCGTTTGCACATGAATCTGCTGTGGCTCTTAGAACATGGCTAATTTCAAATATTAATCAATGGAGACTCTTTGTCATGTATGTGTCACATCACCATAGCAAAGATGAGAAAGAGTGTAGCCATTCGCAGGTAGTTGGAAAACCTACGTCAGCCTTATAACAAGGATTCTTTTAGTCAGCAAAATATGCTATTAACTAACCTTTGTATTCACACTGTGCCTGAGCAGGAAGTAACATTAATTGTGTGCAGCGTAATTGATGATTATACTCAAACTTCGATTGTACAAATAGCAGTACTCTACATTTAAGGGGTAGACGGTGGCTTGAGAAAAAGGTTTGAAACAAATAGCTCAAGTGCTAGGTCTCTCGTGTTTTCTTTAAATTAATTCACCATGAAACTAAGAAACAGACAAAAGCGTGTCTTTGGCAATGTTAAAGAAGAAGACAAAAAAGCTGGTTTCACTCTTATCAATACGTCTTCTTCTACAGCCAATGTGCCAAGTAGTTGGAATCAAGACATCAAACAAGAAGATACAAAGAATGACAATAACTTGCTACAGTAGGATTGTAAGTCAACTGGTTTGTGTATAATAGATTTACTCTAAACACATCATCCACAGACAGATTTGGTAAAGAAGGCTATTACTACCAATGTGATATATGCAAGCAGAGAATGCCAACTGTCATCTCAGTGTTACAACATCGCAAGCTAGTACATAACGTCAAACGTACACACTCTTCAAAGATCAAAGATATCAACACGGAACCTGATATACATGACCCCAATTTTCACTGCAAGCCATGTAAAGTAGACTGTAATAGTAGAAACCAATACAGACAACACCTGAAAGCTGCTCATTACATGGTTTTAAAGCCAATACCTAAACACAGAATACTGCAAAGTACTATTGTCCCCGATCCTGATGATCCCAATCTATATTGCAGAGCATGTAATTACACATACGCTAACAAAACAATCTACAAGCAACACTGTCGATATAAACACGGAATGACATTTACCAAACTTGCCAATCAAGCAATTACGTCAGATCGTATAACAGATAGTTATTGCAAGCCTTGTGATAGACGCTTATCGAGCAAGCAAAGTTATAAAAGTCATCTTTTTACTATTCACCATGTGGATTTCAGATTGATTCAACAAAAGCCAAAAAATATAGTACCAAACGTTGACGATCCCAACTTTTATTGCTGCGCTTGTGAGAAGAAACTGTCAAGCAAAGCCTCCTTCAAAACCCATTTAATGACAGTGCATGCTATATATCTATCAGCACCCAAGAAGACCAGCCTGGAACCAGATATAAACGATCCCAACAATAACTGCTGTGCTTGTCAAAGGAATTACAGTTCTAAAGGCGAGTATCGAAGACATCTTCGTTATGTACATCTTCTAGCTTTACCACCTTTGAGAGGCAATACCAACCTTAAAAGCTTCCCTGACCCAAACGATCCTCACTTTTACTGTAGTGTTTGCAAGAAATCTTGTATGACGCGAAGATTATATCGAATCCATTGCAGGAGAGTACACTTCATGGTATTAGATCATTACAGTATATCCAACCCAAACGCAATAATTGACATCAATCACCCTGAATTTCACTGTGCACAATGCGAACGCTCTTACTCCGATCAAACATGCTTCAGAAAGCACTTGAGAACTGTTCATAATATCTGATTAGCTTCCAGTATTTAAAGTCTAGCGTCACTGATAAATAATAAAGTTATAGTCTTAATCTCAGTATACGACACCATCAAAGAGTGCGTTAAAATTCCCCTGATTCGATTTGTAATTGCGGATACAGTATAACCCTTCCACGATGCTCCAGGTTTGCATTAACGGGAACCCTGTATGTACGGGTAGATTGCATATTTATATTACTTCTTTCTACTCAATATCATGCTAAAACATAGCCAAAGAGTGATGCATTTGATGAGTGATTTCTCAAGTTAGAAGCTTTCTTAGGCCCTCAAAATAGCACCAAGCAATTGAGTTCAACTAGCAGTTACTTGCTAATGTTTTTTCTCAATTTTTTTAGACTAAAAGAAACATGGACGAAAACCAATTCAAATTATGAGCTACTCCTTTACTGAAACATCAAAAATCAGTTTATCCCCAAAAGTGAAGACTTTTGCTATGGCGTATATAAGATCAAGTGGATTCTAGTGATCCAGGGCAACATGTGAAACCACTTTTGTTATACCTTTGTATGAAATATCTCGGGATTTCGGCGAGTATTCATGTTTTATATTTCTGGAGATTGCTTAGTATTCTTGGTCGAAAAGTTGAATATAATTAGCGTCGTTAGTTGTCTCGTAAGAAGCTACTTCTAAATGTATTAGGAACTAGGGAACGGGGATTTCAACTTGTATGACTAAATACGGCAAAAACGTCAAAGGCATTTGATTTCGGTCATTTTTTGTCCAAAAACCGACCATTTTGCTTCAGACGAAACAAAGCATTCAAGCTCAGATGTCATTGTTGTTGCAAAATGCCTTCCTCATGGATTCAATTGATGTTTTTCATAGCTAATTCAGCACGGGTGCTATGTGGTGCCAACTAAGTTCAATGGATAATGCATACAAGTCTGGTAAGATGTTGACGTGGATAATTAAAGAATGGCTAGTTGAGCACAAGGTAATAATTGATAATGCAAAGAGTAACAATTGTGCAGGTAGTAATATATATAGATATATGAGGAGTGGTCGTCAACTGTGCACAAAGTAACAATTGTGTAGTAAGTAGTCTTTGAGTATGCAGATAGTGTTTCCTTATTCACAAATGTCAGTAGTTCTGCATACATATATTGAGACAACAAGGTGGTGACTGTCTGAGAATTGCAATGCTCCAGCAGCAGCAGGATCCCCTTTCAATTCAAAGAGAGCCCCTGGCAATAGGCTTGTCTTTTTCACCTATTATACGTCAAATTAGATATGCTTCGCAATTCAACACATTTGAAACGAATTTTAGTCAATAAATACAATGCGCCCACAGGATGCGGTGGTATCCTTGGCGTATGTCAGAGATCCTTGTATTCCACTACGCCAGGTAAGCTTTTTTGTGCATGGACCTTGATTTCAAAGCCAAACATCTCAATGAAAAATGTCAAATAGATTTTGAAATTGGTGCCAAAGAAACCAAGATCAATGGACAGGTTCTCAGTCGAGATGAATGGACCAACATTTCACCTACAGTGTTATCCAAAGTAAACCGCAAATTGCATTTACAACCTCAGAATCCTATATCCATCATTCGTCAGTTGATTGAATCCAACTTTCAAGGTTTCAAGACCTACAACGACTTCAGTCCCGTTGTTACTACAAAGCAAAATTTTGACGATTTATATATCCCAAAAGACCACCCTAGCCGCACAAAGTCTGACAATTATTACTTCAACAAGGACACAGTGCTTCGTGCCCATACATCCGCTCATCAATTGCAAGGCTTGGCCTCTGGTGAAAACAAGTTTTTGATCAGTGGCGATGTCTATCGTCGTGATGAAATCGATTCATCTCATTACCCTGTATTCCATCAGATTGAAGGCTTCTTTTACTTGGATAACAATCTTGACACATTAGCTGCTGAATTGAAACGTATTCAAGCAAAAGAGACGCCCAACATTGAAGTGGTGGATGATACCATCATTAAGCCCGAAAATCCCTATCAAGATTGTCACTCACCAGAAGCTGTTGACTTGATTTCAGCACATTTAAAGCACTCCATCAACTCGATGATTAGAAATTTGTTTGCTGATGAAAAGGATCTCAAGGTGCGTTGGATTGATGCCTACTTTCCTTTCACTAGTCCTAGTTGGGAGGTAGAAATTCTGTACAAGGGTGAATGGCTCGAAGTATTGGGTACCGGTGTAGTGAATCAAAAGATCATGAACCAAGCTGGATTGGACAACAAGATTGGCTGGGCTTTTGGCATGGGCCTGGAAAGACTTGCCATGGTGTTGTTTGGTATCCCAGATATTCGTCTCTTCTGGTCAGAGGATAAACGCTTTGTCGATCAATTTACTCCCGGAAAGATCAACAAATTTGTCCCCTTCTCCAAATATCCTCCCTGTATCAAAGACATTTCGTTCTGGTTACCTGAAGGCGAGTGGCACGAGAACGACTTTTGTGAGATTGTGCGTGGTGCAGCAGGAGATATTGTAGAGACAGTGGAATTGGTATGTAGTCGTTATATTTGATTGACTTGTAGGCTCATTTCGTTGCATTAGATTGATGATTTCAAGCACCCCAAGACAAATAAGCGTAGTTTGTGCTATCGCATCAATTACAGATCAATGGATAGAAACGTGACAAATGATGAAATCAACGAGATCCAAGAAAAAGTACGATCTGTTGTACAAGATGAGTTTAATGTAGAACTTCGATAAATTGAATTCACCACAATCACGCGTTTACCGAGTCGTGATTATTCGTGTTGAGCTATCCAATACAAAGAATTAGAGCCATTTAATAAACATCAAATATGTAGTCTGCACAGCTAATTGTCAATAAACAGATGATCAGTGTGATGTGGCATGTGATGGCTTCATATATGTACGTATTCTTCAAATGATGACTTTGGCCCTTTAAATGACCGAATGAAAATGCTATAATTCACAATGATTCCCCCTGCTCCCCATTTCGTTCTCTTTCTTTTCCCTTTTCATATCTTTTTTTTTTCTCTCTCTCTCTCTCTGTGTGTGTGCGTGTCTTAATTCGACAATTATATTAAATGGATGCACAGGTTGAAGTAGTTTCTTCCTCACCATCGTCATCTGCTGCTGTTCATCGCAAAAAGTAAATTTCTAAACTACATGCAAAACTTTTTTTTTTCTTCTCACTAAAATACATTCTCGTAGTAACAATACACTCGCAGTATTCTCCTCCCTTGAGAACATCCACACGAATAATAATGCAATGAGCCAGAAATTACAGAACATTCTACCCACAAAAAGATTCTCTAGTTCTCAAGACAAATTCTACGCAATTCACCACACGCAACATACTGACGAAAATGATAACGAAAACAGCGAGCCTATTTCAACAACAACAAAGGCCAAAAAGACGAATCGCGGCCGCAAGAGGATGGGCGATAAGACAACATTAGCATCCTCCTCTTCCCCTTCGTCATCATCATTATCATCAGCTTCCAACCTACAGCAACAGCTCAACAAGCAACGCAAAAAGCCACGCCAGCAATTAAAATCGCGTAAAGATCAACATTCCATACCTTCCTTGTATCAAACATGCGTAGGACTATGGCCAAAGTCAAGCACGTTGGACGATCTTGCCTATGGTCGAGTCAAAGCCATGAGCGATTTGTTAAAGGTGAGACTATGTCAAGCTAAATTCAAAATGATGGCAAGACTCGATCAAGACAACGAACTGTTTTCCTTTTTGTCTGAAGAATATGTGCCACCCAGACCAATAGCTCGTCAACCAGTTCAACTGGTATCAAGAAAGAGACAAAACAAATCCACCATGTGTATTGTGGGTAACGGCAAAAACCTCTTTGCTCGCAACAACAAGTTCAACAAGCCTGATCAAGCAGCAGCAGCAGCAGCATTATCATCATCATCATCCACTGCACCTGCTATGCACGCCATGAATGAAGCATACGACGCAACCACGCTGAGTGATACTATGGCAACATCACCTCAAAGAACAAAGAATCAAAAGGAGCGCAAGAGAAAGACACCTAAATCTGCAACACCCAAACAAAAACGTGTTACAACACCAAAGAGAAGATCTGCTGCTGCTGATGTAGTACCTATTACTTTGTCAGATGGCTCCTCCTTTTACTTTTGTGAACCATGTAACAAAAAGTACAAGAATCGCAATGGTCTGGCCTATCATATGGAACGATGCAAATACACGGATAAATCAAAGCTGCCGTCCCATCAGCAGCCATCGCAACCACAGCAAGATCAAGACCCACAATCTCAACCAGATACTACTCCTCCAGTGATCTGCTGCCAACAACAACAACAGGTGGAACATGCGATCATGATTCAGTGCGATACATGTCATAGCCATCTCCATGCTGACTGCGTTGGTCTATCTGAAGATGCTCTAGAAGAGAGTTTTTACTGTCCCAACTGCAAAGCCAATCGATACCATGTATCTGAAGTGAGTCAAGTTGGAAAAGACCTATTGCAATGTCTATTGGAAGCGCAGGCTAGTGATCAAGATCAACAGCAAATGACTTTACCACAGGAACATTTCGATCAAATTCAAGAATTTTTCAATCATCAAACATCTTCTCAACAACAGGACACGCAAGAAGAAGATGAGCTGCTCAGTGTATTGACAACTCAAGGCGAAGAGCAATCCTCACAGCTTCACGTTTGGGATGATTTCAACGCTTCGTTTGACAAGAACAACAATACTGGAGAGCAGTGGAGCTTGCTGGATGATGATGAACCGTTTTCCAATTACGATACCGATATACCTAGTTCAGCATGGAACATGAGCGACATTGGCATGTTTGGTCAACCTCCTTCTCTATTATTCTCTGACAATACAGTCAACGATGATACAAACGCACCTCTAATGAGTGATTTGTCTGCTTCACTACCACTGAACGACATGCCTTCCACTGCCCCCATGGCTTGTGGTGGCCCTACTCCCTTGGCTGATGAATCCACCACTCCTTCTGGTATTTCGTCCAACGCCAATACACCTATACAAACCGCTGACGGTCTATGGTTTCAATTTGCCAATTTCGAAGATGATTATCAGTGTGAAAATTAAATGTATTTTTTCCTCGTTTACATATACACATCAATAAATGCCATGATCTTTATTGAAAGAGTGTTTCTTCATGTTTTCTTTTTGACTTTACAGTGCCGGGTTTTCCTTGAGCATCAGGGTGAACAGCTAGTTCGTGAGGGACCTTGGAGATGCTTGATTTTGCAAGCATTTGTCTAAGGTCGTACATCACATCAGCATCCTTGTTTGATAAGAACGTGATGGCCACACCAGAGTTACCAGCACGACCTGTACGACCAATACGATGGGTATAATCTATTACAGAAAAAAAAAAGAGAGAGAATGAGTACAGCTATTAACAGGCATTTGTACATGTACACACCTTCGATGGTTTTAGCCATATCATAGTTGATAACAAGAGATACGTTCTTTACATCGATACCACGACCTGCAACATCTGTAGCGACAAGCACACCAGCTGTGCCGTTCTTTAGCTGAGCCAGAGCCAGTTCTCTCTGTTCCTGAGATTTACCACCGTGAAGAGTCACTGCATGCTGACCTGAACGATTGATTGTCTTTGACAAGGTGTCAACACCACGTCTTTGATTGACAAAGATGATGATGGGTGGTGCAAACTTGCCAGAATTAAGAATCTCCATGAGACGGTTACTAATTAACAAAAGCATGTTAGTACGCATCCTTAAGCATGACACACATACAACATACGTCTTTTTGTTCTCATCATTGATCATTTCCACACGCTGTTCAACAGACTCTACTGCTTGACCTGCTTGACCAATCGTGACAACAGCCTCTCTACGCAAGTATTTTTTAGCCAGGCGTTCCACAGCAGGCGGCATGGTAGCTGAAAACATAGTCGTCTGTCTATACTTGTAGCCTTGAGGAGGCTCCACTTGCATCTCGTCGTCGTTTTCAGGCTTCATGTTGGTTACTGGTAATGCGTCCAAGATAAAGTTGACATCTGCCTCCATACCCATATCAATCATGCGATCTGCTTCATCCATAACCACATAGGTACACTGATTTAGTACCAGAATACGTCTGTCCAAGCAGTCCTTTAAACGACCTGGTGTCGCAATGATGATTTCTGCACCATTACGCAAATTGAATGATTGCTCCTCAATCGCATGACCACCCACAATAGAGACACAGGTGAAGCCTAGTGGCGTAGCAAATTTGATGGTCTCTTCTTCAATCTGTTGAGCCAATTCACGAGTAGGAGCCATGATGAGTGCGTAGGGGCCTTCAGCCATATTCTCTTCAGTGATCTTGGGCAAATCCGAGATATAGGTCAAGAGGGGGATCACAAAGGAGGCCGTCTTACCAGAACCAGTTTCTGCAATACCAATAATGTCTCTGTTTTGAATACCAATAGGAATTGCTTGTCTTTGAATAGGTGTAGGCTCTGTATATCCCACACTTTCAATGACCTGCAACATCTTTTCGGGCAAGCCTGATTCAGCCCAGGAACGAATAGGATGAGGAATGTTGCCACCTTTGGTTGAAATGTTGAAATCTTCCTTGAAAATACGCCAATCTCTCTCCTTCATTTGATCCAAAGGCTTCTCGGTCCAGTGACGCTCGTCCCACTTGGTCTTTGCTTCCTTCTTGATGGACATTTGTTTCAAGGCCATTGCTCTTTCGACCTCCTCTGTTGTTCTTCGTTCTTTCAAGAGTCGATCATAGAATGCAGACTGCTGCTTCTTTTGCTCCTTGCTATCAATGCCAGCCAAGTGTCCTCGACCAAACATTTGCGCATTGTGTTTGTTGGCATACAGCGGGTTGAAATCATACGACGTGTCTTCTCCAGCGTCCCAATCAAACACAAACTTACGCTCGTTCATTCTGCGAATCTTTCTCTTTTTACGTTCACCACCAAAGTATCTTTCTCGAATAGCCTGCTTTTCCTTCTCGGTCAATGCTGCGTCGCCGTCTTCCCCAAGTGCTACTGCTGCTGCGTCGTCGGCCATATCTCTTTTGTTATCACGACTTCTCTTGTTGTAATTGTAGTCACCACGTCTGTCTCTGTCTCTATCTCTGTCTCTGTCTCGACGATCATCGTAGCGAGATGAAGAGCGAGAAAAGTCTTGTGTTCTTCTATACTCATCCTCTGCTGCCAAGTCGAAATTCTCTCTTGCCTTTCTTTCCTCTTGCTGCTTTTTCCTTTGCGCTTCTACTTCTTGTTGGCGTTTCTCCATAGCCAACTTGGCACGCTCTTCCTTTGTCAAGAACTTGGGTTTCTCTGTCAGCTTTTTTTCTTCTTGTTTCTTTTGCAGCAGCTCTTCAATCGAGATGGGTACTCGTTTCTTGGCGGGTGTGGCAGAGGAGGGTTCTGCAGATGTCATTTTGATGTCTTCATCGATTACCGTACCCTTGTTATTGCTGCTTTTATCGTTTTCAGAGCGACGATCCTCTCCATAGCGTCTGCTATCGTCTCTGCTGGATCGGCTTTCTCTGTAATCGTCATAGCGTCTATTGTCACGTCTATCATAGTTTCTGTCAGTGCGACTGTATTTGTCGTCGCCTCTTCTCGAAGGTGGCGAGCCAGAGCGATTATATGAACTAGACATGTTTTGTTAATGCTACTGAAAGAGAAGCGAAACAATTTTTTTTATTTCCTGAGCTTGGATGTCATGCTTCCCAATTGAGTGGTGTGCCAGTAGCCACGGTGGGGATGGTTGATGTGCCGCAGTGCACAATAAGGTGGCCTATGTATTGTGTCATTGGGAGCAAAGATGGTACGAGATCAGATACTATTGTAGTTACAGCTATCTGCTCGAATCTCTTTAACACAGGGCCCAAATCATTGGATCTTTAATGTGAATCGCATAGTACTTTATCATGGCTAATTGGCAATTACCAGTGAATAGTGCAAGATACTGGTAACACCTTTACCTTACTACTAGCAGAAGAGCTCTCTGCAATTAGCGGCTTATCTATGCAGCTAATCTACCATTTAGTATAAACAAGAAAAACAGCATTAATTGGACAACATGTAGCAAAGATGACACATTACAAATCAAAGTTGTTTGTGAAACTTGTGTTATCATTTCATCTCTCATGTTACAGCATATGACTCGAGAATCAAATTGAGTTACATTCATCTATAAATTGAGCTCATCTTTCCCATGCAACCTGCTTCTCTTTAGTATACCCATCATGTCGGCAACAGAGACCATACAAATATCCGCCATAAAGACACTGGAGGAATCGCCGTCCTCCTCTAGTTCTGCATCCTCAAAGATCGACTTTTCAAGCACTCAAATCACCCGCGAACAACAACAACAACAACAACAACAAGAGGATCAAACCAGTCGTCTTCAAAGATTCAAAAAGACAGCTTACGCTTTGTTTGTTCGATATTGGTTTTTGCTTGGATTAGGCATCGTCATTGGACTAGCCTGGGCATTCCCTCAAGTGGGCAAAGCCAACGGAGACATTCAGGCACAATACACGGTAAAATGGGGAGCAGTTATCGTTATTTTCTTGCTGTCAGGTCTCGGTCTAGAAGTAAGCGTCATGCTAAGAACCATTCTTCGATGGAGGCTCCACTTGATAGTACAAGTCATCAATTTCATCCTGCTGCCATTCATCATGTACGGCATTGTGCGATTCTTTATATCTGTCCATGCGGATCTGGACATGACGGTTTACAAGGGCTGGATGATTGCGCTGTCGACAAGCACAACTGTCTCTTCGAATGCCATCATGACTCGAAATGCAAACGGAAATGATGGTGCAGGTATACAGAACATGGATCAAAAAAAGCCGCTTTCGACCAATGACTGATATATATAACATGCATACAGCGCTCTTTAATGCTGCGTTGGGCAATGTACTGGGTATCTTCGTATCGCCTGCATTGATGACGGCGTTTCAGAATGATCCCATTGTCTTTGAGCCAGGCACTGATCGAGGCAATCCAGATTATTTGAGTGTGCTCAAGACATTAGGTAGCACAGTATTAGCTCCCTTGGTGGTAGGACAGATCATACGCTACCTATTTTCCGCACGGGTAAAGTATTTAGCAGCAAAATGCAAGTTCTCCATCATCAACAGCTTGGCTCTGCTATGTCTTGTGTGGTCTGTCTTTTGCGATGGCGTGGCGAGTGATGCGTTTACTAAGATGACGGGTGTTGACATTGTTGCCATCATTTTTGTGGACATATTCATGTATTTGTTTGGCTGTGCTGCTTGTTTGTTTGTAGCAAGGCTGCCATGGCCTACTCGCTATGTGAATGAACCTAAATGGGTGGCAAAATGGAGATTCTCGAGAAAGGACGCTGTAGCCATCATGGTAGGTTTTATTTTACATCAATAATAGCATCTGCTTCAACGTATTTCATGCCAGTACTGTGGTGCCACTAAAACTGTGTCCATGGGTATTCCCCTGATCAATGTGCTTTATTCGGATAGTAGCTATGGCGTTGTTGGTGTTCTATCCCTCCCGCTTTTGATGTATCATATTTGCCAGTAAGTGCCTCTCATCATAAAATGCGTTGCATGGAGCAGATGCCTGATGCTATTTGCATGACAGGCTCTTTATTGGCAACTTTCAGGTGCCCATGCTGAAGAAATGGATTGAGAATGATCCAGTCGAGGATGATATCAGTGACAATACAGAAGTCTTGCCTAGAGAGTCTACAGAATCCATTCATTTATCAAATATGAGAAGAAGAGCAAACTAAATAAACACAAGCTGCTCTACATAGGCTATCTCACTTTCTGTGCTGGCTTTTTTGTTGGGTGGAAGAAAAATGGGCTTATCCTTTGAGGCATCTTTCTTTTAGCGAGCGTGTTGAGCTATATATTTACATTTCAATAAAGCTATTGATTTAATCACACTACATAGAGTTGATTGCAATACAATCTGTCAATAAACTGATGTTGACTTATATATCCTTTCTTACTATTGGCAAAATGTACAGAGCACCCCCCCCCCCTTTTCCTTACACAGCACCCCTTTTTGTAGCTATAAACACCTCGCCGTCCAGTTTTCTTAGCGACCACCCTCTTTTCACACTCATGGATACACCATTATACTAAGTACGCTACTTATTGATCAAAATGTAAATCAAAACACATTGGAGTGCGCTTATGTACAGCTCACATCATAACTTACATGCTGATGTAAAAATAGAGACACAGATGTTTGGTATTCGAGAGAAATAGAGATTCCCAATTGCAACTTTGCGATTACTATAGGTAGCAAAAAGGGGTGCTGCGTAAGGAAAAGGGGGTGCTCTGTACAGAATCCCTTCTTATTTGTTCAGATTGCGCAACTAGCATTACCCTACATTTAAGGGGTAGATGGTGGCTTGAGAAAAAGGCTTGAAACAAATAGCTCAAGTGCCAGGTCTTTTGTGTTTTCTTTAAATTAATTCACCATGAAACTAAAAAATAGAAAAAAGCGTGTCTTTGGCAATGTCAAGAAAGAGGAACAGAAAGCTGATACTGCTCTTAACAGCACATCTTCTTTTACAGTCGATGAGTCAAGCACTTGCGATATCGGCATCAAGCAAGAAGATACAGAAAACGATACTAGCTTTTTAAAGCAGAGTGGTAAGGTAACTGGTTGTCTATTACGAATTTACTCTAAACACATCATCCACAGACAGATTTGGTAAAGAAGGCTATTACTACCAATGTGATATATGCAAGCAGAGAATGCCAAATGCCATCTCAGTGTTACAACATCGCAAGCTAATACATAACGTCAAGCGTACGTGCCCTTCAAAGGTCAAAGATATCAACACGGAACCAGATATACATGATCCCAATTTCTACTGCAAGTCATGTAAAGTAAACTACAACGATAGAAAAGGATATAGAAAACACCTGAAAGCTGCTCATTACATGGTTCTAAAGCCAATATATTCGCGTAAAATATGGCAAAATACCATTGTTCCTGATCTTGATGATCCCAATCTATATTGCAGAGCGTGTAATCACACATACTCTGACAAAGCAACCTACAAGCGCCACTGTCGGTATACGCACGGAATCACGTCTGTCAAAATTCCCACCACAAGAGCCAAGCCAGATGGTATAATGGATACTTATTGCAAGCACTGCGATATACGCTTAGCAAGCAAGGCATCGTATAAGAAGCATCTTTTTGCTATTCACAATGTGGATTGGAGATTGATTCAACAAAAGCTAGAAAATACTGTACCAAACGTTGACGACCCCAACTTTTATTGCTGCGCATGTGAGAAAAAACTGTCAAACAAATGCAATTTCAGCATGCATTTAATGCTGATACACTCCATCTATCAATCGGCACCCCAGAAGACCGGCCTGGAACCAGATATAAACGATCCCAACAATAACTGCCGTACTTGTCAAAGGAATTACAGCTCTAAAAGCAAGTATCGAAGGCATCTCTATCTTGTACATCAGATAGCTCTGCCATCTTTGAAAGACAATCTCGACTCTGGAAAGCTCCCTGACCCAAACGATCCTCAGAATTACTGCAATGTGTGTAAGAAATCTTTGAAAACACGAAAAGGGTATCGAGTCCACTGCAGGAATGTCCATTACATGGTATTAGGTCATTACAGTATATCCAACCCAAATGCAATAATTGACATCAATCACCCCAAACTGTACTGTGCACAATGCGAACGCTCTTTCTCCGATCAAACATGCTTCAGAGCGCACTTGAGAACTGTTCATAATATCTGATTAGCTTCCAGTATTCAAAGTCTAGCGTCACCGATAAATAATAAAGTTATAGTCTTAATATCAGTATACGACACTATCAAAGAGTGCGCCAAAATCTCCCTGAATCGATTTGTAACTGCACATATAACTCTTTTACGATGCTCCAGGTTTGCATTAATGGGAACCCTGTATGTACGGGCAGATCGCATATTTATATTACTTCTTTCTACTCAATAAATGCTAAATCACAGCCAAAATTGGATGTATTTGAGCAGTGATTTCTCGAGCTAGAAGCTGTTTTAGACTTCGAGAATAGCATCAGACAATTGCTCTTGACTAGCAGCTACTTGCTGACGCATTTTCTCAATTTTTCTGGTCCCAAAAAAAGCATCGATGAAAACCACTCCAAAGCATGAGGTACCCCTTTACAGAAACATCAATAATCAGTTTATTGCGTTTTTGACACCAAAAATGAAGACTTTTGCTATGGCGTATATAATATCAAATGGATTCTAGTGATCTAGGGCAACATGTGAAACTACTTTTGTGAGACGTTGATATGCGATATCTCGACATTTCGGCAATAAACGACTTTTTATATTTCTGGAGATTACTTGGTATACGCATTCAGAAAGCCTACTGTAATTAGCACCATTAGATGCGTCGTCAAAAGTTGTCTTTAAATGTGTTAGGAGGTAGGGTGCTCAGATCACAACTCATATAGTCGAATTCGGCAAAAACAGCAAAAGGAAACATTTTTAGCCATAAATGGAGACAATTTTTTCTACTACAAAAAAATAGAACATATATATTTCAAACCCAGTTGTTACTACACTACTGCTGCAAAATGTCCTTCTTAATGAAAACAATCGATGTTTCCAACGGCTAGTCCTGCACGGATGCTACATATTGCTTTTTATATACAAGAAACTGTGTATGCAACGCTAGAAAGACACTGTCAGTATCTCCACATGATCATCATTGGCTCAATGGATTGCCTGAAATTGCAGCCGTTTCCTGATTGATAGTTGTCGAGCTTATAAAGGAGGTTCCTTCAGTCATCAGAGTATGCTACTGACTAACTATTGGCTGCACACTATGTTTAAATATTGAATGACTCTGCACAAACCAATAATGCAAAGCTTGACAATAGTATATGGCGCAACATTTTCTTGCTGGAATAAAATTGTGTGAGTAGTCAGTGATTTTGCTCAAGTCAAGGCAGCAAGTAATCTTCGATTGTACAAATAGCAATACTCTACATTTAAGGGGTATATGGTGGCTTGAAAAAAGGCTCAAATTAAACAGCATCAATCGTTGTGGTGCCAGGTCTTTCGTATTTTCTTAAAATTACTTCACCATGAAACTAAGAGACAGACAAAAGCGTGTCTTAGGCGATGTTAAACAAGAAGACAACAAAGCTGGCCTCACTCTTATCAATACGTCTGCTTCTACAGTCAATGTGCCAAGTAGTTGGAATCGAGACATCAAACAAGAAGATACAAAGAATGACAATAACTTGCTACAGCAGGATGGTAAGGTAACTGGTTGCCTATTACGAATTTACTCTAAACACATCATCCACAGACAGATTTGGTAAAGAAGACTATTACTACCAATGTGATATATGCAAGCAGAGAATGCCAACTGTCATCTCAGTGATACAACATCGCAAGCTAATACATAACGTCAAACGTACAAACCCTTCAAAGATCAAAGATATCAACACGGGACCTGATGTACATGACCCCAATTTTCACTGCAAGCCATGTAAAGTAGACTATATCGGTAGAAACCAATACAGACAACACCTGAGAGCTACTCATTACATGGTTCTAAAGCCAATGCCAAAGTACAGATTACTGCAAAGTACTATTGCCCCCGATCCTGATGATCCCAATCTATATTGCAGAGCATGTGATTACACATACGCTGACAAAGCAACCTACAAGCGCCACTGTCGGTATACGCACGGAATCACGTCTGTCAAAATTCGCACCAGAAGAGCCAAGCCAGATGGTATAATGGATACTTATTGCAAGCCTTGTAATATGCGCTTATCAAGCAAGCAAAATTATAAAAGCCATCTTTTTGTTATTCACCATGTGGATTGGAGATTAATTCAACAAAAGCCGAAAAATATAGCACCAAACGTTGACGATCCCAACTTTTATTGTTGCGCTTGTGAGACGAAACTGCCAAACAAATCTTCCTTTACAATCCATTTAATGACAGTGCATGCTATATATCTATCAGCACCCAAGAAGACCAGCCTGGAACCAGATATAAACGATCCCAACAATAACTGCTGTGCTTGTCAAAAGAGTTACAGTTGTAGAAACGATTATCGAAGACATCTTCGTTATGTACATCTTCTAGATTTACCACCTTTGAGAGGCAATGTCAACCTTAAAAGCTTCCCAAACCCAAACGATCCTCACCTTTACTGTAGTGTTTGCAAGAAATCTTGTATGACGCGAAGATTATATCGAATCCACTGCAGGAATATCCATTACATGGTATTAGGTCATTCTAGAATAACCAACCCAAACGCAATGATTGACATCAATCACCCTGAATTTCACTGTGCACAATGCGAACGCTCTTACTGCAGTAAAGCATACTTCAGAAGGCACTTGAGAACTGTTCATAATATCTGATTAGCTTCCAGTATTCAAAGTCTAGCGTCACCGATAAATAATAAAGTTATAGTCTTAATCTCAGTATACGACACTATCAAAGAGTGCGTTAAAATTCCCCTGATTCGATTTGTAATTGCGGATACAGTATAACCCTTCCACGATGCTCCAGGTTTGCATTAATGGGAACCCTGTATGTAAGGGTAGATTGCATATTTATATTACTTCTTTCTACTCAATATCATGCTAAAACATAGCCAAAGAGTGATGCATTTGATGAGTGGTTTCTCAAGTTAGAAGCTTTCTTAGTCCGTCAAAATAGCACCAAGCAATTGAGTTCAACTAGCTGTTACTTGCTAATGTCTTTTCTCAATTTTTTGAAACCAAAAGAAACATGGATGAAAACCAATTCAAGTCCTGAGATATCCCTTTACTGAAACGTCATAAATCAGTTTATCCCCAAAAGTGAAGACTTTTGCTATGGCGTATATAAGATCAGATGGATTCTAGTGATCCAGGGCAACATGTGAAACCACTTTTGTTATACCTTTGTATGAAATATCTCGGGATTTCGGCGAGTATTCATGTTTTATATTTCTGGAGATTGCTTAGTATTCTTGGTCGAAAAGTTGAATATAATTAGCGTCATTAGTTGTCTCGTAAGAAGCTACTTCTAAATGTATTAGGAACTAGGGAACGGGGATTTCAACTTGTATGACTAAATACGGCAAAAGCGTCAAAGACATTTGATTTCGGTCATTTTTTGTCCATTTTGCTTCAGACGAAACAAAGCATCCAAGCTCAGATATCATTATTGTTGTAATATGCCTTCCTCATGGACTCAGTTGATGTTTTTAGTAGCTAATTTTGCACGGATGCTATGTGGTGCCAATTATATATAATGAATACTGTATATGAAACAGTTGAGACACTGCAAGTAGTAGTTAATAGATGGTTAGTTGTGTACAAAGTAATGATGGATAGTGCAAAAAGGAACTTTACACAGTTGCCTGCGATTCTACAGAGTAAAATATTCTATCTGTCTGATAAGCTCTCCAATATATTCATTAAATAATTACTTTTGACCATAAAAACTACGATTCCCTTTTTTTATATATTATAGCATACCCTAGGTCCAAATCGCTCCATGCTGCTGTTCTTGAATCTGAATTGAGTTGACCGCGTTGTTGATGCTTTCATATCGATGATACAAATTGAAAATTCACCTTGCCTGAGCGTTTGTCAGCATTATAGTACGTGTATTACATCAAACGTAACAAACATAAATCGTGCACAAATATCCATTCGGATCAGGATTGACTACATGCATAAATACGTTAATTATACCAAATTAATCGATACGTCTTGAGGGCAATGCAGGAAAAATCGTGTAAACAGGGTGCGCAAGGCATTGTAACGACGTTGTAGATTTAGATTTTGAGGGTTGTGATTCAGTAGCACAACAAAGTCTGTTTAGGCATTATACAAAGTGACATCATAAAATGTAATAAACAATATGATGATGGGTAGACTTCAAAAAACGTGGATTTAGTATTGTAAACAAAAGCGCATCATCTATTACATTGAAACATTTAGTGCCTGATACACACATGATGTGGCGATTACTAAATAATGTACAGTGCTCTACCCCGGAGTTGAAGGACTTTTTCTCCAGTTTTGTTGGTGTAATGCAACTAAATGATTAAAGTTATAAATTTCTTCATGTCCGTAGCATTGACTTTTACGAGCATAAAAACTACACTCTGATGTCTCGTAAGATCAGGCGTACTTTATAACAGAAGGTGGCATCATGAGAGGTCTGAGTAAAATCCCTTTAAACTCTATCTGTATTCGAAAATCAAGAATGCTGAAAAAGCTATAATAATGGCGAGCTATATTCACATTAAAGAGAGTTCTTCAAAGAGTTAATCTACTCGTACGACTGTGTATTACTTGAGAACAGCTTCCAAAATACCTATACTTTTTGTGATGAAAGGTTCTTCCTGACTAAATTGACACTATAATGTACACATCTTGACAGCTTGTCTAAAAGGCTGATATTCTCAGCTGACAGTCTATCTTTTTTGGCTGTAAAAAGTCCACATCATTGAAAAGTCTTATTCTAGTATAGATATTCAAACTAAAAAGGATCTTCATTCTAATGCTAATTTGGTAGCATCGATTGGTAAAAGAGCTCCATGTTTCTTTCAACCTCGTTGACTGTGAGAAAAATGAATTTAAAACAAGTAATTAGTTCACCCATTTAAAGCTCTTTGTGGGGGAGATGGCTAGACCAGAACTGGATTTCCGGGGATAGCCGAGGAAGTGAAATATAAAGTTCGTGAGAAGATCTAATTTTTTACAAATGCAATGTTAAAGAGAAAGGCTGCAGTAAGAGCTGCGGGATGATGTCTATGGGGATATTATATTGATTGCTAGACAACAGCTGATTCAGATTTGAGGCAGGAAGCAAGTGGGATGTGCAATCTATCAGCAGTAAAGCAAGAGGGCAAATTGTATACCCCATTATTGTTACTAGCAGAGAGATTGGCCCACATCTCGATAATACCACGTCATGTTATTTGACTATAAGGCTGTGCTATGCCAAGATGATGCTGGTGTACATAGCCACGATTTTAATGCACTAAATGTTGATAAAGTTTGTCTGATAACACATATCTGCAGCGTCTTATCCAAGATTAGGGAATGCAAGATGATAAAGGCATTCTACAGATGTGATGGCATTGTTTAATAGCATTAACGATATGGTTTTGTCCGATTGCCCGGGATTTCAAGACCAAATTCACATAATGAAATTTGCAGTTTGAGCAGCCTCTTCAGTACACACACTCACACACACATATGCACGGCAAGGAAAATTCTTTTTTCATATAACTTTGCATCTGAAATACTCGTTTGGGCAACAACTGTAGGTACTGCAGCCGTACTGTACTAAATATAAATCTTGGCCAAGTATGGAGATTAGGTTGTGAGACATTTTATCAATCAGACTTATTTGATAAGATTCAGTCATTTGAGCGATACTATCTCAGTTACAAAACATTTAAAATTCAATCACTAAACTTGATGTGTGTAACAAATCGCCAATGGTTGAAAAACTAACTAAAGACCGGATGAATGAGTGAATTTGGGAGTGATGTATCAAGCAACCGGAATTTAACTGCATACTGGAACATGTATATAAAAGTGCACATCCGGTGCTGCTTTTTTTTTTTTTTTTTTTTTTTTTTGGCCAGCAGTAATTCAGATCACATCCAAGGGCGAGTTGCCTCGAATGTACCAAAAAGGCTAGATTATAACTTCCGTGTTTGTTCAGAGATGATATGATCGTATAGGTGCAACAACCCTCTTTTACCAAGATTTCCATACAGTTAATAAAGAGTGCATTCATCTCAATGATTGGCTGTATCAATGCAATAGATCACATGTACACGGTTCTTCCCGTACATGTATGTAAAATTGGATATTGCAATTGGATCGGCTATCATACTTTGTATGAGCGATGGATACCATAAGAGGATAATTTCATGAAATGATTTATACTTTTGAAGCATTTAAATGTATATCGGAACTCTATCGCTCAAATCATGTAGAAACGAGTGTATATTCCCGTAATTTGGCGGTATTTTGTATGTACAAAAGAGATTGAAAAGAGCAATGATGATGGGTCCCTGTTTTTTTTTGTCGTGAGAAAAGAGCATAGTGTGGGTTCTTGTGAGCGAATATGTACAAACAATGTAATTTATTCAGATTATTTTAGCACAGATTCTGTCATACCATTTTTCCCGCCGCAGACAGACAGACCCACAGTGAGAAGATAACAGGTTTCACCAACGTGTGATACCGTAAGATCTGGTTTTTTAAATTATCATTATCTCATATTTTGATTACGGAAAAAGCTAATCTACATTTCTTGTAGAAATTTGATGTTTTCTGAAAATTATTCCTTTTTTGCGTGAGAAAAATATCTTTGAACATGGATGTGAATGATACATTTTTTTTTTCTTTATCCATGGCATATCGAAACAAGAAGCATGAAACCGGAGTTGACAAGCAAAAGAAAAAAAAAAAAAAAAGTGGAACCATTAGTATCTATTTGGTAAAAAGTGCATTTGGAGGTCATAGGCCAAAAAACTAAACAGTCGAGCGGTATTTGGTATCAACACCTTACCCCTCCCTTTTGTTGAACCAACCATACTTCCTTTTGTCTGCGGGGCTTTTAGCTGTATAATCCACTTATCTCTTTTAGAGTTTCAAGTATTACAAACAACCATTTAGAATTTTTTCCTTCAATTTGTTTTTTTTGTATAAATAGAGGTCTTTTTTTCTATCCATTCCTTCTCTTCTTCTCTTCATTCTATTCTTCAATTAATAAAAAAGTAGATCTTTTTTTCTTTTTTCATACATCAAATGCCAATTGATTCATCTTATCCGCCTTCAGTCGCCTCTGAAAAAGTCAAGGTTGAAGAAACCGTCATTGACAATTACGTTGAGGAAGATCGTGCCTCAAGCATTGTTAATGAATTTGGCCATGGAAATGGTACTTTCATGACCGCCTACTTTAACGTTGTTTGTGTTGTCGCTGGTACTGGTACTTTAGGTCTTCCAAAGGTAAGCTTTTTTTTTTTTATGATCTAGATCATACTCTCAATTCAAAATCTAACCGAACATTTTACCAAATTTAGGCTTTTGCTGAAGGTGGTTGGTTAGGTATCCTCATTCTGATTCTTGCTTATTTCATGGCAATGTACAGTGCTGTCGTCCTCATCCGTTGTTTATACTACAAACCTGGACATCGTCTTCATGACTACAAAGCCATTGGTACAGCTGCATTTGGCTGGGTCGGTTATCTGGTTGCTTCTTGTCTTCATTTGCTCAACTTGTTTGGTTGTCCTGCTCTTTACCTTGTGTTGGCTAGTAACAACATGGTCGCTTTATTGAAAGGAACAGCCGGCGCTGCTTTGGACTATAAGATTTGGGCCATCATCTGGGGTGTCTTTTTGCTCTTGCCCTCTGTCATTATGAGAACTCTTAAAGAAGTTACTGTCATTGCTGCTATTGGTGCTGTTTGTACCATGATGGCTGTCTTTGTCATTCTTATCCAAGGCCCTATGCTCCGTAATGCCAACCCTCAAATTGTTGTCGAACACGACTCTGTCATCTGGGAAGGTTTCCCTGTCGCCCTTTCTACCATCGCCTTCTCATTCGGTGGCAACAATACTTATCCTCACGTTGAACATGCATTGAAGAAGCCTCATCAATGGAAGTATGCTGCTATTGCTGGTCTCTCCACCTGTACCGCCCTCTACTTTTTAACTGCTGTTCCTGGCTATTGGTCATTTGGTAGAGAAACTGCTAGTCCTATTTACAACTCTTTGCCTAGTGGAAGCACTGGTCAAGTTCTCTCCATGATTGTCATGACCATTCACGTTATTTTCGCCATTCCCATTTACACCACTTCTTTCTCTCTTGAATTTGAACAATGGACTGGTGTCACCGATGAACGCTTTGGTAGATTTGGATGCTGGTGTCTCCGTGGCGTCATTCGTACTGGTACCATGGTTATCCTCGTTATTCTCGCTGCTTTCATTCCCTTCTTTGATGACTTCATGGGCTTAATTGGTGCTCTTGCCAACTGTGGTCTTGTATTCCTCTTGCCCATCTTGTGTTATCTTAAATTGACTGGTGTCCGCAACAAGCCTTGGTATGAACTCGCCTTCTGTGCTTTGACCCTCTTCTTGGGTATCGTTGGTTGTGTCTTTGGTACAATTGACTCTATCAAGGCTTTGATCAAAGACTTCCAAGCTTAAATTTACTCGACATCTACTCTATACTATACCTCTATAATCTTTTTCACTCAACATTTGTATCAATTATTATCTTTTTCTGTATTCTTCTTATCCCCATATTGTATATAGCTATCTTTTTCTCTCTTTTTGAAATAGAAAATACGAATATTTTATAAATAAACATGTATTCTAGATGATTTACATAATATTTATCGCTTCATTAGACAATGATCTGACATTTGTTTGTTTATTCCATGCAGAAAATTGTAATTCTTCTAAAAGAGGAAGCAGCCATCAGGGCCACTACTAATTACATACGAAAATATTGGATCGAAGTAGGTACTCCACAATTCAGTTTTGCTCAGTTGCAGTGGTGATGGACATAAAATCGCTTCAACGAAAGCAAAGATTGGCGTTCGTGGTCTCTATTTCAGCAGTGCTCGCCCATTCTTTCGATAGATTTGATGTGAGGAAGCATTTGAGCCTTTTCCATAATGCTACTAACAGCGTTTTGGTATTTGCAAAATATATGGTTCGTCATTTATCTGGTTTTTTTGTGTGGGTAATATTAAGATTTTATTGGGAAAAAAGGCTTAAAAGCATCACGTACGAGACAAGTGTGCGTGGACAACGTGATTTGCAAAATGTATACTATTAGAAACTAATTGCTACGTAACAAAGGGAAACGTCGCCGCCGTTGTTCTCTATTTCATCGTTGTCCTCACTCTCATCATCCGTTTTATCGCATTCATATAAGCTGTTATCCTTATCTGAGCATTGCTTTTTGTCTAGATAAAAATCGTCGATTTGGACCACGCCTGCTCGCAATGCACATGTAACTATTCCCTAGGAGTATATGGGGTGCTTGTTAAAGCATCTCTGGATGGGACTCTGTATGTAAAAGCAGGTAGCGTCCATAATTCTCTAATACCAAACATCTGTGTCTCTATTTTTACATCAGCATGCAAGTTATGTTGTGAGCTGTACATAGGCACACTCAGATGTGTTTTGATTTGTATTTTGATTAGCCAGTAGTGTATTTAGTATAATGGTATGCCCATGAGTGTGAAAAGAGGGTGGTCGCTAAGAAAATTGGACGGTGAGGTATTTATAGCTACAAAAAGAGGTGCTGTGTAAGCAAAAGGGGGTGCTCTGTACATTTTGCCTTGATTCATCATTATTGATCTTCATTATAAAAGTTGGACTCGGGGAAGTATTCTCTTATTAATTTTTCTTTTCCTCTCAAATGTTGGTATAACAAAAGCCAACAACTCATCTACCATTTTCGATCACTCAAAAGTTCAAACCCCCAAGGTAATTATCAAAGCTCTTTTTCGCACGTTCATGGCGTCCAGAAGTAACAAACTGGTAATTGCATCTTAAAGTAATGCAATTAGCAGTACCCGTCTAATTGTGTTGTCGATTCTCCAAGCTCTAATGGTTCTACTCCTGCTACCAACCCTGGCTCTCCAACTGTCACTGCCACATCTTGTGGCATAAATGAACCGATAAGCCTTTCCAGTTTGATACTGCACAAAATACATAATCACCTGGCCAACCTCAGGAAGAGCTTTATTAACGAGGAACAATTGAATAACGACTCATATGCTTTCAAATATGTCAACGTCAGCCGTCTATTCAGCAAATACTAAAATGTCGTTAGCAACATTACTGAAAGACACAACTGCCTTCCTATCGAATCCTATGTGCACGAACTGGCGTCATTAAATCGTATATTCTTTCTTTGTGAAAACCAATATAGTGAAATTGCCCAAAAAAGACTCTACAAGTGCCAATCTCTGCTTTCCATTGGACGTTTTTATGACTATCACCACTGCCATTATACTACCAACCTTAGTTTAGAAAAGAGAGCAAGGGAAATGGTAACTCTTGACGTATTTACTCTGGCTACAAGAATGGACTATATGGACCAAAGCGGCTACTAGTGGGCACTGTCAATCTCTAAGTTGAGTACAAAGGCAGATAAAGGTCTATAAAAAGAACCCTACTTGTGGTTTGAATCAAGGATCAACAGACTACCCAACACACTACTCAATGATTACGAACGACTGAGTGGAATCAAGCCGTGGAGTACTTACTTTGATTTCATGCTCTCATATTTGATGAATGATTCTGAACGACTTATCCATCTCAGTCTGCGAAGTGCATGCTAAACAAAGGAGCAAGTTCAAAAAGTATACAAAATTAAGTCGAACCAAAGCAAAAATAGTATGAATGAATTAGCAGAGCTTTTAACATCCAAATTGCGTCTAATTTGTGTATCTCCCTCAATCAAGATGAGAATCTTTGGCCCATCTTGGTAAAGCATATATTAAAGCCAAATATATCGACTTTTAGACACTCAATAAATACAAGAAATCATCAATATATAGCCAAAAGCTAACATGCTATGGGCACAAGCTTTAATGTGTATTCCAATTCAATCGATAGAGCTGAAGCTTTCTAAAGGGTAAACAACACCAATGAAGAGCAACAACAGAGGGCAATCTCCATTGTCCCCTGATGTACATTGAGGTTATAACAGTAGCTTTATCCTTTGTAATTCTAGACTTGTGCTCTACATTACACCTTGAGATGAGTGTGGATGGTTGTTTATTGAACAAGTAAATAAGTTATTAATAAATAAATGATAATAGATATGTTGGGCAAGCAATATCAAATATGCTTTATCCTGATTTAGTGTCTCTTGCTGCTGCGGTAACATGGGGTGTCAGGCGAAAGCATAGGAATGGTATCATTCTTGAGAGTGAAGGCTTTCCAATAGTCAGGAATCTTGAGGTTACGGAGATGAGCAGGAATCTGATCAGCCAAATCATCACTTGTGTGCTCCATGATTTTCTATAATGATAGAACGGTTAATTACAATCAATGGCATACCAATATCAACGTACTTGAGGAATCTTGCCGCCGTGCTTGCTGTAGACGCCGTTTTCATAGTTTTGACGCCAGAGTAAAGGAATACGTTGCTCATGCTCTGAACCAGGAATAAGAGGCTCGGTGACATAGCAGTTCTTGCGATCAACCAAAGCTTCATTGGGATCCAAGTTTCCAAGACTAATAATATTGGGATCCAAACCTTCAGAGGCGCCAAACTTATTTTCAGAGAGAACAATGTGCCAGCCCCAAGGAGAAATGGGGACGCTGGCGTTCCAGATTGGAGGACGGATAGTGTAGTTCAAGCGAGCAGTGTAAAAGTCAAAGAAAGTAATACCTTCATAAAGCCAACCAGACAATTCTTCTTGGACAGGAGCAATTTCAGGGCTAAGGAAGCGGTAAAGAAAATTGTTGTGAACCACCATGTTGCTCACTTGCATGAAATCAGCGTGGACAGCGGCGTACATCATGACACCGGCATTTGCAAAATAGTTGGACATGATATAGCCATCGACCTACGGTAGACAAGAACATGAGTCTATCAAAACTGTATTGTTGCGTCATAAACTTACAGCAGATGTCAATCGAATGGCACCACCCATGTCAGCAATCTTCCAGCCAGCAATAAAGTTTTGATAAATGTAGGTTTGGTTAGATCCAACTACGCTAATACCGTGATCTTGCGCGATATCATGAGTGTCTGGGAATGTTGCATTCTGGAAGATGCCATGTTTAGTAAACAAATATTGCGTATCTACGAAAACGTACCATGATGTTTTCTTTGATGGTGATGTCTTTTGAAAAGTACATTTGAAGACCAGAGGCCAAGTAACCTTGCTCATCTGCAAGATCACGACCAAGGCACTCATGGATGAATTTGAGATCTTGAAGCGGCTTCTTCAATTGTGCGTCTACAACAGGCTCCAAAACGTCCATCTTTCTCAAGTCCATACCGAAAATATTGTTGGAGACAACACTGTTCTTTTGGGTTTGTAGCAATATACCAGCGTTTGTATCATTGTAACTTGGGATCATTTCTGTAGCTTGGTGCAAATGATCACGCAAAAAGATATTGCCGTCTAACCCGAGCCTTGTTAGTATATATGCATGGCCACCTGTACATCCACATACCGACGTAGAGTCTTTGGCCGTACTGAGCAATAACAGAGCCACGACCGCCGTTGAAAAACAAGTTACCCAAAATTGCAGTTTCATCTTCATTCTTATTCTCGTCAACCACAATGTTTACATTTTCAAACACAATGTTTTGAATGGCCCAAGCCTGGTTATCCTGGTAAACTGTAAATCATGTGAGTATTTTTGCTTCGTAATTGGTCAGGTACAGGATTTACCTTCAATAGATGCGGTGCTATTCTTGCTCTTGGCGGTGAGAATGGTGGGCTCATTCAAGCTACCCTTCAGGGAAACACCCTTCTTCAAGACAATTGGCTTCTCTGGATCAAGTTCAAAGAGACCAGAGTCGAGGTACACAACAGGCTTTCTATGTGCGTTGTAAATACAAGAGCAATGGAATATGCAAGCATAGACTCACTCTAAGCGGCTGGCTTCATCAATCATGTCCTGGAGTGTGAATGAATAGTCCAAAGCACTTTCATACATCTTTGTCTGTTCCAATGAACACTCCAATTTAGCCTGAACAGAGGCAGACAGCACCAGTAAGGCAGTAGAGTATACGATACTAGAGAATTTCATGTTTTCAATAGAGATTGAAGAAGAACTTGCTTTAAAATTTACATCTTATTTATACTGACTGATGTTGTTTACTTTAATTTTGATCCTTACGAGCAATCAAATATGTGTTGGATGTTGAGGTCTGTTTTGAAACAGCAATTGACATCATATTTTGATTGGTTAGTTTAAGAGTTGATTCTCTTCTATTCCTAAAGAGCACACACACACACACACACACACAAAAAGAATTTTTCTTTTTCTCTCTCGAATACAACTATAACATGGCTTCCTCTACAACACAATATTTGATACCGAAAGATCCACCCTCATATGAATCATTATATCAAAGCATACCATCACAATCATCCTATTCGGTAGAGCAGCAACAACCACAGAGTCAATCAGCAAAGATCTCATATGCTGTAAAGAGATACATCCGTCGACATTCACCCTTTTTGCAAACAACAACTGCTGCCATTTTTGTTGCTGCCACTGTTTCAGCGACTGTCATGCTGTTGCTATGGCAACTGCAAAACTTGGCCTCGCCTCAAGATCCAGATGGTCCATGGTTTGACCCTGAAGAATACTCAACTTCTTGATCAGTCTTGCAAAAAGAAAGAAAAGAAAAATACCCACATCAGCTCCTCCTTCATCATCTTTTTTTTATATATATATATGTATATCTCATTTCAAAATTCCAGTTAATAAAAGATTTCTTTCCACATTTGTATCATATGCATCTAATAGTGCTGCAGAACAGAACAACAGTGCAATTTACGTCAACCTTAAATCTTGTTACTCGCTGGCATTCAATCCAGAATTTAGCATAACAAAGGGGGGCTCCGTTAAGTTGGAAATAGACATGGTGTAGATTTCTTTTTTTTTTCCTTGCCATTTTTTTTACCATACATCCACCACAGATTAAACAGTTTGAAATGTCATATGAATATACCAGTGTATCATTTGGTGATGAGGAGGAAGATGAGTTTTACGACAAAACTGTAAGTGAAATGCAATGCTTGTCGTACTTGAAGCTGTTGGCGCGTCGAGCTAATTGAACAATCAATAGCAAGAGTACAGCCTTAAAGAACTCACCATCTATGCTATCGATTGCAGACCTAGTATGCTGGAACCTGATCATAACGGAGATATACCCATAATAGTCACTCTCCAGAGCATTCGATCCAAAGTAATAGATAGAATCGACTCCAGACCTAATGATCAAGTGGGCATCATCCTGTTTGGCACAGTAAGACGTTTTCTTGCAAGATAAGAAGACTATACTAAAAAGCACCTTTCCGTAGACCGAGAAGAACAATTTGCAGGACAAGGGCCATATTTACATTTTGCAACAAATAGATCTTATCGATGCACCTCGCATTAAAGAACTGGATCTTTTGATAAACAGTAAGCGGCATCACCTGATGGCAATGACAGGTCACTCAACTTATCATACTTGCATAGATGTCCATTTGATAAAAGACAGATACGGTTCCTCTGACGCAGAGTTTCCTTTCAGCGATCTTTTATGGGTGTGCTCAGACATCATTGCCAAGTAAATGCTGCATCGCCTACAAGGATACTCAACGACTGACACTCTGTTGTAGCACAAACGCCAAACAGTACATTAAAAGAATCATCATCATCACCAACAACGAGGATCCAACAAATGGAAATGCTCAGCACCGAAAGACAGCAATCCAGAGAGCTAGAGATCTGAAAGACAGTGGAACTGAAATCATCTTGTTTGGATTAATGGAGAGTCCAGACGACTTTTTCGACCCAAATTTGTTTTACAGCGATATTGTCGTCTTTTCTGATAGCGATGACAAGCAGGAAGAAAAAGATGAGTTTGATGAGAAGATTTTATCGTCTATTGGCAATTTAAGGGATTTGTTCGACAAGATCAAGACCTTTCAAACTAGCGCAAGATCTGAATTTAGATTGCCATTTGAGATTGGACCCAATTTGACCATCGGTATCCGGGGGTAAGATACGATAAGGACTTATACAACTGTCGATCGCTGATATTCAACTAGTTACAACATGGTGCTGGAGCAAAAGATCGGAATGCCCAAGTATTATTTTGCCGAAGGAGAACAAACGCAAGAGGTTAAATCAATTACTCGCTGGAGATGCGTGGTAAGCTTGTTGCATATCTTGATGAAATCTTTAAAGCTGATCTATGGTGGGGTAGGACACAAATGAATTCCTCACTCCGATTGATATCAAAAAAGCATTTCCATATGGTGGAGAGGATGTGGTATTCACAGAGGAGGATGTTGCGAAGATCCAAACGGTCAACAAACCAGGTAAAATAGCAGGCGTGCATTTCCTACAGTGTCTTGATCTGCTAACCACCGTGCGAAATTAAGGTCTTTTGGTTTTGGGATTTAGAGACGCAGTATTATTGAAATCTCACTATCAAGTAGCACATCCTTATTTTATCTATCCCGATGAATCCGTAAAGTATCCCGAGATATTACGATATACTTTGTATTACTCACAAGCCTCTTTATAGCAATACAAAGGAAGCAAAAGCGCATTCTTCTTACTGCTGAACTCGATGCATAAAAAGGAAAAGATGGCCATATGTTCCTTTGTTAGACGAGTCAACACAATCCCCAAATTAGTCGCTCTTTTACCTCAGGCAAGTGTTCTATATAGAAGTGTTTGTTTGATTTATAATAATCTAAATGTTTTTTGAAGCCAGAGAAATTGGATGAATTGGGTAATCAAATTGACCCCCCTGGTTTCCAATTAATCATTTTACCTTATGCTGATGAAATTCGTCAGATTCCACCACACACGGAGGTTCAAGGTAAGCTGAATAACGATAAGCATCAAGATTGATAGGTACTTAACAATGCTCTTGAACAGACTACCAAGAAGCCGCTGATGCCATGAAACCCATTATCCACAAATTGAAAATCGAAGGCGGCTATGACCCCATCAAGTACCACAATCCATGCAAGTATTTGACCATGTTGCTTCCATATTGATTGCTAATTATATCAGCTGATAGATCTCGTCAATCACAAGAACATGATACAAAGAGCTGCATTGGACACAGATCCAGAAGTACCAGTTGACAAGTGCGTGCCCAATTACAAGTTTATAGAATCAGTAAAGTGTCTTTTTTTTATATCTGTGTTACAACGCAATAAGGGTCTAATCTCTTTGTGTTTCAAAAGGAGCTTTCCGATGAAATCGACGCCTTTAAAAAATCAGTTGGTCTGGACACACTTAGTAGGGAAGATATCTTAGATAACCAAGCTCAATCTCCAGCAAAGAAAAGGGTAAATAACAAAGATAGCATGTACGATTTGACTGAATTTTAAAACCGGCTTTTAGGGAGCAAGCACGCCTACTACTAGCTCAGCAACTGCTTCCAGCGAGAAACCAGCAAAGAAGTTGAAGGAAATGACGATTGCAGAACATTGGAAGAATGGGTCACTGGATGTGGTAAATGCGATATTGTCATAAGGAACAATCTTTGGATCACTGACATGTCATCATAGGTTACTAATCCTTCGCTCAAAGAATTCTTGATTTCCGTCAACATCCATCCAAAGAAACTGAAAAAGGATTTGATAGATCAAGTAGACGGTTATTTAAAAGTCAAGACAGAAGAATAATCGACTTCATAAGGGTTTAATGTCCAAGCTTTTCCCGTCTTTCTTACATAATAGCATAGCATTCGCAATAAAGAAATAGGATTATCAACCTCACTTATCTATGCGTAATCTACCAACCTAAAAAAAAAAAAAAAAAAAAACTGCGTGTAAAATTTTAAGCCAGTGAGGTTGTCCTTGTGGCATGCATGCGTTCTAAATGTTGTTGCTCACAAGCATGGAATTAAATTAAAAAAGCAACAAAAACAAAGAAACGGGAAGCGGCGGTCAAATGCAGGTTAAATTTGGCACATTATTGAATGGCATCTTGAACTGCGATTACGTTAGGATCCGAAACAAAGCAAGTTAAATATCGGCCTATTCTGTTATCTTTTATCATAAATTTTTTTTTTAATGAGCATATATATATAAAGTCGTTATAAAAAAAATTTTCTGCAAATTTTATCTCTCCTTTTTTTCCACTATCTTTATAAAACCCAAATCACAACATGCCACATTTGAAAGCATCGAACAAAGAAGATGCAACGATCATTTTAGGATTGGATCCTTCTTTTACTGGCGTATTGAGAGGTGTTGCTCATGATGTGTCGGAAGGTTGCACAGTCAAAGGAAACTGCATTGTCAAAGTCAACAAGCCTATCAAAGTTAGACGACTTATTGTTTGGATGGAAGGAAGAATCAAGGTGACCCTCAAAGGCACCGGCTACAGTGTATCCAACACTGAAGGAACAGAGAGCAGAACACTCTACTCAAAAGATCACCACTTTTTGGGCGATGATGGCCAAACCCATGTTTTGACACCTGGACAGTACATTTACCCCTTCAGCTTTGATTTGCCTGCCAGTCTTCCAGCAAGTTTCCGTGGCAAAAGAGGTTATGTACGCTATAGATTGCAGGCTGCTATCTATCGTCCAATGTTTGCTAGTGACATTCAAGTGTCCAGAGACATACCTATCAAGCGTTGCTTGTTGAACGACCATACTCCAATGGCTGAATTGCGTGAAACTTATGAAGGCAGACATCACACCAACAAATTACATTATACCGCTACTGCTCCCAGCATCTCTTATCGCGAAGGTGGCCTGATTCGTCTCAACTTGACCATGCAACTTATCAGACCAGAGACACAATCGATCAGAACAGTAACATGTGCATTACGAGAGCGTATACAGTACCGTACGACAGATGGCCATGCCAACACAGTTCTCAGCAAAACCGACAATCTCTTCCCTCTTGGTTACAGCACTTTCTATCCCAACCAATCTCCTGATTATGATCCCAAGGTGAAAGCAGATTATAATGCGCTGTTCCGTTTATGTCCACGAGTGAACGCTGATTTGAACAGCCGTTTAATGAAAGTGACACATGCTTTGGTTGTGAATATCATGGTGGAGGATACATCGGAGGAGCCCGATGATGAATCAGCGTACGATACAGAGGCAACCGAATCAGAATGGGCTTCAGAGGATGATCGTGTAGGAGGACAGAGCTCAGATGTGAAGCATGTAATGGAAAGTCCATCAAGTACACCACCAACATCTACACCTAATTCACCTTCAAGCCGACCCGCTCTTAGTCGCTCTTCTTCTACATCATCATTGGCTTCCATCTTCTCCATCGGTCGATCTCATGGTAACAGCATCGAGGAGCTTGCTGCAAATGGCAGTATGACATCTATTCCCACAATCAAGAGCACTCGTCGTAGTAAATCTCATAGCAAGCATCACAAGGATCCCAATGGACCTCGCTTGACTCTATGCACTCTTGAGGTGCCTTTGGTTGTCACATCAAGAGAACACACATGGACTGAGAAACCTGCCCCACCTCCCTCATACGATGCTGTGGAAGAGCCTCCCAGCTACAACACATCTCTTGAGAATTTACCTCGTACACCTGATTATAATGATTCTGCTTCTTCAAGAGAATTGACCTCCAGACCTTCAACACCGTCAGCGCAAGAACCACCTGTTGAGCCTGCTACTCCACCTCCAGAGCCTGCTGATGAGGAAGAAACCAATCAACATGATGAGCAACATGAGAATCATAGACTGTCCATGGTTGGTGGTTTATCTTCTGCTGCTACACATGCCGCTGCCAAGATGTTTGCCAAGGCTGGTTTAACACATTAGGGCATATCATAATCCAATTATCTCTCTTTCATTTGTACATAAAAATTCACCCATGCTTATTTATATTACTTTTTAATTCTCTATACTCTCATTAGATAATAGCTGTATGAAATACTTTGTATTTTTTGCATTGATCAATAAAAACTATTTAATCCTACTACTGCAATAGATGCGTTATGTTTCACTTGACATACTGAACGTGTATTCCTTGCCACATGAATGAACTAAACGTAAAATAAATCCTTGCTTTGAAATAACGGGAAAAGGAGCATATACCCTTATAAATGGTGTCGAAGAATTATTTACGACAGATGTGGGTAGAGAGTTGTTGAAATTGGATTGCATATACTACCAGAACCGTGCTTAATCAAGGTCGTTAGATACTATGAACAGCATCACATTTTAAGCGCTCAGATATGCAATTACATCGTAATTCAAGTGCCAAAAACTGCGTTAAAACCTCTGCAAATTCACTTGTAACTACAAATATGACTCTTCCGCGTTGCTACAGGCCTATATCAATCGGAACAATCCATATACAGGTGGAGAGCATACTTCTATTAGCTCCTACAGCTCAAAAGTATGCTAAGAAACAGCTAAAAGTAGCGTATTTGACGAGTTGTTTCTCGAGTTATAAGCGGTTTTAAGTTTCCAGAGTAGCATCACACAATTGCTCTCGACTAGCAGCTACTTGCTGACGCATTTTCTCAATTTTTCTGATCCCAAAAAAAACATCGATGAAAACCATTCCAAAGCATGAGGTACCCCTTTACAGAAACATCAATAATCAGTTTATTGCGTTTTTGACACCAAAAATGAAGACTTTTGCTATGGCGTATATAATATCAAATGGATTCTAGTGATCTAGGGCAACATGTGAAACTACTTTTGTGAGACGTTGATATGCGATATCTCGACATTTCGGCAATAAACGACTTTTTATATTTCTGGAGATTACTTGGTATACGCATTCAGAAAGCCTACTGTAATTAGCGCCATTAGATGCGTCGTCAAAAGTTGTCTTTAAATGTGTTAGGAGGTAGGGTGCTCAGATCACAACTCATATAGTCGAATTCGGCAAAAACAGCAAAAGGAAACATTTTTAGCCATAAATGGAGACAATTTTTTCTACTACAAAAAAATAGAATATATATATTTCAAACCCAGTTGTTACTACACTACTGCTGCAAAATGTCCTTCTTAATGAAAGCAATCGATACTTCCAACGGCTAGTCCTGCACGGACGCTACATATTGCTTTTTATATACAAGAAACTGTGTATTCAACGCTAGAAAGACACTGTCAGTATCTCCACATGATCATCATTGGCTCAATGGATTGCCTGAAATTGCAGCCGTTTCCAGATTGATAGTTGTCGAGCTTATAAAGGAGGTTCTTTCAATCATCAGAGTATGCTATTGACTAACTATTGGTTGCACACTATGTTTAAATTTTGAATGATTCTGCACAAACTAATAGTGCAAAGCTTGACGATCGTATATGGCCCAACATTTTCTTGCTGGAATAAAATTGTGTGAGTAGTCAGTGATTTTGCTCAAGTCAAGGCTGTGCAGCAAGTAATCTTCGATTGTACAAATAGCAATACTCTACATTTAAGGGGTAAATGGCGGCTTGAGAAAAGGTTTAAATTAAACAGCATTATTTGCTGTGGTGCCAGGTCTTTCGTATTCTCTTAAAATTACTTCACCATGAAACTAAGAAATAGGAAAAAGCGTGTCTTGGGCAATGTCAAGCAAGAGGAACAGAAAGCTGATACTGCTCTTAACAGCACATCTTCTTTTACAGTCGATGAGCTAAGCACCTGTGATGTCCACATCAAGCAAGAAGATACAAAAAACGATAATAGCTCACTAAAGCAGAACAGTAAGTTAACTGGTTTGTGTATAATAAATTTACTCTAAAAGCATCATCCACAGACGGATTTGGTAAAGAAGGCTATTACTACCGTTGTGATATATGCAAGCAGAGAATGCCAAATGCCATCTCAGTGTTACAACATCGCAAGCTAATACATAACGTCAAGCGTACGTGCCCTTCAATGATCAAAGATATCAACACGGGACCTGATGTACATGACCCCAATTTTCACTGCAAGCCATGTAAAGTAGACTATAACGATAGAAGAGGATACAGACAACATCTGAAATATACTCATTATATGGTTCTAAAGCCAATGCCAAAGTACAGATCACTGCAAAGTACTATTGCCCCCGATCCTGATGATCCCAATCTATATTGCAGAGCATGTGATTACACATACGCCAGCAAAAAAATCTACAGCGAGCACTGCCGATGTACACACGGAATCAGATCTGTCAAAATTCGCACCAGAAGAGCCAAGCCAGATGGTATAATAGATACTTATTGCAAGCCTTGTGATATGCGCTTATCGAGCAAGCAAAGTTATAAAAACCATCTTTTTTGTATTCACAAAGTGGATTGGAGACTGAATCAACAAAAGTCGAAAGATATAACACCAGACATTAATGATCCCAACTTTTATTGCTGCGCTTGTGAGAAGAAACTGTCAAACAAATCTTCCTTTACAATCCATTTAATGACAGTGCATGCTATATATCTATCAGCACCCAAGAAGACCAGCCTGGAACCAGATATAAACGATCCCAACAATAACTGCTGTGCTTGTCAAAAGAGTTACAGTTGTAGAAACGATTATCGAAGACATCTTCGTTATGTACATCTTCTAGCTTTACCACCTTTGAGAGGCAATGTCAACCTTAAAAGCTTCCCAAACCCAAACGATCCTCGCTTTTACTGTAGTGTTTGCAAGAGATCTTTTATGACGCGAAAATTATATCGATCACACTGCAAGAAAGTACACTACATGGTATTAGATCATTTTAGTATAACCAACCCAAACGCAATGATTGACATCAATCACCCTGACCTTTACTGTGCACAATGCGATCACTCTTACTCCGAGCAATCATACTTCAGAAGGCACTTGAGAACTGTTCATAATATCTGATTAGCTTCCAGTATTCAAAGTCTAGCGTCACCGATAAATAATAAAGTTATAGTCTTAATCTCAGTATACGACACTATCAAAGAGTGCGTTAAAATTCCCCTGATTCGATTTGTAACTGCGGATACAGTATAACTCTTCCACGATGCTCCAGGTTTGCATTAATGGGAACCCTGTATGTACGGGTAGATTGCATATTTATATTACTTCTTTCTACTCAATACCATGCTAAAACACAGCCAAAGAGTGATGCATTTGATGAGTGATTTCTCGAGTTGGAAGCTTTCTTAGGCCGTCAAAATAGCACCAAACAATTGCTTTCGACTATTAGTTACTTGCTAATGTCTTTTCTCAATTTTTTGTGACCAAAAGAAACATGGATGAAAACCGACTCAAATCATGAGCTACCCCTTTACTGAAACACAAAAATCAGTTTATCGCGTTTTTGGCACCAAAAATGAAGACTTTTACTATAGCGTGTGTAAGATCAAAGGGATTCTAATGATCCAGGGCAACACCTAAAATTATTTTTGTGAGACTTTTATATGTAGAATCGCGGGATTTTGGCGATAATCACTTTTTCATATTTTTGGGGATTGCTCTATATTCTTAGCTAGAAAAGCCAATATAACTAGCACCATTAGATGCGCTGTAAAAAGCTATCCTTAAATGTCTTAGGAAGTAGGGTACGGCAGACGCAGTTTATATAGTTGAATTTGCCAAAAACGGCATTTTTTTTTTTTTTTTTTTTTTTTTTTTTTGGTATGTATGGGAACGATTTAAGCATGGCGAAATGGTTGTCGAAGAAATGAAATATTCAAGGATTCAATTGAAGTTTTTAGTAGCTAATCCTGCACGAATGCTATGTGATGCCAGTTATACTTAAAAGCTACTATATATGAAGCTGTTAAAGCCTTTTCAGAACTGGCTGACGATTATTATTGACTAGATGTGCTACCCAAGATTGTAGCCGTTCTGTGGTAGCTGGCAAGCATATGTCAACCTTGTGAGGAGGATTCTCTCAATCATCAAAATATGCTATTGACAAGCCATTGATTAAAAATGAGCTTGAGTAGTAGCTAGCTATGCCAAATTAACATTTAATTGATAGTGCACTACAAAGAGAGAGTAAGTACTGTATAGCTATGGGAAGAGTAGTGGATAAGTGTGCAGGAAGTATTCTTTTAATTGTACATATAGCAATACTAGCCTCAGAGACACCTTAAAATGCACAATAGTCCCAGAGGCGCCGTTGATTGCTTAGAAACGTCGTTTAATGCCAGCAGGAGCATTGGGATGCTCTCAATATTAGCTTCGCGATCAATCGCAGTAAAGTTGCATGTGTGCAATGTTGTGGTAAATGTATGCAGTGAGTTTTTGTCATACATATTTGACAAGATACGTTACTCTTCATACAAGTTGCCTTGTGCCTGTGAAAAAAAAATAAAGCAAAATCACATGCCTTTTCGACTGCGCCATCATCAATTTTGTTATTTATTTGATCTGTTCTCCTTGATTCTTCGATTTGTTTCCTTTTAAAAAAAAACTATTTACACCAAGCATGGGCCACTCATCTGATAATCAAGAAAGAAAGATCATTGTTGCTATCGATTACGATTGTAATTTGGAAATTGAAGAGGTGCTGGACATTATAAAAGAATACATGTATAAAGAAGAATATCAGACCCACAATATCGATGAAGGGAAATATTATGTAAACTTGAAAGACATGGATGGTGCAACCTGGGAAAGATTTACTACCGAGTGGTGCGATGCTAGAACAAAGTCGGGCTATGTCTTGCAGAAGTATGATGACTGGAGACTATGTGCCTTGCCTCTTGGATGGTAGTCTCATAGCTATCAAAGTGGTTGAAATAAAATTTAAGTTCCTGAATAAATTTGCCTTGTTTGCGAAACGGAGTTGGCTGTCAAAAAACCTTAAAATTGATCTCTGAAATCCAATACTCACATAGGTATACTCTAAAACCTAAATACAGCTTTTGCAAATGAAAGAAAAATTTATTATGTTTTTGAATGTATATACTAATCTATGCAGCGGTTGTAATTCCAATGGATTGTCGTCTAAGTTTCATACCATGGGAAGTGGGTTCCCATAGTTCTGGCAATACCTTGGGTAAGTCATGAATGTTATCAATCTGGAAGTCGCCATGATCTGATTTTGATGCATCGTCAGCAAGATGAACAGTAGTCCAGCCCAATTTCTAGTACATAAAGACGTTGATATCTTTTACTTTTGTGAAAATGTCAGTAACTTACCTTTGCAGCATCAATGTTCTGAGCGGAATCATCAACAAGGTAACATTGTTTGGGATCAACAGCGCCAGCGTCTTTCATGGCTCTCAAGAATGAAGCAGTTTCTACTTGTTGTATTAGTATTTATTAATCCATTTTTTTAATCCATTTTTTTAATCCATTTTTTTTTTGTCATCTTACCTGGCTTACAGTTAAATTCAGGCTGTAAATAGTTAGTGTAGGTCAAACCTAAATTAATTGGTATTTAGCTTTTAGGTTTCATATCAATTGAAAGGGGGGTTGTTTTACCATCGAATTCATTTTCAACGCCTAGTAATTTCAAACATCGGACGGCATGCTAGATAAGTCATCGATGATTAGATATGGGGCTGATTACGTCGGTCGATTTTACTTACAGGTCTATAAGCATTTGTGAATACCCATTTCTTGCAGTTGAGTCCTTGGAGCACTTTGATTAATTCTTCGTCCCTTGTGATCAAACCGTCTAAGGGCAAGGACTGATCGACCTTAAGATCTATGTAGACAAACGATATAAGCCATCAACATCATCTTAATCTATCTTGAATCTTACCATAATCAAGAGGATCTATAGAATAATGCTTTTGGAGGCCTCTCAAAGATAATCCATAAGTCTTTTGGTAGTGTAATTGTAGTGCGGCGACTATTACAGATACAAACTTCAGAACCAACCGATGATAGATTATGAAGCAATACTACATACCTTCGTCAGCAGGGATTCCAACTTCATTAATAAAATATTCTTGAATCCTAAGTTTGAAATTAGTTGCCATGGAAACCTAATTTTGACATGTATACCAACTTTTGTCTCATCAAAGATAGAACATTGAGATCTTTACTCTACATTAAACACAATAAGCATCAGTATATAGTAGTGGTTGCCTTGTAACACAATTAAATATTTACATAAAGGCAGTTATCGCAATCGAAAAAGAAGATGGGCTTCAAAGTCATTTTTATAGATTCAAGTGTATAATTAAGATGTAATAAGGGTTGTCCTTCCCTCTTACTTGAAAATTGCCCTTTTTTATATGTTTTTTTCAATCAGCTGAAACTCAAATCGGCTTTCTTTTTTCCATATTTACAAATTTCTGGAAATCTGTTTAACATTTCCTACATCATGAGTTAACAAAAGTGTTGGGAGCAAAAAAAGTGCAACGCAAAGAGACGCATGAATGATTTGAGCGTCTTTTTTTGGATGGAATTTCACTTGTTCTTGATTAAGACGACGTCCAATCCTTAAAAAACACTTCTTTTGGATTACAAATACATCAACTGCGGTCAAATCACAGTCTTCTGTAGAGAATAGATGCCCCATTTTATAGTGACGTAGCAAATCAACGTTTGCGAGATTGATGTTTGTGCACCCACAGTCGAAATTCATCTTCCCCAGAATATAAATGATCGTATTTTCCAGGTTTTTCCCCCCGCTTGCCCTCTTTACACAAATAAATAAAACAAAATGTTTAGATTAGTTACCTCAAAGGCTCCTTTGAAGAATGTAAATTGACACTTATTCAGATCTGGAAATGTAGACTAATGTACTCGATAGATTGCCCTTCGCAACGCAGCTGTCAAGAGTGTTCGTGCTCCTGTTGCCTCTCAATTTTATCGTTTCTACAGTACCCCTGCTGGTAAAGTACCAACTTTCACATCAAATCCTACAATGTCCTGATAATTTTTTCCTTAGAAACCGAATACGATGTTGTAGTCATTGGTGGTGGTCCAGGTGGTTATCCTGCTGCTATCAAGGCTGCTCAACAAGGTTTGAAGGTAGGCTTGGGATCCAGTTAACTTGCTTTGCATATAATTGACATGTATTGCTTTAGGTTGCCTGTATTGAGAAGCGTGGCTCTCTTGGTGGTACCTGTCTCAACGTCGGTTGTATTCCTTCCAAGGCCATGTTGAACAACTCTCACATCTATCATGAAACCAAGCATGGCTTGAAGAGCCGTGGTATTGAGGTCTCCAATGTTGAATTGAACTTGCCTCAAATGCACAAGGCCCGTGTTAAGGCTATCACTGGTTTGACCAAGGGTGTTGAATTCTTGTTCAAAAAGTACGGTGTTGATTATGTTAAGGGTACTGGTTCCTTTAAGAATGCCAACGAAGTTGCTGTCGCTGGTTTGGATGGTTCTGAGTCTACCTTGAAGTCCAAGAACTTTATCATCGCTACTGGTTCCGAAGTTACTCCTATTCCCGGAATTGAGATTGATGAAAAGAAGATTGTCTCTTCCACCGGTGCTTTGGAATTGGAACAAGTTCCCAAGAAGATGGTTGTCATTGGTGCTGGTGTCATTGGTCTTGAGTTGGGTTCAGTTTGGTCTCGTCTCGGTGCTGAAGTAACCGTTGTCGAATATTTAGATGCCATTGGAGCTGGTATGGATCCTGAGCTCGCCAAGAACTTCCACAAGCTGTTGCAAAAGCAAGGTCTCAAGTTCAAGATGGCTACCAAGGTTAACGGTGCCAAGGTTGAGGGTGACATTGTCAAGGTTGATGTTGAAGCCGCCAAGGGTGGTAAGGCTGAAACTGTAAGTAGAAAGAAGAGGATGTAGTGTGATTGGGATCAAGTGCTGATGTTTGTTCCATTAGCTCGAGGCTGATGCTGTTTTGGTTTCCATCGGTCGTCGCCCCTACACCACTGGTCTCGGCTTAGAGAACGTTGGTGTTGAGGTTGATAACCGTGGCCGTGTTGTCATTGACTCTGAATTCAAGACTAACGTCTCCAACATTCGTTGTATTGGTGATGCTACTTTCGGTCCCATGTTGGCTCACAAGGCTGAAGATGAGGGTTTCGCTGTTTCTGAAATGATCAGCACTGGACATGGTCATGTCAACTATGATGCCATCCCCTCTGTCATTTATACTCACCCTGAGGTCGCTTGGGTTGGTAAGAACGAGGCTCAATTAAAGGAAGAAGGTGTTAAATTCAAGACTGGTTCTTTCCCCTTCGTTGCCAACTCTCGTGCTCGTACCAACGATGACTCTGATGGTTTGGTCAAGGTCATTGCTGATGCCGAAACTGACCGTATCTTGGGTGTCCACATCATTGGTCCCAATGCTGGTGAGATGATTGCTGAAGGTGTTCTTGCTGTTGAATATGGTGCTTCTGCTGAAGATGTTGGTCGTACCTGTCATGCTCACCCTGTAAGTTGATAACGTGGGAAATTTAAGAGTTCATTATTCTAACTGTGTGCTTTAAATTTTTAGACTCTTTCCGAAGCTTTCCGTGAAGCCTGTTTGATCACCTCTTTTGGTCAAGCTATCAATTTCTAAATAACTACATAATGTATACATTTCACACTTTTTTTTCCATCTTTCTTGTTTTACCTCTACATTTAGCAGCGCTTAACCTTTTTGATTGTCTCAATCATCATAGACAATAAAAATAAAATTATTACTTGAATGCTTATCCGCTGATGATTCCCGGGTAAATTTTCAATGCGTATCACAGTAATTTCATGCCTTCCTTTGTTTCTGTGGTATAAAAAGATGCACTTGCCTTATGCTTTTTCCTCTTCTCAGAGCGGATACTCAATGCTTCTTGATCCAGGAAATATGCTTTTGATCCTTGTTTACATTAAATTATTTATTCATGCAAACTTTTATATGAAAAGGTTTTTAGATTAAGTTATTCGTTGGATTAATTTGCGTTTCGAGCATCAAAGTTGCGTTTCATCATTAAAACTTTATCTGAAAACTACTAGGGCAAATTCCAACCAAGATCAGGTGTAGAAAGCTTGCATTCAAAATTACTCTATCCATTGTTATTTGTGTTGTGAAGTAACCTCACAAATTAGTTATAAATACCCTGCTTTTAGGCTTTCTAATGATAGTAATTTTGTCTTTGTAGGCCTCTTCACCATGGCACGCTCCGATTTTGAAAACCTTCTTGTCATGAAATTAGTCAAGCACGTGGCGCACTTGAGCTGGTTTATTTGGCTGGTTCCTTTTTCAAGCGACATGAATGATGCAACGTTTCCATGATCTTCATTGCATTATGCTGTCATCGGAAGAGGGTTTTGAACCTGATGCAAAACAGTATTTGTGGTAGGTCTACAGAGCAAATTTTGATAAGAATGGACCAGAGTACACAGCCGTTTGATGGAATATGCCATCCAACTGTCTGATTTATGGCTTGCCGTAGCAAATATCGTCGTGCGCTCACCATGATTGAATGCTCTTTTGCTTGAAAATGTGTCTAAATCAGTGATTGATTACAGCAAAGGATCTCTAGCATGAATTAAGCAAGAAGCACGCTGACTATGGTGGGAGAAGAAATGCGTAATGTGGATCAGCCCAGTCACTTTTTTTTTCTGTTTGATTGCGAACGCTTAATTGCACAGTAAAAAATCTTCATACTTCTTCTCGCTTTTATCGACACATCCAAGCCAACTCTCCTTTCAAGTTTACAATCACAACAACAGCAAGAATACGCACTTTCAGCAAGGATATTAATGTCACATTTGTACTGGAATACCCCTCTTTTATCCTCGCTTGTTGCCACTCACAAAATGACCAACAATAAAAACTTGAAGAGAACACGCTCGACAGAGTCACTCGAGAAGGCATTCAAGCGATCGAGGCCATTTCATGCTGCTGATTCACCAGCGTATGTTGCGCTATATTCTGCAAATAGCTAGACGAGCACTAACCGAAAGTTTTAGATCTGTATCCAGCGAGCCCGTCTACCCAACCATCACGCATCCATTCTCTCCTGCACCCGCCACCACTAGTCAATTAGCATACACATCAACATCATCAACAGAAGCATCCAACTTAGTATACCCCACCATTGCAACGCCATCATCACCCACATCTCTGAAATCCATTTCGATATCTACAAAGACAGACTCCAGTATACCACCATCCATGCATCCGTCATCAACACACCAGCCACTGCCAGATTACAGCCATGTCAACGGCATGTTGTATCATCTTCATGTCCAACGATTCGGTGATCCAGAGACTCGGGAAAGCTGGTGGGAAGCTCAGGATCAAGATACTAATATGGAAGAAACGAATGACGAATACTCCACTGCAAATTCCATTTTACGACAAGCTTTTCTTCAGCGTCGACATTACGGTTAAGAAATTACCTGATTCAGCCTTTTAGTGATGAGTCAAGCAGCTTCCCTCTGTCCTATGCCATTTTTAGTGGATTCTTCTTTTTTTTTACACACACACATAAGCTTTTTTTGTCCATAATTTGTAGTCATTGTTGCTTGACACGTGCTTTTGGACTTGGTCTATAAATTAAAAATACGCCTATTCATCTTATACAGCTTTTTTTTTTTTTTGGTTTCTTTTCGTTTCTTGTATTAAATACACAAACAAAACAAAACAAGAAAAGATGGCAAGCTTGCAATACACCACATTTGATAGCATTCAAGATCATGTTAGTCATGTTCGACAAATATTCAACACTGGCAAGCCTCGTGATGTCAAGTGGCGCAAGTTCCAATTACAACGTTTGTATGATATGGTCTCTGAGAACGAGGAGAGACTCTATGAAGCCATGGCCAAGGACATGCATAAACCTCGCAACGAAGCCATGGGTGGCGATATCGCACCTGTTCTTGATGAATGTCTCTACTTTTTGGACGTAAGCTGACGCTGCCATGCTTTGATTGAAAAAACTTACCTGCTTTCTTCTAGAATTTGGATGAATTAATCAAGGATCAAAAAGTCAAGCCTAGATCAGGCGTGAATGCAATGGAAAAAGTAGTGATTCGCAAAGATCCCTTGGGTGTTGTTTTGATTTTGGGTAGTTGGAACTACCCTGTGCAGGTGTGTTTATGAATGTTGTAGGCTGTGCATTTATACTCAAATTTGTTTCTTGTGCATAGCTTCTTTTAGTGCCCTTTGCCGGTGCCATTGCTGCTGGTAACTCTGTCGTCCTCAAGGTAAATAAGCGCCACGCATGCATTCATCATGGATCTAATGTATTGTTGATAGCTCTCTGAAGTCGCTGCCCACACTGCTGCTGTTATCACCGAGCTGTTCCCCAAATACATGGACACCAGCTGCTACCGTATTGTTAATGGTGGTGTAGAGGAAACAACATTTTTGCTGAAGGAAAAGTTCAACCACATCTTCTATACCGGCAATGAGAACGTTGCCAAGGTTGTCATGGCTGCAGCTGCCAAACACTTGACTCCCGTGACACTTGAATTGGGTGGCAAATCGTAAGTGGAGCCCTGCTTGTATAGAATACTGATATCAATCATCTGTGTGTACGTAGTCCTGCTGTCATTGCCCCTGATGCTGACATTCAATTGACAGCTAATCGCATTGCCTTTGGTAAGTTTTACAACTCTGGTCAGATCTGTATTGCTGTCGACTATGTCTTGTGTCCCAAGAGCAAGGTGAATGAACTTATCAAGGCATTGAAACACACATTGCATCAATTCTACGGCAACAATCCTCAAGACTCTAACGATTACGCTCGTATTGTCAATGAGCGTCACGTCGAACGTATCTCATCCCTGTTGAACAACCGTACCAGTGGTGAAATTGCAATTGGTGGCGAGATTGACATAAAGGAACGCTACATTGCTCCTACTGTGGTTGTTAATGTAAAGCCCAATGACGAGACATTGATGGGCAATGAGATCTTTGGTCCCGTTTTACCCATTGTGACCTACAACGACATTGAAGAGGCGATTGGTATCATCAATCAACGTGAACCCCCTCTCGCTTTGTATGTATTCTCCAAGAACCAAAAGGTGGTTGATAGAGGTAACAGTCAGAGTGCCGTTGTGCTTGACTATTGATTCTAACGTTGTGTGTTGAATAGTGTTGAAAAATACCCAATCTGGCGGTGTTTGTGTTAATGATTGCTTGATGCACCAAGCAGGTAATTCAAATGTTACTGCCCATCCCATCAGATAAGAGAATTTTAATATTAATTCTATTAATAGAATACGGCATTCCATTTGGTGGTGTAGGCGCTTCCGGTATGGGTAATTATCATGGTGCCAAGTCCATTGCTACATTTACACATGAGCGTAGCATGTTGGTCAAGAAGCAAAAGATGGAAAGCGCTGTCGCTGTCAGATATCCTCCTTACACTGAACGCAAATACAACCTGCTGAGATTTGTCTTGGTCAAGCATCCCTTCTTGTTGAAGCTCAAGATGTACCGTCAACCACTCAAATTACTACTTGCTATTATCGCCTTATTAGCCTTTTATTTAAGAAGAAAATAAAACCTATCAATCGACTTGATTTCCATAACATATTCTCATGTGACCGTGGCGACTCTTCACACGCTTCTATTGGTGAACCATTTTTATACTTTCATGTTCTGTATCACTCGTGAGTTATCATTGTTTAATAAGTTTCCCGTCGTTTCCCTCCGCGAATGATTTCATCGTTGATTTACTAGCGACTTTTGGGCGAGCTAGTGCCTGGATCAAGCATGTGTATTGATTGAAATAGTGATACAGCAATGCCAAATTGCCTCAATGTAGAGTGCGCAACATGCTGTGCTTCTAAGTGGTGAGATTGGAAGAGGGATTTTACAAGATCCCATTCAAAAAACTACGCTTATTGACCAAGCAATCCAACCAAATACAACACTAAAAAGTCTCAAAGGCTCAAAACTCACTAATGCATGCGCAAGTATCTCCTCATCAAATAGCTGCTGGGGGGGGGGAATGCATCGACATCTATTTGAATAACTAACGGTATCTTATCTTAATGTCATTTTTCACACGAGTTTGAAGCCCAGTTTCGACTATATAAAGGGGTTCAAAAACCAAATCCACAATGAGCATCCTTTTCTCTCTTTTTAATATCCACATAAAATGACCTCTCAAAACAAATTCTTAAAGTCCAAATCAGTCTCTGTTGTTGGTGTTCCCTTCAACGGTGGTCAACCTCGCACCGGTGTCGAAGAAGGTCCTATCCGCCTTGTTGAATTTGGCTTGTTGAATCAATTCGAAGAAATGGGTTATGAGGTTGAATATGAAGCAAATGAAGATATTACTTCTTTACGTCCCGCAGAAGATCCCGATACCCTCAATTTGAAGCAACCCAAATACGTCTCTGCTGTTACTGAAGTTGTATCAAAGCAAATTCTCAAGAGAGCTCAAGAGGGTAAGTTTGTATTGACATTGGGTGGCGATCATTCCGTCGCTTTGGCCACTGTATCTGGTGTTTTCGGTGCCTATCCCAATGCTTGTCTCGTGTGGGTAGATGCACATGCAGACATCAATACCCCTGCTAGCACTGACTCTGGTAACATCCACGGCTGTCCATTGAGTTTCTTGACAGGCATTGCTGGAGATCATCCTGATTTCAGATGGGTTCAACCTCTTCTCAAGACCAACCGTCTTACTTATATTGGTTTGCGTGATATTGATGACGGTGAAAAGGCTATTATTCGTAAGTTGGGTATCAAGGCATTCTCTATGCATCATGTGGATAGATACGGTATTGGACAAGTTGTTGAAATGGCATTGAACCATGTCAACCCTGATCGTGATTTGCCTATTCATTTATCATTTGATGTCGATGCTTTGGATCCCTCAGTTGCACCTAGCACTGGTACTCCTGTTCGTGGTGGTTTGACTTTCCGTGAAGGTCATTACATCTGTGAGGCTATTGCTGAAACTGGATTATTGGTTGCTGCTGATATTATGGAAGTAAACCCTGCCTTAGAAGATACAAATTCAGTGTTCCAAACTATTCAAGTGGGCTGCTCTCTTGCTCGTTGTTGTTTAGGCGAAACCTTACTGTAAATAATTTATCATGATATCCCCCCCCCCTCAAATCCCTGTTTCCGATATATTTAACTAGTCCTCCTCATATTTTTGATAATAAAATATCTTATCAATGAAATAGATAACCCTGTTTTTGAGTTCCCACACAATGTCTTAATGAGCGGAATCAACCGGAAACCCGCGAATTCGCAATTCATCATACTTGGCTCTTTAAGGTGTCTGTCGTCATGTAATCTCCTGTAAGTTTGACCCCGTGGGATACTTTAGTTTGTCATGTGTACATAAACAGCAGTCTGTTTCAGGAACAAAACAGACACCTATTTCTACAACTAGTTTTCTTATCAGATCAAATCGCTATCTAATGTTATCTGATTTAAGGTTATGCGGGTATCTATCATACACATGATTTGCACTCTATTACAATTACATCAATCTAAACCCTGAGTATACATATTATCCAAATCGCGTTTGTTGTACGGCCGGTGCTTCCCAGTCGCCATTATAAACCATTTATCCTACTGGACCAGTCGATGCTGATCATTACCACATGAAAATTAAAGTTGAATAGATCAGTATCATGTGGTAACGCAATCATCTGTGTTTAAACGTTATGCTTTCTACTAACGTACATGCTACTGATTTTGTGCTATTTCGAATCAATCAAGAGGAGCTCTTTGTAACGTTGTTTGGAGTCGAGGCAAATCATGGTCATTTGCAGCTAGACATACATGTAACAGCATTCCTAACAACATGGTCTATGGCGTCATATCAATAATGCAGTTACTTTTATACTGTATATAGCTTCATTTGCTAAATTTCTCACGTGTGTGTATTATACATAACGTTTGCATTTAGCGTGTATTTTAAATGTGTGTATCACTTGTGAGAAATGAGTGTGAGAACTTTGTTGTGTCATTGTACCACTTGTATCTTGATTTCCACGGTTGGTTCTTGCCCTGTGTATATAATGGTACAAAAGACAATACAGTGATTTGCGTTTAAAAATCAAGATTTTCTAAAATAGAAATCAAACTTTTTATTTGACCAATCAAGAATTTCTTAGTGCGATCAAACTTTTTTGCCGACCAATCAATTTTTTTTTAGCTCAATCAAAATTTTCATTGCCATTCCATTTTTTTATAAACTAATGCAAATACCTTTGATCATGAATCAAAAAAAAAACGCTTACAATATTTATAATGCTTATGTGTCATGAAATATCAAGTTTATAAAATATTTACAAGTTTACCATATCCAAACACTTTGCGAAAAACTTCTGGGAATGTCTGACCCACCCTCTACAATTTTCTTTTGTAATTTTTTTTGCTGCTTCTTCGATCCGGTCAGCTATAATTTCGCTCTTTGTTAAAGGCGTCTTGCGAACTTCTTGCTTAATTTTTGCCCAGCATTCCTCAATGGGATTCAGCATTGGTGAATAAGGGGGCAAGAACAAGGGAGTGTGACCATGTTCATGGATTGCTCGGAGGACGTCAGGTGTCTTGTGAATCGCAGCATTGTCCATCACAATATACATATTTTCTAGCCCCAATTTATTCAGTAATACTGCTATTTCTTCAATAAACAGTAAAAAATGGCTTGAATTGGTTCCATGTGGTAAACCCCTCTTGGTACCAGCTACCTTTTGTTTTTTTCTACCGTTTGGTTTTGGAACTTGCTGAGAAAGTGCAATCAATCCATGAACAGACATACAGCCCAGAATGCTCAAATTAATACCTTCTGGTTGAACTTCCACTTCTGCAGGTGTTCCTTTTTTAGACCAACCAACAGGACGCACCATATTCTTTTTGAATCCGCTTTCATCGATGAAAATGCACTTTCTTTTAAAATCGATGTCGCTGTCACCAAGATATTCAACAAACTGCCTTCTTTGCTCCTTTGTATCCTCAGAGTTGCGAGCTGCTATCCTGGGTTGAGTACGAGTAAGTGTGAACTCCAATTTTTTGGTAATATGGCGGTAAACAGTAGATTCGTTAACTGATAGATCACCAAAATTAGCAGAGAGTTGCTCCATGATATCTTTTACGATACAAGTTGGGTGTGCCTCGACGTAATCCTCTATAGATTTTGATTGCTCGTCTGTGATCTTGACGTTGTTCCTTTTTGTTTTAACTTCTGATGCTAATTTATAACCGGGTAGTACTGTTCCTTCATTTTCTTTCCATTGCTTATTAAACTTATAAGCTGCATCATACGCAATACCAGTTTCTTTTGCAGCCTTCGAGAGTTTGTAATTTTTGTTTTGCATCAGAGAAATAAATTGAGCGACTTGAGAAGGCTTATATTTGACCGGTGTCCAAATCATTTTAGGCAGTGGCACTCCATCCAAGTCAAGCTCTTCCATCGCGCTGACTGTAGCTAGTAGTTCGTTCTCTTCTTCATCAGACGACTCGGAAATATCAGAGAGATTGTCGATTTGATATATCGTTTTAATAGTTGCTCCTCCTTCGTTATCTTTAAGCTGATATTCAGATTCTACATCGTCTAGCCCTTCCCTGAAAAATTCACCCGAAGGATAATAATGATAGAAAATAGATGCGCTCATTGAAGATATTTAATTGTTGATTAACTTGTTTGAAACTTTATATTTTATAAATGTTTTCGTTTTCTGAACGGGATATTAGGTTTTATACAAAAAGTATTTCAAAGCCAGTTTGCCAAGATTCTTGGGTAAAACTACTCACATGAAATGTAATAAAATAGTTATGACTTAAATACTATATAAAACTATCCTTGAATATTATAGAAGTTCAAAGTCTTCAAAAGTATACTTGTGTTAATTATCGTATCTTTTTTTTTTTTATTCATGATCAAAGGTATTTGCATTAGTTTATAAATAAGGTGCTTTTCATGAGAATTCCTTTATGGATAACATATTCTTGATTTGTATGCTTCCGTAACCATGAGTGAGCCTTTGGTAGATTTCCATATTTGGTATGTGCTTATTATTCTTGCTGATTCCACAAAATAATCCTCCACTTAATTGTTATTCCTTTCAGACTGTCTTGTATTTGGCACTGAAATAAACTGAGTATATTCTTAGATTGACTCAGAATTACCTCAACCAGTAATGCAAAGGTTCGCCACTTTTTTTCCCGCTGCTTGCCATGTAAACACTTGTAGTATTGAAACTTGACATAGAAAAATAGTAGTGTCAGTATTACTTTAATTAATAAAAACTTGTGTGGAGGAGAACCCAAGTCCAAGGTGCTTTATGTATTATAAATAATACTAAAGTCCCAAGGGTTGGTATCAAGAGAGGTTCGGCCATTCGAAGCAGTCTACTGACTCAAGCATCTCCTCATGCAAAGAGAACCCAAGTCCAAGGTGCTTTATGTATTATAAATAATACTAAAGTCCCAAGGGTTGGTATCAAGAGAGGTTCGGCCATTCGAAGCAGTCTACTGACTCAAGCATCTCCTCATGCAAAGAGAACCCAAGTCCAAGGTGCTTTATGTACTATAAATAATACTAAAGTCCCAAGGGTTGGTATCAAGAGAGGTTCGGCTATTCGAAGTAGTCTACTGACTCAAGCATCTCTTGCAAGTTTTTTGTAGAATAAAAAACCAAAATGTAACACTTTCCTCGCAACTCTTGTTTTCTGTTCCGGTACTTGCCCTTCATTCTCTTCTCTCCAAAATGACGCGACTAAAAGATCTATTTAGCGATAACCAGATTAAAAAGGTAACCACTGAAAGAAATCGTTTTAAACCTACCTCTTTTCCTGTTGCTTGTGTTTTTTTTTTTCTTTCGTTTTTGTAAGCTCAATTAACTTGTTACTAACTATCTTGATTAATCAACAGCTTTATCTAAAACCAAAAAGCTGAAAGAGATTTATTTTTCTCTTTCATGAGTACATTAATAAACCTTTTTTTTAATTTAATTACTACTGAACTAACCACTGTTCGCTATCGGCACTTATAACAATCTCTTCAACTTGTTAGATTGAGCTTAAACAGTTTATTAGGAAATTTTTCCAGCTGATTTGAAGTGAGAGAGACGATGTCCTGTCTTTAAAAAAAAACGTGTGATTTTTTTTCTTCACTGTCGTGAACCAACGATGTCATCAATAAATTATTTGATCTCTGCAAGTCACTACCTTTGATAGAGTGGCTTGTGAAGACTGCACTGAAACATCACCACTGGTAGTCAATAGCATACCATCTATAAATATGGTCCCTGCTCTAATTCAATAAAGATTTTATCTTATTCTTTGTCTCAAAAGAGTCTTGTCCTGGTTTATTGTAATAGTTGTTTATCCTCCTGTTATATCTCTTAAGCTAGAAGCCAATCATCCGGCTAATATTTAACGACCGACTCTCAACTTATTACATCACATTGTGACGTAAAATTAAAATTAACCAATGAAATTAAGCAATATGACTTAGCCTTGATAGCAAAAAAAATGAAACACAGTTTATCTTATTGTTCAATAGCTCAATCTTATGGTTCAAAATGGACAGCAAGCGAAAAACCCCAACAATTAGATCAAGTAATAAGCGTCCGCGCGTGTTGGCAGTGGATACTTCTTGGTGCTTGAGAAACAAAGAGAACCTGGATGTCATGTCTTTTGCAAAAGAATTCGGCTATACTGATCAAACTAAATGCCATGCCCGTTATAAGGCCATCCTTGATAATCATATTCCATCAGAGGACAAGCTTCGTCTTCAACAGGATTTCACTAATTGGAAAGAGAGACTTCTTTGCAAACAATTCTGGACAGAGCAAAGAAGCCAAAATGCTTTGGTGGAAGCTAATTCAAAATGCTCTACTGCCGCGAACAATCTTTTAGTAAAAAACTCTGAACAGCTTTTGGCAAGTACTACATTAGCATCAGAACGACCAACGCCTCCAACATCTGAACCAGCTATACCAGCAACATCGGAACCAGCTATACCAACATCATCGGAACCAGCTATACCAACATCATCGGAACCAGCTATACCAACATCATCGGAACCAGCTATACCAACATCATCAGAACCAACTTTAGTTATCAATAATGAAAACGATCTTGTTCATTATTTGGTCGATGATTTCGATGTTACAGCTATTTTCCGACGTTATCAAATTCACTCTGACAAAATAGCTAAACCTATTATGCTTGAAAGCAACATCCAAGAATTATTAGCCTTGGGCGATGTCCTATTTTTAGCAAGAAACCAACACAGCAATACGATGATGTCTTTTTTCGGCGAAGAGTTGCTTGATAAACTGTCAACAATTATTGCGAAATAAAATTCCAGATACATGCCCCGAGTTTACAAAAAAAGAGTACATGGATGTCTTGGACATTTTGACTTGTATTGATCGAAACACTGTGACACCCAAACAAGCGAAACTTCAATTATTAACGCTTGCTGCTGATATGGATTCTTTAAAAGGGCATATTATTGAAGGAATTGGTGATATGTAAGTGTAGTCGGATGAACAGGGTTTGAATAAGGGCTTATATATCTTTTTTTATTCTGTGGGTATAATAGGCTTACGAAATTACCCTTGGACACGATAGTGGAAAAGAACAAAGTTGGTGAAGTTGATATTCAAACCAGATACTATGAGCCGTTGCTATCATCGATCTTGGCGGACAACACGAAGAAAGTCATTTTGAGATGGCCAAACAAGATGGATGAAGTAACACCTGAAATACGAGCAGATGCAATCATATCAACATTGATCCAATCGAGATTTGGAAGACATCTTGGGTATGGCGAGGTAAAACCTGGCGATGATAGTACCACCACACAATCGCTTTGTATAGACACTTTGAAATTGGCCGTTTTATCAAGGAATAATTGTTTAAACAAAGGACATCCTACCATTTCATTTCAAGTTAACGGATTCCAATTGATTTTTTATATGACGCAGAGAATTCACCAGCGCTTTTATACCATGACTGAGATTGGTCGTGTCAAAGTTCCAGACTCTTTATCATCAATTGAATCATTTGCTACTATGAAAAACCTCCAAACATTGTTGTATGTGACCCATGTGTTTTGGTATTGCTGTTATCCCGCCTCATTGCCAAATTATTCACCACTGCCTTCTAGTTCATCAAGCCCTGATATTGTTGCTTTATTTAGTATGGCTGGCAACTCAAGTTCCAAATTTCGAGATTGCCCCATTATATATAATTGATGTGATTAGTTTTAATAAATAAAAATCAAGTTTTATGATTTGCAAAATAAAAAGCTTTTTTTTTGCTATTAATGAATAAGGCTGAAAAGTATAAAATAAGAGTTAGACTCACTCTTTTCAACTATCCAAACTCTCAAGCTTTCCAATGCCAGTCGTAGTGCAATTGCATTCCTGCTAGATTTCTGGAGTGACGAAAGGAGGGAAATGATACAATCAAAAAGGGGAATTCTTTATCTTTTTTTTTTTTAATCCAATGATAATGTACGTTCACTGAGATGATGGGGCATGGAAGAGCGTCTATAATGTGTAATTACTATGTAATAAAATAAACAAGAAAAGATGAATCACAAGATATAAACACACATACACGCATTTCCGTTGCAAATACTTACAATGAGGCTTCAAACCTTTACCAAAGTTGGAGCAACACACTGCTGCATTGGCTATTGTTAACACAACCAAAGCCAAGGAAACGCTGGCTATAAATGGAAAAATAAAAATTAGACGAGTGATTTTTAGAATCACTGAGGCGTTCCTAACTCCGAAAAAGTAAAAAAAAATCCTATTGTGCTTCTTAATATTAAAGGAGCAAGAGCATATAATCCTCATATATATATATTTTCAAGTTTATGCTTTGAGACGCATAGTTATATTTTTTTATTTGATTATCTGATTGGTCGGTAAAACAAACTACCGAAAAGCGTTACGAACAGACGGACGGACAAAGTAAAAACATAAGTCGTTTCAGACTCCTAAAAATGGAATGGCAATGAAAATTTTGATTGAGCTAAAAAAAAATTGATTGGTCGGCAAAAAAGTTTGATCGCACTAAGAAATTCTTGATTGGTCAAATAAAAAGTTTGATTTCTATTTTAGAAAATCTTGATTTTTAAACGCAAATCACTGTATGCAATAAACGGATGTTTAGAAAGTCAACGTTGGTGTTAATACCTTGTTTTGTCCTTGGTGATACGTTCTTTCTGATATTTCTAAACAGTATTGATCAAGCGTCTCTTCAAAACCTTACCGCTTATCAAATTAAATGGAATAAGCAAATTGATTCACAATGACAAGAATCAGTCGCCTAATCATACACCGCTGTGGGCTACTATTAGTAGAATGACACTAGATCTTGCATACACGAAGCAGATGGAGACCAAATTAGATATTATGAACTCTTCCCAAGTGCTTTTTGAAATATCTTTTACCAGAATAAGAGTGTTCGCATTGTGCACGGTAAAGTCCAAAGTGATTGATGTCGACAATTGCATTTGAAATGGATATGTAATTGTGGCCTAGTAGCATGAAATGAGCATTCTTGCAGTGAAGCCGATATCTTGCTCGCGTCGTCCAAGATCTCTTGCAGAAACTACAGTAACAGCCAGGATCCTTTGGGTCAGGGAGCTTTCGGGAGTCGACCTTGCCTCTTGAGGATGGTAAAGCTATCTAATGTATATGGCGAAGATGCTTTCGATACTCTCCTCTAGAGGAGTAATTCCTTTCACAAGCACGACAATTATTGTTGGAATCGCCACTATCTGGCTCCAGGCTGGTTCTTTTTTTTAGGTGCTGATTGAAGTACTAGAGCATGCACTGCTAGTTAATGATTTTTGAAGGACTTTTTGCTTTCCAATTTTGTCTCACAAGAGCAACAATAAAAGTTGGGATCACAAACAGCTGCCACTTTATTTTTCGACTTTTGTTGATTCCGTCCTCAGTTTGTGAATAAGAAAAATAAGAATTTTATATGAAGACTTGCTTGATAAACGCACATTACAAGGTTTACAGCAAGTATCTACTATACCATCTGGCTTTAGCCTTACGGCGGCAAAGTTGACAGATGTTATTCCGTGTGCATATCGGCAGTGTTGCTTGAAGCTTGTTTTGTAAGCGTATGTATAATCACATGATCTGCATTATGGATTTGGGCCATCGGGGTCAGGCACAGTGGTGCTTTGCAGTATTTTGTGTGTAGGTATTGTCCTTAGAATCAAGAAATGAACATTTTTCAGATGGCATCTATATTCATATCTACCGTTATAGTCTACTTTACATGACTTACAGTGAAAATTGGGATCATGTATATCGGGTTCCGCATTGATATCTTGATCATTGAGGGGTTTGTACGCTAGATGTTATGTACTAAATTACGAAGTTATATCACTGATTTGAGGTTCGGCATTCTTTGCTTTAGTAAGCTACTGTCGTTTTTTATATCTTCTTGATTGATGTTGAGACTAACAGCATTAATCTCATTCAGTGTAGAAGAAGATGTTTTAATAAGAGCAATATCAGCTTTCTGTTCTTCTTGTCTGACGTCGCCTAGGGCATTCTCTTGTTTGTCTCTTAGTTTCATGGCGAAATAATTTGAAAGAACTGGCCCTATAAAAAATAATGGTATTTATTTTGAGCCTTTTCCTCAAGCTACCTTCTGCCTCTTACATGTAGGGTATTGTTACTTGCGTAATCGAAGATTGCTTCCGGTACAATCATTACTTTGAGCACACTCATTGACTACTCTTCAAGTAATTTTACTTCACACGCAATTGTATATCCCTCCCTGGGAATCTGTCAATTCTTGCACAACTAGCCGCTGTTGAGGCACATTTCGTGATAAATGGTTAATCAATAGTATATTTTGATGGTTGAAAGAATCTTCTTTACAAGTTGACATATGCTTGCCAGCTACCACAGAACAGCTACAATCTTGGGTAACACATCTAGCCAATAATAATCATCGGTCAGCTCTAAAAGTGCTTTAACAGCTTCATATATAGTGGCTTTTATGTATAGCCGGCATCACATAGCATTCGTGCAGGATTAGCTACTAAAAACTTCAATTGAATCCTTGAGGAAGGCATTTTGCTGTAATATCTGAGCTTGAATATCTGACGAATGTTTGAACGAAAAACAGCTGAAAAAAATGTTTTTATCCATGTTTCTTGGCCTCAAATAATTGAGGAAAAGCATTAGTAAGTAACTGCTAGTCGATAACATTTGTTCGGTGCTATTCTAGTGATATAAAACAGCTTGTAACTCGAGAAATCACTCGTCAAATGCGTCCACGTCTAGTTATGTTTTAGCATATTATCGAGTAATAAGAGTTAATATAAGTATGCTATTCACCTGTATATGAATTACTCCCATTGATATAAGCCTGGAGTATCGTAAAAGAGTTACAAGTGAAGTTATGGAGATTTTAATGCAGTTTTTGGCACTTGAATTGCAGTGCTGCCCATATTGAAAGATAATGTACAACGTAAAATTGTGCAGGAAGCAGCATATAATTGTATGAAAAGTAGTTGATAATTGTACTCAAAGTAATTTTCGATTGTACAAATAGCAATACTGTTCAAGGAATCCATTGATTCACGAGTCTCGACGTAGGAAGTCTAAACACTAGGTTTCTAGGCCACCAACTGCTGCTTAGACAACTCACATGGAGCATACACTGCCAAAGTACTGCCACTTGTTAACTCTGAGCCCTTGTCTTTTCGATTAAATACTAGATAAAGGTGCACAGTTGAGATGTTGGGTGACATTTTGGTTGCACTTTGCCTCAATCCCTTCTTTAAACGGGCATTTGAATATGTGCTACTCATTCTTTCCACTAGACAACACAACACATTCGTACAATCATGCTAAAGGATACCCTCGAGTCAAGAAACGGTAAAGTGATGGTGCCATCATACGTAGATGTTAATGCGATTACTAGTGCATTTATTACGGTTAGACCTACCTATAATTGCAAAACTCAAGGCACTGTTCTGCAATGGAAACAGGCCATTGTTAAGGGGCAGCATTCAGCTATAAAAAAAACAAGGTAAAAGAGCATGTTCCTGAACTTTTCATCAATCCACTGCTCCATATCCATGCAAATAATAAGGCTTCATGGTACTTTATACATAATAATTTTATTTAATCTAACAAGGAGGGAAACAAACGATGATAAGAAGAAAAATTTACAAAGTAATCTCGCCTTCGACCGCTCTTGGTTCTAATCCTAAACCGTCTAAACACTTGTAATATCTATCAGCATCCTTTGATTTGAGGTATTTCAAAAGCTTTGCGCGTTGGTGAACCATGTTACGTAATTGCTTGTAGTTGTGCTTGTCTTTGCGATGTTGATTCAAATGGGAGTTCAGGTTGTGGATACGGACGGTCAAAACAGCAGCTATAAATCAAAGCATGTCAGCATACACACATACTAGACTACAGTCAACCACACGTTATATACCTTGCACTTCAGGGCTGCCTGTATCTCCTTCCTTTTGTTTAAACCAGTCGATGGCTTGATGAACATTCCAAATTTGAACACTCTTGGCATTGCCGTTTTGAAGACTGACAATCTTTTGCAATGCCTCTACTTTTTGGTGCTCGGCCTTCAATGCTTCCTCCATGCCATCGACAGCAGCCATATGGCTAGATTCTACAACCTTTTTGGGGGTTTCCTCGAATAAAAATTGTTGATCTTCCTTTGACAGGAAGTGTTGGAATCCAGTACTTTGTTCAGCATAGGCACTGGCAGGTGTATGTAAAGTGTTGAAAAAAGGTGCAGGCTTTGATACAATAAAGGAAGGCTTTGTACGTTCGAATTCTGCTACTTTGGCTGCACGTTTGGCGAGATTCTCTTTCTTAATTTGCTTGGGATGCTTCTTTGCAAAAGATGCTGCTGACCCATGGAATTCTTGATGCTTTAAAAGACGACTAGGGGTCTTGGTAACTATAACGTCTGAAATTAGTCACATGTACATTCTTCAATCGTATTTGACCTACCATGACGTCCACCAGATGAAAGGCTTAAACGACTCAACATTTATAAAGATATTATGAAATAGAGAATAGAGAGAGTAAGGTCTTGTTCTCCACAATTGATCAAACCCTAGAAGATTTTGCGGCTCGTTTGCCAGGATCGTGACTGGATTGACTGAATGAACGAAATGTTGAACCATGAAAACCTCCGCTAAAAGGATCAGAGAATTGTGCCTTTAACATTAAATCAATATAGATATGATGTATGATGGTATTTAATTGAAATAATAATCTCCTTGATACGATGAGAAGTACCTCTCTCTTCTCCACTCGAAAGAGAATACCAGCTAGTCATGTTGTTTACTCAATGTCGAACCATATTCATTCTGACAGCTTTGATGGTACACTTTTTGAATGTTGAAACTCAGTGTTGCCACAAGCAAGTATTTAACTTTTTTTCTTCCCGTCTAGTTCATTTCTTTGGCAAGTTGTCTTAGCAAAACCAGTCGAAACATGAGTCATTTGGAGACATTTCTCGATCAAGTTCATCAAAGGTTGATCAATGACAGCACATCCAAGAGAGTAATTATCACAGGCAATGATTCTGCAGGTATGTTTCCGGTCTTAGGGAAGTGGAAGAGCGACATACTGATACATTTCGCAGACCTTGATTCCATCATATCTGCACTGCTATTTGCTTATCTAAGCAGCAAGCAAGATAATGAAACATTGTATATCCCACTTATCAAGGTGCCAAAAGCAGATTTAGCACTTCGACCTGAATTGGCCTATGTCATGGACCTCATTCATCTTAACCATCAAAAACTTGTATGCATAGACGAACTCACTCTGGATCCTCATGCATCAGTAGTGTTGGTAGATCATAATCACCTTACACCTCCACTCGGCCAATACGACAACCAAGTGATAGGTATTTTGGATCATCATGTGGATGAACATTTGTATGAATCAGCACCTTTACGTCGCGTGGAAATGGTGGGGTCCTGTGTTACTTTAGTATTGGATCACTTTCCATATCATCTTTGGACCAATAACAAGGAGATTGCACAAATCGCCCTGGGGCCATTACTGGTAGACACAGTCAATTTAAAGTGGGAATTGGGCAGAACAACTGAACTGGATGTCACTGTCTATCATAAATTGATTGGAGCACTGTACAATGTCACCTCATCCAGCTCATCCTCCACATCACTTACAGATGATTACTTCAAGTCCATCGAAAAGGTGAAATCTCAAGTGGATACAATGTCAAGCTACGATATTTTGAGACGAGATTACAAGGAATTTGTGGTGGACGGATATCGCATTGGCACCAGTGCCGTGACATGGCATTTCAGAGCGTGGGCCGAGAGAAACAGCGCACAGGAGATCAGACAAGCAGCGATTGATTATGCACATCAACGTCAGTTGGATATGGAAGTTATCTTTACTGCATTTGATCATAATGGTGAATATCGTCGTCAATTGGCTGTTTTCGTCATGCAGCCCAAATTACAGACAGTTCAGGACAACTTGGAAAAGAACACTGATATACAGCTGAAACCTATCAAAGAATTCGATGTTGCAGGATTCTACGACCAAGGCAACATTCGAATGTCTCGAAAGCAGGTGTGGCCCTTGTTGAAGCAGTTGATTGAACAACATGAAAAATAGAAGAAAGCGCAATGGATGGGCTGCTTTAGCCAATCAGATGGCGGATCTTGGCAAACGTGATATTTGTATAGAACTCTTTGAACTCTTTTGTTTCCTTTTGGTAATAAAAAAAAAACGACGGAAAGGTTAAATGAGGATAATCACTGAATAAAGTACCAGGTATTTTCCCATCTTTTCTTTCTCCATAAAATCCATGCTCAAAAAACACTTTAAACTTTCATTTGGTTACAAGGCCAAAAAAGTCGCTTTAAACAATAAGAATAAACCTGATCTCATATCGCATCTGCCTAAAGAATTGCTGCAATGTATCTATCAACAACTTGATAGTCAGGATATTGACGCCTTTAACCAGACATGTCGATCGTTTCATAGCGTGGTCGTCCAACCTTCCTCCAAAGCCGCCTGGATCATGACCCACTACGGTGCAAGATTCGCTCTGTACTATGCATTATTGGCTATCCCACAACATTGTCATGGTGATTTTCTACACATGCTGTTTAATCGAGGAGCTGCTGTACCGCGCCATGTGCTGCAACGCTTGATTCAAGTCTATCTCAAGCCCATTGAAAAGCGTCGTCGTCGTTCTAGTTTTGATACATTCGATTTGGATAATTTCTTTGCTCAACAGGTACAGCTATTGTCTTTTGATGGTTATGCGACTATCCTTCAAAAGGGACATGAGCTTTATGGCAGCGATTTCGACCTGACAGCCAACTACCATGACCTGACCAGCATGCCGGCATCCACTGATTGGTATTTCCCTGCTCCTGCACCGGTTGATACCAATTTGAGACCATTACTCAAATTGGCTCAAACTGAACCAACTACATTCGCTCTGATGGATCCTGTGTTTACCTTTGACCCAGTAGCACGTGCCTCGCTTTGGGAAGCTGCATTTTTGATTCTGTTTGATGAAGCATTCAGAGCAACTGCTCCTACTCAAGAGAGACAGGCTCAATTGCTAAACTTACCGCTATCAAGTAAGGTACGTTTAGTGGGCCCTTTGACCGACCAGCAATTGTTCTGTCAAGTGTTTGCGAATTTCTTCACCAAATACCCCGTTGGCTACTGCCCCTCAAGAACCATGCACAAGTTACTGGCATTACTCAAGCAATATGTCAAGCCTAGCTTCAATATTGACGTGGCTTTGGAGCATATGGTGCACGCCAATCTGGGTCGTTCTGATACCATTGAATCAGTAGACAAATTCTTGAAGCAAAAGTAATTCAAATTTTATTTCTTCCAATACTTTATACCCGTTGTACTATATAATAAAAAGCAGTTGCTTACTCCTCATCCTCATCATCATCGTCTTCTACTACAAGTGTTGCACTTGGCCATAAGCTTTTGATGTCGATCAATTTTTGTTGGGATGGTGGGAATTCCAATCGAGGGTATGGCGTGTGCATGGTGAATTTATAGGCATGTGCATAGTCAATGGGCGCCTCTACCTTCTCCTCGCCACAAGGTCCCTCCTCTTTCAATAATGGATATGCTTCTACGAATTGATATAAATCATCCACAGTAGCCTCTTGGTCAAACTGACGAATCACTCGATCTCCGTCTGCTAAGCGGAAGCTCAGTTTTGCAAAGTTGGCTGTGGGTTCTTGTGGTAAATGTGTATAAAGATAACGAATGTATTGTTGACGCTTTTGTTCCTGCAATGCTGCTATTTCTTGTTGTAAACGCTTCTCGTCCTCTAATGCCTGTTGACGCTGTCTTTCTTCTTCGGCCAAACGTGCTTTTTCTTGATCTTGTTTGAGTGACTTATTGAATGCTGCATCTTGATCCACTAGCAATTGACGTTGCATTTCACGCTCCTTACGCTCATTCAAAAGTCGATTGACTACAGCTCCATGACGATCCATGGCAATGTCAATTTGACTGATAAGTTCCTCAGGATGACAAGTGCCTTCAATGCGTTCAATCACTGTCATTTTGGGTGTAGATGAGCCTTGAAGTGCAATTAATGCCATGAAGGGGTATGTAGAAGCCTGCAAGGTATAGCTGACTTTGTGTGCCTCAGTCTCACGCACATTGCCAGCCCAAACAAGGATGTTTTTATCACGGACAAAGTTGACAAGACGATCCGAGGTGAGCGTATTACTAATAACATGAAAATGTAATGTCAATATAATTGACTCAATGTGTGATATATTGAGTAATTTACCGGCAGAATGCATCTGTATCATCGTGGTCATCACTGTGTAATAACACCAACATAAATTTCAAATCCTTGCGAGCCTTTTCCAATGCTTGAGAATAGCCGCCTCTAAAGAATTCGATATGATGGGAGCCGTATTTCTGCTCAAAGGATTCTATAAACTCTAAAGCCAATACACGAGGATCTCTCTTTTTCTGTGTGATAGCAGGACGGGCCATGATGATACGAGCTATTGGGCAGAGCATTAATACCTATATCTTCACATGAGCATCTCATATACGTTACATGCAAGCGATAGAATGGACCAAGTGATATTCCAAGCCATACCAAAAGGCCAAAGCAGAATTGTGAGTAGTAAAGAAGGTCTCTTTCTTGTTGTATTGGGCGTCGTAGTTGATGTAGACCTTGTTTCAGCAGCAGGAACTGTCGTAGCTACTTCCTGCTCCAACTCTTCACGGTTCTTCTCACGGGATGTGCTTTCATACACATTCTGAATAGCTCTTTCCAAATTCCAATCAAACTCTAAAAGCTGGCCCAAGGCCTCCTCTACATCTTGTATTTGAGTAATGGTCTACTTTGCCAATGAGTATGAATAGGGTCTTTTTTTTCAAAGGGCTAATGTGCATTGATTTTACCTGGTACTGATGTAGCTTGTCTCTTTCTTCGTCATTCAATGTATCTAGAGAGACCATGTTGTTTATATGTCTGTATGTGTGTTTGAGAGAGATAGAGAAAGGAAAGAAAAGAGGAGTTTATTTGATAATGCCACGCATTTACAAATGTAATATTCTACAAATGATATGAACGGAAAGAAAACGTCATCTTCAAAATGTGCTCCAAAAAAATACATGATTCAAAACTCCCTTTTTCCTATATCACCACATAAAATTTTTTCAGCCATGGCCGAAGTAAAAGCTCCATCTGCAGATATTGGATCTGTTGAAGAACCTCTTGATCTCGTCAGACTTTCTTTAGACGAACGTGTCTATGTAAAGTTAAGAGGTGATCGTGAATTACGCGGTAAATTGAATGTAGGTGAGCCACTTGACTAATCTCTGTGTCATTGTATCTAATGGAGCGTCTATAGGCATACGATGGCCATTTAAACATGGTGCTTGGGAACGTTGAAGAGACTATCACCATTGTCGATATCAATGAGGAAACATTGGAGGAAGTGATCAGAGTAAGTCTTCTTTTTTTTGATTTTCAGTTGTCAAATCTCACCTCAAATGGATTTACTATAGACCGTCAAGAGAAACTTTGACATGCTCTTTGTTCGTGGGGATGGTGTTATCTTGGTAATAATTCAACATGTTAATGTATTGAGACGTTACTTACGACTTATATAGGTTTCTCCTCCCTCGAGAGCATAATCACTCTCACAGCAATCTCTATTTTACACGAATTTCGACCAGCAGACAAACGACTGCAATCAATAACCACAAACAACAACAGCCTACACGCGAATTGTATTTTTTTTCCACTTTTTTTTTCTTACATAAAGAGCTATATATACATACGTACAGCAATTGTTGTTCAAGGTGATTCGGCAACTGTGCTTGAGGATGAAAAGGGTTTGAAGATATTGATTGATGAATTATATAATTCTAAAAATGCTTGATATGAAAGGACACCAAGTTGATAGATGATACATCAGCGCTGATCCACAAGCAAGTATTATAAAAAGAACTCAAAAACTACGACATTGAATCAAAGAAATATAGACGAAACAAGCGAATCTGATTTGTATTTCAGTTTTCATCATCTTGATCATTTTAGAGCTTATGGGCAAGTGTATTTTCAAATATGTGGCATGATTTCAACAACACGATACCCAGTACATTGCTTTGGACTTCAGAGTCCTGAGCAAGTTTCATAACAGCAACATTTGTGTATTAGCGAAACAGGGCACAGCAAAGTCATTATTGATTGGTTTGCCAAAGGGACATGCCATCAGTGTTTGTACAGATTGAGGAATAGAAAGCTACATTTACAATGTAAGGCTTTTGTAGATAGGCGACGTTTTCTATGCTAGAAGGGAGATCATGGACATACCTTTATTAGAATCACTTGTTTCTTTATTAATATTCATCTGTAGCTCGCTTATATTTGCCTTTGAATATCCTAATCCGCGTCAATAATGTGATGTTTACATTTCAATTTATGATTTGTAAAGTGCAGCATTTATTTCTGTATATTATCTCAACATAAATGGGGTCACATACAGTGGTGGCTATACATGTTCTGAATAGTGCATTGATCTTTGAATTTTAATAAGTGGAAGCAATTTATTATAAAACGTAGCAATTTAAAATGCACTGTGGTCTTTCTGTTTCGTAATATCATTCCAATAAATAGCTACAGTAGTATCAGCTGTTTTAAGCAAGCTACATCATTCCTGCTGCTGGTAACCGACGACTCTCACTAAGAAGATGTAAGCCGAAGTAGCTCAATCTCCAAATAGCTTCAGCGTATTCCATTCCCTCTAAAAATTGAGCGCCCTGTTTGGATAGTTTCGACCATTAAGTATATCAATGCCAAAATAGACAGTTAGGCAGTATTTTGCTCAACAATGGATACTTTCTGGCATCTTTCGTTTTCAGGATGCTTTAATATCATAAATCCAAACTAACATATGTGATAGTTAATGTATTGTTTCTAATCAGTGGGAAAAGATTTCGAGGTAAAACTACATGATGCGATATTAGCATAGTGTTGAGTCAGCATATACAATAACCAGCAGAGCGAAAGATAGTTCAGTGATTGAACAAGACGCAAATATAAACTGATGTTTATTAATGAAATCAAAGGGCTATTTCTAAGAAGTCATCACACAAGACAATAGCAAATGTTATTTTTTACTTGCAACGGGATCAGCTCATCCACTGAGATGTGAAATGTAACCTAGTAGCATATTCCCATACATCGAGAATTAACTATCGAAGAATCCTTTCATAATTTCATATAGGCAATTCTAAATTTTAACCCTTCCTGCAAAACATTAACCGTTGGTCTTTTTACGGTCTTTTTCTAATATCATAACTTGTACTATAGATAGCTCCAATTCTAAGATCCCTAACCTTCGAAAGACAATTGAAAGCCAGACAAAATGCGCAGTAATGCATTTTAAGCTCCGATAATGGTTTCTCGTTCCGATTTGGAACCCCGCTGTTGCCAAGAATGCGAAACTGCAATTCAATTTTGCGTAGCTGCTTTTGTTGTTGAGATATCAACGATTTGATAATTTAATTAATTCTGAGTAGATGCTAATAGTTAAAGTCATTGAATTGATATATAAATGCTATTTGTATGTATACTAAAAGTTGTTTGTAGTATTTTGTTTGACTAGGACATGTTAGATTCGGGATTGTAATAGGCGATTGGAAGCAGTAGGAAGGGAAAATGCGAAAAAGGATCCAAGTTTGGATGGACATTTCTCTATGATTTATTAAGTGAGTCGATGTTGCGTAGTGCTTGACTTTTGTTTCTCTTTTAATTCTCTATACAATGGTATGGTTATTATTAGTATTTTCAAAAATATGTCGGGTAGTGCCCGCTTGAGGCAAATCAAAATACATGACTTTGAGTTATTTCATGAAGGGAACGTCTATTAGGTGTTTTTGACTTTTAGATTATGTTGGGTCTAACGTAGAGCTATTGAATGGTGTTTGTTTTGTTCAAATCTGATACGTATTGGCAGAGATATCACATAAAGTTATGTCCTTGGAAAATTGGCCATCTTTGACCAAATTTACGGGTAAGAGTAAGGCAAAAAAACTAGCTGATGATTTTTTGGTCAGACGTTTTTGCTCATTTCTCTACGTAGAGTCAAGCTAGAACTCCCAGTAAAAGCTCAAATGATAGGAAATTTTTTGCTTTACAATAATAATGAATGCTACAAGTAGGTTTATTTTGACAGAGATGGAGATATTATTGAAAAAGTATCAAAATTTGACAAAAAATGTTCTGTCGCTTTGAAACGCCTAGTGTTGATCAAACCAGACAAAAGTAATACCATTCGATGCGCCTTTGAATTCGGCACAAGTTTGATATAAGCTTGATCAAGTGTTTACTATGAACAACTGCCAACTTTAGGCCATGACAAATTTCCTGAATGATGAAATAGCATTCTGATCAATAGAGCTTTTAATCTCAGTTTGATATCAGCTACTATATACAGAGAAATCTCGTGACGTCAAATGCACAATAGTTTGCTTTTGCACTCCCCCGTTTTTCCTTCCCCCGTTTTTCCTTCCCCCGTTTTTGATACTATTTTTACAGCTACAGCAACAGTTCTACTACTATTATTCTACTCACTCCAATGTTTTTGGAAACAATAGCAACAAGTTCATCAAGCCTGCCATCAGTGTTGCCATATGCTAGTGAGTGTATTTGTTGCTGAATAGATTATCTAGCACTAGTATTTATTAATTCATTTTCTTTCTTTTTCAGAATAGGTAATCACTGCTTTAAAGCAAAGAAGACGACGACTACGACAAAGACACAACAATTCGACTTACTGCTATAGCTACTTCCTTGGAATCTTTGATATCTTTCATAATAGTAATTCGGTACGTAACGTAGATTGCTACTTTTATTGAATTGCGCTTAACTGAACCCTCTTATATTTTTTTTAGCAGACAATGGTTTTGTTTGTTCTCAACTTCAACAAAATATCTGGTGCTGCCTACTGTTTCTGGTTCGATACTATCTGCAATTCATTGATAGTGGTGCTGCCGTTCTGGTTGGTACTATCAGCAAGTTATCTGTGGTGTTGCTTCTCTTTTTTTTTTGGTCTGATACTATCTGCAAGGCATATGAAGCGCTGTTTTTCACTTCTGGTTTGGTAATATCTGCAAGTCATCATCAGTAGCAATTCTTCTCTCTGGTTTGGTACTGTCAGCAAGTAATCATTAGCAATGCTGTTCTCTGGCCTGGTGGTATATTCAAGTCCTATATACTACTGTTACGTATCATTGGTTCAATCGATCGGGTAAGTTTTGATGGTGTCTGCTGCTTAATAATATCATACTGACTATCCAAATTTGATAGAATATAGGTATCAAGCACAAGGTGGTGCTCCAGGACGACATTAAATGCAGAACCTGTTGTGAATTGTTTATCAGGTAAGTATAAAGGACGTAGATTGCTGAATACATTGCTGACTATTATTATACTATTTTGATATGATGTGTAGGCAACAAGTATAAGGTCACGACGACTACTGATGGATGATTAATGATGTATTATACTACTGGATGCAAATAGAACTGTTAACAGTCAATTAGGTAGGTATATTATTATGATATGATGGCGTTGACTGAGGAATGCAATACTGATTATATTCTTTGAATTATGTATAATAGGCAGGCAAATGGGAATGAACATGGACACTACTGGATGCTGCAAGAGATCAATCAAGTTACTTTTTTCTGTGGATGACAACAGCCAGAGCAATAGTAGTAGACACAAGTTATACATTTTTATTAGCTTCTTTTTCTCCCCCTTATTTTTCTTGACTCTCCCTTTTCTTTTTTCTTTGGCTTTTCGCCCTTGTTTCTTTTAATTTTTATCTGCATGTAATGTTATCACCCTCACTATTTTTCTTTCTTTCTATGTTTCTGTGAAGCATATCTTTTTTTTTTACGTTGAGTGGATGTGCCTATCACTGAAGCTCAACAATAACAAGATTCCGAGACTAGGATTAGATAGGCTGGTCCAAACTTAATTGTTGATTCTACTTACTTAGCGACAGTTGAGGGTCTTAATAAACATAATTCCTCATGTTAGGGGTGTAGTAAGGCACGCTCTAGCACCTGAGGGGTGGTCTAATTGAGATACTACCTAATTGCACTTTTGGGTAGTACTTCAAATTCCGCCTAACATCGTTGCAGAGGAGAACTATGGCAAAATTTTTCTAGGTTTTTTATATATGTAGAGGTGATAAATAAATACAGCTTTTCTACGCTTCTGGGCTATTTAATGCGTTGTTTTCATTGCTTGAAGTGATTTGAACACTACACTATGCGAAAGTACATGTCAGATTGTGTAAACAGCATGTAAATTTCAAAGTTTGAAGTTTCACTAATAAAAAAATGTTATGCTTATTGTGTAAAGCAAGCTTGTTGACAGATATTTAAAAGCTTTTAAATATGTACTTCTTGCAATAAACTATAAAGCTCTCACGGGCCAAAGGATAATATTATTCTACTTATTATCAAAGCATTATTGCTACTATAGTGTAGTATTGTTGTTCTTTCAGATAAGTTAATATAGACTAACTCGATAATATACAACCCAACATAATAATACACTTTAGCCAGATCTCGAAGAAGTGCAGTGAAGCTTTTAATGCAAGAACACATCACATTGCTGCAGAGCATATATAAATGGGCTATGATTAGCAAACTAAGTTGTTACAGTTTTGATGTAACAAAAAAAGAAATGATTTTTGCTTCTTCTACAGAAGACATTATTAACAGCTATAATGAGTGTTCTTTTCAAGACTGATGATTGTAGCTTTTTTTCTGTTTCTATTATGCATTCCAAAATGAGCGAGGCATGCATCTCCTCTCTGCTAAGTTGTGCACTCTCCAATGCCAGCAACAGTTATTATCTTCTGGAGGATGACAAAAAAGCATTTCTAATACCATGTCCTCAGCTAAAAAGTTGCCTCATTTTCATAGTACTACTACAATAGTTTCAAGTTTTCTCATATTGTGTATGAGACCTCATGTCTGAACTTGGATGTTGGAAACGATTTTCAAATTTTGACTTTTGGACTTTTAAACGATCAAACATCGAGTTTTTAAAGATTGATTCTACAGCTTTGAAATTAGCATGTTTAAATAGCAAAATTTTGTGGGAAATGTGAAACTGCAATTCAATTTTGCGTAGCTGCTTTTGTTGTTGAGATATCAACGATTTGATAATTTAATTAATTCTGAGTAGATGCTAATAGTTAAAGTCATTGAATTGATATATAAATGCTATTTGTATGTATACTAAAAGTTGTTTGTAGTATTTTGTTTGACTAGGACATGTTAGATTCGGGATTGTAATAGGCGATTGGAAGCAGTAGGAAGGGAAAATGCGAAAAAGGATCCAAGTTTGGATGGACATTTCTCTATGATTTATTAAGTGAGTCGATGTTGCGTAGTGCTTGACTTTTGTTTCTCTTTTAATTCTCTATACAATGGTATGGTTATTATTAGTATTTTCAAAAATATGTCGGGTAGTGCCCGCTTGAGGCAAATCAAAATACATGACTTTGAGTTATTTCATGAAGGGAACGTCTATTAGGTGTTTTTGACTTTTAGATTATGTTGGGTCTAACGTAGAGCTATTGAATGGTGTTTGTTTTGTTCAAATCTGATACGTATTGGCAGAGATATCACATAAAGTTATGTCCTTGGAAAATTGGCCATCTTTGACCAAATTTACGGGTAAGAGTAAGGCAAAAAAACTAGCTGATGATTTTTTGGTCAGACGTTTTTGCTCATTTCTCTACGTAGAGTCAAGCTAGAACTCCCAGTAAAAGCTCAAATGATAGGAAATTTTTTGCTTTACAATAATAATGAATGCTACAAGTAGGTTTATTTTGACAGAGATGGAGATATTATTGAAAAAGTATCAAAATTTGACAAAAAATGTTCTGTCGCTTTGAAACGCCTAGTGTTGATCAAACCAGACAAAAGTAATACCATTCGATGCGCCTTTGAATTCGGCACAAGTTTGATATAAGCTTGATCAAGTGTTTACTATGAACAACTGCCAACTTTAGGCCATGACAAATTTCCTGAATGATGAAATAGCATTCTGATCAATAGAGCTTTTAATCTCAGTTTGATATCAGCTACTATATACAGAGAAATCTCGTGACGTCAAATGCACAATAGTTTGCTTTTGCACTCCCCCGTTTTTCCTTCCCCCGTTTTTCCTTCCCCCGTTTTTGATACTATTTTTACAGCTACAGCAACAGTTCTACTACTATTATTCTACTCACTCCAATGTTTTTGGAAACAATAGCAACAAGTTCATCAAGCCTGCCATCAGTGTTGCCATATGCTAGTGAGTGTATTTGTTGCTGAATAGATTATCTAGCACTAGTATTTATTAATTCATTTTCTTTCTTTTTCAGAATAGGTAATCACTGCTTTAAAGCAAAGAAGACGACGACTACGACAAAGACACAACAATTCGACTTACTGCTATAGCTACTTCCTTGGAATCTTTGATATCTTTCATAATAGTAATTCGGTACGTAACGTAGATTGCTACTTTTATTGAATTGCGCTTAACTGAACCCTCTTATATTTTTTTTAGCAGACAATGGTTTTGTTTGTTCTCAACTTCAACAAAATATCTGGTGCTGCCTACTGTTTCTGGTTCGATACTATCTGCAATTCATTGATAGTGGTGCTGCCGTTCTGGTTGGTACTATCAGCAAGTTATCTGTGGTGTTGCTTCTCTTTTTTTTTTGGTCTGATACTATCTGCAAGGCATATGAAGCGCTGTTTTTCACTTCTGGTTTGGTAATATCTGCAAGTCATCATCAGTAGCAATTCTTCTCTCTGGTTTGGTACTGTCAGCAAGTAATCATTAGCAATGCTGTTCTCTGGCCTGGTGGTATATTCAAGTCCTATATACTACTGTTACGTATCATTGGTTCAATCGATCGGGTAAGTTTTGATGGTGTCTGCTGCTTAATAATATCATACTGACTATCCAAATTTGATAGAATATAGGTATCAAGCACAAGGTGGTGCTCCAGGACGACATTAAATGCAGAACCTGTTGTGAATTGTTTATCAGGTAAGTATAAAGGACGTAGATTGCTGAATACATTGCTGACTATTATTATACTATTTTGATATGATGTGTAGGCAACAAGTATAAGGTCACGACGACTACTGATGGATGATTAATGATGTATTATACTACTGGATGCAAATAGAACTGTTAACAGTCAATTAGGTAGGTATATTATTATGATATGATGGCGTTGACTGAGGAATGCAATACTGATTATATTCTTTGAATTATGTATAATAGGCAGGCAAATGGGAATGAACATGGACACTACTGGATGCTGCAAGAGATCAATCAAGTTACTTTTTTCTGTGGATGACAACAGCCAGAGCAATAGTAGTAGACACAAGTTATACATTTTTATTAGCTTCTTTTTCTCCCCCTTATTTTTCTTGACTCTCCCTTTTCTTTTTTCTTTGGCTTTTCGCCCTTGTTTCTTTTAATTTTTATCTGCATGTAATGTTATCACCCTCACTATTTTTCTTTCTTTCTATGTTTCTGTGAAGCATATCTTTTTTTTTTACGTTGAGTGGATGTGCCTATCACTGAAGCTCAACAATAACAAGATTCCGAGACTAGGATTAGATAGGCTGGTCCAAACTTAATTGTTGATTCTACTTACTTAGCGACAGTTGAGGGTCTTAATAAACATAATTCCTCATGTTAGGGGTGTAGTAAGGCACGCTCTAGCACCTGAGGGGTGGTCTAATTGAGATACTACCTAATTGCACTTTTGGGTAGTACTTCAAATTCCGCCTAACATCGTTGCAGAGGAGAACTATGGCAAAATTTTTCTAGGTTTTTTATATATGTAGAGGTGATAAATAAATACAGCTTTTCTACGCTTCTGGGCTATTTAATGCGTTGTTTTCATTGCTTGAAGTGATTTGAACACTACACTATGCGAAAGTACATGTCAAATTGTGTAAACAGCATGTAAATTTCAAACTTTGAAATTTGACTAAAATCTTGTATGCTTATTGTATATGTGGAATTTATAGCTTGTTATAGATACAAATTCACGGGAAAAAAAGAATAAAAGAACAATAAGTCAACTTTGGAATAAAATTGCGATCAATTTTATGAGAAATAGAAAAAATATGAAAAAATAAACCAGAGAAAATACAATTATAGTCTTTCCACGCTTTATTTCGATTCAAAGAAATCTGAAGAAAGGATACATGCTCTTTAAGAGAGCTTGTATTTATATCAATTGTAAAATAGCTTCATTACAGTGAGAATGCCTATTTTACGGCTTAATTAAAGAATGTCCTTGTTGACACTCTCTCACTTTGGATTGTAGTTGAGATTTCGATATGTTGGTATTGAAGTCGATACTATTGTTTCGGTCAGAATTGTGATCCTTCAGAATCCTGATTGCAACTGAGCTTAAGTTACTGTTCTATAAACAAGAATGCTTACATTTAGAGTTATTGCCACTGCTTTAGCAGGTGCCTCGTTTATACATATTTAGAACATTGTTTATTTATGAGTATGATCAGCATCGTTCAACATTAGCATGTGCCACAATTATACAGACCATCTACAAATGGGCGCACGGAACAACTTAATGGCACCATTATGACCGCAACCAAGAAACTATGCATGGAAAACCCTAAGGATTGGGATCAAAATATTGACGCTGTATTCTACGCTTTGCGAACCAAGGTTCACTCCACACTGGGCATTTCCCCATATGAATTTCTGTTTGGGCTGTCTCCTCCCTCAATTCGCCAAAACCCCTTACAAGCCATGGGAAGAAAGCTCGGATTCGAACGCCTGGTGGAAATATCTGAGCGAAACATCCAGATAAAAGATTACAACAATGTATTGCACAATACTATGGAATATGACGTTAAACCAAGGAAATCAAGAAAACAATTCTCGCCAGGTTCCCACGTTGTCAGAGTACGACATAACAAGTTCTCAAAGATGGACTCTACTTACAAGCCCGAGGTTTTTACGGTGATCGCTTCATTTGCGAACGGTACCTGTCAATTGGCGGATCAAGCTGGTAGAATATTGAAAAGAAGGGTTAATATCGGCTCTTTGAGAAAAATTCATTTCAGAAGATGAATTTCTCGGGGGGGGGGGGTGTTTTGAGGAAGCAACATTGTCAATATAATTCGTGTTACCATTGTGGTATTATAAAATCACCCAAAATATCGTTACCATTGTTCTCTTCCCTTTTCACAAACCTTCAAATTATCCTAATATCCAACATTTACCTATTACTGGACTTGGTAATATTTGATTTATGAGATAGACTTAACAATGTACTAATAATAATAAACAGTTGGTTTTTATTTTGAATACTTAAATCACAAAGAGTTACTAAAAGAAGTCCCACAAATTATGTGTAGAAAATCGGCGTTTTCTAAACTCTGCTTTTTACACTTCTACAGCCTAAAAAAGTATTCATCATTTTACTCCAGGGTAAAATGGGAGTAATACTCCAAAAAGTTGCAGTGAAAAAAAAAAAAAAAAGTAGCTAATATAAGTATATTAGACCAGTAATTTTTTGGAGTTTAGCTTGGGGAAATGGTGTAGTGGTATCACATTTCTTTCGCATAGAAAAGGTCGCGAGTTCAAACCTTGCTTTCTCCAATCTCTTTTTTACCTTTTCTTTGGCGGAGTTGGAATTGTAAATCTAAGCTTGTAGACCTTTTTTTGCTCTGTTCAATCAACTGTGGGAGAGCTTCCTGGTCTTGTTGTGATATAACTTTGTAGTCTTTTTTTTTTTTTTCAGATAATAACAGCATACAAAATTAGCCGACAATCATAAATTTTGTTTTGTTTTCGCGTATTTAGGGCGTTCAATTAGGTTAGAGCACATAACTTAAAGGAGGAAGATAAAAATGATTTGAATCAACAAATACACTCTTTATCTTCAAAGCTTGACACTTTCTCTATTACATTACATGTGTGATATCTACATAGAGAACTATCTATGCAAAATGGGTTGGACTTTTGGGAATGTTCCTCCAATTATTGAGATTAATGACAGAAAATGAAATAGTTACACATCTCATCATAATTCAAATAAAAGGAATAATCTATCATAGATGCTTGTTCTCAAAATTCTTTTCATTGTGCTATATTGATAGTGGACGTTCAAGAAATGTGATTTCTGGATTCTACTCATCAGTTAATTAATACAAAAACAAAGTTTTACCATCTTGATGGAATACTCAGAGAACACAAGGACAGCAGAAAATCTAAACCAGATCAAGAAGTTCATGTTCTGATAGAAATTTGAATGACATGTCGTTTCTCTTCATGTTCTATCGGATAAGTTCGCGAGATTAATTCAAATTAAGTTTATTACAATATCTATCATCAATTAAAAAAAAAAAAAAAAAAAAAAAAAAGTGGAGGGGTTGGGGTGGGAGAGAGAGAAGGAAGGAGAAGAAATAATGAACGAGGGTATATAATCGCTATCATTTTCTATGAAAAAAAAACTGATGCGAATATAATTTAAAGGCGTAGAAAAGGTAGAAAAGATGGAAATATAAATATTGTTTAGGAAATGGTCTTGAGACTAAAGTTCTTAAAGTAAGAATATTGTGTCTTGGGAGTCTTCCAGGTTTTATCAGAACCGCCGAAGAAGGTATGGAACACTAGTAAAGGTAATCAGAACCATGTAGTCAATTGATTTGTGATATAATACTTACTGATGCCTGCGACACGTCCAGTGCTGTTTGTACGGAAGACAAGCTTGGTTTGAGTCGTAGCAAGCTTTCCATTGATGTAAAGAGAGAGCTTGCCATTTTGCTTGCCAACAGTGTTGATAGTAAGAACTTGACGCACAGAGACCCATTTGCCAGTCTTGAACTTGAATGTACCACGGCCTAAACTGTAGCCATAGTCAGGATTACAGATGTTGACCTTGTTATCACAGAGATTGGATCTTTGCTTGGAAGATGGCAAATAGGCATAAACTTCACCTTCACCTCTGTCACGCCACATGACTCTACATGGTTACAAAAGAAAAAAGATTAATATTCGTACAACATTTCACATTTTATGTACACGCACCTTGTAGTGAAGCACTTGTTAGAATCAATACCACCAGTACAATCGCCGTGACCACCATAAAGACCAGGAAGCTTACCACCTGTTAAATCAATGTTAAATCAATGTAAACTTGATTAAGATAGTCGTTTACGTACCTCTAACAAAGTTGAATCCTTTGGGGAAGTAGACGCTGTATTGGAATTCGACAGTCTTTACTTTGTTATCGATCTTGAGAGGTTCAGCCTTGAATCCAAGACCACCGATGGGGTTAGCTTCAGGATTTCTGGAGCCTTTAGGATAAGTGACACGGAGAACGTAATCCTTTTTGCTATTCTTGTATGTAATGCTCTTCAGCTTGTCAGCATTCTTCCAGAACCAGAGCCACCCACCGTGCTCAGGAATTCCCCAAGCTTTGTCCCAGTTGCTGCCTTTGCCGACGGTGGCTTTACCGTTGAAGCGATTCCAATTGTAAAATTTCCAAGTCTTTGTCTTGCCAGCCTCGATGCTTGAGAACAAACACATCAGAGTGACGGCAAGTAAGATTAAATAGTTAGATTTGAGCATATTGAGTTGAAGTTGTATATTTTTCTTCTTCTTTTTGTTAATGTTTCACTGTTTAATGAATGGAAAGGGACCACTACTTTTTTTTTCTCGTATGATCTAGGATGGAAAAGAAGTAAAGCGATAGTAGAAAACAAATATATAATTGAAAAAGGAAAAAAGAGAAAAACAATGGAAGCAGCTTTGGTGGTCTCTTTTATTTTATATCTTTTAACGATCTGTTGTCCAATGTCGAAATGTAGCACATTTACACATCTTTAATGAGCATTTAATTCAATTAAGGAATAAGCTGTAATCTACCAAACATGAGCAACTCCGAACTAATTGTTGTACAATACAGTTTAATGAAGCAATTTTACTTTAACCATGCTGTTCAAGCTAAAATAAAACCATCCGTAGGGTGCATCTGGCATTATTAGAAAGCATAGAACGAAATTATATGAATAGAAGCCTTGTATCATTGTGGTCAACCCCCTATTTCCATCAAACGTATAATTTCTGAAGCTAATTATCATATGTACCGAGCTAGTGCTGTTATAAGGCCAACTTATTGGATCAAAAACAGAACATAACCTGCTGGAAATAGCTTAAAAAAGTGATGCAGCAGTAACAATAGTGGTACATACACAAAACGTATCCAATTTTTGACCCCAGAAAGACCCAAAAACAGGCACAGGAACATGTTTTTGTATATTAGATAATGAAATCTATACTACATGTACATTCTATGCAAGGTAATTAGTTTTTATTGACCTTGTAGGATAAATGGAAAACGAATTGAGGTTTATGATGCTATAAACCCGTTCAATATGAGAGCGATACCAACAAACACTAAAATAACAATTTTTCTATACTTGGAATGCAATGTAATTGCCATACTTTATCATATAGAGTATAAATCATTTTATATGTGCGCAGCTCGCTGCCATTCATTTTTAATATTCTTGATGTATGTTGCTGAACATTTACTTGCTTAGATTGCAAGAATCGAGGACCGTTGACAACAATTTAACAGCCAATGTACTACATAGCCTGAAGAATATTGCAGAACGAGAATGAAGCATTGATTTGCTGTCTCGTTTATACATCTTTCTTTAGAGTGTCGCTTTTGTCAGAGTTATGTCATTCAGTTCAAAAAATTGTGCGAATAAATGAGTATAACGCTGCGTCGCTATTCATGCTGAAACAGATTTAACATCATCAGTCTCAATATAAACAAGAGTCTGTAACAAGCAAACGTCTGTTTTCAATGTCAATGCAATCAAAAGACTTCACTTCTGATAACACTGACAAACTATGCTTAAGCACCTGGTTCCTGAATCTATTATATTACTTTTCTTGATGCACACTCAGTCATGCAGCAACCTTTGATTTCCTATTCTTATAGCATTCAACAAAGATAGACGTATTATTTAACAGTGGCCAAATCGAAAATGGGGGGTTGGTTTTATTTATAAGTATCTGATCTGAGCAAAAGTTAAAAAAAAGGGGAGACTATGACAAGCAGGATAATTAGAGATCCTTCTTGAGAGTACCCATGAATTGATGCTTCTCGGCAGGAGTTTGGAAACGACCATGACCGAACTTGGAAGAAGTATCGATGAACTTGACAGAGACCTTTTCCAAAGCGGAACGCTTGGTGTGAACAGTGAGGGACTTACGAAGAGTGATAACACGCTTCTTGGAACCAGCACAACAACCCTTGATCATGACAAAATCGTCATTGACAACACCATAGTGAGGGAAACCACCCATAGGAGTGATGGGCTTTTCAGTCAAATCGTAATCGGTAGTACCAGACTTGGCATCAGAACCAGTGGCAATACGGTAGATCTTCTTATTGATTTCAGTACGGCGATGATAACCACGTTGACCAGCACGAGCGACAGAGTACATGACTCTGCTAGGATGCCAGGCACCGATACAAGCAACCTTACGAAGACCACGATGAGTCTTACGAGGCAACTTCTTGGTACCCCAACGAGCAGTGACACCTTCGAAACCGTGACCCTTTGTGGTGGCAATAATATCAATCATCTCATCTTGTTCGAAAATGGAACCAACAGTAACTTCCTTCTCGAAATGGCTGCGAGCCCACTCAACCTTATCAGCAATAGAACCACCGTTCAATTGAATTTCCATGAGGTGAGCCTTACGTTGATGGAGCTTGGCCTTTGAGATTTGAGTGTGAGCGATGACACGGACGACGGAACAGTACTTCTTGATACGTTCAGCCTCACGAGCAACATCCTTACCATTATCAGCATACTTTTGAGCATACTTGGTGAAGGCCTTCTTCTTGGAACGGTACCAGTTCTTGTAGAAACGACGCTTGGCCTCTTCAGAGAGATGTTCGGCCCAGACGGTGGTCAAGGAACGGAGACCGCGAGGAGTCTCGACGTAACCAACAACACCAACAACAACCATAGGAGGAGATTCGATGATGGTAACAGCTTCGACAATTTCCTTCTTGTGCATCTCTGTTGAAATATATATACATTAGACACATTATTTGGCTCAGATAGCTAATTCAACTTACTGGAACCAGGACGTTCAAGATCACGGACAATGTGGGTCATACCAGCCTTATAACCCATGAAGGCGGTCAAGTGAACAGGAAGCTTGGAGTCATCCTTGGGGTAAGCCTTAACACGACCACGGTGAGATCTGGTTCTCTTGCGAGGACCGAAACCTAAATGACCATGACGGGGAGCTTCAAACTTTCTATAAAATTCGTATTATCCATGTTAGTTTATCAAAGTTTCGACATTTTGATGAATCCATCCAGAAAAAAAAAAACGCACCTGTGAGACTATAGATGAATAATTTTGTTAGTATATCTGTTGTATTTGATGATGGATGCATGCTATTTACCATATTATTTTATGTTGGATGGATGTAAAAGGAGGATTTGATGGATGGACGGCCTGTGTTGCCATTTAGAGAGACTAGTTTGTGTGTATTTAGGGTCCAGCCAACCACAGGCCCAAAATTTGGCTGCTACAGTAGAGCTGGAACTGCGCATTGACAAGTTCCAGAATGAGAATCATATAGTTTTGCATACTCTTATTGTAGTATTTTAGTCGTCAATCTCTTTTTTAAACCTGCTATGCAGAAGAAGCTTCGTTCATTGAAATCAATGTAATTCAAGCATGAAAGCAAACCTTACCAAAATGCTGTTGAAAGACCAGTATTCAGTTTGTATGTATCACATGATGAGGCAAACGCTTTGACCCAACTTCTGTTTCCAAATGAAACACATGTTGATAGTTCGGCATCTGTCATAATGCCGTCGAACCTGAATTTTTTATATTGATCTTCATTTCAAAAAGATGAATAGTGGTGTATATAATAGAATAAATTAGAGTGTAGGTATTTACTTTGTGATTGATGGTTTTCTGAAAGCCCTTGTTGAACAAGATCCGCAAGGTGCTCAGCGTCAATAAAACAGCTTAATAAACTGCAGGAATTGCTCAAACTCATCTGACTACATATCTAAAGATGAACAGATATGGCGCAGCTTACCAAGTCCCGTCCTCTTTTTGCGAGTACAAACCGACCTCTTCTGACGATGATACTGATGAAGGCTATAGAAGAAAACGAACCGTAATGAACATCAATCGGTGTCAAATAGCATGTTACTTTCCAGCGCTTACAGATTATCCAAGTTTATTTGAACTTTGTGCAAAGACTGATTGTATGGTGGGCTATCTATCCAAAGAGTGTCTATGAGATATGTCCCTTAGATTCCCTTTGGTTCTCGTAAATAGTAATGCAAATTGATATCGTATTGACATGGATACAAGTTTTGGCTGGGCACGTCATCTACCATAAAAATGAACCTGTGGATTCAACATTGGTTGTGCTACACGGCAGATTGAGAGCTATTTAAGAGAAGGAGAGCGGTGGCCATGAAGCCATCAAAGAGTTTGCTAGAGGCGATGGTGTTGGGGAATTGGAAATACAGAGTAAGTCTCACCTAACTGGTATACACATATATTATCTATTATTGGGATGACCAGCTAAAGGTTCATCGTCATAGATATTGCATGCGATCAGAGATGCCGAGATAGTACAAGTTCCCAAAACGCCCGTCATTGCATTAATTACAGTACTCTCAAACTAGCCTCAAAATCTCACAACTGACTGCTTCTCCATCTCTTCAATTGACATCATATCGAGAAATAGCAAGGGCTGATGCACAACAATTACGTAGAAAGATCATTCAGCTGTCAGAATTGTACTCGGCTACGCATCGAGATGTGGTTCCTGAACTGTATGAAAGTAATAACACGCACATGTATACCGTCGGTGATCATGTCTGTGAACAACAGTGTCCCTATCATGACATTTTTTGAGCGTCTAAGGTCTGCCTTGATAGACTCTGTGGGTGCTAAATGTACTTTACCCAATAGTACCAGTACGACCGCAACAATGGGTAAGCATGTATTATCTCGACGTGGGCACCCTCAATTAACTACATGGCTGGCTGAAGGGGAAGAAAGCGGGCGAATCGCACTCTTCGTTGTAGATAGTGGCGAGAGGTCTCTGTGAGCAAAAGCATGTATGCGGCAGGCGGATTGTATCTTTTTAGTAGGCGAAGCTGATGAAGACTCTTCTGTTGGTGAATGTGAGAGAATTTTGATTAATGTCAAAACTACTGCAAGAAAGGAACTGGTCTTACTCCATTCAGAAAGGCGTTGTGAATCTGGTGTAACAAGATCATGATTAAAGGTAGTAAACCTAATCGTTGTATAGGAAATTGGCCTTTTACTGACAGTAGCCCGCAGAACCGTACGTGGATTCAAGTGCACCATCATGTCACGATGTTCACTAGTAGCTATGCACCTCAAAGGAGCAGTAAAAGGCCAACATTGAGACACTCAGCATTGTCAAGCTACCGCAAGACAATTAATCTGTACAACCAAATCAAGGATCGTATACCTCTGCTGTGGAACTTGTTTAGTTTAATGATGAACCACAATTATAGTTGAATTAGACTTATTCTAAGCAGTCAGTCAATCAACGCTGACTCATCATGCCAACAAAGTACAAGAGCCAAACAAAGAATGATTTTACCAGGTAATTTCATCTAGTTGCAGATACCAAGTCAAAACTAATTGGTATACCAGACCTGGACGAAGGCTATGGAGAACATCAGTAGCATTGGTATTGAGAGGAGCTGGCATATAGGATTTATTCTAGCTTTGCAAGAAGGCATACCTATTGACATTACAGGTGGCACCAGCGTCGGAAGTTTGACTAGAGGATACTATACTAAAAACATAGACTTGTTTGAAACGACTGCCAAAGCTAAAGCCTACGAAAAACGTGCTAGTAGATGGTGGAGACGGTTGCTTGATCTCAAATATCCGGTCGTTGCAAGGCATACAGGTATGTGGCTCATTTGCTTACATTAACAAAGTCTGATGTTACTTTACTAGGCTATTCCGTCGACGGACCTATTTGGAAATGCATTGGCGATAGCCACATTGAAGACTTTTGGCTCCTAATTTTTGCAGTGACGCCAACTATTACTTATTCTTATATGGAGACGCGCACATCTGGCTATACATGGAGATATATACGGGACTTCATGTCTTTGTCGGGTTAGACACCTTCTCCAATTAATTTTGACAACATACTTAGGGATGGTAGCTACATGGACAATCTACCGATTAGTGTGACCAAAGATATGGAAGTTAATATCATTATCGTAGGCAATGTTTCTTCAGCCCAACCAGCAACGCCAGATCAAAACCAGCAACCAATTCCTTACTAGAGAGATTCACCAATGAATGGTATGCGCTATTTCACAACGTTTAAATCGTTCACGATTCCCAACATGGATCAGGTACAGCAGCGGTTGACGTCCGTTTTAGGTGTAACAAGATTTCAGGAGGTAAAAACAATAGATGGGGCCTTGTACACAAAGCTTCTTTCTGCTATCGTAGCACGACACTCTGATTTAGACAGTGGTGATCAAAAAATTCAATCAAGTTGTGGGGTTGCCCATGAAATTGTTGCTCAATGAGGATTCGCTTCAGGCCGGGTACTATCGTCAGCATCACTCGTAGCGCAAAGTGATCGCTGACTTGACGACACTCTGAGTTACGATGAGCTTAATGATTCTATAAATGGCAGCTGTTAGAATGCTGCAAGAAGCAGTTGCGAAAAAATGAAGTGTAGGCTAATTCGACCGATCGTTCATGAGCAAATAGTAAAAGTATCTGTGTCTATTCCAAATAATAAAAGAACATGGATAATATTGTTATTAGATCAAGGTATGAGGGTTGATGACCAAAGCAAGAAGGCTGACAAGCAGCTGATAAAAACACTGAGCCAAGGCATCAAGGCTAATCGTCAGAAATATACTGCCATGGCAAAGGAAGTCAAAAAGGGTTGAGTCAAAGCACAAGAGGAAGGATCTCAGTTTGTATCAAGCCTTGAAAGACGCTCGCCAAGCTTTCTGTCAGATGCATATAGATATGTATCAACTGTCGCAGGAGATTCAGGCAAGCCAGTCAAGAATGTACGCTCTAAACAAGAAGATACACGGGCAATCTATTCCAGATCAGGCTCCTTCCATTAATACCAACCTCGTGCAAATTGCGGCAAACCCTACCACCGTCATCCAAGGAGTCGACCCAGGTATTGTCACTGCAGCGTCCGGAGTAGCCACCTCCAGTGCCTCCCTCTTCCAAACAGCCAACAGATTCCAGGCTATCTCTGATGAAAAGATGGTGCCTCACCCAACAGAAGAAGGCATCTTGCGTGGCATTTACTGGTTATTGGTCTGGCTCTGGTGCTTATATCAAAGGACATGCTCAAAGAAGCACAAAGCTTAACTACAAACAATTGACTGCTGGTATCAAGGACTCTGTCGTGTCAATTGACGAGTACAATTCGCTCCTCGTGCTTCCAAAGAACTAGCAAGCAGCTCCATCTCAGAAATGACCGTTTGAAGAGAATCCCGGGTACAGTAGTCTATTACAATCGCAACTGTCCAAGAAGGCTCTCTACAGGCGCAACGACAGTCAACCGTGATCTTAATGAAGCACTTCTTGGGCCGTCAAATCTGATTCCCCAAGACGGTTTAATCTAAGCATTATCAGCAAGGAGAGACTCAAAGACAGCCTGAGTCTGCCACAAAGTATTGTCACAAGAACACAGAGCCAATGGAATTTCCAGAGGGTGTAGAAGGCAGCACCTAGGAGCTCTAAAATAGATAAATCCAGGGGAGAGCTATTCTGGTCATGGAGCGTACTATAGCCATACACGATGTTTGAGTGTCTATAAGAAACCGTATTGGCAAGGTTCTAGGCATTTTGATTCTCAATCCATATTTGTTCACTGTCGCCGCTCTATAATGAGAACAACACTTTAATCACAAAATTTAAAACGGCAACCATTCACTCTTTAACCAGATAAGCAGACAGAGAAACATGCTTAATTAATTAAATTCATCGGGATGTACATAAACATACATAATCATGTGTGGCTTCCGCACCAACGATTAGTGTGTATGATGCAATGATGAATTGTGTGCCACTATGCAGTGGAATCACCAACCATTCTTTGTAGTATGTATAATCTTGAATCAATTGATATACACCAGCCCATCCTCCTGACAACAGATTACATCGGATGTATTTTGATCTCTGGGCCAAGAATTAAACCAAAATTCCGATGTACCAAGTCTAACTCTCTTGTCAGACAGATCAATGGCTGCGATGCACAATCATTCAGACATCTGCTTTCGGATGTTGTTTCTGCCACCATTCTCGTTTGTGGCTAATTCGGATATAGACAATTGTCAAGCGGATAAATCTCAAGACCTGAAAACAAATAAACAAATCGTGATCAGCCCTCCTCCTGCCTTTGTCTCTCTCTCTACTTGATCAGTGACATTGTGCTTTGTTGAACAAACATACATTTGATTCGGAGACATTTGAAAATGTTCATTTAAATATGTTTATCGGGAAATGGTTTTAAGCTATAAAAAAAAACACTTCTACAGTGTAACATTGCACCAAGGGCAGCTTATTATCTAAATTTTTGTCATTTTGGAAATGCGCCTTCTCTAATTGCTCCCCCTTTTTAAGAGAAAAAAGAAAGCTTGTTGGGAAAAAAAAATAGAATTCAGGACGGACAAAGCATTCCGTTTAATCACTACGTAAGAATTGCATCGATGTCGTCGTAAGAAAAAAAAAAAAAAAAAAAGAAAAAGAAAAAGAACCAACAAAATGTTGTAATTCGCCTTACGTTATGATCGAATAACATTTTTATGAAACAGACGCTAATTTCGAACTATTTCCGGACAAACATGCACAGTTCTTTCTTTTGTTTGTGTCTCGATGATTGGCCTGAGCGGGGGAAAAAGCTTTTTTAAAAGGTTCAGAAATGTTACAAAGGGGATTTATTGGGAAAAAACAAAATGGTATATGGGTAGAGACAAGGAAAATATATAGTAGATTATGTAGATTATGTACAGAGGTTTAAGCAGGGGAAACAGGAATTAGCATGTCAATGTGCTGCTATGTTGAAGCCATGGCTGATGGCGGCGAGCATTGTCAGTAGGAGCTGAATTTGCATTTGTAGTAGTAGTTGCTGTTGCTCCAATGTCTACGAATTCGGGAAATGATACATAGGTTTTTTCGAATTGAGAGAGTTTTGCATTGGCAACGTCTGCTGTCTTCTGATCGCAGGCAACTTTGGAGGAATCAAAAGAATGTTTGAATGTATTTACAAGTTGAATCAAAAGTTCACGAAGTGTTGGCTGTTGATGTTGCATTATTTTTGAGTAGAGAGAGTAAGAAGAGCGAACAAAGAGGAAAAGTGCGAGGTATTTATATTGAATCGAGAGAGAACATCCGAACCGAGAGTGAAAGGAAGGAGTACCCGCACAACACATTGGGCTCCGTCTTTTGACATTTAGAAGGTCCAGAGCTATAGACACTCAAAAGCCAAGCATTTGTGTACTCGATGCTGTAATCGAAATGCCTCTAGTCACTTGATAAACTAGAAACCTGTGCCTCTGCCCCCCCCCCTTGATTGTCAATCCAAATCATATCAACAACATTTTACCTGTCCAATAAAAATCTACCAGTAGGCAACAGAAACCTTGATGTCTAGGGTGTTTTCGTCTGCCTGCGCTCTTCAGATCCATCTGTGCGCAAGGCCAATATGTTCTCAATTCAGTAAAGTACACATCATTGAACTAGTTCCATAGTTTGGCCGTCAAAAAATTGGTTCCTGAAGAGGCCCTACTGATGATTCAAATGCAAATCAAGAGTTGCGTAGCCATCGCAAAGGTCTACATGGCGGTACTGGTGGTAAATGTCGTTGCTCTTTTAATTAACTACATTTAGCAAACAAAATATGCCCTCACACCATGAACGATCATGAATTCACATCGCACAACACTACTGGGCATGCATAGAGTCTCAAATGTAGACATTCAACAAATTTGGATACGAAAATCGAAGACCGAAGATCAGTTTAATAACCTTATAGCTTGATCTAGATTAACAATATCTGTGCCATTGTTTGATTAGCTCTATTTGTTGTATATAAATAAAATGTGTCAATTAACTCCATTCCAAAAAAAAACAAAGCGAGTTATTTTTACTGCGATTATCAATTTGAATTACTAAACATATGTTGGCTTAGGAGGGGGGGGGCGGATGCTGGAGCCCTCACTCTGTGTAATGTGTCTAGATTTTTTTCCGTCCTACTCGGGGTTGCCATACAAGCAATTGAAAGCCGACAGAAAATCTTTACCCACCCTTGCAACGGGTAACTTGTCCGGATTACCACTTAAAGGTGCAACGAGTAATAGGTTGAAGAGGAGGGGGGGATATAAAAGGTAAAGTGTATAGAGAGTAACGCATATCTTCACTAAACTTTTGAGCAAAATCTAAGGTTTGCAAGTCTTGAATGGTACCACCAAACGAGTGCGGTGTCATACTCAGGAACAATACATTTTAGGCATTGCTATTTGCACTATCAAAGTGCACTTTCTGCACAATTATCGACACACAGATTTACTCTAACAGGTTTTTGTTTGCTCTGAACAAGCCAAATAATCTTAAGTTTTGATTGCCAAGCCTTTCTTTTGAGATATTTGAGGTTGACAAAAAATAAGGCCAACTATCGAGAATTAGAGTACTGCAAAAACACAGGATTTGGAAAAGCCAGGTGTAGCTGTATCACTATGAACAAAATGCTCCCTGTTGAGTTTGACAGGTATAGATTAGGACCTCGTTTGATATCTGTCGTAAACGTTGAAACAGGAATACTTGGTGTACTAAGTACTGCTAATCCACTGCTCCTTCTTGTTGGTAATTGGCATCACATATTATCCGTGCAGGATCAGCTGTTGAAAACTTTGGTTACATTTATGAATAAGGCATTTTGTAGCAGTGTTTATCATACACTACAGTAAGATAGGCTCTAAACGGCTCTCTTACACTAAAATTAGGACCATAACTTTATTATAAAAAATGAGGGAAGGCTTTGCATACAAGGGGCAGATGAAGACCAAATCAGATATTATGAACTTGTCTCAAGTGCTTTCTGAAACAGAATTTAGTAGAGCAAGAGTATTTGCATTGTGCGCAGTAGAGTTTAGGGTGATTGATGTCAATTATTGCATTTGGGTTTAATATGCTGTGGTGGTCTAATACCATGCGATGCGCATTCCTGCAGTGTGCTCGATATTTTCCTCGCGCCTTCCATGATTTCTTGCAGACACAACAGTAATAATGAGAATTATTTGGGTTAGGCAGCTTTCCACTATTGACATTATCTTTCCAAGGTGATAGAGTTATATGATGTACAATACGAAGATGGGTTCGATACTTGTTTCTAGACTTATAATTTCTTTGACAAGCACGGCAGTTGTAGTTGGGATCGTCTATATCTGGTTCCAGACTGGTCTTCTTGGGTGCTGATAGATATATAGCATGCACTGTCATTAAATGGATTGTAAAGGAGGATTTGTTTGACAGTTTCTTCTCACAAGCACAACAATAAAAGTTGGGATCGTCAACGTCTGGTACTGTATTTCTTGACTTTTGTTGATTCAGTTTCCAGTCTACTTTGTGAATAGCAAATAGATGGTTTTTATAACATTGCTTGCTTGATAAACGCACATCACAAGCTTTGCAATAAGTATCTGTTGCACCATGTGACATAATTGCTTGTTTGGCAAGTTTGACAGATGTCATCCCGTGTGTATATCGACAGTGATCCCTGTAGATTGTTTTGCGAGTGTATGTACGATCACATGCTCTGCAATGTAAATTGGGATCGTCGGGATCAGGGAGAATGGCATTTTGCATTATTTTGAGCGAATGAATTGACTTTAGAACCATGTAATGAACAGCTGTCAAGTGATTTCTGTATCCTTTTTTATCGTTATAGTTTACTTTACATGGCTTGCAATAAAAATTGGGATCATGTATATCAGGTTCGGTGTTGACATCTTTCATCTTCAAAGTTTTTACAACCTTTATGTTGTGAACTGACCTACGATGTTCTACTACTGCTTCGAAATTCGCCATCCTCTCTTTGCATATATCGCAGCGGTAGTAAAAGTCTTTTACTTCAAGCTCTTCTGTGGGGACGTATTTAGAGTGTATTCAAAATTCATAAGCCAGTTGACTTACCATCCTGCTGTAGCAAGTTACTGTCATTCTTTGTATCTTCTTGTTTGATGTCTCGATTCCAAGTACCTGACACATTGACTGTAGAAGAAGACATATTGATAAGAGTAAGGTCAGGCTTGTAGTCTTCTTGCTTGATATGGCCCAAGACACGTTTTTTTCGGTCTCTCAGTTTCATGATGAATTAATTGAAAGAGAACACGAAAGAACTATTATTGCGACAAAAAATGCTATTTATTTGAAGTCTTTTCTCCAGCCACCATCTACCCCTTAAGTGTAGAGTATTACTTGCAGCACAGCCATTACTGGAGCAAAACCAGCAACTACTTTTGAAGCGATTTTACTCCACTTGGGCAATGTATTCAGTCAATAATTGCCATAGGGTACTGCTATTTGTGCCTTAGTAGCTTTATACCATGTTTCTTATATATAATTGTCTTCACATAGCATCCATGCTGGATCAGTTACTGCAGGCATTGACTACTTTCATCATTGCTGCTGCTGCTGCCATATTTCAACCCCCGCCATGTCTTTCACTGCATCTTGAGAGATGGATACATCATCAATTTTGACAAAATTTTCTTTCAATCAAGAATTTCTCTAGAATCAGTATATCTGGTGCACTTTGTATATTAATTGTCTCGAGTAATTTATTGGATTCTCTATCGAATGGTGCTAATAACTTTTTTATGTTTCACCAAAAGTATGTCTTAAATAGGCAAAAACCAAAATCACGTTTTCAGTCGAAAGCTCAATTTTCGCATAATTGATTACCCAAAATAGCAATTTCATAGGATGAATAGGACTCGTAGGTCTTTTTTCATTATAGCATACCATTGCAAGAAATGTCGTTTTGAGGGTGAAAAGTGCAATTGTTTGATTTTTGATGATTTTTCCTTACTACTACACATCCAAAAATAAGGATCTGGGCCAATTTGTCATGATCCAAAAAAAATTGAGATAAAGCATCAGCAAGTAGCTGCTAGTCGAAAGCAATTGTTTGGTGTTATTCTAGAGGTCTAAAACAGCTTCTAACTCGAGAAATTACTCGTCAAATGCATCCAATTTTGGCTGCGTTTTAGCATACTATCGAATAGTAGGAGCTAATATAGGCATGTTTTTTGCCCGTATATCAATTGTTCTCATTGATATTAGCTTGGAACATCGTAGAAGAGTCGTATCTACATTTACAGCTCAAGTTAGGGGCAGCGTTTGGTACTTGATATCACAGTGCACTTGCATATAATGCCCGAAATAGAGTGCTCTTTCGAACAGATATGGCGCCTAAGTATTGCCTTTAAGGTTAGGCTAGCATTCCTTGCCCTTTTGTAAGTCTCGAGCTATCATACAGTGTTGATGTAGCACTTTACGGCAAAGGTTTATACCTGTGCTGTGTCTGTGGATGTGCCTTTTGAGATTTGGCTGCCAATAAAAGTAGCTAAAGCCGACAGAAAATTTTCATCTACCCTTGCAACGGGTACCTCGTCCAGATCAATCGTTTAAAGGAGTAACAAGTGCAAAAGGCTGAATAAAATGACGATGTTTTATTAAACAAATGAAGGGAAAATGCATGTGGTGAAAGTGATTAGAGATTAGAGCATTTTTTTGCTGAATTTCTGCGAAATCTTTTGAACAAAATCCAAGGTTTGCAAGACTTCAATGGTACCACCAATGACTGTGGTATCATGGTAAGGGATATTATACTTTTGAGCAATGGGTTTGACCATGGATTTCACCTTGGATAAATGATGTCGAGGCATTTCGGGGAAAAGCTAAAAAGATGCTATGTCAGTCGATCACGCTATACGTCAAATGAGCGTTGTACTTACATGGTGCTCAATTTGATAATTCAATCCACCCATGAGCCAATCGCCAAATACAGTGCAGTTGACATCGCGACCAGTGATACATTGCAATTCATAAAACTCGGTATGGTTTGCTTCTTCGGGGCTGTAAACAGGCATGCCATTATGGTTCATAGCAAAGACGATGGCGAGCAAGTAACCAGTAGTGATTTGGCTAACAACAAAGAACATGGCGATGTTTCTGATAGAGCTGATCCAGGCAATAGTGCAGTAAGTGAAAAAGACCCAATGAACAATCAAAAAGATGCGCTCACACCAGGACAAGAGCTTTGATTTATTCAATGTTTCGTTCTTGAAGGAATAGATAATAGATTGGATAGCCCAAGAGGTACGAGCGAAACCAAGAATGAAGAAGTAGTAACGAGTTTGATAGGGCAAAATGTGTTCAGCAATGAATCTGTCAAATCCACTGGCATTGTCCTTCAAGGATCCATAGAAATTAGCGGCTGCAAACTCGTCCCATAGCAAAATGGGGGCAGTATCGATATCGGGATCTTCGCCAGAGACATTGGTGCTAGCGTGGTGGGTATTGTGCTTGTTTTTCCACCTATCAATGGAGGGTTTAGTAAGCTATCAGTTTACAATTACAGATTGCCCTTGCTGGGTTGTTTTCAGGCAACCCAAAAACCCACAAAGTTTCAGATTGTAAAACAATGAGAACAATAAGGTCTTAATATTTCACTTACCATGAAAGAGAGAAACCTTGAACCAGGTTGCCAAAAGTAACTAAAAAGAGATTATTGACATTGGGGTCTTTGATGACTTGATAGTGAGCATAATCATGGGCAAGCCAACCGCACTGCTGCCAAAAAAGACCAACTAAAGAAGCAGCAATAAACACAGCCAAAGTAGACTCTCTACCCCAAGCTTTGAGGATAGCTAAACCTACAATACAGACAAGTAGGGTAGTGGAAACTTTATAGATGTAGAAACCAGTACTAGCGTCGAAATAGCCTTGTTTTTCTAATTTATCTCGGAGATCACGAATTTCTTGAGCAAAAGCAGCAGAATTCAATGCCTTCTTATCGGTTGAATCGATAGGCAGCTTGGGCTCACAATCGCCAACATAGCAATTCGCCAGCAATTCGTAAGCAGAGGGAGGATGCATTTCATGAAAGACATCTATGTAAGAAGAGAGGGCGTTACACACAACATGCAAGCGCGCAATCAATTTAATTAGGTTATTCTATTTACCTGTAGCGTCTCTGCCCTCTTGAGTCAAAAGTACTCGCTCACCGCCAGGGTGATCAAATACGAAATCTGTGATATCGTATACCTTATTCTCGACGACAATTAGTTTTCTAGCTTCAGGTTTCTTGTCCAGAACATCTTGATGGATATCAGCCAATTCAGCACGAGTATAAAAATGGGGTACTGCTTTACTGTTAGCCAAATGTTGACATCTTTGACATGTCATGATGTACCTGTTGCTCCTACGTCGCTGCTCATGTGAAATAAATAAAAATAAATAAATAAAAGACTTGAGAAGGAAAGAGAGAAAGAGAAAGAGCGAGGAGATCACCTATCTTTCACTCTCTTTTTATGAGACCATAAAATTTAAATATTACAATATAATTGGCTTTTGGATCAAGTTAAAATACGAGATCTCGGGTTGTAACCTTGGTTTACATGTCAAAATCAGAAAAGAAACTCCTATTTGTAATCATGGGTTTATCCAAAAAGCTAATTATGAGCATGCAATGGCTAATTATTCATGAATACGTTTTGCCTATCAACAAATGTCCGCAACATTCAAGCAGGGCCATCCTTTGAACAACGCGTTTCGCATAGATGGTCATCAGCAGATGCCTGCTCTTTCTCTTTCGAGCAGATTTGACAGACATCTATATAGAAGTTCACGCTTAGTTGAATTAAATTTCTTTTTTATTTTATTTAATTGAGAGATAAAGAAAGAGGGAGAAATAGTGAAAAGGGAATAATAATATTAAAAAAAAAAGAAGAGACTACACTGTATATTTAACAACATCCTCCACCACCTTGTTTAGCTTGTTCGTCAGGTGTCTGAGAAACAAGGATAGTTTGACCGCTTGTAGGTTTGATTGTGTTATTAGACGATTCCAAAGCCTTGTTGGATACGATACGATAGATTTCTATTTCAAAAATTTTAGAATATAAAAGGGGGGACAAGAGGAGACCCTGAATTTTGTCTCGTTACCTGTCAAAATTTGTTGGAAGGATTGATCAACATTTGTTGCATCCAAAGCGGAAGTTTCGATGAATGAAAGTCCATTATCAGCTATTTTGTTGATTATTTTAGTAAATACCGAAACACACACACACACACGCACAACAAACATACATGCAAATTGTTTAGCTTCCTCTGTAGGTACAGCTCTCAAATGTCTTAAATCACTCTTGTTACCAACAAGCATGATGACAATGTTGGAGTCAGCATGATCACGTAATTCCTTCAACCAACGATCGACACTTTCGTAAGTAGAATGCTTTGAGATATCGTACACTAACAATGCACCAACTGCACCACGATAGTAACTATAGTAAAACAAGTGATCGTGAGCTATTTATTTACCAGTCATCTACATGGACACTACTTACGCACTAGTGATGGCACGGTATCTCTCTTGACCGGCTGAAGGTTTTCTTGTTAATAGACAAGAACATGCAGACTCTATACAAATGACAAACCTGTATCCCAAATCTGAGCCTTGATGACCTTATTATCAACTTGAATACTTCTTGTAGCAAACTCTACACCAATAGTACTCTTTGACTCCAAGTTGAACTCGTTACGAGTGAAACGACTCAAAAGATTGGTTTTACCAACACCTAATAGCAAACATCCGTAAACATCTCGCTCTCTCCGCGCTGCATCCAACTACCAACCTGAATCTCCAATAAGGACAACTAATCAAAAATGCGAAAAATGTTAGATTTTCACCAACCAAAAAGCTGATAACATGTAGGCGGCTGCTATTTACCCTTGAAAAGATAATCATATTCTTCGTCTCTGCTCATTTTTTTGATATTCTATTGCAACTGAAAACAAGATGAAGAAAAGGAAAAAAACTGTGATATAATTTAGAGCGGGTTTTTGTGTGAGTAAAAAAAAAAAAAAAAAAAGGCTGCTTGTTTTCTCGCTCCCTATGTGTACACATCTTGATACTACGGATTACCCAAACAAAATCTTTGGAGAGCTGTTGTATAAACCTTAAATCGTTGCAATACGTGTCTGCTTCAACAATGTGATACAACAACAAGGCTGGTTTATCATAACAACATCTCGATAGGTGCATGTAGGTTTCCCTGCTGTTCTTCATCACCATGATTCAAGACATCATCTAAATTAAATCTTGCCTTATTTATAAGGCACTCTTGAGATGATTTAAATAAAAATCGAAATTGATTTTGTATCACTCTGAGCTGTCTTTTGTGATCCCCCTCCCCCTTTTTTTTTCTTGTGTGCTGAACGGAGGAAGCCACATGATTTCAAGTTGGTTGGTTTATCTGTGCAAGCAATCACCTTGTATCATGTAAAAAGAAGCAACATTCGAAAAAGGTTTATCGTAAAAAAAAAAAAAAATCGATACTGTGCAATGCTCAAGCATGCAGCAAAAATCATGTAAACTGCTCTATACAGCATCACTACTGCTGGCTACCAAAGAAGTGATCTATCTTCTTCACTCCGCTATCTCAAGGTCTCAGAGAGACTCAAGCTTTAATTTAAGGCGTTTCATGAATGAAGAATATTGAACTGATCTAACTGAAGCTAGCACCCGCTGATTCTTTTATTTGTAGTGGAAATGGGGATGTAAATAAAAGAGTGCATAATACTGATTCAAGTTCAAGACAATGAGATGGATGGTGTACATGTATTGAACTAATTCAAATCAACAACTGAAATCCAGTAGCACGGGTGGGCAATGATGCAACTCAAGCCTCCCTTTTGCTTAGAGATGCAGATGCTGCGGTATTCTCTCAATACCTTAAATCCCACAAATCGCCTGTAATTTCTCCTTTCCCAGTGCAGATATTATAGTGTATAATAATTCGTTCAATAAGATAAAGTATGACGCATCTTTCAATGTAACATTCAGATCCGCTATCACTCGCAATATCCAGAAGTTTAGTATCTCGAGCCTCAAATCCCGACTGATAATCCAAGCAGATAAAATAGTCTATGCAAGTTTGATCTGAGCCATGGTACGAAGGTGGGGTCATTTGATCTGGTCTAATTGCCTTGGTTCCTTGACCTGTTTTCTTATTTGGGTAGAAAAAGCTGGCTTTGGTAAGTAAGCACACCTGTTTTTTTTTTGTCAAAGGCACAGGCTGATGATTTGTATTCCTGCCTCTCTTTTTCTCTGCCTTTTTCCTTCTTCTTCTTCTAAAATTCACAAACTTTAATCTACCTTTTCTCGATTAATTAACATGGTAGTTGCAACAATTAAATGTGTTGTCGTTGGAGATGGCGCTGTTGGTAAAGTAAGTATTTCTTCTGTATTTAACAAGTGTTGTTCAAGAAGAGAGAGTGGGTTTGATATTATACATGTATCACAAGGGAAGGGAGAATGGCTAATTTAGCCGTTTGGTTGGCATTGACGTAGGAGTATGTCATTTATGCTAAACGAACTGTTGTCTTTTAGACTTGTCTCTTGATTTCTTATACTACCAACAAATTTCCATCTGAATACGTGCCCACAGTAAGTCAAGTGATGAACTGGTGTTAACGGATTTGCTGATGCCAACTAGGTTTTTGACAACTATGCGGTGACAGTAATGATTGGTAAGAATCACACTGTATGCATGATCCTCATTCTGATTTGAAATTATCAGGAGATGAGCCTTACACACTGGGATTATTCGACACAGCAGGCCAAGAAGATTACGACCGTCTTCGTCCACTTTCATACCCACAGACAGACGTATTTCTCGTTTGTTTCTCGGTCACCTCACCTGCATCATTCGAAAACGTAAAGGAAAAGTGGTTTCCGGAAGTACACCACCATTGTCCTGGAGTACCTTGTTTGATAGTAGGGACACAAATTGATTTGAGAGATGATCCAGCGGTAATTGAGAGATTAGCAAAGCAAAGGCAACGGCCTATTGATTTTGATATGGGAGAGAGACTAGCTAGAGAGCTTGGTGCTGTCAAATATGTAGAGTGCTCTGCATTGACTCAAAAGGGCTTGAAGAATGTATTTGATGAAGCCATCGTGGCTGCATTAGAGCCTCCTTTAACTAGAAAAGAGAAGAAGCCATGCCGTATTTTATAACAATTAGCTTGATACCAGAATAAATCTGTTCTTTATATGATAATATTATGATTCAATGTTGTTACAAAATATATAATGTGCTTTGGAATTCTTATAAAAAGTATTGGCTACCAGGACCTTGTGCAGCGCCGCCATTGTTGTTGGTGTCTCCTTGCACATCGTTCTCTAAAAAGATTGTGTAATCTGTGGATACAATCGGTCTGTCTTCGTCTGGAATCTTTAGAATGGCAGCTTTGTTACCACAACGATAACAGTAATTTGGTGCTGACCATAATGTCACGAGATTTCCTTCATCAAACGGATAATTGTAGCCTTCATCTACTAGTTGATGGCTTCTAACAATCAAATCTATGCCATTATTGTGACAAAACTGTTCAAACAAAGGTAAGGAATCAAGTATAATCCAAGACATGCTATCGTCTTACTGCTGTTGTAGGTAACGGTCCAAATAAATAGCCTCCGCCTCTAGGACTGATTGCCCATGCGTCTACTTGAGTCTCAGGATCAGACCATAGTAGATCTACAAAACATCACTTTTAGTCTGGCTCCCCCAAATACCCATATCCATACTGATTCTTACCACAGTGGCCGCCGCTCTGCGGTAACTCTTGCATACGAAATAATGTGCTATGAGATCATGTCAGTAGCTAATTCACTCGGTTATCTGTAATACTTACCGAATCGAATCAATAGAAGGCAATTCGGGTGATAAACCGCCATGAACACAGAATACAGATCCATCAATAACCTAATGCCATAAACTTAATTCTCGTACGCGACCATTGCTAGCTTTTTCACTCGACTTACAGCGGCTAAGGGCAAATAGTCAAAGACAGTGCAACACCATTCCCAAACTCTCGAATTCTGATATTTCGCCAAACACTCGTCTACACAAAATCAACAGATAAGCTGCTTGTTTAATCAACAGAAAAAAAATCGATGCTACTTGCCATAGAATCCATACACTCGAGTAACATTACGGCTTTCATGATTTCCTCTTGTAAGTGTAATACGATCGGGATATCTAATTTTTACTCAGTTAGGATGAACAATCATGCAAATTGGCCAGTTGTAAGGATATACTCTACTTGAGTTTGTATAGTAATAGCAAGGTCAATGTTTCTAATGAGTATCTTCCTCGATCCACAAAGTCGCCCTGCGTTTGTAGATATCGTAAGTGATCCATTGCGCAGATATACGTTTATGTGTGTGTGTGTGTGTTTTTTTTTACCATGAATATATACGATGTGTTTGGAAGGTCACCTCCCACTTCAAATATCTTGATCAGATCATAAAACTGTCCATGGATATCACCACATAGTGTCACTGGTGCGTTTACCGGTACAACTGTAGATTCTTCAGCCAGTATTTCTTTCAACTAGTCGGTTATACAAAGCAGAGCAATGTTTAAATAGGGATTTTTTAAGGAATTGTGTGGTTATACCTTGTAACATAGCTGCCGCATATCATTTTCAGGTAGATACTTGCACTCTTTTATTGATTCAATACAAGCGTCTACGTTCATATTCAAAGGAAAGTTTTAAATTTAGTGCGAAAATGAGAGTGAAAAAATTAAAAAAGGTGTCGATTAGTGTAGTTTATGGTTGTGGTGGTGTGTTGCAGTTTGAGCCTCCCAATAGAAAAACAAGGGAACAAATGCAGGCTGACTTTACCTTATTCGGGTTTGCTCATATCCTTATTATCATATCATTTTTATCTCTACATATACAACGTCTCAAATACAACTCATGAGTAGCGAAATCAACTGTATTGCATTGATTGGAAAGCAAGTATGTATAATTCATTGTATTCTACGCGCTATTCGGGTTGCTTTAACAGCTATCCATAAAATAGAACAATCCATTATTCATAAAGAACTTCAGCACTTCCCACCCTGATTTGAAGTATCATTACATTGCACATACATCGATAGATGTCATTGAAGAGCGAGGTATAGTTGCGCTATAGTCGTCGCCCTCACTACACAGTTTTATTCACAGAGAGAATTACAGTATCAAATGGACCAAAAAACCTCGACCTGTACCTTGGGTTACTATACGCCATGGAAGATTTAGCAGTGTAAGCATCCACTAGACCTCGGTGATATACTTTATTTAGTAAATTTTGGATTTAGATATGGATACATCACCAATACCCGAGTCAAGTTAGTTGTAGTGGTATCAGTTACTGATGGCATCATTCGAGATGCTGATATGAAAGCGGTAAATTTTAATTGCAATTTTGCAACTATTTCGACATTAAGACTTTATAACCAATAGCTCTTCCGCAAGATACATTCAGCTTATGTCTCCAATGTCTGCAATCCATTCTACAATGTAGATTCACAAAAATGCATTAACAGCAAAGCATTCTCTCAGGCGATTGAAACGATTGGCATCAATGCACGAACAACACTGGACATCTAGTATATTGAATAGTGTACAAATAAAATACAGTCTTTCTTTTTTTTTTTTTTTTTATTGACATTATATAATTTACTCTTGTTGCTTAACCACCTTCTCGGCCTCTACCTTCTCCTTGCCACCAAAGCTAATACAATAGAGAGATTGATGAGTAAATAAAACCCCGGTATCTTGCCCCACACTAGATGAAAGGCAACCCAACAAAAAAAAAACCACACTTACTTGTTGTATTGAAGGAAACGATAGCCTTGTGTTAATTGAGCAACTTCATTTGTAGCATGACAAGCAAACAATAAATAGTTGACAGGCTTAACGGCCAAAGCGAAACGCATAAAGAGACCAGAATAGATACATAAAGCTATATAATGCCAAATGTTTCAGTACATGTGTCTATGCAAAACATCAACCATAACCTACCCAAAGTCATGTTTCCAGAAATCAAGCTGGGATCCTTTTGGGTATCTGCAATGGCAGCAATAGGAATACCCCAATTAACAACGGGTCCCCAGAAATGCTGTATAGACGACATATTAGATTCATAAACACGTAAACAATTCTGATATACATACGGTACTATTGTTTAAAAACAGGGTTAATTTCCAGCATGATTGGATGTGCGTCTGTCATTTACCTCATCAAATAGCTTCTGAATTCTTTGGAAGCGAGCTTCTGAACAAATTTGTTGGCAACAGGACCAGATGCTTGTGACATTTTAGATGGTTTAATGGGAAAAAGTGGATAAAGAAAGGGAGGAAATCAAAACAGCAATTTAAGAGTTTGTAAAATTTTCTATTTAGCCTGTATTTTATTCGCTTAAACTCTGATGACTCGTTTTGGATACACACCAATGCTGACACGGAAAGATGGGTAAACATTGAATGTTGTGGTTAGGCCTTCAATGGTATTCTTTCTTGTTGCTTGAGGTTGTTCATCGAGAGAATTGATCGAGAATTGTTTACGCTTTTTCACCAGTTGATTGATTTTGTTTGTAAGCTTGCTGCGTCCTAGGTCATTGCTCATTCGCTTTTACCCACAGAGAGCCGTTCCTGGATGGATTTTTCTCGTTTTGCAAGAAGCTTTGCCTTCAAAAACTCGATGTACGTTATTGGCTTATCGTTGCATGAATCAGCATCTTTGTTGACGTTGGTGTACATCTGTTACCTGTCATGCCATTTACAATGACTCATCTAATTGGACATGATGCTCAGAAAAAAGGCCCTCTGATTGACACACACAGATCTAAAACCAGGCCGTATCATATCATTGATTGTTTGATAACAATCATCTAATATTTCACAAAAAAGACTACTTCCTGCACAATAATTACTTTCAGCACAGCTATTGACTACTCTTCAGACAGTTTTACTCTACTACAATCAATTATATGCTCCCTGCACAACTGTTGCTCTTTGCACTATTAATTATTGATTTTTGCATAACTAGCCGCCATTCAGGTACATTGTGCAATCAATGGTTAGTCAACAGCACACTTTATGACTGAAATGATCCTTCTTTGTTTTACTTTAGAAGGTTGATAATCGCTTTCCAACTATCAGAGCATAGCTACAATCTTGGGCAATACATCGAATCAATAATGATCGTTGGGTATCGCTGAAAGTGTCTTACTAGCTTCATAAACAAGTAACCCTTGTATAAAATTAGCATTACAGAGTGTCTGTACAGGTTAAGATATTGAAAGCATCCATTGCTTTCTTGATTGTTATACTGCTACTGCTGCTGTTGTTGTAGCCAAGTTTGAATCCCCGCAGTCAGTTTTTTTTTTCTGCTCTGGATCCTGAGAGCTGAATTTGTGGTCGATTTGGCAAGCACATTCTTTGTATCAAAGATTTCTTTGAAAACATTACAACTACCTTACTCGGCTTTCTAATAATCCCGAGTACTTCTTTTGATCCTCTATCGAATGGTATTAAAAACTTTTTTATGTTTCGCCAAAAGTGTGTCTTAAATAGGCAAAAACCAAAATCACGATTTCAGTCGAATGCTCAATTTTCGTATAATTGATTACCCAAAATAGCAATTGTAAATGATAAGTTGGGCCCGTAGATCCTTTTTTCAGTATGGCATGTCATTGTAAAAAGCATCGTTTTGGGGGTGAAAATTGCGATTGTTTGCTTTTTGATAATTTTTCCTTACTACTACACATCCAGAAATAAGGATCTGAGCCAATTTGTCATGATCCAAAAAAAATCGAGATAAAGCATTAGCAAGTAACTGCTAGTCGAAATCAGTTGTTTAGTGCTATTTGGACAGTCTAAAACCGCTTCTAACTCGAGAAATCATTGGCCAAATGTACATACATTTGGCTATGACTTGGCATATTATTGAGTAATAAGAACCAATGTAGGTATGCTTTTTGTCCTTATATCAACTGTTCTCATCGATATTAGCTTGGAGCATCGTACAAGAGACATATTTGCAGTTATTACTGAAGTTATGGAGGTTTCATACTCTTTTTAGCGCTTGAAATCGCAGTGTAATTTTGTATCTGTGCATCTAAATCATGGTGCTACCCATGATTTCTAAAGGGTGTAATTACGTGCGCATTACTGTGGCAGTATATGCTTCTAAAGATAAATTTTACGCACTAGGTCTGTCAAACGCAAACAATGGATTACCGGATATCATATCTTCATGATATATCAAGTAGAAAGCTGATCTCTTTATTTGCGGATGCGAGTATGAATTTGGCCATCATCATCTCGAATTACGATACGTTGATCTAAACATGTGTGTAAACATCTATTCTAAAAGAGCAACTGCTTTAAATAAACCATATGCTATGTATATTGCTACTCATTTTATAAAGAACGCCTTGATCCTGGGTCTCCATTTCCCCATACCCAACGAATACGGCCGCTACTTCCATAAATGGGCTCGTACTGATGATTCAATATTAGTTCGACTACAATCCAACAATTTACAATAAAAAACGTAACACCTGCAATCCATAGTTGCAAAAAGGTGTTTTGACCCAGAAATTCCAACTGATATGCAAAATTCAACCAAAGGCCCTACATTTTCTTGTGTTAAATGCGTCTCTCTTCTCATATTTGATCAGCACATACCTGTCCTGCAACCCAGGCAAGCAATAACAGCAATCCCTTCCATTTAAACTTCATCTTCGAAGAAGGCAAAATCAATGGGAACAAGCAGATATACCACATAAAATACTGGCAGCCAGAATGTCAGCTCTCTGGCATGAACAACGCCAACACAACTTACCTGAGATGTAATGACTTTGTTAAAAGTGACAAAGATAAACGTTTGCACAAAAGTCGCAAAAAATAAGTCCTTTCCAAATGCAATGCCAATGATAGTAACCAACGCTAATTGAGGTACAAATGCCACTAATCCCATCCATGGACTAGTATTGTCGATGCCAAGATACATTTGATAAAACCAGATGCTGAAATTATGGCGATGGTCCTCTCTTGTAACATGATACAAATACGTATGCTGCATGAATTCATCTCCATATCTACACACAATATCGTCAGATCAATAAAAAAAAAGGGGCAATTTTCCATCACTTCAACTTACTGCTGATACATGGAAGCTGTCAAGGCGAAAAACACAAAGGCGCTGATAAAACCAAACAATATACGCACCGGTGACAGAAACACAATGATTCCCCTCATGATTTTGGTTGTGGTGCTATCTTTCTCTGCCAATTGCTGGTCCAGATCATTTATAATTCGAAATCTGACATGTTGTACCCTGACCAAGAAACTGGATTGCTGAAAGGGGTTTCCGTAATGATCGTCCAAGAGCATCAATAAGGGTATAGCGTAAATGACAGGATAAATCTTAAAGTGCACCGAGAGACCAAACACAAGACAAGCTGAATAAAAGTATCTTCTGGTCAGCACCAAGTAAAATGTGCCCAACACCATGACACCCAACAGTGATTCTGCGTTTCCACGTGTAGAGATATTGGCAACCATAGGGTTCAGTAGCCAGAGCGCATCGAACTTCAATGCGCTCTTGGATCGCATGCCACGCAAAACCAAGATGCGATGAATCAAGTATCCACACAGCAAATCTGCACTTGCGAATAGACATTTGCCGAACGATTTGAACCAAAAGATATTAGGTGTCAATAAGATGGCTAACAAAGGCGTATATCGATAAGTTTCTCGTAGGTAGGGCGATTTTCCCTCTGTAATATAGCGTGCAGCATCTGTGAATACTACATAGTCGATGTCTGTGTACTTCACTGTAAAATAAGCGTCTTGATACTCTCCATACAACAATAACGCAACCCGAAGTGCGAATGCTGCTATACAGAGCTTGTTGAATGTTAACCGTGAAAATAGTGCGTTCATTCTATAATTGCATTTCTTGCTCTTTTGTGTATCGACCTCCAGGTTCAAATAGTTGTAAGCAAAAGAAGAAGAAGAAAGTAACTCAAAAAAGCGGCCCGTTGCTTTTTTCTCGTTTTGTAAAAATCCATTGTCGCACTTGAAATTAATCCAGGTTACATGGTGTAGCAGGATTCGAGCTTCAAGTGCGATTATGAAACACCTATAGCTAAAGAAAAGCTACAGACAAACATTGCTCTGTATTCGATATACTTGAACGCTTCACACTATCAATGATCCATGCACATCTGAGCGCTATAGAGAATAGTAGCGGGTGTATTTGGTTGCGTGGTAAAGCCAGCTTTCATGAGCTCCTCATCAATATGACGAGATGACAAGCAAATGCTCCATGTCGCTACGTTAATTTACAACATCCTCTCAGCATAGTGATCAGTCTTACCATGAACCCATAGAAATGACATTTTGAATACAGTGATGATCGACCACGTGATAGAATAGCAACAACCTCTTTATAAGCTTGGAAGGGGTTGTTTGCTACAGCAAGTATTTCTGAGTACTAAATGAGTGGGGTGGTTTCCTTTCTTTCTCTTTTCCTCTTTTCTTTTTTCACACTTTCTCACCTCTTTTGCTAAACTATCATTTTACAGTAATTTATAGCGTAAATTACTTGTATTTTCTCAAACCTTGCTTCCATTCAATTATATAATCTTTCACAATTTTCAATCTTGCCCGTGTCTCGCTGCCCACGCTGTTTCAGCCACAAGCGAATCTACAGCCTAGTCGTATTGATCTATTAAAGATCACACAGGTGAGATTGGTATCAATGATTGAAAATTGGGACGAGTTGTTAAGCATCAATGAAATACAAAGGTAAAGGACGTTCAACTTGATAGAGGTCAAGAAACTGTTGTGGGTACTCTACACCTGACTGTCCATCACCTGATATTCAGCTACGATGAAGAAGAACTATGGGTAATATCCAATTTCAAATTCTGTATCAATTCGCTTATAGCGTTTCATAGATACCCTACCCTATCATACACACTGTAGAGAGGCAACCACCCTCTCTTCAATCAGGCCGCCATCCTTTGTACATCAAATGCCGAGATTTCATGATTATCACACTCTCTCTTTTGAAAGATGGGGAAGCTCAAGATGTATTTGATAGTATTCAGAAATTGGCATGTGTTAGTAAGTTGGATAAATAAGCATGAGCTGTTTGATGTGATGTAATTAAATCAGTATGGGAGTGTAGCCTCTATAGAGCAACTCTATGCGTATGCATATCAACCACGGACACCATTTACTGCTAAGAACGGCTGGAATATATACGATCCCCTCAAGGAATACGAGCGTATGGGCGTGGATGTAAGCACGGATACGTGGAGATTTACACTCGTAAATAGAGACTACAAGGTAAATATAAGGCGTTGGTATAATGAGACACTCGTTATTCATGCTCCGTGCAGTATTCCCCTACATACCCTCGTACCTTGGTAGTACCATCCAAAATCAGTGACAATACCTTGAATTATGCAGCAAAATATCGTAGTAAAGCCAGAATTCCCGCACTGTCCTATATGCACTGGCATAACTCTGTAAGATGCATAGTTTGAATTTGACAATGTTGAGTCTAACCCGCTGGTAGGCAACAATAACAAGAAGCAGTCAGCCTCTAGTTGGTTTCAAACAAGCGAGATCTATTCAAGACGAGAAATTGATAGAAGCAGTATTCTCGTCCAATGTGCCTACAGGACCCAATGGAGAGACAGTGTATGGATCTACAGCAGCTAATTTGATTGTCGATGCTCGACCCATGGCAAACGCAGTAGGAAATGTAGCAAGAGGGGCTGGAACTGAAAACATGGATCACTATCGCAACTGCAAAAAGATTTACGTGGCTATCGATAATATACATGTCATGAGAGATAGTTTAGCTAAACTCAGTGAGGCAATGCAAGGAATCGAGTCAGCTGGTGGCCAAGTGAATAGAGGTGCTCTGCAAAGATCTGGATGGTTAAAGCACATTGCAATGGTGGTGGAAGGCACAATGACCATTGTTAAGAGTGTGCATGTTTACAATTCACATGTGCTTGTTCACTGTTCAGATGGTTGGGATAGAACATCGCAATTGGTGTCATTGAGTGAACTCTGCTTAGACCCTTATTATCGAACATTTGAAGGCATCCAGGTTCTCATTGAAAAGGATTGGGTGTCCTTTGGCCACAAATTTGAGGACCGATGTGGACATTTGAGCAATGAAAAGTACTTTGTCAATCTAGCAAACACCGGTGGAAATGCAGCAACAAACACAATCAAGGATATGCAGAACAAATTCTACAAATCAAACTACTATCAAAGAGAAACGAGTCCTGTATTTCACCAATTCTTGGATTGTGTGTATCAACTGATCTGCTTGCACCCAACCCGGTTCGAATTCAATGAGCAGATGCTGATTGATCTACACTACCATGTCTACTCGTGTCAGTTTGGTACCTTTTTATTCAACAGCGAAGCTGAAAGAACGCATCATCAACCTCAAGAAAAGACGTACAGTATCTGGGATTACTTTAACTCTGACAAGGCCAAGTTTACCAATCCATTATACGATCCAATGAAAGATAAAGACTTGGTTGATGATGGCGGCGTGTTGATGCCTGATGCTACCAAAGTCAAGTACTGGGCTACATTGTTTAAACGAGATGACGACGAAGTGAATGGTGCAATCACATATGGCACTTCCCCCTCAACACCTGAAAGCAGTAGTATTATCACAGAATCACCAGCAAATTAAGCAAAGCAAAGCAAAGCACACACTCACTCGCCCACTCACAGTTCATCAGTTACATACTATCTACACACACATCTCTGCACACCCACACATTTTCACTCTCACTTTAGCACACGCTCTTCTTTTTATCATCACATTAAAGAACCCCAAGTATCACAAAACTACTTGCAAGTTTTGCAATGTCGTCAGTTTTTCTTATGAGGTCATGATAGACACTAAACTTGACGCACTTTGTTTGATAATAATGCCAAGAATAGTCAATTTATAGCTTGTTTGTAACTTTTGAAATACCTCATTTGTGTTCATGTACGACCATGCTTATTCTGTATAAATAGGCTCTGTTTTTTTTTCCTGTAAAAACCATCGTTTAACCTTTTCATTGTACTTAACCTATTTCAAAAATGAGCCAACATATTACTGAAGTACCTATGGCTACTGTTGCTAACCATCCTGCTGCTACCGCTTATCCTGCCTTAAATCAAATGTCTATTGATAGTGCCCCTCAAATCCCAGATCAAATTACTGGACAATGTGAACATCATCGTCAAGGTTTGTTGTTTAAATTGTAGTTGCAATATCAAAATACTCATATCTTACATAGAAGATGCTGGCGCTTCATTCTCTACCTTGTTGAGACTTAGAGGAGGAGGAGGTTGCATTACAGATTGCCTAGCTGCTATCGGCTGCTGCTGTATTTGTGAAGAGTGCTGCTGTTAAGATTTTCTCAGCTTGATTTCCAATACAATTGGTATTCAACTTTCCATGGCAGACAAAACTACATTATACATGTACTCTCAATTATATCTACATATTTATTCTCTACGCTTTTTAATATCAAAAAGATCAAATAAATGCTTGTTATTTTGATCACATCTTACACTTGCAACTGCTTGTCCTAAAAAAGATAAATTATCTATTTTGGTTTACAAATAGCTTGGCCTCCGCTTATTCGGAAATCAAATAATTAATTGCCCAAAAAAAATGAGATTACTTTGGCCAAGTGTTTGAAAGAATAAATTCGCCACTTTTAAGAAGATAATTAGACCAAATATTAAAATGATTACAAAGGTTCTTTAATCAAGCATTTAGGGAATATATCGATCGAGTGCTGGACGAAATTCTGTATGTGTTCAACAAGAATATCCTCGCCATCTTCAATAAGCGGGATTTTAGCAGGAGTCTGGTCACGCACCAACAGACTTTCAGAGGTGCTACTGTATTAAAATTATGCATAAAGTATTTTACAGTCGCTGCTTTTAAGCTGTAAAATCAATCACTTTAAAGTTGTTTGCGATCACAAATATTACGGAATCATCCCTTTTCTCCTTTTGTTTCAAGAGTTCTGTGGAGCTATAGGCAAGGCTCGACATCGACGACTTATGGCCAGTCTACAAGTACGTAAATAAACTTTCTCGCGTTCACTGTTCACTATCAAGACTCTTTTTTTTTTTTCTTTTTCTTTTTTACAGGAACCGAAAGAATTGTTAGAAATAACTGATAAAATAGCAAACAAGTTGGTACAGCAGATTTAATTACTGAAGCGAAGGTCAGAAAAATGTGGGGAAGATGTACGCCCGCGGCAGCGCGACAGAGCCCCCGAGCGAAGCGAGGGTCAGCGACTATTTGAACAATCGAAAACTACTCCCTGAATAATTTTACTTTCCAGGCAATCGGAAATTGCTTCCTGAACACTTTTACTCCCCCAAACAATACTTTCTGCCTGTACATTCAACAGACCTGTATCAGTGAACTTTGTAGAAGATGCTGTAGTATTTTTGCGGTTCTTCCACAAGGCGTCCGTGGCTCCATTGATGATGTATATCGTCACCACTCGTGAAAGTGACAAGCCCAATCACCGGGTTACGACGAAGTTGAAGCGTTCAATCAAGCTGAAATGGCCTGCAATTGATAATTGTACAGGAAAGCAGTAAGTGATGGTTCGCAGAGCAATATTACTCAGAAAGTAATTTTTTATTGTTTGGGAAGTAATTTTCAATTGTTCAAATAGCAATACCCATTCGAAGACCCTCCTGCGAAGAGATACAATAGGTAAACAAGAGAAGCAATAATATATTAGTCATATCTCTTATTAATCATTTTTTGATAACAGCGCAATTCCCTCTACTGAAGCCCTTATGCATGTTATTGAAAGCGATTCTCTCTGAATCTCCTGCATCTGATTATGCCACCGAACAGCCTGCTGATCTTGCCACCAACCAACCTACTATTAACACTCAAGACGATATTTGGGCTTGTTGAAGATTGCATCTTAATGATAATTCTTTCCACAAGTACAGTTTGGAACGGCTGGGAATTATACAATGTGGAAATAAGACACAATGCCGAGACTGCTACCCTTCTGAACTATATAATCTGCTTATATATGATCCATCTACTAGCATCAATCCTGTCTCAAATAATGCTGGAATCTTTGACCCTATATTCAAAGAGACCTCCAATAAGATGTTAATGTCAAGAAAGTTATACCAAATTGCCTATGAAGACAAACAAGACCCTCAAGTATTCACAGTGGTCTCTGTCCTTGAAATCTTCATGAAGTCAGTTTTTGCTGGCGTTTGTGTCACTGATGAAAAAGCCAACTACTCCCACTATGTCATTTGGCCTTTACTGGACACTATTATTGCCATTGTTGACGAGCTGAAGTTTCATTTGGTGAATATCGTTCAAGATCTGTTGACAAGGGACTTTCCCGAAGAAACATCCGCAGTAATATGCACTACAAATCTGATGGCTGTATTTCGACTCTCATTGATGGTGTTCATATCGAGTTGATGCTTCTAGAGGTGTCTGGTCCGTTCAAACTTGACGACGAAAGCAGATTTGTAAAGAATCATGTTAAGACTGGATACGGATTAGTTACAATGCTCAATGAAATTGCCTACACTTACAAAGTTGCTTCATTTGATGTATTCACCTCTGTTCGTATCTTCTTCTTACATGCAAAGAAAAACAAATTGCAATTCTGGAGCTTTGAGATGCATTCCCCTGATCTTTACGTGCTGAACTTGCTAAATAGTGTTGTTATCCCTGACAAATGTGCTTCTTGTGAGCTACCAGTAGAGTCCCTTTGCATTAAATTGTGAATTTGCAAACCATGCTACAGCAAACAGCTACCGCCGTCGCTAACTTGAGACAATCTCACATTGCTAACCAAAGAGCCTATAATCGTTCTCACAGAGAGTTCCCTGACTTGGTGCCTACTTTAATTACTGATAGCTTGAAAATCAATCCCGAGGTAAAGCTTAACGTGAATTACATACCTGCTTGTGATGAGCTGGCTATCAACAGTTCACTTTTCTGAGCTCATTATCCTTCCTTTAATTACAGTTTCACTTTTACAACTAGTCATTATTTCTTCTCTTTCAATGCCATCTTCAGTGTTACGATTATCCATCATTCGTAGTATTCTTTTTCATAACCACTCCACTCAATAAAATACTTGTCGCTTTATCTGTACATTTCACTTTAGAAAAAAAAATTGCCTTTTTTTTCACTAATTTGTGATTTCTTGCGGATATGAATGAGGCATACCTATCGCTAAAGTTGGTTTTCTCTTGCAGTTAACCTACCATCTCTATGACAGTAAACTGAATATCAAGACTATAATTGTGAATAGACTCGGATTTTTTGTTTCTTGAGAGAACATTGATGGGAAATAGCTATACCAACGGATAATGCCCTGATCCATTCTTCTAATACTGTCGACACCATCATTTTAGAGAGAGGATATATACCATTATACATTCCTCTTTACTCGCCTGAACCTAATCCTATCGAGATGTTTTGGAAAGTGTTGAAGGACTGAGTCAGAAGAGATGAATTGACAGATACAGAAACACTTTTTTCAAGAATAATTGAAGGTAGCAAGGATGTTCCTGTTGAACACATACAGAATTTTATCCAGCACTCGATCGATTTATTCCCTAAATGCTTGAATAAAGAACTTTCGTAATCATTTTAATATTTGGTCAAATTGTCTTTTTGAGAGTGGGCAATTTAACCTCACACAAATGTCAAAAAGCTGGGCAGCGTTTTCAAAAATCCAGTAAATTGAGAGTAGAAGTACAGTATTTATTTAATTCATCGATGGCCTGCCTGTAACAATAATCAAAGAAAATGAATTACGTCTGCATAACAACTTGAAGGATTTTACAAACAGACAGTGCAGTTTGTCCCGGTTGAGAGTAAATGAAGAATCTCTTCAGTATGGTTTATAGAAGCCTAAGCAACGATTTCAAACTGGAATGCGATGTTCTTTTGCATTATGTACTTGAGCAACGTCTTGATGAAGTCCTTTGAATATACAATGTGCAAAATAAAAGAATAATTAAATTGGAACTTTTGCAATGATTGGAGATTGCTTTAGATGCTCTCTTGATGACGTTCATTGATGTACTTGAAACAGTAATCTATATTCTAGTTCTTCCCTTTTCAAAAATGCCGCCGATTCATCGCTTCGTAAAAGCTACAGCCGACTAGAAATGTTATGGGATTCTTGTGAACGGATATATCAAGAAAAGCGAGTGAGCGCAAGTTGTATTCATTAATTTAAATTTCAATATGTAGTGCGAAATACAAATCTTTTTTGATCTGAAGATGGCGCGGTAGAGATAATTCTTTTTATGATAAGAAACGAATTGAAATCTCTGAAAGATACATATTAAGATGTTTGCATCTTCGTCAGTTGTAGCTCGACGTAACATTGGAGTTTATTCCTTCTGCTGGGATAATGTTGAAGTAGGCAGTTGAAACTCTTTGGATAGTACTGAATATAGACGTAAGAAATAATATAAAAAAAGAGGTGAAAAGAACAAAAAAATAACCCAAGTTTTAGTTTTTAATTCAAAACTATTGACACAATGCAGTTTCTAAACAGCTAATTAACCAACGGCGTGTATAGAGATACAGATTTTAGGGTAGACTTAAACAAATGTATACAACAGAATATATATGAGATCAAAGATGATCTTTATTATTTTCAAACTGATTTAATACTTGTGTCGTGAGTAGAGATATAGCTTTAGAGTAGATTTAAATAATTGTATGCAAAAGAATATATGAAATAAGAGATAATCTTTATTATTCTACAAAGCGATTTGATACTTATACTAATTAAAAGGGTACACACAGAGCCAGTGTGTACCTAACAGCAACTGGGACAAAACTCAGACTACATGCACTACAATAAATGAAATGGGCAAAAAATGCTGGTAGCAGGAATCGAACCTGCGTCGACACGGCCACAACGTGATGTACTGCCACTATACTATACCAGCTTATATGTATTGATACAATGGTAAAAAATTTCTGTGGTACTGATTTCTCAAGAAAGCAGCCACTGCAACTTTCTGGCGTATTACTCCCGTTTTAGCCTGGTGTAAAACGGTGGATATATTTTAGGCTGTAGAAGGGTGGAAGATAGAGTTTATAATACGCCCGATTTCTAGACAGAAAATAGTATTTACAAGTTGGGATTTTATGCGAATGTAAAAAATGATAATTAGAGTAGTAATATAGATTAAAAAAGGGATAGTAATATTCAACTAATCCATCATTTTACTCAAATTAATATACCAACGTTTTACTCTGTGGGGTAAAACGCAGGTAAAACGCTCGTTTTACTCCCGTTTTACCGGCGTTTTACCATTCAAAAAGTTGCAGTGAGCGCTAGCGCGCACTACAGCCCGCAGTGGTTCTAGGACGTTTTACGGAACCCTAAAACGACCAAAAGAAATTATTAAAAAAATAAAAAAAATCAATTTTACTAGTAGGAAAAAATTTAGAGCCTTTGAAAAATTCAGGTGCAGAACCTTTTTTTTTTCTGTGTGTATCTTCATTTCTAATGCATGAGAAAGGGTAAGCACTGTAGAGTATGCTTGCTCTAAACTTTCTTTTTGTATTGGTTAGTTACCCTTTTATTAGAAAATTATTTGTTCGGGCATTTTCACGTAGGCATTCATACCATCTATATAGTCTGGTACAATAGCGATTGGTGAGTGGATAAATTCAGGAGCACGGGATTGTCTTCTGGCTGCTTGAGCAGCATTGGAACTGGAGGATGATGTGGCGGTGGATGCAACAATTGGAGGGCATCTATTACTTCTAAAGTTGTCCATGGTAGTTACAAAAAAAAGGCTTAATGGATAATAGCTAAAATGACATGACAACAACTGGCAATCATCAAACAGTTTATACTTTTTTCTTTGCTTTGGTATTTCTAAATTGGGTGTTTTTATTGCGAATAAAAAGATTATTGATTCGTTTTCTTCTATTTTATTCTTTCCCTTCTTATTTTTTTTTGTTCAAACATAGAAACGTTTGAAGGTATGTACAGAAGGTTGCTTGTGGTTAACAACAACACGGATGTATATGTATGCTCAAATTAATAAGTTTATGTTTTCTTTGGATGATGCTCGCAGAAGGCTATTGTGAAATGCTTTTTCTCATGAAACACATGACATGATTTCAGCAGTAGGTTCCATAATAATGTTGTGCTCTTCTAATAAAGCTAATCGTTGCGAACCTAGTACCAGCTGGCCAAGCTCATGTCTCATCGTCGTGCGTTCATGCTTTGTGAGCTCTTGTATCCGCGCTATCACACATCTTGGTCTACACATCGTCGCGCTAAAGGTATTTGAAATGTCCTCATTGCTCAACTTCCATGTCTTTTGGTATGCACATTTCATATTAATTCTTCTTACACAAACAGCAGGAGACACATCTGTTAACAAGAAGGCTGCTAATCATGTCTGCTTCTGGTTTGGCTTCTTTAAGCTGCTCATGATATCCGCTGTGTATAATAGTAAGTTGTTGCAAATACACTCCTTTAAATTAATTGAAGCTGATCATCAACATCTCATTTTCGTTGTTTACTGTCATAGATATAAATTAAAGCCATATTATATGATGCCAAATGTCATAAGCTAGCACGGAATTTCTTTCGCTTTACCGTTGGTCATTTTTCCTCCTGCAACCACAATATTGCTGATTTAGTTTCTTTGGGTTTTGATGTTTCGTGATCATCATCATGTTTTCTGCTTTTGCCTCGTTTACAGTATTTACAAAAGATATTTTCTATTCTATTCGACATTGCTACTTTTTATCCACTGTCTCTCTGTTATTTTTCACACCATAGAAATGATGATTCACGCCATTTTACATCAGCGTATCATACATGTCAATATTGCGTAATGGCAGTGTATTTTACCCAATAATAAACCTCAATTTAACAATCAAAAAATCTAAATGACCCAATAGATCCATATTTCAATGATTTAAGATGTGTTAAAAGCCAATAAGCAAAGTAAAAACGATGTGTCATGAACATGGCAGACCAATGAATGCATGCCATCATTTGCAATATTTAAGAAATAGATGTTTATCGAGCCAATGGATGTACAATAGAAAGTCCCTAATACAGCTGCCATGGAGCACCAAGTGATGCACAAGACGGCCATTCCATGGACGTATTGAGGTATGATTAAATGGCCATACCAGGTTTCGAATTAGGGTAGTCTGTATATGGCCATCTAAGCAGCAGTTTAAGGAAGCCATTAAATGGCTAATTTTGGGACCCTGAGATGTCACTAATCTTGGAATAATAGAAGCTGTATCAGGAACCATTATACAGCCGTTATGGAGGGCGTTCGAGGGTTGTATCTAAAACCTCCAGTTCGGGGTTTCCCTGATACGCCCTACAATATCGCCATTTCAGGGTCGTTTCAGGGCATATCAGGGTAACCATAGGGCTGTAGTGTTTTTTAATTTCCCAAAAAAGAAGATATTATGTAATACTAGTGATAACAATGAACGATTCAAGGTGTGGATTTACATTTTGTTTCGCTATGATTTATTTGAAGGGTCTATATTTGTGAATAAGCAAGGTGGTCTATTTGGTGTTGACAATGTATCGTGAATTGATCTCGTGGGTTCTCTCATACAAGGCTGTATTGCTCTCATCTTATTCGTACATGTGATGTACCGTGCACTCTATCGTACTGTCTCAAAAACAAAAACGTGTATTTTAGGCGGCTAAATCTACATACATTTGGGTTTATCTATTCTGATATCTAGTTTATCCGACTGCTACTTTTGATCGAGGCAAGGCGCGCTCTAATCTGTTAGTTTGGTTTTTGGTCTGGTCTGATTTGTACATGAAGGATTGGAAGAACTACTATTTTGAACTGTAAATTGACTCTGGAATCTGACTCAGGACTACAACAAACCAATTGAACAAGATGCAAGTCTATTTTGAATTGGAACTAGAATGAATTGACACGGATATATGATCATGACATTGAATTATTGGAGGATACTTAATTCATCTGGTTACATTTTGATCTGGGCGCTACCGACTTTTGACATTGAAATTATTTTGACATTGAATTGAAGGCTATTCAATTTTGGTGGTTACATTTTGATCTGGGCACTGACAACATTTGAACTTGAATTATTTTGACAGGTAAACAGTGGAATTAATTACACCACAAGGTACTCAGATTATCGATACATACAGTATCTCACCGACAGAGCCTTGGATTGGTGGTATTCCATTCAAGAAAAAGTTTATGAAGGTCATTTATGAGAAGGCGTGAAAGGAATTAAAATCTGTTCAACAAGATCTTGAAGAGGATGTGGAGAGCATCAGAAACAGGTCGAGGCAGTTGTTTAGAGCGGCTAGAGTCTCTGATGAAGGTACCAAGAAGGCCATTTTTGTTGCATCTGTGCATCCCGGCCTTGGGTATGAAAAGGAGAGATTTCAGTCAATCAGGAAGGATGACATTACATTTGAGGGTTTGATGGTTGATGAAGCAACTAAACAACATGAATCGTTGATGGCGAAGTATGACAAGAAGCGGGCAGATGCCTACAGTGTTTACAAGAAAGGTGCTACCTCCGAAATGAATAGCAGCGTAATCAACAGTAGTATCGACAAGGACTATATTAGTGAATCATCGTCAATTAGTTCAGTTTTGTCTAATCTTGTGAATGAAATAAGGGCTTTGAGAAGTAGCAGTGTGGAGCAGAAGGAGACCATTCAGCAGCAGCAGAACCTAATTGCCCAACACAGCATGGTGTTGCAGCAACAACAACAAGGTGGAAGTACAAACAATTATCATCAGAGGAATAGCAACAACACTGGTGGTGAGTATCAGCAACAACAAAGGCCATTTAATGAAGGGTGCTATAACTGTGGTGAATATGGGCATGTTGTGCCACTTTAGTACAGTATATCACTTTTTTTAATTCCTGAAAATCTGTTCCTAGGCTTCAGAAGATTTATTTTTGAATTTTATATCATTAATACGACCTTCTAGCACAGTTAAATGTTTATAATAGATAATAATAACCTCCAATGCCTTAAAAAAAAACTCAATAAACATTAGTAAGCATTTATTAATTTTACCAGCTTCTAGTCTTTTTAGTTACAATTCTTGTATTACTGCAGAAACCAATCAACGCTAGCTGGCTGTAGAGACCTTATTCTTAGAAGAGCTTTGAATGTAGTAACTACTTAAAAATAGAATCAGCAATTAGACATTATGCTTTTATCGGGTCATAATCTCAACAAAGCCGTAAAAAAAAGTTGCATAATGGAATAATAGATACTATAAAACTCAGTTGATTGTGTAATGTTGCCCTGAATCAGGAAAATCTATAAAATGAGAGAACATACAACCTTGGACAAAGTTATTCTTATTAAATCAAGAATCACATAGCATCTTATTTCTACTTTTTTTACACCCGAAAGCCTTTTTCTTATCCTACATTATACTATTCATACAGCAAGGAGACAAGCTAGCAAAAGAAAGGCAGCTAACAAGGAGCTCACTTTAAAGCAATTACAAGAACGACAAAAAAATGAAGGGAGCCATTCAATCCGCTGATCACCGGGAGCTTGCCGACGATCACATTGAGCCCTCTGAAAATGTGAATGATGACCATCATGACTTTGCTTTTGATAGCGACAACATTGGCGGTGCGTATGACCTCAGTAATACTGGTAGTCCTCTCTCACCAATCAACGAAGAGGCTATCATGGAGTATGCCGCCTTCTCAATGCCTGCTAGCATTACTACTAAAAGTCGTAAAGATTATCGGAACACAATGAGTGTTGATGTGAAAAATTGGTTTTCCAAATCCTTCGAGCTCAATGGCCATCCCAATCCATGTCTTGTTTTTCCCAGCACATCTATTTTGGGTACATATGCCTGTAACTGTGCTGATGCAACAGACTTTACAGTTTACTGCTATATGCTTCACTGTAAGTACTATCTCCGCATAACAGCCCTATATGTTGCTAATTTGTTAATTATTATTTGAAGCTCAAATACTGCGATGAACATCCAATTCTCAAGACTTTGCTGCTCATGCAGATGCTACCTAGTAGCAATTTATTTTGTAGTCTTTGAAAAGTTGCAGTCTCTCAAGCTCCATGGTTATATGTCCAATTACGCATTTGTGAAATCTCAGCAAGGATAATCTTATGTTAGCTGACTAACACATGGTATCCCCATGCGTCTATATGACACTTATTACGGTTGAGGAGGCGTATAACGATTCCGGTCGTATGTGCAGCCCATTTCAGGAGGTGACAAGAGGCTTGTCGAGATGCAGCCGTCAAGCCCTGATGACTGATGAGATCTTCTTCAGACAGAACCAAATACCTAGAATACGTAAAAATGATATTATTATTTTATTTCTCATAGCACTTATTACATATAAAATTTACGGCGACATTCGTGATTTTTTTGTCCTTTTGAATACAACAGATCCAATATCTTCAGGTGGTTTCCTTGTGTCTCTATTGAATTTGAATTGAGAGTTAGAACAATAGAATAATAGTGATTGAAATTAAAAAAGCTAGTCTTCTTGTAAATTTTAATTTAACAACAAAAGAGGAATATTTTTCTCAACATTTATGTTTATTCTGAAAAAAACATTTTATCTTGTGGAAGCTATACTCTATGTTAAATAATATATATTTCTTCAATAAAAATTGAATTCAGTTATTGTAATAAAATGGCCCCTTCAATACTATAGAAATTAAAGCTAACAACATGGATACAGTGCTTTCACTCTCAATTTATCAACTTTTTGAAAACTCCGCCCACCTTTGTGAAAAAAATTGCACAGATTTTTGGAACTAAATTCGCCAGATATTTGGAAGCTATTTGACCAGCTTTCTGAAGCTAAATTCACCAGTTTTTTGAAATAAATTGACCTACTTTTTGAACTTCTTGCTCATCATTTTAAAATGAATTTCTTTCACGGAGACGGCAGAGGTAAAATAGTCGATGAATCAGGAAAAGAGGCACCTGCATTTCTTGTCGATCCATCATTTCGCTTAACAAACTTGACGAATCTCCAAAAATACATAAAAAATGCGAAGGTGGTTACTGAAATTGATCCGGTCAAAGACACTGATATGTCTGGAGCACCAGTCAAGAAAGAGCGAGCTACGATCTATAACACCTACTCAGATGAAGAAAGAATACGTTATTTCTATTTCATACAGCAAAAGTTGATGAAACCTTCTGAAGCAGCCAAAGCTGCAAATGTGAACTACGAAACTGCTCGAAAATGGGTAACAAAATACAACAAAGATCCAGAAAAGAAGATTCCTGTAAAGAAAACAAATCGCACAGCTAACCGACCTCCCAGTCAATTGAACGAAACACACAAGGCTTATGTAACAAATTTTTTCGACGACAATCCTACAGCCACTATAGATGACGCTGTCTACAACTTCGTGAAGAGTTTTGAAGGTTTGCAAATCAAAAAAAGCAGAGTCGCCGAATTTATGAAAGATGAGTGCAACCTTAGCCTGAAAGCCATTACACGCCATCCCGTAGCAAGAAATAGTTAAAGAACTTTACAACTTCGTAAGGAATTCGTGCAAGAATGGGTAGAGCGAAAAGGCATGCTCTACATGCAAAATTGTGTATTCCTCGATGAATCAGGCTTCGATATAAATATGCGCCATACAAGAGATTGGTCGAAGCAAGGAACTCAGGCAGTTATAGAAACGCCATCTGCCAGAGGTGCATCGCATACGATTATTGGCGCCATTTCGGCAGTGTTGTCAATGTTAGTGTAAGAGATCCAGCGAATACAAAGAAAAGAAGAGTTGTGGGAGCCACTGAACGAAAAGCAGCTGGAGAAATGGCACCAGCTATACCCAAAGGAACAACATCTGGCCATTATGTTGTTCAATTCATAAGCGACACAATGGACATTATGGACGAATTTCCCCACATGAAAGGCACCCATATAGTGATTAACAATGCCCCAATCTATAGTCCACAACTTGTTGATCCGGTCATCATTGAACGAGGCCGTATACCTGTATACCTTCCGCCTTATTCTCCTGAGCTCAATCTAATGAAAATGTTTTGGAAGTTTCTGAAAGACAGATTCAGAAGGACCCCATGAACAAGTGCAGAAACTCTCAGTTCAAGAATCACTGAAGGTAGTGAAGATATCCCGGTTGAGCATTTACAAAACTTCATTCAGCATTCAATAGATTGCTTCCCAAAGTGCTTGAATAAAGAGCTTCTATAGTTTGACCAGAAACTGGTCAATTTATTTCAAAAAACTGGTGAATTTAGCTTCAAAAAGCTGGTCAAATAGCTTTTTTTCAAATATCTGGCGAATTTAGTTCCAAAAATCTGCGTAATTTTTTTCACAAAGGTGGGCGGAGTTTTCAAAAAGTTGGTAATAAATTGAGAGTGGAAGCACTGTACTGTAGTAAATATTCGGAAAATATATAAATAAGGAACTTATAAAGCCTGCTGGGAAATCAAGTATTATAGAACGTGTAGACAAGGTACTCCTAATACTGTAATGCTCAATTGCTATAAATGCTCTTCTTTTTTCTACTCTAATCCAGGAATTCTCAGTTTTTATTAACAATAAAATAAAATACAGTTGATTTTAATTTTATTTATTATTTTGCTTTTTATAATTTTTTCTGTGAAATCCATTTAACCCTGATTTTACTACTGCAATTTCGTCCATTTTTGACCTATGAATACAAAGCCCCAAATCCTATTTGAGTTTTTTAGTCAGATGCATTTTGTTCATTTCTCCATGTAGAGTCAAGCTAGAGTCTCAAGTAGGAGCTAAAACGATAGAAAACGTCGTGTGCTACAATAATGACTAGTGTAATAAAAAGGGGAAAAACAAAGATACAATTTAAATCCTTCTTTATTTTGAAAAGTAAGATAACGTGCAATTAATGAGATGTCTATTGTATTTATACTGTTCAGCTATTTTATTATCTGGCAGTTGCACCGTCAACTGTCAGTTGGTCCGTTGTCTGGTTTTTGATTTACATAATCGATACGGTTCTTCAAATTAAGGTTTTGACATATTTGTCCATAAACTGCATAGAAGTGCATAGATCAACCCTACTTGGTCTATGCGCTTCTGAGCCGTTTATTTTATGGTTCGATTTATTCTTATTAGAAATGGATTTGTCAATGATCCGTTATTCCACGGTTAAATTATATAGTTACATGAATCCTTTCTTTCTTTTGATTATGAAATCCATTATATGGTTTCATATTAGAGATGTCTTTTAATTTGGTTATGTGGGGAAAGGTAGACTAGGTACCACTTCAGCACAACTAGTATTGCAAGCAGTGTTATGTAGATACAGATCGAGATATTATCGAAAAACCACCAAAATTTGACGAAAAATGTTTTGTCTATTTGAGACGTCTAGTGTTAATTAAATCAGACAAAGTTAATGTCATTCGATGCGCCTTCAACTTCTACACAAGATTGATATAAACTTGAACAAGTGTTTTTTCTTGTCAACAATTGCCAAGTTTAGGTCATGACAGATTTTATGATAGATGAGGCCATATATGAAGCAATAGGAACTTCAACCTTAGTTTCATATTAGCTACCCTATACAGAGAAACCTCGTGACGTCAAATGTGCGGTACTTTGCTTTTGCACTCCCCCGTTTTTCCTTTTTTTTTCCTTCCCCCGTTTTTGATACTATTCTTACTACAGCTAAGGCGACAGTTCTACTATTATCATACTCACTTTAATGTTGTTGGAAGCAATAGCAACAAGCTCATCAAGCCTTTCATTGGCTCTGCCATATGCTAATGAGTGTATTTGTTGCTGAATCAATTGCCTAATATTAATATTTATTGATTCTTTTGATTTCTTTACCCAACAAATAGGTACTCACTGCTGCTCTTTTAAATCAAACAAGACCGAGAGACACTTTGACTTCCTGCTGCCGCCACCACTTCTCTCACAACGTCTTTGTTGTCTTTTCAAGATTCGGTACGTAGCACAGATTGTTACTTTTATTGAATTGCGCCTAACTGAATTCTCTTATTTTTTAGGAAAAGGTCTTTTTTTTTTTTTTTTTTTTTTTCTCAACTCAAACTTAACCTCTGGTGCTACTGCTCTACTAAAACACTATTATCTTAAGCAAGTCATCTCATGTGCTGTTACCACTACTCTGGTTCAATGCTATTATCTGCAAGTCATCATCTCAAATGCTGCTACATTCTGATTCAACAACACTATCTGCAAGTCATCTCAAGTATTATTGTTGTAACTTTCTGGTTTGGCACTGTCTGCAAGTCATTAGTGGCACTGTTTCTCTCCTCCGGTGTGTTGCTATTATCCGCAAGTCATGAATAGCGCTGTTGTTTTTCTCTGGTGTGGTGCTATCTGCAAGCCATTTGTAGTGCTACTACTACGTTTCTCGAGCTCAGTGGATCAGGTTAGTTTCAATGGTGTCGGCTGTTCAGTAATATCTTACTGATTACACGAATTTGATAGAATGTAGGCAGCAAGCACAAGGTGGTGCTCAAGGACATTAAATGCAAAACCTGTTGTGGATTGTTCATCAAGTAAGTATTAATGACGTAGATTGCTGGATACTACATTACTGACTAGTATTATATTATTTTGATGCGATGTGTAGGCAACAAGAAGTATAAGGCCACGAAAACTAATGGATGATTAATGACGAATACTGGATGCAACTGGAGCTGCTAAAAGTTGATTAAGTAAGTACTATATTATAATATGGCGTTGATTGAAGAATGCAGTATTAATTATATTACTTTGACTATCTTCTATAGGAAAGCGCATGGCAACGATCATGGACGTTACTGGATACTGTAGGACAACATCAACCAAGTTATTTTTTTCTGTCAACGACAGCCATAGCAATAGCTGTAGATACAACCCATTATTCATTTTTGATTGTTTATTTTTCTCCCCCTTATTTGCGTTGACCCTCTTTTTTCTTTGGCGTTTCGCCCTTATTTCTTTTAATTTTCATCTGCATGTAATGTTATTACCCTCACTATTTTTCGTTCTTTCTATGTTTCTGTGAAGCATACCTTTTTCTTTACGTTGAGTGGATGTGCCTATCACTGAAGCTCAACAATAACAAGATTCCGAGGCTAGGATTAGATAGGCTGGTCCAAACTTAATTGTTGATTCTACTTACTTAGCGACAGTTGAGGGTCTTAATAAACATAATTCCTCATGTTAGGGGTGTAGTAAGGCACGCTCTAGCACCTGAGGGGTGGTCTAATTGAAATACTACCTAATTGCATTTTTGGGTAGTACTTCAAATTCCGCCTAACATCGTTGCAGAGGAGAACTATGGCAAAATTTTTCTAGGTTTTTCAGTATATAAAGGTAATAAATAGATATGGCTTTTCTACGTTTCTGTGCTGTTTAATGCGTTGTTTTCATTGATTGAAGTGATTGGTTGAAAACTACATTATGCGAAAGACATAAAAATTCTGTAAACAGCATGTAATAAATTTGAATGTTTGAAGTTTTACTAAAATCTTGTATGTTTATTATTTGTAAAGCAAGCTTGTTGACAGATGCTGTGGGATTCATAGCTAGTTAAAGGTACAAATTCATGAAAAAAAAAGAATAAAAAAACAATAAGTCAACTTGATAAAGGTATAGGTTTATTATCAAACTGAAAGGTGGTGTAGAATAGACTGAGGCATCTCTACTGGCCAGGTACTGTAAATGATCCTTCTTATATACTATAACAATGCATAAAAGGTCTGCTATTAAGGATTGACATATAACTCAATTCAGATTGATTAACATATGGATTCATGCTAAAAGAAATCTCAGCAGGCTAACATATTTTAGCTCATCATCTGGATGAATAAATAGACTCTTATCCGAAGTACCCTGATCTGTTGTCCTTTGCATGAGGATTATTAATATCGATCCAGTAGCATGTATCCTATAGGTAGAGTCTTTTAGTCTATATTAATACTGTAGTATGTGGTGTCTAAGTGTATATCATTGTTCTGTATACTTCTTAGCACATATCTAGATATATGGCATGTCTATTGTAGTAGCATGTCACCATGTGCATGTCTATAGCATAACATATATTTTACAAGTCTGTAGGAGTACACAATGTATCTGTAGCTAGTATTAAGGATATAAGCATATGTCATATAATAGTGTGGATCTTCAAGTGCACATCTGATGCATACATCTTATTATATTGCATCGATCTTGGCATTTGACCAAGTATATTAAACGTCCGAGGTCAATGTCGGGATACAAGCATCAGTCTATAGCGCCATTTATGCTAATGGTACCATCTATAGCCCATGTTGTACATACGGTATAAATCTGTATCGTATATCTAATTAAGCGCACATCATAGCTTATATCAAAATATGGTAACTGGATGAACTGTGTACGGAATGCAGATTATGGTGGATGTATTCCACAAGATTGTTACTGAAGACCATCCACCAATTCGTACCCGTGCGTACCGAATCTCATTATCTCAAGGCAGAGCTGGCAATGATCTATCAGAATTACAATATCCGTATCTAGCATTAGATTCACAGATAATCGTCCCTTGAATTGTCAAGATGACAACAATGAAACATACCATATATAGTATATTGACATCTCTTATCCATCTACTGTCACATCTAATAGATTCTTATCCATCAGTTCCTATTACCCTGAATCTACTGCTATAAATACCCACATTCTATTCATCATAATAAACGGTACTTTCTATTTTGATTTTAATTCACAATTGTCCTTTGATAAATCAGGCAAAATACTGCAGACTAGGCATCATAAGGCCGTCCAAATCACCTTGGGCTAATCACATAATCCTCGTAAAGAAATCAGATGGGAGTTATAGGCTAGTGGCGAATAATTACAAAAAACTGAATTCCATTACCAAGAAAAATGCATACCCACTTCCGCGAACTGGCGATATCTGAGATAGTCTTGAAAATTCAAGGATCTTCTCCTCCTTGGACAAGAGAAACGCATTTTTCAAATTTCCATGCGAGACGACGAGGATGATGATGGTGGTACTGGTAGTTCCAGTGTAGAGAAAAGTTGTTTCTGCACCAAATTTGGCAGTTTTAAAATGTTGAGAATGGGACAAAGATTGTGCAATTCACCATCTTCTACGTTCCAAAGAATGATTGACATTTGCTTTCAAAGTATCATGTATAAAGTGGTTGTGTCGTACTTGGACGATCTGTTTTGTTTTAGTTTATCGGAAAACAATCATTTACAAGATCTGGAAAAGGTGTTCTACTGCATCCGCAACGCCAATTTGTCTCTAAATCCGAAGAAGTGTCATTTTTTCAAAAAGTCGTTGAAGTTTTTGGGCTACATCGTGAGCGATGAAGAAGGTATTTCTACTGATCCTGCGAAAATTTAAAAGATCAAGAATTTTCCTCGACCTACATCTGCCACAGGGATCAAGTCCTTCCTTGCTGGGATCACAACAGGATACTATAGGAAATAAGTACCGGGTTATGCCGCAAGAGCTTGCCCGCTTTATGACTTGACGAAGAACGAATCTGTTGGTACGTGGACTAAGGCTGCTGAAGACTCGTTTGAGTCACTGAAATCTGCTCTGAAGACGGCTCCCAATCTGATTCGCCCCGATTTTGATAAGGAATTTATCCTCATGGTTGACACTTCTCGTATTGGTGTCGGTACTGTATTAAGCCATCAATTGGATGATGGTCAGGAAAATAAACGGGTCGTGCTGTATCTCAGTCGTGCTCTGAAGGGTAGCGAAGTAAATTATTAATATTTAAAAATTATGTAATCATGCAAGATTCAACACCACCAGTCAGGTGTACTTCAATTAGAGTTTGACAGATCAAAAAATAATAATAAACATCATCTTTTCTCTCGTATTTTTAATTTACCCCTAGGTTTACATACAACCACTATAGTGTATCACTTATCTATATAATAGTGGAACATAATAGAGGATTTTGAATTCAAAAGTTGGAAAAAAAAATTTAATTATGGATTTGCTGGATTCAAATCTTGGATTTTACAGTCTGTATTTATTGATTTCACTTCAACGTCATTTCATGCATTATTACTCTGCCATGACTTTGAGCTCCTTGAGTACTTCTTTCACTTCATCTAACAATAAAACCTTCTTATATTCAAATAAATGGTATCTACTCGTCGCAATCTTAACAACCAAACAGCCTCTGCTGAACCTGAGATCGTCAATTCTGGCCGTATTGCGAAGAAGAGAAGATCAAACGGTCTACAAAAGCGCTTGTCAACACATATCAAGAACATCATTGTTGACAAATGTCTTCGCAGCAAGGAGTCAATGAAAAAGGCTGAAGTTGCAAGAATGTTCGGTGTTTCTTGGCAAACGGTAGATAATATCGTAGAAAAGTATGTCAGGGACGGAACAGTCGAGCCCAAGAAGCGGGGGGGATGTCGGCAAAAGAACATCAACATTCACCAAGAACACTCTCAATTCATACAAGATATCTTGGATGAACGAAGACTGTACCGTAACGGTCGGCTTCATGAGCGGAAAACTGTTTGAGCAATTTCCTCAATTGCAAGAACAAGGTCTGGATCCTAGTACATTGTACAAGCATATTGTTAAACACATTGGGTTTACGTTGAAGAGGACCAAGCCTGTAGAAGAAAAAAGAAATGATCCAACTACAATTGCTAGAAGAAAAGCCTATGTTGATAACATGCCAATTGATGGCGTATGTTACAAGACCAATTGTATCTTTTTAGACGAAGCAGGGTTTAATGCAAACCTTATTAGAGGTGAAGGATGGTCAAGAAAAGGTGAAAACAGTGTTGTGAAAACCAAGACGAAAAGAGCCTTGAATATAACAATTCTTGCGGCAATAACGTACCAAGGTAGTTCCTGGAGGCACAACTGGGCAAATATTTTCTCAGTTTGTGAAGGGCGTCATGATGGCACTTGACAGAAACAATTCAGCGCCTCACTACTTTGTAATAGACAATGCCTCAATCCACAGGTCTGCTCCTGTTAGAGAGCTTTTTAGCAGTTCTAGGCACAGGCTCCATCTACTCCCCCCTTACTCCCCTTTCTTGAATCCTGTTGAAGAATGTTTTTCAAAGCTCAAGACATTGGTAAAGAGGAAACCTGGATTGGCTAGTGATGCATTCTTGAAGCATATATCAGAGTCCTCCCATCAAATTGCTAGTGAAAACTGTCAAGGATGGGTCGAACATAGCATTCAATTTTTTCCTGATTGTTCTCAAAGCAAAGAAATTTTTTAATCAATAAATACAGACTGCAAAATCCAAGATTTGAATCCAGCAAATCCATAATTAAATTTTTTTTCCAACTTTTGAATTCAAAATCCTGTACAACAATTCGTTATAATTGAATATCGTCCCTTCATTTTTACAGTCGTCGACATATACGATACATGTCGATTATATAATATATATTTACGTCTAGACCAACAACAATTGAATAGACGTAAATACGAACATATCATTATGGTGTAACGAAACTCGAATGCATGGGTCTCGTATTATGGGCTGTACAAAAGCTACGACCGTAGCTCTTGGGTAGTAAATTTATCATTATCACGGATCACTCGTCCACTGCTGGTATTTTCAGTACTAAGCAGCCCACAGGCATAATCGCTCGGTGGATAGAGATAATGGCGAATTATACTTAGGAGGTTAAGTATTGTCTTGGAAAGCAGCTCAAAAATGCTAAGTTCCTGTGTCGTACTGGTTTATAAAAATTGAACGATTTTGATCAAAAAAGTTTATAATTACTCATTCTTTTATATAATTTCTCTTTCTTTCCCTCTTTCTTCATCTCTTGTATTTTTATTGTATTTTACTTTTTCTCCTCCACATATTATTTATCCAACTCTCACAGTATATCCCCACACTATGCTATATTTTATTAGCTTATAATAATTACCCTCGCACAGACTTCCATTTCTTGTAATCCCCTTACTGCTGACTCATCATTGTACAGTAGTGCCTGAAAACACATTGTTACGCACATTAATTATCAAATTACACTGTAAATCTGCGCCACTTCGACAATCTTCGATACTACTTGGAAACCCTAGTGGAGGAACCAAATTGGACGTCTGATGAAGACAAACTGCAATTCGGCAAAGTGAAAAACTTGTTTTTCATGGTTCACGGTAGGATCTTCCTAAAAGGAACCCAACAAATGCTACTCTCTGTCCGGAAATACCCACAATGCTTTCAGATATATCATTCTCATCCTCTTGGTGGTCACTTCGCATACCGAAATACTTTTTTAAGGAAGATCAGCCGAAGTTATTACTTGTTATGATCTAGTTACAATAATCATTACATAGTCGACATTCAGCAATGTCAATTTCCGATTACTATAATTTCCTAATCCATATAAATATGTTCTGGCCACAGATCAAATGAACCTTAGTGAAGTTATCTGTTCTTTTTCTTCCTTCCCTTTCTATACTTATTATCCCCAATAAATATACCTTCGACCTCATATATATTTAGTAACATCTATAACCAATCGATTATCTCGTTGGCCGATCATATAGGTATTAACTGTATACTAGTGATATTAATTGCAATTAGTAACACCAACGCCTGCCTCATAGAATTAGCCAATCATATATCTCCTCCAATATACAATCCATTGGAAATCCTGACCTATTTAATTACAGAGAGTCAATGAAAGAGGATATTAAATTTGATGTACAAGCTTGCTCTCGATGTCAAACTAAAGGAAAAAAGGTAATCAAAGAGCCACTCCATCCCATCCCGATTCTGCCGACTCCCTTTTTCATGATATCAGTGGATATCAAGCATATGTCGTGCTGCTCTCCGGGGGACCACCGATACATCATACTAGTTGCAATTGACTACTACTTCGTTCACCAAGTGGGTTGAAGCCAAAGCCTTGGTGTTTGCAAATTCTATTGAAGTATCTCTGTTTGTATACGAGCATGTAATCTGTCGACACTCAACCCCTTCTGTAATCATCAAGGATAATGGTGCCCCATTCGTAAACAATTTGTTGAATAAGGTTTGTCAACGATGTTTATTGAACATCGCACGACATCCAAATTTTATGCATCATCAAATGTCCAAGTAAAACGGTTCAAACGAACTTTTTTAGGAGAAGGGTTGCGGAAGTTGAAGTCTCCAGAGAAGGTAGATTGGCATCTATACTTGCCCGGATTCCTGTTTGCCTATAGAACAATGCACCAGCAAACAACTAGGCACACTCCCTTCATGATGCTCTATGGCAGAAGAGAAGCAAGGTTTCCTTTTGACAACCATATGGAGCCAATGCCTAGTAAATGACTCGAGAAGTTAGACCAGAGAGAATTGGAAAAAGAAATCCAAGTGTTGTTTTTCAAGACGGTGGAACATCGAAAGCAAGCGCACGACGACTCAGCCTCGGAATTCATCAAGCTCTCTCAAGAACGACAAGAAGTGAGGGTTTCTGCAAAAGTCGCCAGTAATACGGACAAGAAGAAGCCTCCAATTGCTCTCGGCGACTTAGTGATGAAATACAACGATGCTGTTGTGCTGAAGTGGTACCTGGTCTACCTTCCCCACAAAACCAAATTAAAAGACATCTCTAATATAAAGCCATATAATGGATTTCATAATCAAAAGAAAGAAAGAATTCATGTAACTAATTAATTTAGCCGTGAAATAACGAAGCATTGACAAATCTATTTCCAATAAGAATAAATCGAACCATAAAATAAACGGCTCATAAGCACATAGACCAAGTAGGGTTGATCTATGCACTTCTATGCAATTTATGGACAAATATGTCAAAACGTTAACTTAAAGAACCGTATTGATTATGTAAATCATCTACCAGACAATAAAAGAGCTGAACAGTATAAATGCAATAAACATTTCATTATTAATTGCACATTACCTTACGTTTCAAAATAAAGAAGGATTTAAATTGTATCTTTGTTTTTCCCTTTTTTAGTGCAGCTGTCGTACACGACCATGCAAAGAAGCTTCAAGGCCGGTATATTGACCCGTACATAGTACAGAAGAAGGTTAACCAGAATTCGACATACTTACTAAAGTATCTAGATGACCGCACTGACAAGGGCGTAATCCATGGAAACAAATTAAAGATATATATAAAGCACCTCATATCTTTACCAATTCTCTCCATAATTCCTACTTCTTCAATCAATAATACGACCTTTTCAACTTCCAATACTGCATATACATTGACCAATTCATTGTGGACAACCACAATGGTTCTGATCTCCTCTCGCTGCTTTCCTCTCGTTCTTCAAATGTCTAGTCTTCTTTCTCTGATGTCTCCTCTCCTTCGTTAACTGTCAATCAATTCAAAAAGACGTGACAGGCCGACAGCGTGTTCAAAACTTGGTGGACGATATGGTTATTAAAACCCTCTTCACAAGGTCATCTTTTTTCTCGGAAAAGAGCAAAATCTTCTACACTAAAACATATATATCGGAATACCTTTCTTGCAGGAATATCATCTATTATATATCTGATCATCTCGGACAAACTAAATTTAAAGGGCTTCCATTCCCAGTCCGTATCACTGCTTGCTGTGTCGAAATAAAGCTATTGTATTCTACTACGCAGCCTTGCTGCTCAATCCTGTTGTATTATGCTGCGCATAATACCTGTTCATTGCTATGATTTTATCTATATCCTAAAACGTTTTCAGGCAAACTTTCAAACTTACACCCTGTTTACAGAATTTTACATGTACTTTCGCATAGTGTAGTGCTCAAATCACTTCAAGTAATAATGAAAACAACGAATGAAACAGCACTGAAACGTAGAAAAGCCATATCTATTTATTACCTTTATATACTGAAAAACCTAGAAAAATTTTGCCATAGTTCTCCTCTGCAACGATGTTAGGCGGAATTTGAAGTACTACCCAAAAATGCAATTAGGTAGTATTTCAATTAGACCACCCCTCAGGTGCTAGAGCGTGCCTTACTACACCCCTAACATGAGGAATTATGTTTATTAAGACCCTCAACTGTCGCTAAGTAAGTAGAATCAACAATTAAGTTTGGACCAGCCTATCTAATCCTAGCCTCGGAATCTTGTTATTGTTGAGCTTCAGTGATAGGCACATCCACTCAACGTAAAGAAAAAGGTATGCTTCACAGAAACATAGAAAGAACGAAAAATAGTGAGGGTAATAACATTACATGCAGATGAAAATTAAAAGAAATAAGGGCGAAACGCCAAAGAAAAAAGAGGGTCAACGCAAATAAGGGGGAGAAAAATAAACAATCAAAAATGAATAATGGGTTGTATCTACAGCTATTGCTATGGCTGTCGTTGACAGAAAAAAATAACTTGGTTGATGTTGTCCTACAGTATCCAGTAACGTCCATGATCGTTGCCATGCGCTTTCCTATAGAAGATAGTCAAAGTAATATAATTAATACTGCATTCTTCAATCAACGCCATATTATAATATAGTACTTACTTGATCAGCTTTTAGCAGCTCCGGTTGCATCCAGTATTCATCATTAATCATCCATTAGTTTTCGTGGCCTTATACTTCTTGTTGCCTACACATCGCATCAAAATAATATAATACTAGTCAGTAATGTAGTATCCAGCAATCTACGTCATTATTACTTACTTCATGAACAATCCACAACAGGTTTTGCATTTAATGTCCTTGAGCACCACCTTGTGCTTGCTGCCTATATTCTATCAAGTTCGTGTAATTATTAAGGTATTACTCAACAACAGCAGGCACCATTGAAACTAACCTGATCGACAGAACTCAAGAAACGTTGCACTACTATTGATGACTTGCAGAGGATAGCACTAAACCTAAAGAAGAGAGAAACAGCGCTAGTAATGACTTGTAGATAGCACCACCCCAGAGAGAAATAGCGCTATTATATACCACTTGCAGACAGCACCAAGCCAGACAAAAACAGCACTGCAAATGACATGCTGCAGAGAGTGTCAAACCAGCGAGAAATAGCACCAGAGGTCTTGCTGGAGGAATTCAGAATATACACCACCATTTCCTAAAAATAAGAGAGAATTCTGTTAGTTGCGATTCAATAATGAAAGGTAATAACCGGTGGTACCTACCGCATTATGAAAAGGCAATTCATAAGACTTGTTCAGAGAAGCGGTGGCGGTGGTAGCAATAAGTCGAAGCAGTATTATCGTTCACCAGTTGCGTTGTTCTCTTTTGTTTTGAAGTAGTCGGCAGCTATTCTAGTTAACAATAAGGAAAAAGAATAAATAGTTAACAATAGTCTTAAGCAATCGATACTACAGTAAGTGCACTCACCTGCATATGCTAGTGGCAACAATCACAAGCTTGACGATCTTTGCGCTGTTGCCTTTTGTCTCCAATAACAAGGTGAATCATAGGTTGTTTAATAGTAAAAGTAGTATTAAAAACGAGGGTATGGAAAAAATGAAAACGGGGGAATGGGAAAAAAAGAAAAAGCTGAGAACTCGACGTCACCAGTGCTCTTGGTATAGTAAGGTATCTGACATCAAGCTGAAGTTAAAATTCTATTGGCATCAACAACGACGACCCTATATTATCCTGAAATCTGTTGTAATGATCTAGTTACAGTCATTACATAGCTGACATTCAGCAATGTCAGTTCCCGATCAGTATAATTCCCTAAACCATATAAATACGCTAATGTCACAGATCAAATGAACCTTAGTGAATTTATCTGCTCTTCTCCCTTCCCTTTCTATATTTATTATTTCCCAATAAATATACCTTCGATCACATATATACTTAACATCTATAACCAATCGATTATCCCGTTGACCGATCATAGGTATTAATTGTATACTAGTGATATTCATTGCAATTAGTAACACCAAAGCCTGCCTCATAGAATCAGCCAATTATATACCTCACATATATAAATCACCTTTGGAAATCCTGATCTATTACATCTGTCATGGCCTAAAGCTGGCAATTGTTGATAATCAACAGCTACTCAAGTATATACCAAACTTGTGCAGAATTTAAAGGCGCATCGAATGGTACTAATCTTGTCTGGTTTGGTCAGCACCAGACGTTTCAAAGCGACACAACATTTTTTGTCAAATTTTGATGGTTTTTCAAGAAAATCTTCATCTCTGTCAAAATAAACCTACTTGTAACATTCATTTTTATTCTAAAGCAAAACATTTCCTGTCATTTGAGCTCTTACTGGATGTTTTAGCTTGACTCTACGTGGAGAAATAAGCAAAAACGTCTGACCCAAAAATCGTCAGCTAGTTTTTTAACCTGTGAGGGTAAGGCAAATTTGGTCAAAGATGGCCAATTTTCCAAGGACATAACTTTTTGTGAGATCTCTGCCAATACTGGTCAGATTTGAACAAAACAAACACCCTTCAATAGGTCTACATTAGCCCCAACATAATCTAAAAGCCAAAAACACCTAATACACGTTCCTTTCATGAAATAACTCAAAGTCATGTATTTTGATTTGCCTCAAGCAGGCACTACCCGACATATTTTTGAAAATACTAATAATAACCATACCATCGTATAGAGAATTAAAAGAGAAACAAAAGTCAAGCACTATGCAACATCGACTCATCACTTAGTAAATCATGGAGAAATATCCATCCAGAGTTGGATCATTTTCACATTTTCCCGTCTTACTGCTTCACATCGTTTATTACAAGCTCAAATCTAACGCGCACTAGTCAAACAAAGTACCCCAAATATCTTTTACTATACATACATCCAACACTCATATATCAATCCCATGACTTTTACTAGTAGTATCTGCTAAAAATTGATCAAAATTATGAAACTATCCATATCTCAGCAACCGACATAGCTACGCAAATTTCGTTTGCACCATCGCATTTCTTACAAGAATTCGTTATAATAACATGCTAAGCTTGAAGCTGTAGCGTCAATATTTAAATTTTTGATTGTCGAACGTCTAAAAGTCCAAAAGTCAAAATTTGAAACCCGTTTTGAACATCCATGGACAGATATGAGGTCCCATACACAATATGAGATAGCTTGAAACTATTGTAGTACTATGAAAATAAGGCAACTTTTTAGCTGAGAACATGGTATTGAAAACGCCTAATTGTTGAGACAATTGACATTATTATTGGAGAGTGCACAATTTAGTTGCTGGGAGAAAATGCATGCCTCATTTTCGAATGCATAATAGAAGACGCAAAAAAAAAGAAGGCTACAATCATCCAGTCTTGAAAAGAGCGCTCATTTTAGCTGTTAATAATGTCTTCTGTAGAAGAAGTAAAAATCATTTCTTTTGTTACTACATACATCAAAACTGTATGTTGTATCCAGAGAAAGATACAAGTGGAGATAATATAAAAGTATAAATAAAGACTTGTAAATTAAGCCAGATACGAAAAGTAAAGATTTATTAATTGAACTAAGCACACCTTTTATATTGAATCATAATCACTAAGTCAATCAATCTATCTTATTGTTTAATGACCTGATGTTTGAAGTGTCAAACATTTACAACACAGCATTTATCAGGAACAATGGTCTGATCCAGAATTTAGATTGAGTTAGGCATTGTCTCAAACATGCCGCAATCTTCCCAAATCTCTTATTCTGCACAGACCATTTAGAATGTTCTCAAACAACTAAGTAGCTTGTTCCTTATCTTAAGACTCTATCAAAAGATCTACTAGCATCAAATGAAGTATCGTGATCCTATTACAACTGAGTTATTCTAACTCAAGTATCCCGCTGGATGCAACACTGCAACAACTTAGTTTGCTAATCATAACCCATTTATAATATGATCTGCAGCAATGTGATATTTTCTCGCATTAAAAGATTTACTGCACTTCTTCGAGATCCGGTTGAGGCGTACTATTATGTTAGATTGTATTGAGTGAGTCTTTAGTTTTATTATATTTGTAGTATAATAATACGACAAAAGTGAGCATAAGCAGAAGAGTTGCCTAGTCTAATGATGTGATAACTTTAGACATGACAAGCAGACATGAATGACACCATCAGGTGGCTAATGTATATATTTGATGCAGGTAGATTCCTGCAGTGTAGCATATTATGACATTTTGTTCCTGAAAGTGGATTTTAATTCTAATGAACGCTCTCTCTCCATATCTACTATTATAAGAATATTATATTCATTGTTCGTACCTTTACTCTCGTTTAACTGCTCACCCTTAAGCTCTTATCCTTCGAGTTCCTATTTATTAGTTTACAAAGCTCACATAGCTTTTATGCTTTACGCTATATTGCGATTCTGTTGCTGCACTGTCAGATAACTAAAAGCCCCTTTGCTTCTTACACCACTTTTAATCCTAATTATTCAATCCTAAAGTAACTAAATAAATGTATTCAGCTCTAATCGCATTTTTCTTGTCTATATTTTGTTATCCTAAACAGTCGCCACGATGGAAAGTGAACACACAAATCCGCTTTTAAAAGATATGCTATATGTGATATTGTTTCAGCTACATGCATAAACGTGAATGTTGCCATTGCTATTTAGTCTTATGACCGATGATATGTAATTGGGCAAGAGCACAACAACATTCAATGCTGCTTTCTTGTAGCCGTCTTCTTATTATACCAACCATCTCCATCGTGATACACGCTCTGGACACTGTTGCATTTTATTCTTTGCGCTTGCAGTGAAGAGAACTTATTTCCTTCGAATTCATAAAACCTGAGAGCAAAGACCACGTTTATGATAACACTCTTGCTGCGTCTAGATTTTAAGGAAATAGGTTTTACAACTATGCACAATCTATTGGCAATTGCTGCAGGACAATCATTATCTTAGATCAAAGTGGGTACATTTATTGTTGCTGATAGCTATGACCGTTACAATGCACACTAAACTCGCTACCCTAAAGATCAACAACTGTAAGTTTAAACACCAATGAAGTCTCATGATACCGATTATAAGGAGACATGTAGGTATCAAGTAACAAAAAAAAGGTAGATTTAGTAAATTGTGATATACTTAATAAATAGGCTTTGCTTAACTAATCAATTTTCGTCTAGGTGAGAACAAAACAGAGCTGTCTTTGCCTTTCTTCAAAGCTGTTTTCATTTCTCTCGAACTATTTAAAATGCTAAATAAAGATGGTAATACAGAGATTACTTTTCATATAAAGCGAATTATTCGAAGTAGTTTTAGAAGAAAAAATGGATCTACGCATCCGTGCGGATGAGATGTCTTTGTGGCCGAATACTGTACAGACAGTAATAAATTTGCACAAGAAGTTGAAGACTTGTACAAGGATCTTGCCGATGGAATTGATCCATCCAAGCCTGCAATTTTTCGCAATAACAATCTTTACTATGATTTTAAAGTGTTTGATCCTTTCTTATTTCGGGCGCTGGTCTTATTGATCTCCACTAGACCTTCCAACCGGTTCCAAATGGCCAACCCTCTTCTCATCAGATACTGGTTGGCTTTCTGGTCACGTAGAGCATTTACCGAGGTATAAAATACCTTTTCTTTTCTAATAAATCTAATCAATAAAGCTTTAAATTGGGTAAAGCACGATAGATCAAATAATTTTGTTATAGACACATACGCAATTACACATGACAACGTTGTACCTGAATTGCATCGCTATCTGAAAGTCTAAATCCATGCCTTGTCGTGGCATCGTAAAATCCAAGTGCATTAGAATCGGGATGCCATCATCCGTTTTCTTGAAACAAAATACACGGAAAAATAGATCAAAATTATACATGAAAACGCTTGAATCAAGACATTTACACACTAGTCATGTCAATTGACAGTAGTAATTTCTCATTCTGTGGGAAATCACACGCGCCTGTTCAAATCCATGTGATACAGTTATTAACGATGATGGTTTGGTGGGGTATGGAGGTAACAAAAATACTAACAAATATGGAATTTGGTATATTACGCAACCAAAAAATTGATTAAAAAGGTCTAAAATGAAGCTTATAATAGTGAACCAGCGATATTCTTTTACATGTGATTTGGAGGGGGGAGGGGGAGCATAATTCTGCCTTTCATTTTACTGCTTTCAACATGTGACGATACACTCCTTTTGTATCTATCAAGATGACAAAATTCATATCACTCAGTAGCCTATAAATATTCCTGCTTTTTGGTGCACTCCTTTCTTTTTTTTTCTCCATCATTATTCAATTAATTACCTCCTCTATAAACATGTCTGATATCGTTGTTCCTGGATTCAAGAGTTCCGAACTCATCGCTGATTTAAACAAGGCTTTCGAGTCTTTCACCCCTGAAGAGAGAGCCAAGTTAATCAAGCAAGTTAACGGTGTCTTCCAATTCGTCATCAAGAACAGCGAAGGAAAGGAAGAGGTCTTTACTGTCGATGTCAAGAAGGAAGGAAAGGTTGTTCGCGGTAAGGGTAACGTCAAGGCCGATGCTATCTTGTCCTTGAAGGATGCTGATTTCGTCGATTTGGCTACTGGCAAGTTGAATGGTCAAAAGGCTTACATGAGCGGTAAACTCAAGATCAAGGGTCAAATTATGCTCGCTATGAAGCTCGACAATGTCTTCAAGGCTGTCAACCCCACTGCCAAGCTCTAAACTGTAACATATTATTATACACTTTCTTACCCACCCAAATGTTCTTTTTTGATTAAAAGAAATGAATAAACTTTCTATCTTTTTGTTATTATAAATGATCGTTCAAAGTGCAATTTTATTGATAATGTGGAATGGAAGAATTTATTGGAATCAAAGCAAAAAGGTACGGAAATGCGAAATGTTTGCTAGTCAGTATATTGATTCTTTCTCTTTTACGATAGGATGATTCTTTGCGACGACTGAAAATGAGTAGAGACATTGTCATCTTGAATGTACTCTAACAGTGTCTTGCCACTTTTACCGGTCAATGCCTCCAAATCTCGCGTAATCTCAAATCGGCGACGACCTAGCAATTGCTTCTGCTTTTGTAGCCCCCAAATCTCTAGCAAGAAGTCTGCATGATCCTGACTCCTGAGGCTTTCAGTCAATATTTCTTTCAATCGATAGACATCCATCGTATCTACTTGAATACTGCGACCAAGACCATGCAGTACATTGGAGCTCACTTCCCGTAACGTCAGTAATTGAGGGCCAGTTAGTTTATATTCCTTGCCACCATGTCGAGAAGTAGGTGAATGCGCAATGTAGGCTGCAGCTCTTGCTATATCGTCCAGGTTGGATGATTCAACCGAATTTTCAAGGTGCTTGTTGGGTAAGGGAAAGGCATTGTGCTGCTGAATGTAGTCTTTAAAGACCAGCAAATGTTGATGAAGGATACCTGGATAACAAAGGATTGTAGTTGTTTCTTTGCTGAATACGGAAACTAGGTAAGTTTGTACTAGCATGAATTGGGATCTGTAAGACGCTGAGGGCTGCTTTTCAGCCCTGAGTGGCGTAGAGGGTGGAGTGAGGGGATCAAGTTTGGAGAATGGTGTGATGAATATGACATGCTGGATATTGGCTGCTTTGGCTGCATCAATCAGTCTATATGTCAACCATGTTGGATGAGTATATCAAACGGCATCATGGTCGTCACTCTGTACTCACAGTTTACCATATTGGAACAGATTTTCCTTTGTCATGCGTTTATTCAGTGGGTCAATCACTAGAACAAGTTTCACAGCTTTTTTCAGTGCATCTACAACTTTGTCAAAACTTTCCAATATATTTAAATCTAGAACCATAGCTCCCAAAGAGCTCATTTCTCGTGATGATGTAGACTTGGTGTCGATAACGCCAGCATAAACAGGCTGAGGATTTAGGTGCAGTAAATTGGGTGTATCCAGCAGCTTCTTGACAATTGCATATCCTTTGTCGCCGTCTGCTCCCGAGACAAAAATGGGTCCTTTTTCAATCATATCAGTGTTTACTTTGGTATGTGCTTTCAGAATGACACTACCGCTGAACTTATTTATACTTTTCTCGACAATAAGCGATGGGTTTCAGTTCAATCACAGTTCGATCCAACATTGATCACTGCCCCTCGATGTGTCAGATGGACTACTTGATGCATAAAGTCTTTTTATAAACACAGCGAATACTATCAACTAAAAACGTACTATCAGATGTTTTCGATCAGATCATTTGGCTGTTAACCAAAACTCTGCTAACAAGAGCAGAGTGCTTGATTTAATGACGGTTCTCAGGCATTCCATCTCGTGTTTCAGTTGCAGATAATTTTCAGCTCAAATTTTAATGAATACTCATTTCTAATGGCCAGATACACAGCATACAGACTTATATTTATGTTGTTTGCAACATTTACATTGACTTATACACCAAATATCAGTAGAGCAATACCGAACTGAAGGACTTTAATGCGTTTTCATGCGACGAAAACCCTTGAGAAACAACTCAATTTTGGGTCTCTCTTGTATTACCTGAAAATCCGTTACTATAAACCACGTGTGACCCGAATACAAATATACCACTGTGTGTTTTTGGTTGCTATAAAGTCAATAAAAAGCTCTTCTTTTGCTTTACCTAGTTTTCCATTGCATGCCATTCACAAGCGGAACACCTTCAGAATCACTCTATGTCACTCAGATACGATTTTGTCGTGCACTAGCAGTGGTCCGCTCATTGCCAGCCGAAACAGAAGGCTTATTCCAGCCCTCATTGGCAGATAAAATGTATTTCTACGGCCTTTACAAGCAGACCATTGCAGGAGATTGCACGCTTAAAAGACCAAATCCAAACCAAGCATTGCTATATGCAAAATGGTATGAACACATTATCTTTCTGATAGAATCCCGGAAAATAAAAAAAAAATTGAAAATACAGGAAAGCGTGGGATAGTATGAGAGGCAAAAGCCCCATTGATGCCCAAATAATGTATATTCATGCACTCGTTGAGCTACTGGAGGAGGTATTGGCCACTATAAAAGCACTTCAAATCGATGATTAACTTGTCTCACTCCAGTTTTTGGAACGTAATCCCTACTCTGATCTGGTAGACAGCCTGAACGAATCTCTAGTTTATCTAGTGGAAGCTGAAAACGATGAATATCAGGGTGAGTATTATGCGAGTAAGCTGCAGCTTTTTGTTCTCATTGTGTAAGTCATGTCACACTCTATGAACAGAAACATGGGATGCAGATGATCAAGATTATACCCAACAGGAGCAATTTCCTTCAGCACAGTCAACATCAAGCACAATCGAACTCCCATTGACACCACAACCATTCTATTATACCCATGGCCACCTCAGAAATGACCATCCACATTCGCTATATAAGGATACTTTTGGTCAGAAATCAAATATATCCATCTCAACGTTGCAATCAGAAATTACTGCGCTGTGTCGAGAGATGAGCTCTTTACAGATCACCAACTCAAAGTCGATATTCCAATGGCAATGGCTGTGGCTTCTCAAGTCTGTTGCAAAGCATGCTATTTTCAACTGCCTGTCATCCGTTTTGTTATTTCTCGTACTATGGCGACGCAAATCTCCCATCGCCTATGCCGTGATTAGCTATGTGGGTCCTCGTTTGAGAAATATCCTTCAGTATCTGATGAGCCATATCATTGCTTGATATGATTAGATAGAATAAATCGTTGAAAATGTATCAAATGTCAAACCACTGCCAGTTGCTTTTTTTTTTTTTATGCTTGTGTAATGTTATTTGTATCTCACATTGTCCGGACTCTTTTGTATCTGCTGCTACTACATTTTGTGACCCTTTAGAAATGAAACTTGCGTCACATTGCCGCCTTTTACTACCACATACAGGAAAAAAAAAAAAAGTATAAATTGCCTGCAAAAAAATACAAACGTCCCCCTTCTTTCTTTTTCTTTTCTTATTAACAAAACACTCTGCTATAAATACCAAATGGCCACACTAGATCAGCAACAACAGCAACATGCACATCCGAAATCACATCTCAATCTAGTCAAAGATATGCATCCTATGAGCAGAAACATTGATTGCGAAGTACTGGTTCTTCAAAAGGGTATGTTTTTTTTTTTTTTTTTTTCAAAAAAAAAAGTGGTTTGTTTACCATACTAATTTACATTGTAATGTTTTTTTTTTTTTTTTTTTTTTTTAGATGGTGATACGACTATCACACGTGATGGAGATCAGATTAATAGGTTTTTAGTAGCGGATAGGACTGCGTCAATTCTCCTGAATGTATGGGGCGAGGCAGGTGAATACATACAAGGTGGAGATATTTTGCGTATCACAGGAGCGTAAGTCAACCATGACTGCAACTAACCCAGCAGATATACTCATTTCTCTCACATAGTGATGTCAGGCTTCGAAAAGGTCAACTCATCATGGGCACAACAAAGACATGTAAAATTAGACGAGTCGGACAAGATACAATGGCATTTGTAGAGAAACCCAATATGTCTGAGATAGCCTTCAGCAACAATAGTAGTAATAATTGGACTAGGAACAACGATCAACAACAGCAATCTCAGCAGCAACCACCTTATAAGCAAGCAAACCGTATACCCAGCAATAACATGCATAATAGACCACCGAGAGGATATCAGAACCATCCGTATAACACTGTGAATAATAATAGAGGTGGTGGTGCAGGCGGAGGAAGAAGAGGAGGAGGAGGAGGAGGAGGAGGACAGTACCATGATAGTCATCGAGGAAGAGGCGCGAGATATCAACAAGGCATAGACAATCCGGTTTTATAGATTTCGGTCTTGTTGAAATTTGAGATTCTTTTTTGTATTTGTACATGTACTGTATATATTCAGCTGCGATAAACAATGAATTGAGTGTGTATATATGCGTGTTTATGTGACTAGAACAACATTGGATTTTATAACGTATAATACGGCTTTCCTCTCCTTGATTCGACATTTCTTTATTCTTTTTCCTCTCCCATCTCATCTACTACGGCTATGCAATTTGAACATGACTATGACTTTTATGAATGTTCAGAGAGTATTCATGATATCCTGAATCGTCAACATGATACATCTCAATCTGCTGAAATCAGTCTATCGCTTCTACGAAGTACGCTGCTGTCAAATCCTTGTCCAGCAGAGGTAACACTACTAGATTTTCTTTCTCTTTCTTTCTTTCTTTCTCTCTCTCTCTCTCTCTCTTTCTTTTACAATAAAATTAATATCTCTTTTTTTTTTCTTGCTGTACACAGTTGAGAGGTAAGGTATGGAAACTATTGCTTCGAATCAATCGCATATCAGCATCAACTTATATCAATCTGATCGAAATGGGACCAAGTTCGGTGGATGAAAAGATCAGACATGATACATTTCGAACCATGTCAACAGATTCTGATTTTGTGGAGCATGTGTCTGAAGACATGTTGATTCGTTTGTTGAATGCTTTTGTATGGACAAGTAATGACTCTGGCATTGATTTCTTTCAAAACCGCAATGCTGTGTCCTATGTGCAAGGAATGAATGTGCTGGCAGCTCCCTTTCTCATGACAATGTCTGAAATGGAGGCTTTCTTTTCGTTTTCGACCTTTATCTACGATTGGTGTCCCCTTTATGTCTTGCCTACAATGAAAGGCGTTCATTGCGGTCTTCGAGTAAGTGTTGAGAGAGGTTATAGGTATACATATGGCATGCTGATAGTACACATGGTAGTTGCTAGATCTCTGTCTTAGCTCGCTGGATCCTATTCTTTACGGCTATTTACGAGGAAAGAATCTATCTGCTAGCACATACGCATTTGCTTGTAAGTGGCGTAATGCAGAAACGCATAAAATGGCATCTAATTCCTTCGCATAGCCGTCATGACATTCTCTGCTTGTACTCCACCATTATCTGAATTGTTGCAACTGTGGGATTACATGTTTGCTTATGGAATTCATCTCAACATCTTGTTTATTATTGCTCAGCTAGCATTGATCCGTGCTGATCTTTTGAATAGCCCCAGTCCTGCAAATCTACTGCGCGTATTGCCACCTCTCAATGCAAAAGAGATTATGAATCTGACCGTCTCCCTTTGTAGAAATCTACCTCTTGATTTGTACGATAAACTAGTTCGTCATGCCTACGACGAGTCAGTAGCAGATGATTTAGGCATTAAGCCTACCAGTGCCAATTGGTCAGAACATCAAAACGATTCTGAAGATCTTCCAGCCTATATGCGAGATGCCATGAACGTCAGAAGCAAATTTAAGCGGGAGTAGAGTGACTGAGAAATGCTGTCTCAGGCACTGGTGTTGCATTTTGACATGAATTACAAATAAAAATAAAATTCTCTTTCTTTCTCTTATTCAAACATACACTTACAATCATGAACACACATTCGGCAGATTCAACACAAATTATTGCCAGTATACTGGCCGGCATCATGAGAGAGCTTAGATGCAACATTTGGTAAAGGTTCTTTTTGATATACGTAGTCAGGTGCTTCTTATTCACGATACTACTACAACAGTCTTTCCACCCTGAATGAAGCAACAACAACATTTTGTGGTCATACATTTTGTAAAGAATGCATTATAGCAGCGATAAATGAAGAAGGAAAATGTCCAACTTGCAATAGAGAAGCAAACATGGATCAATTGAATCCTGCTGAGCCATATCAAGGCGCTGTGCAGCATTTCATGCAAACGAAGCAAGAATTTGAGCGCGCCAATGGGATCGACTTGTCAACAGTAGAAATCATGAATTTGCCAGAAGGTAGCTAGACCATAAAGTATCATGATAATTTGGTTCAGCATTCACAATTGCATCAACTAGATCGAAACATGGAAATGTCGCCCGAGGCACCAGATCTAGGCCATGGCCTGCCATCAACACAGCAACCTAAATATCGCATTTTACAAATGACGGAGAATCCAATCAAGGTAGGTTTTGTATAATTGACACTAAGCATATTCAATGCTGATTTCTCGTCAATGTTGCAATGTAGCATATTAACATCCCCGATGCACGTCTGGAGCAAAAGGTCACCGCTGATGTGACACACGCTGTCTTTGACACAGGTAAGATACTCAGTATAGCGTCATATGCATTGGACTAAGCAGTGATATTTGTGCTAGTTGGCAAGAGTGACCTGGTCAAAAATACGCAGAAATACCGTATGGCAATTGCATGTGGCTACCACATCGTCAGTGAAACATGTAAGTGTTGCTTATCTGATAGATCCCGAGCATTGGAGATTCATATGACATGTATAGGGTTAAAGATTAGTATAGAAAAAGGCTCCATACAATCCCCAGAACGATTTCATGTTTACGGAGATGAAACATATGGAAGAACAGGAGCCCCTAAAAAAGCATGGGAAAGCAGAGACAAAAAGGTACCGACAAAGCAAACCACTCAACAGTATATATACACACACACACACAGACACACACTCATACTTTAAACTTTGTAGAAAGGGCACTTGCTGCGACATCTCAAAGTTGGCTTAATCGATGATGTGAAGGGCGAATATCGTAAATACTTGATAGCAGCTCGAGCAACCATTGGTGACTTTGATGATTTAATTGTATGCAAACTTGATCAAGACATGGAGGCATTAAGAAGCAAGTATCCAGGCAAGAATCTGATCTCGTGCAAGTGGATTGAGGCTAGCATCTGTCGCTATGAACTTGATGATAAAAGCAAGTACATCTTGTAAATCTGGTCATTGCACATGTATACATATATATAGGCACACACCATCTAGACCTCATGTTGGGTAGTGTGATTGGAAATCCAAGTAGCCATAGCAACACTATCATTCTGTACCATTATCTAGCTCGCTCGCACAAACATAAATAAAGACCGTTTTTCGCAAGTGATTTCCCTTTTTTTTTTTTTTTTTTTACTTTCTTCTCTCTTTTTTACCACTATAAATCAAATCAAAATGGTTCCACGGCCGGAACAAGTAAACTATCTAATATCCCTTTTACAATGGATCTCAAATAGTCCTTGTCAGAAAGGACAACAGCGACAAGATCAAAGCTCCAATGCTACCTCAAAGACTGCTACTGAAAGAAATAATCATGCAAATCCAAGACAGCATTTGATGCTTTCACGCCAATTGAAAAGACATCGACGAGGAGAGAAGCGTTATGGACGTAATTTACCAGACTGTGATCAAGAAGAGATGAATCAACATTTTATTGAATCAGATGTACCGTTATCATGATGTGTACCTATACTCCTCTCTTCAGTTTCAGCAAAATAAAAAATGGCAGCAAAAAAAAAAGCAGTGAGTTTATGCACTGCGGCATTTACATATACAGTTTAGGGTCTTGTGCGTGTGTGCGTGTCCGTGTGGATGGGAATATTGTTGTGATTGATTTTTACGCCAAATGACTGTATCGAGCTCTCTCGTGCCTTTATACGTTTGGCTTTTATTGCTATTTGCACAATCTTTCTGCACAATTGCTACAGTATCATGCTACTTCCAACAGTATCAGACGACGTTGTTTATAGATGTACAGGATCCGCTTTATACTTGTGCTGTAAAATGTTGTAACATCATTGCACGATGACTCGAAAAATAACTTGAGAATAAAAAACTACACATGATATTCAGGGCAATACTACATGCTCAAGATCTCTTTGGAGGAGCATCATACTTCTTAGTGTCCAATCAGCAAACCATTATTGTCAAGTACAGGTTTAATAATAAGCAGCACTGTTATCAGCAACATTATGTTGATCGTTTAATTATTCTAGAGGTCATGCCAACGTCAATATATAATAAAGAGATTAATTAAATATAGGATAGCTTTTGTATGTATAATGTGTAGAATAGTGAAGCTAATTTATGACAGATGTAGGTGGAAATTTGTTAAATTAGATTATCATGTTAGTGCGTAATCTTGACCGTTAAATACTATGGACTGCACCGCATTTTAAGCGCATAAATATGCTAACCCATCATAATATCAATTGCCACAAATTGCGTTAAAATCTTCGCAACTTCACTTGTAATCGTGAACATGAATTTCCTACAATGCTCCAGATCTGCATCAATGAGAACAACTCATTTACGGGCAGATAGCATACTTATATTGACCCTTACTATTCTATAGTATGCTAAAACACAGCCAAAATTGGGTGCATTTGACAAGTGATTTCCCGAGTTAGAAGCTGTTTTAGAACTTCAGAATAGCACCAGGCGATTGCTCCTGAATAGTACTTGCTTGCTGATGCTTTATCTCAAATTTTTTTGCATCATGACAAATCGACCCAAGTCTCCATTTTTTCATGAGTAGTAGCAAGCAAAAATCATTCAAAATCAAAGAATCGCGTTTTTCACCTCCAAAACGACATTTCTTACAATGACATGCTATAATGAAAAAGAAGCTACAGGCTTAATTTATCATATAAAATTGCTATTTAGGGTAAATAATTATACGAAGTTTGAGCTATCGACTGAAAATGTGATTTTAGTTTTTCCTTATTTAGAACAGATTTTTCGTGAAACATAAAAAAGTTATTAGCACCATTCGATAGAGAATTCAAGCAAGTACTCGAGACAATTAATATGCAAAGTGTATTAAATATAGCGTTTCCCGAGAAATCATTGAAAAGAGGAAAAAAAAAGTTCAAAGATCACAAATCCATCGCTCAGGATTGAAGAGAAAACAGACTTCGGGAGTTGAAATTCGACAGCAGCAATCATGAAGGTCATCGATATTTGTAGTAATAACTAATCTATAGAAACGAATCGTACACAGATGCTATGTGGCGCCAATTATATCTATGGGATATTGTATATGAAGCTAAAAGTTCACTATAAGAGCTAACCAGCAATCATTAATGGCTTAATGCATTGCCCAAGATAGTAGCTGGTCCCTGACAGAGACTAGACAAGCTTTTTGTCAACCTTACAACGAGGATCCTTTCAGGTATCAAGATGTGCTGCTGAATAACTATTGATAGCTCAATGTACGTATCTAGATGTAGAGTAGCTGCGCACATGTGAATAGTCAATAGCGTAAAGTATAGCAATCGTACAAAGAGTAGTATTCTATTGTGTGAGGAGTAGTTTGTAATTGTGCTCAAAGCAATAATTGCAATATCCTACATTCAAGGGAGAGATGGTGGCTTGAGAAAAGAATCAAAGCAAATAAATAGCAATATTTTTTACAGTAGCAGGTCTTTCGCGTTTTCTTCAAACCAATTCACCATGAAACTAAGAAACAGACAAGGGCACGTCTCAAACAATATCAAGCAAGAAGATCACAAATCTGACCTTACTCTGATCAATACGCCTTCTTCTACAGTCAATGAAACAAAAGCTTTTAGTTTAGGTATTAAACAAGAAGATACAAAAAACTACAAGAGCTTGCTAAAGCAGGATGGTAAGTCAGCTGGTTTATCCACTGTGAATATACTTTAATTATATCGCTTGCAGACAAATTTAAAGGAAAAGACTATTACTACCGTTGTGATAGATGCAGGCAGACAAGCCCGAATCTCAAGTCAGTGATGGAACATCGCGCATCAGTTCATAATGTCAAGTCTAGGAAAGATTCAATGGTCAAAGATATCAACGTGGAGCCTGATGTGCATGATCCTAGTTTTTACTGCAAGCCATGTAAAGTCAACTATACTAATAGACCTAGATACAGACAACACCTGAAGATTGTTCGCTACATGATTCTAAAGACAATTCCGAGCGGTAGAATACCGCAAAATATCATCACTCCTGACCCTGACGATCCCGATCTATATTGCAGAGCATGCAATTATACTTTCACCGGCAAACGAACCTACAGTCTACATTGTCAATATGCACACGGGATAACATCTGTCAAATTTACCACCGCACGGTCCAAGCCAGATTATATAATAGATAGTTATTGCAGACCTTGTGGTAGGCGTTTAGCAAACAAAGCGTCTTATAAAAAACACCTTTTCGCCATTCACAAATTGGATTGGAGACTGATTTATCAAAAGCCAAAGAATAGAACGCCAGACGTTGATAATCCTAACTTCTACTGTCGCATTTGTCAAAAGAATTACATTTGTAGTAGCAACTATCGAACACATCTTCGTTGTAAACGTCATATAGCTTTGTTATCTTTGAAAAGCAATGCCAGCCCTGACAAGCTTCCTAATCCAAACGATCCTCACAACTTTTGTAGTGTCTGCAAGAAATCTTGGAAGAAGCGACGACAATATCGCGCCCACTGCAAGCATAAACATTTCATGATATTAGATCGCTGCAGCATAATTAATCCAAATGCGATGATCGACATTAATGACCCTAAAAACTACTGCGCACAATGTGAACGCTCTTACGCTAGAAAAGAAGGCTTCAGAAAGCACTTGGGGTATGTTCATAACATCTGATTGTGTCTCCATCTGCTTCTTGTACACAAATCTAGTGTTATTCTGATAATAAAGCAATGGTCGTGATCTTAGTATACAGTTGGCTTTGTCAAAACCGTTTATAGCCAATTTTATCCATCTTATCTTGTGGCCATAAAGAGGAAATTTAGTTTGAGCATTACTTAAAAATTTTAATATCAAGTGTGTGCGTTCTTCAACCATCATGGTATACACACGACTTGTTGGTAGATAGTAAGTTTGATACATAGCTCACTATGCGTTGGGCCCTCGAATGATAAAGACAAATTCAATCACCTCGTTTTGTTAGCAAAGACAGCGGTAGCATCATGTTCTATGTTATTTACACCAGAAAAAAAAAAGCTAACAATAATCTTCTGCGCAATACTCAATTATCAAATTAGAGACAAATAAAATCAGACAATTCGGTCGAGAAAAATTTGACAGGATTACATATTACTTTGGGCTTGGTCTTGTGCCCTGAATTCAACCTGCTGACCTCGGTTGAGAACCGTCATCTTTGGTGGTGATGGGGGGGTATGCTGTTTAGTTTTGTAAGATTCAAATCAATCAAGTTTATATTCTCAATGTTTGAGACTACTGTTTGTTTGAGTCTTATGTAGAGCCGTACTATCTCCTGGAATAGGAACCTATCGCTAACAAGCAAAGAGTATGAAATGCACGTGAAGGATGGATTTGACATGTACAACCATTTATTCACTTAAAAACGATGAATTGAGATGGACTATACCAGATACGATAATTAAAATCATAAAAAATAAAAGCAATCAATCAAAAGTATCTCATTAATCATGATGATACAAAGATAGCAATTATTCGTCTTGTTTGAGCTACATTGCAATATGATGCCAATAAGACGGAGCATGCTTCTATTGCATTGAGTGGTGGAGCAGTAATTGAATCAAATAAACTTTGAAATGGCGGTCTTATCAAGAGCCGTATCAGCCGAAATGTTTAAAATTTTTTGAATAGATCAGAAACACCATTTTTTTTATTTTTATTTATAGAAGAAAATCAGCAAGAGCTCATATTGATGGCGTATGGTAGTGAGTGTGTATACTCTCTAACCATGACGTCTGTAGAATAGTTTAAATAAAAAACCATTTATAAGAAATTGCTAATCCAGCATATTTCCTTGTAGAGACAAATTATACATCCACATGGCAATAAAAGATCCGATTAATCATTAGTCATTTAATGGCACCATTTCTATACTGATTGTTTTCATGTAACAGAATGTCAGCATGGAGGGGTGATTGTAACATCGGACTTGCGGCTTGTTGTGAGCGTGTATACATTTGAATTCTATTTCTGGTATTATCCGGGTGTGATACATGGTAACATTTCAGTACAAATGGAGACATCCCACAGAGCTGAGCAAATCAATTTCGCAGCAAATTTACCAAAGTAGAATATTCAAAAAAACGGGGCTGGCTGTTGTTGCCATAATATCAAGGGACAAAGACTTGCCACGTTCGGAATACGCTACGGCTTATCTTTGTTTCGTGAGCCAAGCAGCAAAAGGGAAAAAAGTTGTCAACTGACGGAAAAAAAAAAAGACTGCCAAGCAGCCGTAGCAAAGGGTTTATCCGCAGCACATTCACTCCATTGCACAAGCTGTGAATGCTGTTCATTTATCGTTTTGTGTGTGCAATGCTAAAATTAGAAGATGGAAATGTTTTGACTATAAATATACCGGTATTTCACTCCTTCTTCCTTCTTGTTTCAAACTTTCAAACATTTACACATATCACACACAATGAATTTCAATACAATTTTATCAAGCATTTACTATGGCAACTCATCCAAAGCGATGACCATCATCAATGACTACAGCTTCTGCCCTGGTTGTGGCATCGATCTGTCTCAATTCAATCACGACTCTTCATGTCCCTATTCCTGATCCAAAAGAGTCGACGACAACTGGCGCTAGCACTTTTATGTAAATTCCATCAAAGCACACTACAACAACAAGAACAAGAAAATCAAAAACCATCCCAAACTGTACATACAAATTATTTAGAATCATACATAGACTATTCTCCCTCATTCATACAAAATACCCCATATTTATATATTTTTATTATACAAATAAAAATGTTCCAAGAACCTTTCTCTACATTGCAGGCACAATGCGAACTCTGTTTCTTTGACAGTGATAGATGAATTGCGATTGCTTTGATCAATCTCTTTAAAAGCATCAAATACAAGACCTATGTGGAATGTCCATGCTTTAGCTTGTATGTGCATTATGTATTATCAATGAGCAGGCATTGGCATCAATTGTTGACGTTATTGCCAGCACACTCAATGTTGTCCATAGCATTTGCTCTATAGTTGTTTATTTCAAAGTAGTGTGTTTGATCTCAAGTTTTTGAGTTGCAACTTTAAAGTATATACATAACCTTTACATTCATGATCCAATACCATGGTATACATACTGCATTCGTGTAGGTTGCTTGGCTTAATCGCGCCCTTAGTTACGTCTACTACTCATTCGCACAAAAAAAAAAAAAAGTGTGCTAGAGTACTGTAGACACCAGAGAAGCCACATTATTCAGAGAGGATCGTACTCTATTAATACTCTTCCTCTCTTTTAAATGTACATATGCTTAGTAACGCGTCGTCGTGCTACCTATAGTATGCTACTGGAAGCTCAGGCAGCTACTGGCGTCTCACCTTACCTGGACTGCGCAAATAGATACAGTTCAATACACACTGCAAAGGCGGGTCAAACAAGCAGTATGGTGCTACAATCAAGTGACGTCGCTTGATAACTTTTTGGTAAATCTTTGTATATTTATAAAGGTCCAACCATCCATATTCCTGCATTCTACACTTTTTTTTTTCTCTCTTTCCATAAACACCTAAATTAAGAAAATAGCCACCGCTTCTTGAACAGTATGGCTACAAGGTAAGTCGCAACACATGGCATGTCGACACATCAAAACTCATGTGGCAAGTCTAGACTCGACCGGTTGGTATTACTATTAGACACTGGCTCAACCACTGCAGTCAGACGAACAGCTGCTCAACAATTAGGCGAAATCCAAAAGCAGCATCCTGGAGAGCTCTATAATCTGCTATCAAGAGTAGGTTCCATGTATAGATGAGTGTGCTGTATTCTCACTTTTTTGTTGTAGGTTGTTGTTCACCTTCGAAGCAAAGCATGGGATACACGTTGGGCTGCAGGACAAGCTCTTGAAGCAATTGCTGCCAATGTGCCAGCGTGGGATCCCAGTGCAACAGATGCCACTGCTGATGAAAATATGGATATTGATCAAGAACAGGATGTACATAAACTACGCTTCAACCAGTTTGATCTCGCCTCAGTGCTGCAACACGGAAAACTTTTGCTGGGCTCTGCAGGCAAAGAATACGATATAGATTTTTCAGACATGACACCACAAGAACGTTTAGAATTACAAAGACGCAACCTCAAGGAACGGTTGGGCCTTGCAAGTCAGTTTATGGATGGTATGTGCAATTTGCTAGGAAAAAGGCCCAAAACCATACCATGCTAACTACCTTTTTTTATTTTTATTTTTATTTTTTTTACAGTGGATTTGGTTGATGATGCTGATTTAGATAGCAACAAGTTAAACCATGCTACCAAAGCTGTGACAAAAAGCCCTTCACCCTCACCATCTTCCTCCACAACAGCAGCAGCAGCAGCACCTACACCCGCAGTAGCAGAAATCAACATGGCTGGATTATCCGCTCGTGAAAGAAACATGTTGAAACGTAAAATGAAACTAGAGTCGAAAATGAAGGGAAAAAAAGAAAAGTAAGCCGATTTTTACACTGCAGCATCTTGTACAGCGTTAAAAATTTGCATATTCAATAGAGTTCGCGTGATGGATTTGAAGGGTAAATCAGAACCAAAAGCTGTCAAAGTTGAATCCAAAGAAGGTAACACTGCGAAATCCCCCAAATGCACCGACTCGAAAAAAAAATTTAACCATCAGAATATAGAGTTTGAATTCACAGCACAACCACAATCCGATAAATTTGTTGTAGAAGTAAAGAAGCCAACGCCCTCTGTGGACGACAATGTGGATGAAGTTCAGCGTGATTGGCCATTCAAGATGGTGTGCGAACACTTGTGCTTGGATCTGTTTGATCCTGCCTGGGAGATTCGTCATGGTGCTGGTATTGGTTTACGAAGCATTCTAAAGGCGCACGGTGATGGTGCTGGCAAAAGATGTAAGTGATGCTCTTGACCTGCTATGTTGGATCTTATTCTCATTCTCTGGTATGATAGTGGGCGATAAAGCGAAAAACGAGGAATTGCACAACGCATGGTTAGAGGATGTAGCTATTCGATTGTTGTGTGTGTTTGCCTTGGATCGATTTGCGGACTTTGTGTCTGATCAAGTGGTATGTCCAGTGAGAGAGACCTGTTCACAGACACTAGGTGTTGTTTTGCAGTACATGACAGCCAGTTCAGTCGAGAAAGTGCACGAAAACCTGCTCAAGCTCATCAACCAAAACGATCCTTCATTCGGTGGTCGATCCATTTGGGAAGTCAGACATGCTGGATTACTTGGACTGAAATACACAGTGGCCGTCAGAAAAGATTTGGTCGAAATGCTGGTCGATGGCACTACAGGCGCAGTTATTCTAGGCTTGCGAGATCACGATGATGATGTACGAGCTGTCAGTGCTGCCACGTTGTTGCCCATCACTGCAGAATTCGTCCGCATGAGCTCCAAGGACCGTATTCGCGATGTGATAACAACACTGTGGGATTGCCTTATCGATTTGAAAGACGACTTGACGGCTTCGACTGGCGCTGTGATGGATCTCATTGCTAAAATGTTTGAACAACCTGGTGTCATGGAGATCGTGCGCGAAGGCTGCAGCTTAGCAGAACTTGTGCCTCGCTTGCATCCATTCTTTAGACACACCATCACTGGCGTACGCATGGCTGTCTTGAATACGCTGTTGACGTTTATCGACTGTGGCACCTCCGCTGAATGGGTCAACGAACGAGTTTATCGCTTGGTATTCCAGAATTTGATTGTAGAAGAAAAAGTAGACATCATTGAAAAGACATTGGCTGTGTGGAAGGGACTGACTATCAGCGGCAAAGTGGATACACAACTCGTTCTACAAGGTACTCAAAACTGGCTTGGTAGTTGGTTTGAGATTACAATGACACCTATTGGACAGCCCCTGGACACTGCGTCTTACTTTTACAAACCACCTGGCGCATTTGGAAACGGCGGTACCTTGGCAACAACCACATCTGCACCTGTTATTGATAAAACTAGCAAAAAGATGGCCAAGAAAGCAAAGACCAACCAATCCAGCGGAGAAGCAGCAGAAACAGCAACAACTCGAGGCAATGGCGACAGAGACGAAGGCCATAATTTGGATGCTGGCATGATTGCTCAGGATTTCTCCCTGATCACCACCAACCAAGTCATGCGATGTCGTATTGCTTGTACAACTGCATTGGGCATGGCAATGAGTACATGGCCTGATGACTCGATGGAGATGTCTTATCAAGAAGTCATATTAACGCTGCTGACATCGCAATGGGCATTGAAGCGTCAGTTAGGTGCTATGGCTGTAGAGGAATGGGCCAAGGCTGTACTCAAGACTCGATATAACGCAGACTGTATCAGCCATGCACCCCCAGATGCCATCTTGGCAAACACACACAACTTTCCCAAAACATTATCCAACGCCATGATTGCTAATCTCGATAACGCAGCCAAGCACACGACTGGATTCTACTTTGAACTCGTGCACGTATTGAAACGTATTAGAGGCGAATGCCAAAACTTGATGAACGCTTTCCATTCGGAGGCCCAAGTTCCCATTGAGCATATTCCCACATTGCCTACCTTGGTTCCCGGAGAAGCTCTGCCTGAGCAAGGTCCCTTGTTTACGATCGAAACAGCTACAACTGTTGTAGGCGACACCTTTGAACAACTGATGGGCAAGATACCAAAGATCAAGGGTAAAGCAGCCATTATTACAGCACTGGATGAACGTCAACGTCGTGTGGTGGGCTCTATTGGCTATTTTGAGGAGCTAAAGCAAAAGATTGAAATCAACGTCTATGCCAGTACAGCGGGTGCCGTGATTGAATTAGGCGTGTTACCTGCCAAACTGAACCCTGTGATCCGTAGTGTGATGAACAGCATCAAATTTGAGGAAAACCTGGAATTGCAAGAACGTTCTGCTGCAACGCTGACTGACTTAATTGCCCTGTGTGAACGCTCTCAGTCTCGCGCTAACCCCAACGACAAAATCGTCAAGAATTTGTGCACCTTTTTGTGTTCTGATACGACAGTGACACCGGTGTTGGAGGAGAATCAGACCAAACTAGGCATCTTGTCCATCCAAAAGGAAGAAACGGGTGGCAAAGCAGGAGCAGCAGCAGCAGCAAATGCCAAGGAAGTCTTGACTCAGGAACAAAAAGATGCTCAGTTAATGAAACGTGGTGCTGAAATCTCTTTGCGTAAACTCTGTGATACCTTTGGGGATCGTGTGTTTGAAATTGTGCCTAAATTGATGCAGTGTATTAGCCAAAAGGTCATTGAGACTTTTCCTGAAAACTCTGATGGTACCAACACGGTTGAAATGGCAGACAAGGCCATCAGCGAGCAATTTCAGTTGGGACAAGAAGTCATTGATGCTTTGACCATATTGACCATGGTGGTCCCTTACTTGTCTGAAGGTCTTTGGCCGCAAATCTGCGAGTTTATCCCATACGTTTGTCGCACCTTGCAATCGTGTTATGCTGTCATTCGCTCGGTCAGTGCTCGTTGTCTTGCTGCTATTGCTAATGTCATCACTACCAAAACCATGCAAGTCATTGTGGACCATGTCCTGCCTCAATTGGGCAACACACTCAACTCTTATCATCGTCAAGGTGCTGCTGAGCTCGTCTATCATTTGGTTCAACTACTAGATACAAAGATCTTGCCCTACACCATCTTCTTGATTGTGCCTATCCTGGGTCGCATGAGTGATGCTGATGAAGCTGTACGTCTCATTTGTACCAACTGCTTTGCTCTCTTGATCAAACTGGTGCCCTTGGAAGCCGGTATTCCTGATCCTCCAGGCATGTCTGCAGAAATGTTGGCTCATCGTGATGAAGAGCGTCGTTTCTTGTCCCAGTTGTTGGACAGTTCCAAGGTCGAGAATTACGAAATTCCTGTCAAGATCAATGCGGAATTGCGTAAATATCAACAAGAAGGTGTCAATTGGTTGGCATTCTTGAACAAGTTCCACTTGCATGGTATTCTCTGTGACGATATGGGTCTTGGTAAAACACTTCAGTCCATTTGTATCCTCGCTGGTGATCACTTTCATAGAGCCCAAAAGTTTGCTGAAACAAAGTCTCCTGAATGGGCAGCTAGTCCCTCGTTGGTGATCTGTCCTCCTACACTGACAGGCCACTGGTTCCATGAAATCAAGAATTATTGTGACAATTTGAAGCCGTTGCTGTATACGGGTGGTCCAGCAGAGAGAAAGAGGTAGGTTATGGCAGCTAAAAATACATACTGGTTACTAACAGGAAAATAGACTTCGTTCTTCCATCTTGAAAAATGATGTAATCATCATGTCTTACGATATCATAAGAAACGACATTGAAGAGTTATCAGCAATCACATGGAATTACTGTATCCTGGATGAGGGTCATATCATCAAGAATGGTAGAACAAAGATTACAAAGGCCATCAAGACAGTGAGATCAAACCACCGCTTAATCCTTTCTGGTACACCCATTCAGGTATTGCATGCATACGGATAGGATTAGAAGGAATAGTAAACTGACATAACGTGAAATAGAACAATGTGCTGGAATTATGGTCCTTGTTTGACTTTTTGATGCCTGGTTTCCTTGGGTCCGAAAAATTGTTTAACGAAAGATTTGGTAAACCCATCTTGGCCAGCAGAGACAGCAAGAGTTCTTCCAAGGAGCAAGAAGCAGGCGCGCTTGCATTAGAAGCTTTGCACAAGCAAGTGCTGCCATTCCTGTTGCGTAGATTAAAGGAGGATGTGTTGCATGATCTGCCGCCCAAGATTATTCAGGATTACTACTGCGAGTTGAGTGATTTGCAAAAGTCGCTGTACGATGAATTTGCCAAATCTCAAGCTAGATCATCTGTCGAAGAAGACCTTGGTGCAGGCGTTGTGACAAAACCAGGAGAGAAGCCCAAGGGAGCAACACACATTTTCCAAGCACTCCAATACCTCCGCAGATTATGTAATCATCCTTTGCTTGTCGTCAGCGATAAATATCCCAACTACAAAAAGGTGGAGACATTTTTGAACAAGACAAATACAAACATACACAGTATATCCAACGCACCAAAACTACAGGCTTTAAAGTAAGTTACAGCACTGTAAGTGTAGATCAGTTATTCATTGTACATTGCAGACAATTACTAGGAGAATGTGGTATTGGTGTTACTACAACAGAGTCAGATTCAGATCCTGCTGCCATGGCGATAGGCGCTGTGAGTCAACATCGTGCCCTGATTTTTTGTCAACTGAAACCAATGCTTGATATCATTGAAAACGATTTATTCAAAACACTGATGCCTACAGTCAGTTACTTACGAATGGACGGTTCAGTGGATGCTAGCAAACGTCATGAGATGGTGCAAAAATTCAACGCGGATCCTTCCATTGATGTATTATTGCTTACAACACATGTGGGTGGCCTCGGTCTGAACTTGACAGGTGCCGATACAGTCATCTTTGTAGAACATGATTGGAATCCTATGAAAGATTTACAGGCCATGGATCGCGCACATCGCATTGGTCAAAAGAAGGTGGTGAATGTGTATCGATTGATTACAAGAGGTACACTGGAAGAAAAGATCATGGGTCTACAAAAGTTCAAATTGAACATTGCCAATTCCATTGTCAATCAACAAAACTCTGGTCTTCATAGTATGGATACAGATCAAATTCTAGACTTGTTTAATGTGGGTAACGATGATACGTCCTCCTCCTCCAACAAAAAGAAGGCCAAAATCAATGATACAGCTACAGATGGTCTCGGTCCAGCGAAAGCAGTTTTGGAAAATCTCGAAACTTTGTGGGATGAAAAGGATTACGAGGAAGAATACAACATTGATAGCTTCATTAGCAGCTTAAATTAATTCCCATTCTACAGTTAGGCTGGTAGATATTGGCCGTTACAAAAAAAAAAAAAGTAAATAAATGTACAATTGTCGAGAGACAAGATTTGATTTGTTGGTTAGTGCCAAACAAATTGTCGTTCAAATACGAATATGAAAAATAAAAGGTTTAATGCATTGCACTTAACAATACGGTGCTTAAATGAGTTACATAGTATCTTCACACACTTCATTTAATAAAAGAGTAACTTTGAACTTGCTTTAATCTTGTTGTTTATATCTAAGAATATTTTTGATAAATCAAGTACAAGTTTTATTGTTGAAATCATGGGGAAGGTTGGCATAAGAACATTCAAGAGAAGATTCCTTTCGCGAGCCTCTTTTCTTTTTTTTTTCAAGGTCTTCAATTTCCACCCACATACTTTGACGTTCCTACATGACCTCCTCGGTTCGACTGTCCAATCTATTCAATCGAGCCTTCTTTTTTACATAATCATCTTCAAGGAGCTGCAGACCTTCTTCAAAGACTCTAAATAATCAAGTAAATGCAATGAATACGAAATTCAACAAAATATGTGCATTGGGCTTTGCGCTTAGCGTACCTTTTCCGCCTTGTTGTGATTGTTGGCTGTGGACTTCTTGGTTCTGGAGCTTGGGAGCTTGGTTCTGGAACTTGGGAGCATGGCTCTGGAGCTTGGGAGCTTGATTCTGGAGCTTGGGAGCTTGATTCTGGAGCTTGGGAGCTTGATTCTGGAGGCTGGGAGCTTGATTCTGGAGCTTGGATGTTTGTTATTGGTCGAGTCGTAAGCAAGAAACGTGCCATATCGACTTGAATATATGTTGTGACAATATTATTTTTCTTCGTTGCTTTCACCGTATAAACCAAGTCATCGATATGCAAGCCTGTGGAGCCATAGGTGTTGAAGAAAACAGAGGCCATAACATGATTGGAAAGATGTAAGAAGGCAACACTACAGCAAAGGTGAGAGAGCGCTCTATTTATTGCTTTTAACCGCTACCTACAACACCCATGACTCCAGGGGCTTGAATATTGATAGATTGGTTTGTATGATGAAAGCAACAAAAAAGAATAGCATTGCCACAACGTACAGCCAAGTTGATATGGCGTGTTTCTTACCTACGTCTCGACCACTAGCAATTATCCATCCTCCAGAACCAAAAAGCCCACAGCCAACAATCACAACAAGGCGGAAAAGGTACGCTAAGCGCAAAGCCCAATGCACATATTTTGTTGAATTTCGTATTCATTGCATTTACTTGATTATTTAGAGTCTTTGAAGAAGGTCTGCAGCTCCTTGAAGATGATTATGTAAAAAAGAAGGCTCGATTGAATGAATTGGACAGACGAATCAAGGAAATCATGGTGGAAATTGAAGACTTTGAAAAAAAGAAAAGAAAAGGCTCGCGAAAGAAATCTTCTTTTGAACATGAAATTTATCACTTTATATCCATTTGTCTTGATGTACAGCGTCATCCTTACATGCTTATTTTTATGACGATCCTCCTACTGGTACCCATACCTAGTGTCTATCTCCTCTTACCCTTAGATTGATGACCATGTTTTACAGAAAATATTCATCGATAGAAACAATAAGATCAAAACAAAGTTCAAAGTTACTCTTTTATTAAATGAAATGTGTGGAGGTACTATGTATGTAACTCAGTGAAGCACCGCATTGTTAAGTGCAGTGGGTTAAACCTTTTTATTTTCATATTCGTATTTGAACAACAATTTGTTTGGCACTAACCAACAAATCAAATCTTGTTTCGACAATTGTATATTTATTAACCGTCAATTGCACAAGAAGAATGATTAACCAAAGTTTCAAGACCAATATTGGGATCGTCGATAGTTGACATGGCGTCTTCCATAGGAGCACACGCTAATTGATCGTTTTCATTATAAATATTGTCTTGTCCATCTTCATCATAAAAAACAGAGTTCTTCGTCTCGTAAGGCTACAATAGACATTATAATTAAAAGCTTCTTCAGAAAAAACTAAGAGGAGACATTTTATTTCTATGGCAACGAAAACTTATTTCTAGCTGGACGACATTTAACTTCTAATTAAACGACATTCTGTTCTGCCTGAACGACAACATTTATTAGATCAAGTGTATAATGCTCTCTTTATCGTGGAAAAAGGAGACATGGTTGAAAAAGGCAAAAAGGCTTTGTGTCGCCGATGTAACTTAAATCAATCTTTGATCAATGAAATTCCCTTAATGCAACAAGAAAAAGGTACAGAACAATAGACGATGATCTATGGATGTTATGGCCATGCGATATAGAGTTTTAACTAGCATTCCCAAGATGATGCTCTTGTACTCTCTCGAGTAAGCACCATTTAAAGCCTAGTTTCTTGGTAAATAGTGTGATGATAAAATAATGATTTGATGCTTTACAGGAATGACGATGTGTTGTATAAATACAGTAATCTAGGAAGATCCTTGAGAAATAGAGTGTGGTACAAATATAAAAAAGAGTCCATTTTTTAACTTTTTTTCTTTTTTACTCTTCTTCTCCTTTTTCATCTACAAATAATTATGGATACCAATCAAGAGCAAGAGAGCAGTATCCTAAATGAGGTGACTCAAACAGCAGTGAAGACTGTAAACGATTTCAGTGAATCTTTATCGCCTGCAGACAAGAAAGCTGAGGCTGAAAAGAAGGCAGATGTGGTAACTGAAAGCATACCAAAGCTTAAAGCAGATGCCTCCATGGCCAACGATCAAGGTACAAACGACTCGGCCACGCTTGCCAACGCTATTGCTTCTGCTGAATCAAAGCCTGTCAAACAGTTGCCCAAAGACCAGGATCAACAAGAAAAGCAAAAGAAGGCTTCACCTGGTTCATTTACGACTGATAAAAGAGTCGGCTGGGACGCGTTCTCTACACTCCCAAACCCTGGCGATGAACAAGCTATGGAAGAACTCGGCTCTAAATTAGGTTTGGATTCTCTCATCAGCATGTACAAAGGCGCTCGTACAAGTAACAAGAACGAAGAGGATTTGGTATCTAAATTCTTGAAGGAAGCTTATTATGGTGAATGGTATCACAATGCTGCTGCCATGTTATTTACCGTGGTTTTTACTTGGCTCTTGACCCGATTTGGTGGCGGCCTGATGGCTTGTTTGGTGGTAGGTGCATTCTTGGCTACTTACTATCAAACATCCATTCGTCGTTTGAGAAGAAACATCAGAGACGATATTCAAAGAGAGTTGGCCATCAATCGTTTGGAGACCGAAGTCGAATCTGCAGACTGGATCAATCATTTCATGTCTCGATTCTGGTTGATTTATGAGCCTGTTTTGTCTGCTCAAATCATTGGTATCGCTGATTCCATCTTGGTCGATAACTGTCCCACTTTTCTCGATTCTATTCGCTTGACCTCCTTCACCTTGGGTACAAAGGCTCCCCGTATTGAAAGCATCAAAACGCTCACCAAGACTGAACCCAACATTGTTTGCATGGACTGGAAGTTTTCTTTCATCCCTAATGATACCCTCGATCTCACCGAACGCGACCGTCAATCCAAGGTCAACCCCAAGATTGTATTGACTATTCGTGTTGGTAAGGGCTTTGTTGGTGCTGGCATGCCAGTCTTGTTGGAGGATCTCGCCTTCTCTGGCCATCTTCGTCTCAAATTCAGAATGTTTAACGAATTCCCTCACATCAAGACTGTGGAAGCTTCCTTCTTGGAGAAGCCTCACTTTGACTACGCTCTTAAGCCTGTTGGTGGTGACACCTTTGGTTTCGATATTAATAACGTAAGTAGTCATCATTATCTGCATGAGATACACACTCACCGACTATTTGTGCATAGATTCCCGGTCTCGAATCTTTTGTTCAAGAGCAAGTCCATGCCACTCTTGGCCCTATGATGTATGCACCCAATGTCTTTACATTGGATGTTGCTGGTATGATGTCTGGCGCAACCGATTTGAGTAAGTGCATAATGAAATTCTGAAGCTTTTGCCCTGTATTCATACAAGATGTATAGACTCTGCTAATGGTGTCTTGATTGTCAAGATTCACTCTGCTAACGGTTTGAGAGACACTGATCTCTTTGGTACTTTGGATCCTTATATCACTCTTCATATCGGAAACCCCAACAATGCTCAAGTTGGACGTACAAAGCAAATTGAGGACAACAAGAACCCCAAGTTTGACGAAACACTCTTTGTTTTGATCAACAATATTAATGACACTTTGGTTTTGGAAGTGATGGATCGTAACACGGGTAGAAGTGATTCTTCTATTGGTACTTGTACCTTTGACATGAAGTCTCTTGCTGAGTCTGACAACCTGATTGAAGGATTGTACGTGTATTTTAAGCGCATGTGTATGCTGATACTAACCTTGTACGCCATGTAGGTCTCTCCCTGTATTGAAGAAAGGAAAGCCTTCCGGTGAAGTCAAGTGCGATTTCCACTACTTTCCTGTCAACAGCCCTGATAAGCAAGAAGACGGCACTATCATTCCTCCTGAAGAATCCAGTAAGTATTACATGCTTTGCTCTTAAACGAGTCATTGGCTTATGCAATTATGTTTGTTCTTTAGACAGCGGTGTCTTGCGTTTCACTGTTCATGAATGTAAAGAGTTGGGCGGTCAACAAAAGAGTGGTGGTATCAGCATCCCTGTCATTGGCAACAAGAGCGACATCAGTCCTTATGCCGTCGTTAAGGTCAATGATGTAGAAAGACTTCGCACCAACCCCTTCAAGCGTAGCATCAATCCTCGTTGGGATAAACAAGTGGAACTCTTTGTTACCGACAAGACACAACTCAACTTGCGCGTCAATGTGCTTGATTCTTCATTTGACGAAAGATTGTTGGGTCGTTGGGACGCCAAGTTGGAAGACTTTGAAGAAGACGTCTTTATCAATGGTCAAGATTGGTGGACACTCAAGGAAGGCTCTGGTAAGATTCACTTGAGCATGCAATGGAAGCCCATCACAATGACTGGATTCACGGAGGGTCTCTCTCATGGTGGATACCGTGCTCCTATCGGTGTTGTCCGTGTCAACTTTATCGGCGCCAACGATCTCAAGAATGTGGAAGCCATGACTGGTGGTAAATCTGATCCCTATGTTCGTGTCATGTCAGGTGTGCAAAACCGTGGTCAAACTGAACGTGTGGATGATAACTTGGACCCTGTTTGGAACCAAGTTCTCTATATTCCTGTTCATTCCAAGCGTGAGGATTTGGTGTTCGAAGTCATGGATTACAATGAGAGCTCCAAGGACAAGAGCTTGGGTATTACCGACCTGCTTTTGAAGGATGTCATGAGAGAAGTCAAGACAGAGGAGGGTCAAGTTTACTATGAGCCCACTGACACTGTCGACCGTGAAGCTGCTTTGACTAGTTTGGATCGCAAGAAGGGTCGCGGTACCCTCAAGTTCAGCGCCTCTTTCTTCCCTACTTTAGCCTTGGCCAAGGAAGACGAAAAGAAAAAGCAAGATCAACAGCAACAGGAGGAAGGCGGATCTGCTGATAGTGGAGAAATGTCAGAGCCTGAATTGATTGAAAAGCCCAAGGAACTCCCTGAAAAGGACCTCCACGGTGAATTGATCAAGTACAAGACTCTTTCTGCTGATAAAAAGTTGATTGATTTGAGTTCTTATGAATCTGGTGTGCTGGCTGTCAAGATCCACTCTGTTGCACTCAACGAATCATCCAAGGCAGTCGTCGATCTCATGCTGGACTCCAACGACCCTCAATTCAGCACTGTTGAGCAAAAGGGTTCTCGTCTTGAAATCAATGAAACTGGTACAGCATTTGTCAAGGAAATGGACTTTTCCAAGTTGATTGTTCGTGTCAGAAATATGCGTGGCGATGGCGACAAGGATGACAAGTCGCTTGGTCGTTGTACTCTTGAGGTGCGCAAGATTGTTGAGCGTTTGATGAAGGCATCTGAAGATGATTCCATCACTGAGCCTGTGGTTGAAGAAATCCCTCTCTTGGATTCTCCTGGAGGCAAGATTCGTCTTAGCTTCTCTTTTATTCCTGCCATCAAGTTCAAGTTGGATCCCGCAGAGAGTCTCGAGAACCAAGGCAACTTGACTGTTACCGTTGTCAAGGCAACCAACTTGACTGCTGCTGATCGTGGTGGCACTAGTGATCCCTTTATTCGTTTCTATGTGGATGAAGAACGTGTTTACAAGACTCAAACTTACAAAAAGACACTCAACCCTGTCTTTAACAAGGACGAAACCTTTACTGTACCTATTGTCAACCGTATTTATACCCCTATTATTGCCAAGATCTTTGATTGGGATCAAATCGGCAAGGATACTTTGATTGGTGAATGCAAGATTACCTTTACTGGTGAAGAAGTCGAAACATTTGTTACAAGTACCAAGGAGTTTAGTGTGGATCAAGGAGGATCCCTCACCCTTCGTTTGACTTGGAGACCTGAACTCGTTGCTCGTAAGCGTTCTCAGACCAACATCTTCTCTGCCACTACTCGTGTCTTTACATCTGCTCCTGGTAATGCCCTTGGAGCTGGTAAGGACGTCGTAGGTGCTGGCTTTGGTGCAGGTGGAAAGGTCTTGGGCGCAGGCGGTAAAGCCTTTGGTTCAGGTGTCTCTGCCCTTGGTAGTGGCATTCGTGGTATTGGCAAGATTGGAAAGAAATCTCCTACTATCGATGAGAATGACGCTACACCACTTGATCGCGAAGGCGTTGCTACTGCTGCTACTGCTGCTCCCGTAGCTGAAACTAGCTCCAACATCTCTACATCTCCCAGCAACTCTGCCACTCAGCAAAGTCGATCCATGTCTGCTGATGATGGCTATGCTGTGCAAGTCAATTTGATTGAAGCTAGAAACCTAAAGGCCATGGACCGTGGAGGTACTAGTGATCCTTACTGTCGTGTTCGTGTGGGTGGAAAGGTTGTTTACAAGACTCGCCACTTTAAAAAGACCTTGACTCCTGATTGGAATGAAACCTTTACCACCAAAGTTGACTCAAATGGCGTCTTGGACTTTAAGGTCAAGGACCGCAACACCATTACTGATGTTGATATCGGAGAGAACCAATTCAATATTGCCAATAATGTCAAGCCCGGACAGCCTTTCGATGGCTGGTTATCCTTATCCCCTGAAGGAACTGGTGAAATCCATGTCAAGGTGACTTTAATTGATACTGATACTATGTCTACTACATCCAAGAGTGGTGGTTTGTTTGGCAAAAAATAAGCACCAAAAAATATCGTTACTTGTCAATAATAATAATAAAAAGAAAAACATGTACTAGTGTGCTTGTGATGGAATTTATTTATTAATACGTGATCTCTATTGACCCGTATATTTATGATTATCCTTCCAATTTGTATAAAAGCTCTTGAACAAGGCTTTACCAGGCGCATCTAAACAATTTAAAATAAAGGTACGATCTGCCTCTGAACACAAATCTAAAATATCGTACAAGGCGTGTGTCAAGATGGATTTCGTACTAGGATTCACTACACTCATGGTGGGATTGGATTGCACAGTAAAGTACTCAATCAAGATGGACGGCGTGTGTTTGGCAATCATCTTTTGTAAGGTCTGTGCACTCTTTGCGTTCTTTTGTGCTGTGTGTTGTTTTTGTGGTATCGTTGTTAGAATACGGGCAAATCGTTGCGCTGATGTGTCGTCTAGAGGTGTGAATTCGTATATTAAGGGAACGGTGCGTCCAGTGTGGTTTTCTTTGGTTTCGGCAACGCTTTGATGCTTGCGTTTTCTGCTGCTCGAGTTGATTGTGTTTGTGCCGCTGACAAGAGAGACATGTGTTGATTTGAAGCAGTGTAACAGTGATTGAATAAAGGCGATAAAGGGTGGCATCATGTACACAATTTGGTCCTTGTGGTGGCTGACGAGGTTTGATAGGACAGAGCACACATCTGAAAAGATGGATTGAGCAATAGCGTGGCTCATTTGGCCTCTGAATCTCTCTGGTGCTGTCGGATGAGCTACTTGCAAGAGACAAGAAAGAAGGATAGAGGCGTCATAATCACTGAAATGATACGACTAATGTACAGAGAGAAATAGTTTAGACACTATAGCATACGCTTGACGCAGATCTTATTACCTGATCACCAGTCAATTGAATAAGCATTTTCAGCATTTGCTGCAAATATGCCAAACATGTGGTTTTGCCTGCAATCAGAGACATTTTCAGCACAAAGGAGGGGATTTGCTTTCTTAGACGGCCCTTTTCGCCTACAAAATCAATAGGGTAAGTCAAGTGATGCATGATTTGCAAATTAAATACATACTGTCAGCACAGTTGGTCAACAAGAGAGAAAACAAAGATAGGAATACCAAGTGATGCTGCTCCTTGGTTGCATCTTGACGCTTGGCAGCTTCTTCTTCAGCTTGCTCCACAAAGCTTTGCAACACAATTGTATACTGTTCTTTGGACAGTGACTGGATCCATGATGCAAACGCATTAGAAAGCACGTCAAGAGACTCCTTGTCGCCTGAGGATAATTCTATGATGAGCCTTTGGGTGCATGCTTGTGTCGATTGTACCTGCTTACCTGTATTGTAGACCAAAGTGTACACAAACCAAATAGCAGCCAGTACACGCTTGGTAGCATCCACTTGTTGATATCTCGATAAAATGGAACAGAAAGCAGCAATGAATTCAGTGGTCATGTTGAGCACAACACTGTTTTGTGCCTTTGCAGATAACAATGCTGATTGCAAGAACTGAATGAAGGGCGACGCTAAAGCAGTCAGGGTCTTTGAGAGTTCTTCTGCTTGAATGGCTAATGAACTCATAAGTAAATAAGCGTGTAGTGGACTTAATTGTTAAAATACTCACCTTCATCTACTGCTGGACCCACAATACGAGCATATTCTTGTAATAAGCGAGTCAAGTGGAAAATACGTTTAATATTGTCAAAGATGGCTGTCTTTTCTTGAATGATAGCAGGTGTCTCCTCTGGTTTACTCTTGACTTGATCCAAAATAGTGGTAATGGTGCTCTTTGCTCTTGTCAATGAGGTGATGATGTATGTGCTCACTTGAGATACAGTATCCACAGCATAGACAACACTGGACAGATCAACATCTGCTGCTTTTCTGCTGCTCAAAGCCAAATTGATGGCTCTCAAAAGATTGATCAGCTTTGTCAATTCTGGGCTTTGACCGAGATCTTGTACACGACGCTGCAAGGTGTCTTTAAAGTACTTTACAGCGTGCTCTTCAGGGATCTTTGCACCAGCAGTCAAGATGATTTTACGCAAAATGCTCAAATCAAGCTCGTTGGTAACACTTTCAAGTGAGTTGAATACGTCGACAGAATTGGTGGTAGCATATGTCTGGTTAGACATGACAAGCCAGTCCAGCATAGTTGCATCGAGACCCTACAAACGGTTAGATATGATTCATACACAAGTGATCAAGTACGGGACTTACCAAAATGCTATTGACACTGAAATAGTCAATGAATCGCATGTGGAGTGTTCTGCACATCAAAGACACCTTTAGGCGAACCAGCAGATCAGCATCTTGACAATTCACAGACCAAATGTCGATCAAAGTAGCAAGATACAGTGCTTGAGGACGCTCATTCTTTTCGAAATACGCGTTGGGAAAGAGCAATACAAGCTTCAACAGTGTGCTAATCTTGGTCACGTTCTCGGTGCTGACAGCATTGACATCTTGATCCATGGCATCTTCCTTGGTCTCAACAGCTGCCGATAGAGTCTTGATGCCTTTTTGGTTTATGGCGAGAGGTTTGCTGAGGTCCATGGATACAATCATCTTGGATGCTGCAGTGGACAATTGACCTGAGCTCGATTTGAGAAGCTTGGCTTTAAAGAATTCAACAATGGTAGTCAAGATGGTACTGATACTGCAATCTAAAGAGAACGAGAAGGAGGGGAGAGGGGGTCATCAGCAAAGCGAGAAAAAAAAAAAGAAGAAGTTTGCATAGACAAACATACCCTTAAAGCACTTGGCTTCATAAAAGTTGGCAGATCTCAAAAGCGTCTTGCTCAAACTTTGAGCAGACACCAATGTCTCAACATGGGTGTCATTTGTCAATGATTTAAAGATGATGTTGGCCATCTTTTCTGCTCTTGAGCCATCTACAAAGCGACTATAGTATCACATGTCAGCATATAAGAAAAGGGCAAACGTTATACAATATGACACTCACACTATAGATTCAAACCACTCATCCGAAATCAACTTCCAGCAAGCGAGTTTGACAGTATTTGGGGTATTGAGATCCAACATGGCACCATTCCATTCTGCACAATCAAACCAAGCTGCGTTGCGTTCTGATTCAGTGACAAAATCGACAACAGTATTGACCAGAACAGTTGTTTGCTCAGAAGCAGTGTTTTGTGCCAGAGCTGCATAGTATACATGTTGAAGCATGTTGTTAGCCTACATAAAGAGTCAGTCCTCACATTACATTTCCACTGCACATGTAAGACCTACACAAGTAGCTGCGACAATGCGAGATCCCAGCGTATCTAACTTGATGTTGTCGTTAAAAATGGTCAAGTACGCACTAGCTAACCATCCCTGATCCTTTTCGCTTATCTTGGAAGTGTATGTTTCAAAGAATGCTGTAATCAGAGTGGCGTGAATTCGCATAGCAGGCAAAACAGTGGCCTCCACATTATCTTTTGTTTTGATCCAAGCGAGAATGCTGGGCTTAACAAACTGCTCAAATAACTCCATGACAGATGACTCGAATGATTTTAGCTGATGTTGATTCAATTTCAGTGCATTTGTAAACTCGACGAAATAAATTGCGATTAGTAGAGCAGAAGCAGTGGTGCTTTTCTTTTGCTTTTTGGACACTGGCTTGTCTTTTGGTTTGTATACGTTGCTGATCAGAACAGACTGCAATTCGTTAAAGATGCCTAGAGCTTGGGCTGCAGGCATAGACTTGCTGACCAAAGCGCTGAATCTATCCCATTGGGTTAGTATAAACGACCTTTATAGGATCCTCTACTAAACTTACTCGCTCAAGAAATCTCTAGTGAACATCGGTTTTGCCAATAACGTATACACATTCTCGGTCTCGATCAGTCCAATGTTTTTGATGATATCTGTAACAAATACATCAATCTGTCTGGAGGCTGAATAGGTATGTAAAACTGATTTTGAGAATGTCAAGCATGATTGATAGGCATGGGCTTCAGGCTGTGTAAATGGCTGGGTTCAGTATCAATGCTCGTCCATATGTCCATGCCTATACTTACATTCAACATGGAAGGCCATAAAGCTTGAATACGGCTTTCGATCAATGAAAGATCAATTTGAAGAAGTGTATCAGCTACATCCAATACCAGTGCTTGATCATAGCCTATGCAGCCATGTAAGTAGGGTTCCCATCTTTCTTTTTTCTGTCAAAAACCAAACTTACGCTTTGAATCACCAAGATAATCCACGACATCATCCGCAATTCCATTCAGCACAAGTTGCTGGGATTGAGCAATATCATCATTACGAGCAGTATAGACATTCCATTGCAACAATTCCTTCAATAGATGGCACAATGATTTCAAATAGACAGCCACATGTGTTTCTTTGATGTTGGAGAGTATCTTTAGCAAGTAGACAAAGATGCCAAATTCTGCCATTCTACTGATATCCTGCATTGCGCTGGTGCTTGTGTTGCGTTTTTGTCTAAAGGCATCGAGAAAAGCTGAAAACAAGGTAGGTGTGATATCGACAGCTAAGGACACAATCATTTAGGTACATGTGATATAGAAAGCAGAAGATTCTCTTACCATCCAGCATTTGCTCTTTGTCCTTGGTGTTGGCTACCATACTTTCCAGTGTTTCAAATAGTTTAACAACATAGTTGGTTTGCTTGACGTTGCCATTAGTACCTGTTGCATTGACATCTTTCAATACAGAGGTATACTCCAACACAGTATCTGCATGAAAGAGTGCGTGACAAATGATATCAGTGATGATCTGAGAAATGTTGGCTGTGTCGCTTGTGCTGCTGAGAAGGTTGATTCTTCGACGCACACCCAGAAATTTAACCAGTGATTTATCGACAATGGAAGAGAAAATCTATCGAAATCAGGTTAGTGAGCTGTCAAGGATGGCTGTAGAAGCGCTGCTACCTTTTTCTGATTTGCAGCCAATACGAGCTGTGAGTCGTACTTTGTCAACAAGACCTGAGCAATAAGGGCAAGCTGATGCAAGGCGTTTGATTCATCTGCGTTTGTCTCGTTCTTGTTGCATAAATCGATGTGTGTTGTCATGGTGGCCAATACTTGATCTACAGCAGTTGATACATGCTCAAATGCAGGTCGATAAGACAAGGCAAAGATGTCAGAGAACAAAATCTCGAGACAAGTATGAACGACAGTGTAAAATTCGATGCGCTGTTGAGGCTTGTCGAGATGGCTCTTGTCCAACTGTTGCAAAAGGGTAGAAACTGACAATACAATGTTGGCGTGAACAGTAGGTACATTGCGTTTGGGATCTAAGCGAGCTTTCTCGGCATAGTGTTGCAAGAGATCCGTCAATAGCGTCCAGTAGGAAAGTTGAAGCAGACAGCAATCTTCCAGTCTAGATGCTCGTTAGATGCCAGTCCGTCGATCTCCCAAAAAGCACTTACTTTTTCATGTTGGGTTTAGCAAATGCTGAACAGATCCAGTCGAATAAAAAGTCATCCTTGTTGGGGAAAAAAATGGCATCATTGGACCAAGCTTCTTGAGCCTTTTCAATTCTCTGTTTGCTTGATAGGCCAGCTCCCTTGAGAGCTTTGGCAATCTTTTCAGATGTCAATTCACTCATAATGCTTCCACACACTGAAAAGAGTAAAGCCTTTTTGGAAAATTATTTTCAATAGAAATGAATTTGACATTGGATGGTCACATTGCTGTGACTCGAGAGCTTATAATCAATGGTCCTCAAGACATGCAGATTGCATAATTCAAAGGATATGTGCAAATGTGGGGCCATTTGTAGCAGATCAAGGGATGTCTATTAAGGGGAGAGAATACCAAGAGACATAGTTTCAAGATTAGAGGCAGCCCATTTATACCGTAGAAATGAAGATCCAATGCTATGCCGTTGATCAGAAATCAACCACTTACTACACTGATCTGTACACCATAATAACCCTCATTGGAACTCGGCTCTCGAGTCACATTAGTAATGGATTGTAATTTCATTATTTGCCCTTCTCTCACTTTACCATTTACAACATGGAATACACTGTCCCCATCAAACGCATTGTCACCAAAGAAGATTTGGAGGAATTCTTAACATCCGATGCTTATAACGAATACATTGGATATATTGAACGACTGAGTGATTCCATCAAAAACTGCAAGATTGATTCCGATGTTCAAGTGTCAAAGGTCAGTACAGCTAGAAGCCATTACTGCGCTTAAGAGATCAACTCATGCTTGCAATAGAATGTCCAAACAGTGCTTGATATCTTGGAGACCTTGTTGAATTGGGTCAAAGAGATCCCTCCTGTTGAAAACTCGAAATCGCGTTTCGGTAATCCTGCTTTTAGAACGTTTTACGACAAAGTAAAAGATGTAAGAAAATGACCTTGAGCAATAGATCAGCGAATGAGTCAAAGCTAATCAACGGTCTTTATAGTCTGTTCCACAACTCTTCAAAGATCTTGTTCCTGAGCCTGCCATCAAAGAAGTTGGAAAGTATTTCTATGAAAGTTTTGGAAATCAAAAGAGAATCGATTATGGTACTGGACATGAAGCCAACTTTATGGCATGTTTGTAAGTGTATCTCTATACTGATGAAGTAATATAACTTGACATGGGCTTTATTAGACTCTGTTTGGAGAAATTAAAGGTTTTCAATGAAAGCGATGATAAGGCTGTCGTATTACGAGTCTTTGTGAAGTGAGTGTTGGATAATCAACAGACAGGAGAGATAGACAGGCTAACACAGCCATCAAACAGATATATCCAGTTGATGAGACAACTCCAGTTTGATTACTGGCTTGAACCAGCAGGATCTCATGGTGTATGGGGTTTGGACGATTATCACTTTTTACCCTTTCTGTTTGGATCAGCTCAGCTATTAGGTAAGCAATAGACATATAAGCCAATAACCATACTCACCCCATACTGACTAGATCACAAACATATTAAGCCAAAGTCAATCCATGATGTCGATACAGTCGAGCAATTCTCCAAATCATACATGTATCTCGCCTGCATCCATTTTATCAACACGGTCAAAACCACAGCATCCTTACGCTGGCATTCACCCATGTTGGACGATATTTCAGCTTGCAAAACGTGGGTGAAAGTGAATCAAGGCATGATCAAAATGTACAAGGCAGAAGTGTTGTCCAAGCTGCCTATCATGCAGCATTTCATGTTTGGCAGCCTGATTCACTTTGAAGGCGGTCATCCACAATCAGAGGATCTGGAAGACGAGTGTGGGCATATTCATGACAACAAGCCTGCTAGCACTGGTCCTGATGGTGGCGTCTTTGCTCTTGGTCAAGAATACCCAGACTGCTGTGGTATTCCTGTGCCTAGTGCTATTGCTGCTGCTGCTTTAAAAAATAAGGAAGGTCAATCCAAGCCTCGCCCTCTTCCTTTTGACTAAAAAGATCAAATAAAAAGTGTAAATTGACGTAATTTCAGATCTATTTTATTTTTATATGCCTTAACGAAAAAAAAAAAATGAAGATGCTATTTACAAGATGGTTGGCAGTATATACCGTTTAACGAGCAACAACAGCTGCTTCAGATGCATTCCAAGTAGCAACGTTGAAACGTTGAGAAAGGATGACATAGGACATCATGAGCAACATGTCTTTGAAGAGAAGTGGGTCACCGTTTTCCAAGTAGGCATCTTTGTTGCTGATGAACTTTTCAGAATTGACCCAGCCAATGTTGTCAAGATTCTCTCTGGTAATGAGCTTGTTGATCAAGTCTACAGTCATGGGGTTGCGGCCTTTAGAAGAGGGAGCAACATAGGGATGCTTGGTGCGGTTGTAGATTTCATCGGTAATGTAAGGCTTGACAGCTTCCTTGAGAACCCACTTTTCGTTCAAGGAACCGTCGTCTTCAGTCTTGATCTTGAGAGAAGGAGGGAGGTTGTTGACGTATTCGCAAAGATGATGGTCCAAGAAAGGAGTACGTGCTTCAACAGAGTGTGCCATTTCACTACGGTCACCGAGAGCATTGCAAAGGTAATTGGGGAGCATGGTATGATTTTCAATGTACATGGCTGTGTGAAGAGGATGCCATTTGTTGTTGGCCTTGTATCGAGCCATGCCATTGATGTTTTCAGCCATCGCAAGACCGGGAGCAGGAGAACCGCATTGAGAGATGGCTGCTTCAGAGAAACTTTCGTTCTTTAAAGCGAATACGTTGCCCAAGACGTTATGTGTATTGACGCCATGGACCATCTTGCGAGAGCTATCCATTTTGGAGATATCAGATTCAGAGTTAACAAAGCTACCAATGATATCTTTCTTGGCAGCGAGTTTGGATCGAATAGCAAGCTTTTCTTCAGTCAAAGCACCAAATTCACCAGGAGTAGTGTGATCCACCTCACGAAGATAGTCATCGTGGAAGAAACTGTAGCCTCCAAAGTGCTCGTCAGAGCCTTCACCAGTCAAGACAACCTTGTAACCTTGATCACGGACGAATTGCGACAAGAGGAATTTACCAACACCATTCAAATTGACTTGAGGTTGCTCAACATACCAAACGGATTCTTCAAAATTAGCCAGCAGGTCTTCCTCAGTCAATGACAGTTTCTCGAATTCAGCATTGCAGAATTGTGCTGTTCTTTCTGCAATAGCAGATTCATCAAACTTTTCACTACCGGCAAAAGAGATGGAGAAAGCTCTCAATCGAGCATCAGGGTTTGTCTCTCTCAATAACTTGGAAGCAATACCAGCAATACAGGAGCTATCAATACCACCACTCAAATAGACACCGAGAGGAACATCAGCTCTCAATCTGTGTCTGACAGCTTCGAGCAATCTGTCATGGACGCCTTGAACCATCTCCTCTACAGTACGAGTTTCCTTGATGTTCTTGTCAGGATAATCAGCGTCCCAGTATTGACGGACTTCAATAGATCCTGAGGAAGTAGCAACCAGGTAATGAGCAGGAGGCAACTTGTAGACGCCCTTAAAACAGGTCCTCATATCAGAGATGGCGCCATTATTCACAACAGAATCGATATCCCATTCAGCCTTCCAGCCCATGGGAATAAAAGACTTGATTTCGCTAGCAACAAGCAAGGTGCCATTGCAGACAGTGTAGTACAGAGGCTTGATACCATAGCGATCACGAGCAGCAATAAAGCGATTCTTTTTAACATCGTAAATGTTCAAAGCGAATTCGCCACGAAGATGGTCAAGGAAACCCAAGTCGTATTCCTCATACAGATGGAGAGCGATTTCACTATCACTCTTGGTGCTAAATGCGTGACCCTTTGCTTGCAATTCAGTTCGGATACGTTCAAAGTCATACAGTTCGCCATTAACAACAGATTGGATGGTACCAGAAGGATTGCTTAAAGGTTGTTGACCACCAGCTAAATCAATGATGGAAAGACGAACATGGCCTAAAGCTATGTGATTGAAAAAAGAAAAGAGTTAGTCTATCTCTACACAGATCTCTCTCAGGTTTCAAATTCATTTACCACAACGTCCATCAGGTGACATGTATTTGCCTCTAGAATCAGGGCCACGGTGATGAATGTATTGTAAAGCAGTGTCAAGATCAAGATTTGGAAACTCTTGATGATGAGAAGAAGTGTCAAAATGGAAGTAACTGCAGAAACCGCACATATTTGTTAAAAGTTATAATTATTATAAGAATCAAGTAGAGATTTCAGCTTGTATTTATATTCTTTAATTTGAGTCGCTTACACATTCTATCTGTGAAATAAATCCAATACCTCCTCTTGGGAGATTTGTTTGGCCTTACAGATCGAATTTCTTTGAAATTCAGCAAATTTGGCTAAATGTTGCGCTAAAGTATCTTTCTCGTAATTAAATCTTAGAAACTCTATACAAAGCGGACTACCAGCTGTATTTCCAGGCACATATAGAATATGTATTCCTTGAACCAAAGCAAAAATTACAAGCAAATGGTCATTTGTATCGCTTCTGGACAATAACTAGGTATGTTTCAATTCCAAATGTAAGTGATCAAATTGACAGACAGCGGAAATTCTTCGGTTGAATGGTACTCCCAATGATGGGAAAGTATAATTTACCTTAAAATGGATATATCATTTGACATGGCCGTTACACATTTATCCTTAGAAAAAGGCTCTTTAGCTTTCAAACGTAAATCATTTGACACGCTAAACAAATTTGTATATGCCGATGTCTTTTGCGTGCCATGCATATACTACACTATAGTTTTTGGATAGCCTTGGTAGCATTGTTATTCTAAGCGTCTCCGGTTGATAAGAGTCAATGAATTGTCATCATACTATACAGCTGTAATATATACAAGCTACGATGCGTTTGCTGGTAATTATGATGATGATGGGATAAACAATGTTCCAGATGTCTATAATTTGGTCATCGTTGTTTTAGCCTCGGTTGGCACGTCATGTGTAGACAGTAGAATTTACCATCAATTCACATCCTGGGTAAAACTTAACTGTTTGTTTCTACCGATTATACAACTTTAATCTAAGATGACCATCTAATAAGAAAAATTCAGAAGGGTTCTAGATTCTAATAGTTGGTTTTCACAGGATAGCTAAAGAGCTACAAGGCGTCCTGCTTTCGTTTATCTCACGCAAAAGAGCCTTTCATTGCCGTCGCTCACTCCGCCACCCATCCCGCCGCTCATTCTACCACCTCACATCCTTTGAAGTTTATCATAATTATAATAATGTCTTGCCAAGAGTGATGTTTTCTGTTTATCTGAAGCCCCTTAACCTAGAAATGAAGTAGATCTAACGTGATTCAAGCTGGCGACAAAACGCAATATTATTCAATTGATGGATATATGTATAGAAGATTTCTCTTTACTTTGACGAAATTCAGAGATAAAAAATAAATAAATAATGATTGCCAATGTTTTAACATCTAGTGAAGCCGTCGCTATCAAATATACTTGAACAATTTGGTCATTTTTTGCTTTGCTGTTGTGTAAATCTTCGACAATAGGCGTAAAAGTTGCGTTGACTGGCTTAATATCCCCAATACAGCTCATAAAGTGATAATCATAATCTTTGTCAATATCCACTATATTGTCAGGCCGCTTCCTTTCGTTATGGTCGTTATTTGCCATACGATAAGATTGGCAAAGTTGTCTGTAATTGGCCTTGGCAGAGTCTATCGTATTATAAGATCAATTAATTTATTATTTATTTAATACAATTCTAGAATTTGAAGACTAGAATTTGAATACTACTAGATTTTTTTTTTTTTTTTTTTTTTTTTTTTTTTACTACTATTTTCTTATTATATCCACAACACCAAAGTTAGGAAGAAAAATCTCCCAAAAATGGTGACAAAGTTATCAAATGTGCAAGATGAAGATGTCTTCGATACTCTCTTTTGCAACTGTAATTCTCTCGACAAATACGACAGGAATTGTTGTCATCGTTGATGTTTGGCACCGGGATGAGTGTTTGTGGCCCTTCTGTAAACATGGCGTGTACCCTCTCTAAATGCCTTAGGAAGGACGGTAGGTACAATAATGACCTGTTACAAGGAGGACAGTAATAGTTACGGTCATTAAAGTCTGGTATTACATCTTGCGGCTTTTGATCCGGCAGTCTGCAATCCATGTTGTGAATATCATAAAGATGTTTTCTGTATGACTCTGTCTCTGATAAATTTCTCTTGCACAACTTGCAACGCCTATAAGGTTTGGCAAATGGCATTGCTATTTGAACAATCGAAGATTACTTCCCAAACAATAAAAGATTGCTTTCTGAGCAATGTTGCTCTGCGAACCATCACTTACTGCTTTCCTGTACAATTTATCAATTGTGGGCCACTTTAGCTTGATTGGATGCCTCAACTTGATCGTAAACCAGTGCTTGGGCTTGTCACCTCCACGAGTGGTGACGATACGTATCATTAATGGGGCCACGGACACCTTCATCTTCTCTTGTAGAAGAACTTTCAAAAGTGTTATAGCTTCTCCTGCAAAGTGAACTGACACAGGTCCGTTGAATATACAGGCAGAAAGTATTGTTTGGGGGAGTAAAAGTGTTCAGGAAGCAATTTTCGATTGTCTGGGAAGTAAAATTGTTCAGGGAGTAATTTTCGATTGTTCAAATAGCAATACCCATTAGTTATTACTACAAATATCGATGACCTTCATGATTGCTGCTGTCGAATTTCAACTCCCGAAGTCCGTTTTTCTCTTCAATCCTGAGCGATGGATTTGTGATCTTTGAACTTTTTTTTCCCTCTTTTCAATAATTTCTCGGGAAACGCTATATTTAATACACTTTGCATATTAATTGTCTCGAGTACTTGCTTGAATTCTCTATCCAATGGTGCTAATAACTTTTTCATGTTTCACCAAAAATCTGTTCTAAATAAGGAAAAACTAAAATCACATTTTCAGTCGATAGCTCAAACTTCGTATAATCATTTACCCTAAATAGCAATTTTATATGATAAATTAAGCCTGTAGCTTCTTTTTCATTATAGCATGTCATTGTAAGAAATGTCGTTTTGGAGGTGAAAAACGCGATTCTTTGATTTTGAATGATTTTTGCTTGCAACTACTCATGAAAAAATGGAGACTTGGGTCGATTTGTCATGATGCAAAAAAATTTGAGATAAAGCATCAGCAAGCAAGTACTATTCAAGAGCAATCGCCTGGTGCTATTCTGGAGTTCTAAAACAGCTTCTAACTCGAGAAATCACTTGTCAAATGCATCCAATTTTGGCTGTGTTTTAGCATACTATAGAATAGTAAGAGTCAATATAAGTATGCTGTCTGCCCGTGAATGAGTTGTTCTCATTGATGCAGACCTGGAGCATTGTACAAGAGGTACAGCCTCAGCTACAGGCAAAACTATGGAAATTTTAGCGCTTTTTGTAGCACTAAACATTACAGCAGAGCATAGTATATTATATAATTGAGCAGTAAGTATTCATTGACTATTATGCAAACAGCAATACCCTTATTAGATTTCAATTGTAAAAATGATAGTTGAATTAATGGTCAATTAAACTGCAGTCCAATATTCATAGCATGCTTAGCAAAATCAATACTACAGTTCTATATTATAAATCTGAACGACTACCATGGACGTCTTCCTACTCCACAACGACATCCGTATTTAAAGTAACCGTAATTGGTCTCGAACTGACATTTTTTTTATTACTACAAAGCCAATCATAGCCTTGGGGTCGTGTTTGCTTTTTGCAGTGAAAGCAACCCATCTGGCTATAGTAGCTGTACATATTGGAAGCATCACTTTGGTGAAATAGGTGATATAAAAGCATAATAAAATGAGTTGTCGACATAATCTTCTGACATCTTATTATAAAAAGAGGATGTAAAGAAAAATCATTTACTTCAACATCTGGCTTATATATATATATATACTATGTACAATTGATTTATTGATCGATTAGTTTTTAGCAATCCAGTAAACTTCGCACACCAAATGTGGGAAGTTCTCAACCCTTTGGCACTTCCACTTTCTCTGAGCAACCTTTTCAAAGAACTCTCTTTCATCTGGATTACGTTCCTTGTAGGTAAGCAATGCTTTGCAATTGGCATTGTCTAACAACCAGTCCAGGGTATCCAGTAACAGATCATGCGATCCTTGGTTGTAAAGCACATCTGTCAGTAATACAAGATCAACGTTGCTGTATTGGTCTTGCTTTTCAGGCCCCCAGGAAAGCTCCTTGACTAGTATCTCGACTATGTTATTAGTCGTCAAATCCACATTTTGCTGCATGATTTCAAGTGCGTCTGGCAGGTCTGTCAAATACACTCGCTTTGGATTTAGTAGCTGTGCTGCATAAATGCCTACTAAGCCTGTGCCACTGCCTACAGGCCACATTTTATCACGATCAATGTTTGTTCAAAAAACAAATGTGCGGTGATGCATACCTAATTCGAGCATTGTTTTGTATTCTTGATCCAGCTTACATTCTGACAGGAATTGACACATGCCAAGCCCACAATCCCTGATAAAACAGCATGAATTGACAGCTCTGCAACATTTGTTATGCACATACCACACATGTCTCGCTATACTTTGCACTGCATCTTCTCTTATACGCACACTTGTTTGATTCGCGATCAACGCTCTCTCTGCCTGATCTCCACTCTCTTTGACATCGCCATGTCTTTGCTTCGCAATGGTGGTTGCGATAGGTGTTGACCAAGTAGGTATCAACCACATGTGCTGAAACTCGTAAGCGTACTGCCATATGCGATGACTGGGTCCACTTCGCGCTGCTGCAGCCAACTTGATACCAAGCTGAATAGACACAGTTGTTCCCATTGGCAATGGCTGTCCTGGCATGTGTTCGACCACCAGCTTTGTGACAATACCACCGCCTCGTAATGGATCAAAGACGAGTGGTATTTCACGCGCTAATGCCACTTTTTCCAGCATGTATGGTTTTGCCAGCGCTGCTGCCTTCTTTTTCGAGTTACCCTTGGGATCTGCATTCAATTCACGTAATCCAAGTTGTGAACATCTTTCAATACTGATGCTGACAGGTACGGTTTCCCAGCATGTCTGATCTCCAAGATCACTTTCAATGGTCCACACAATAGTAAAGTGCTGTCCTACGAGACATTCTGTGGGTGGTGGTTTCAGGAATCGAATGTAATATAAAGGCGCACTGGTTGTCATGGTATCGTGTGGTATGACGGAAAGTTTAAAGTGTGTAGGAGAAAAAAAAAATGTTTTCAAGACTGTTCACCGGAAGAAGGGTTCAGTGCCAGCACTTTGATCTATTACTGCCATTACCAACCAAACTCCATTTCGCGTTACATTCATGTTATGATACAGCTGGAAAAGCCAGCGCACAACACATATATTAAAGGAAAAGGCAATGATTTAACTGTCTAAGGCATGTTATATTTTTTTATTGAAATCTACTTAATCTTCCCGTATAAAACAAGGCCATATTAAATGTTGCAACAGCAGCTACCACCCGAAACATAACAACAGCTCCCAGATACTCATACATGTAACCTCCTGCAAGTGCACCCAGCCCTGTACCTAGACCAAAATGAAGAGCGCCTAAAATACCTTGTGCAACTGATCTCTGTTCAGGAGGAAAGAAGCCATCAATTTCACTGACTGCCGTTGCCCAGAAAATACCAAAACCGACGCCATGTAAAGTTTGGAGTAACAAGGCACTGACGTTGGTGATGAAGGAATCAGGCACCAGAATTGTATACATTAAACAACGAACAATGGTGGCCACATGCGCAATCAAGATCATATTTGTCACACCAAATATCTCAGTCAACTAAACAAAAAAAAAAAAAAAAAAAAAAAAAAAGAGTTAAAGAAGCCAACATGATTGTATCGCTACACCTTACTTGTTTGGAGAAACAAAAGCACAAAAGCTCAGTGATGCCTGTTGTAGGTCCAGTCCAACCAATCCAGTTTGCAGGCATGTGTAAATCTCGACTGAGGAACAAGAACAAGAAATTGACAATGACGGACAAGACAAAACCAAACAGCAGAGTAGCCACCAGGAAGCTTAATACGCGCACAGATTTGATCACATTCTTGGCCGTCGGGATACCTTCTGTGGAAATGTCCTGGAGACCTGCAGCCATGGACTGATCAATGGAGGCAATACGAGAAATGGATAAGCCGAGATCAAGGTGGCCAATAGCATCCAGTGTTTCATCTGCCTCCTCGCGAATGGTATGAGCAGAGGCGATGCTGGTGGTTTTGAACAGATCCACATAATGGCTGTTGCTGTGGTTGTTGCTGTCGGATGAAATACTGTTGTAGGTATTGACTGGCACACGGGCATTGAGCAGTTTTTCAGAGGTATCTGTGGTCACAGGAACCAGCTTTCTACCCGTGGCTGTGTGATGGCTGAGAACATGTTCCAGGGAGGGTTCATGTGAGGTTTCAGGCACAAGAATGTACTGAACATCCTGCTCATTTACCTTGGCAAAGAAAGAAAAGAGCATAAAGAACCCTGTTGCCGTACCAAAGACATAGAACAGCATGTCGAAATTACCTGTCATGGACAATAATTGACCCACCAGTAAGATGGTCAAACCTGCAGATACAGAGCCCCATAAGCGCTGTTCACCTAACATGTTGAAATGAATATACATGTACCGCTCAAAACAAGGCTGTTTACTTTACCGTACAAAATCTTGTTTGGACCCAATATCTTCATGACAGCACTGTCCACAAGGGACATGTTGGGCAGCGTAAAGAACGCAAATGCCAAAGCCAAGGTGGATGTGATGGTGACCAAAGCGGCGTTGGATAGCTGCAGGGAGAACAGATCGAGTGTTTTTGGTACCACCACTTCAGATGAAACGGAATGCCCGATGACCATAATGCCAATAACAGCAGAACCGCCCAGAAAACTTGTGATGGCCATGATAGGGCCGTGTAACGTTGGTTTCTTGTCAACAATATATGTCCATAACGGGCATGCCACGGATTGAATAAAGGGAGCAATAGCAAGCACAAACCCAATTTGATCAGACGAGAAATTGAGCACATCATGGTAGTAGAGGGGTAAATAAGGCGGAGCAGCAGACAGTAGCGCAAAGATGGCTATGTATAGCAGTTTACATATAACGTACATCTTTGTTGTTGTGTATAAATGTGTTAGAGAGAAAGAGAAGAGAGAGAGAAAAGTGCATAACCGTAGAATACTGCCATGTATTTATATACACTTATGAAAACAGGGTTTCATGGATTTCATGGTGTTTCATATGGAAAAAGAGTAAACTTTATTAAACAAAACAAACATATAGTGTGGACCTTATTTGCCCATGATATCTCTGATAAGGTCAATCAAGGTACAGGTTGTCATGACGATGTTTGCCTCCAACAGGTCGCACCGATCCTTTTCCACTTGGTTCAAAATGTCCAGATCAATGGACAGTTTTCCCAATGATTTACTAAGGTAGCTTAGCTTGTGGCTATGGAATTCTGCAATCAGCTTCCATCGTCTGCACGTTTTATGGCTATGGTTGTCGTGATCGTCTTCGTCATTATCGCTGTCGCTGTCGATAAAGCCGTCGTCTTTGGTTGATTTTGTGTGCTTTTTCTTTTTGGAGGGGTTTATTTTTTGCTGTAGTAACTGCTGCTGCAGCTGCTGTTTTTTTTCTTGCTTTGTGAGTTTGATCTCGCAAGTGAAATCATGAGAGAGCAGGCTGGGCCGTTTCCATCGCATACAAGAGCCATGAAACCAGGTTTCGTACTCGAACAAAATGTTGGATTGGGATCTCTTGACGAGGTCTTGACAGTACACAGCGTTTGTTGCTGCTGCTTTTAAGGTTGGAATATGAGATTGTGTAATATTGTCAATAAGACTATCCTGGTAGTCTGCTGATTCGATGGAGATATGCTTTTGAAATGCACCTCGTCTGGCCTCTGCGACCTTGATGCCTTGGCCGTCATTCTGGTTGCAGTACAGCATGCTCTGCAGCCCCCAGGACGAATAGGGTTGTATTTTGCGGTACACCATTACCTCCTCGTCGTCCTGCTCGTCTTCGTGGTCGATATGTAGGTAAATGTGGTGCTGGTTTGGCTTCAGTATACTCGCTTTTTTAAAGTTGTAAACAATGACATTATTCTTTGTTTTGTTGTTACTAGTACGGTTCTTGTTTTGTTGCAGAAAAAAAGATGATACGATGCCGCTATCATTGGATAGCAGTGCTGCTGCTGCTGCCACTATATTTGCAGCATTTTTGCTCCTCTTGTTGTTGTGCGTCAGTGTATCCGCAGTGATGGTCTCCGTGTCAATACCTGTGATGCTATTGGCAGGCGATGAGGGCATCACATAGTTGGGAGCGTCTTTGAGCAGCTCGTCCTGATGGGCAACGAACGTTGTCTGCGTGGTAGGCGTAGACTGGCTCAGGATGGAGGATGTGATCTGGGATGTGTATGCTTTTTTGGAGAGTTTCTTTGGCGATGAGGGAGGAGATCCGAGAGGGGTGTTGGGTGAGTAGACAGTTTCAAGATCGGTCGTCGTTGTACTATTAGTAGAAGCAGAGGACAGGGCAGGACTTTGACATGTTGTCGTTCCGTTATTGTTTCTTTGGAAATAGCGACTTGCAAATGAATCTACCGTCATCCTGCTGCTACGACTGCCATGTCGACTTGCTGTGATTACTTTAGGGGGTTCCTCGTCGTAGGCATTTGGTTTTTCGTACACGGTGGAAATAGGAGTGGTATTTTTGTGAATACGAGTGGTGTCAATGGTGTCTGGCTTTTGATATCTGATGTCGGTGGCCATTTGTCAAACTTAAGAGAAAGAGAGAGAGAGAGAGAGAGAAAAAGAAGAAGAAAAAGACTGATGAGAAGCAGCAGCTTAAATAGATCCAAGGAGACCCCTCGCTCGCTCTTGCTATCTCGCTCTATTTCTTCAGTGCAAAACGGAAAGCTGAATGCAAAAGGGAAACAACATGACGCCAACCAAACAAAAACAAAGAAGCACATACAAAATGTAGACTTTTACCCAAAAGCCCGCTGTATATAAACTGGAGTTCATTTTCTTTTTTTTAACTGTTTCTTCTTTCACTTTCCATACCAGAACGCGGTTAACTCAACATCATGGCGTCTGCAACCAAAGAACAGCAAATCACTCAACTCTTTACAGAATTGAAAAAGACAGTGGATGAATACGACGACGAGCGCAGCTTGGAGATTTGCGATAAACTGATCAAATTGAATCCAGAGGACCAACTTACGCTTCAATGTAAAGTAGTAACTTTGATTCGTCTCGAGAAATACAAGGACGCTCTCACCATGATTGCTCGTCAGTTCAGAAACAGCAACATTGACCTTTCCTACGAAAAGATCTATTGTTACTATCGCACCAATCAGTTGGCGCCTGCCATGGAACTCTTGCAAGAACTCAAGTCAAAGAACGCTTCCAATGATCCATCCTTGTTGTATCTCGAAGCACAGTTGGTAAGTGCTATAGAGCCAGATACTGTCGACATGGCAACTCATATTCCCTGATAGTTGTACTCTCAAGGCCAATTTGAAAAGGCTGTGCAAGTCTACGAATCGCTTCTCAAGTCAACCGACAAGAACAGCAACATTTACGATGAAATTCAAGTCAATTTGTTGGCTGCCAAAGCTGGATTACTATTCTCAACAAACAGCAATGCTGCTGTAAAGGACAAGTCAGAGCTCAAGGAGAGCGCTGATCTTTATGAAGTCGCTTACAATGCTGCTTCTGTCTATTTAGCTCGTGGTGATGTCAAAAAGGCACAAGAACAGCTTGAATTAGCTCACAGTAAGTGGAAAACGACCCTTTGAAGCACGCCGTACCAACCCTGTATGAAATAGAGCAATGTAGTGATAGATCACAGGGCATGTCAAAGGAGGAGCAAGAGGAGGAATTGGCAGTTATTTCCACCCAACTAGGCTATACTTACCAATTGCAAGGACGTGCTAACGATGCCATGAAGATTTACAAGCAATTATTAAACTCTAGGTAAGTGGGTCAAGGAAGGCGGTGGTTTGCACAAGGCATACTGATGCGATGTCTGTTATTAGCGATGTCACTGTTACCGCTGTTGTATCCAACAATGTAGTTGCTCTGGGACAACACAAGAACACGGAAGAAGCAGCCAAGTATTTAAAGGCTGCCACCAGCAAAGAAGCCGACGTCAAGCTCAAAAACTACCAAAAGAGAGTGATCCAAATGAACGAGAGTCTGTTGCAATTGTACAGCCAAAAGTACTCTGCCTGCCGAGACCAAGCACAGAAATTGATCGACAAATATCCTGACAATGACAGTTTATATCTCATTTTGGCCAGTGCCACCTACCACCAACACAAGGCTGCCAAAGCTGTGGAGGAACTCAAAAAGTACTCTGAGAAGAAGCCTTCTTCTCTCGCTCTTCGTTTTGCCACCATTCAACTGCAACTGCTAGAATCTCAACCTGCTGCTGCATTATCAACTTTGGAGTCTTATCTGGCTTCTGTCAAGGACGACAAGAGTAGCTACTACAAGCCTGCCCTCATCGCCTTGTTGGTGTGGCTGTATGAGCAAACTGGACAATCTGAAAAGGCCATGGAGACATTGGACCAAGCATCCTCTGTGTGGAAGAACGATGCATCCTTCACTTCGACTGCTGCTCCCGCTTCCACCATCAAGCAAACTGCTGCTTTCAAGCTAAAGACAGGTCGTTACCAAGACGCTGTTACTGACTATGAGCAATTGGTGAAGGCAGATCCCTCTGACGCTCAAGCTATCGCTGGTTTAATCGCTGCATATGCCCACGTTGACCCCAAAAAGGCTGAGCAATACGGTAACGCCTTGCCTGCTGTTTCATTGAGTCATTTGGATGTTGAAACACTGGAGAAGATTGTGCCTGGTGTGAAGCGTGGTTATGTCAAGAAGGATCCCAACGGTGTCCATGTCAAGAAGCCAAAGACCAAAAAGAAGAGAGCTACTCTGTATCCCAAGAATATGGATCCCAATGTACAACCTGACCCTGAGCGCTGGATTCCTAAATATGAAAGATCGACTTTCCGTATGAAGGGTAAAAACAAAAAGGCATTGAATAAGGGTCCTCAAGGTGTTTCTATGGAAGGTGGAGGTATTGGTGGTACTGGCAGTGCCAACATTGGCGGTAAAAAGGCTGCTGCTTCCACTGCCGCTGCCCAATCGCCAGTAGAGCCTGTCAAGGAAAAGGTGGCCAACACACCAGCACCTGCCAAATCTACAGCTAGCAAAAAGAAGAAGGGAAAGGGAAAGAGCAGAAAGTAATCAAATAAAATTAAAGTGTTTATACTGTACAATGAGATGATATATGTGGTTTGAGGGGTGATATGCTATTCTTCAATTCCTGTTGCGTGTTAGATGTTGCTTTTAGGCGAAGCTCTTGATGCTTTCATTAATTGATAAAATAGGATGATGAGTTGCTGTTGAAACTGTGATTAATGATTAAATAGAGTATTTTAGATCAAAATGGAACAGACTTTCTTACGTCTCTCTACTTATACATGACCTAAAGCTTACAATTTTTGATACATGCGTTCGAGTATATACAACAATTATCTCGGCATGATTGAAGATTCTCCTATTCAAGAAGAAGACTAATCTATTCCGATGGAAATAATAATTCGTCAGATACGTTATCCAGCTACATGTCACAGCATATATTTACAACCTTATGCTTATTGAAAACTATGAGGTGCCTTCATTAGCAATTCTTTGGGAGTATCGAAAAGTTGGAGCTTCTTCCGTTGTTGACAGCAAGAACTCTCGTAGCCTCTACTGACGAATGTGTCCAAAGCAAAACGACATCCTTCCAAGTTACTGATCTGGTGTCATCGCTACCAAATGTTTGCAATGGCATTATCCATTTTGAATTGTGCGGTAGAGCCATCAAGCATCACTGTGATTTTTTTTATGATCAAGGCCACCTTCAAGCTTCTGCAAACTTCAACGCAAGCTCAGCAACTCCAACGGCGTTCAATTCACGTTAACTCCTGTAGGGTTTAAAAAGACTCATCCAGCTCTGACAATGACATTGTAACTCACCATTGAATGACTTTCAAGTCTACAAAGAGGTGCGAAGATTACAAAACTATAGTAGAAACAGCGCTAGTTTCAAGTAGGTTTCTAGATTGTACAAATTCGGTGTGAAAGGATTGAACACTGCTAATCCTTCGAATTTCTCTGAAGTTCATGATGTTGAACGTGCTGCTTCTTGCAGGACGAGATGCATTGACAACAATCAATTCGCTGCTGAAAAACGAGTATCTGTCATGAGCATCATTTACGTATGTGCAGAAAACTACAATACATGGATTGCTCGCTCCCATGAAGACGGTGTCCACCTCTCTGCTCTGGTGCCTTTGGCAAATACCAAGTTTTAATTGATAATCAGCATTGTGTCGAGATTAATTAACGACCTCTCTCGTCCACTTTCTCCACAAGCAGTGATTCATAGTTCTCTTGTAAGTGTAATAGGGGCCACCAGTTAGGAGCCTCCTAAATAAGTATATATTCAGAGTTGTTGCTTTAAATAAATGCATTATTGTTCATAGAGAACTGTTTCATGGGCTGCATATACAAGTATAGTATTTGGTTCGTAGCTGGCTTCTCAACATGATAGCGACTCGCTCTTTAGATATTGTGGCTCTAATAATCAAGCGATTCCATCTGGCAGAAATATTTGAGCTATCAGTAGGTGGTTCCTAATTAAGGGTCCTCATCGTATCGCCTCTTCAAGCCCGTGGACAATATTCGCTGAAAGCAATTGATCGCCTCGAGTATGAAGTCTTTGGTTGTAAACATAATAAATTACTATTTGCCCAGCAAGTGGTGTATAAATCATGATAGCTGGAGAACACAAAAGCCTGTGTTTTACGGATATGAAAAAATTGTAAGATATGTTTAAATTAAACCATTTCTTTATCGCCATCAACAGACCATTTGCCATACGATAAGATTGGCCAAGTTGTCTGTAATTGGCCTTGGCAGAGTCTATCGTATTATAAGATCAATTAATTTATTATTTATTTAATACAATTCTAGAATTTGAAGACTAGAATTTGAATACTACTAGATTTTTTTTTTTTTTTTTTTTTTTTTTTTTTTTTTTTACTACTATTTTCTTTTTATATCCACAACACCAAAGTTAGGAAGAAAAATCTCCCAAAAATGGTGACAAAGTTATCAAATGTGCAAGATGAAGATGTCTTCGATACTCTCTTTTGCAACTGTAATTCTCTCGACAAATACGACAGGAATTGTTGTCATCGTTGATGTTTGGGACCGGGATGAGTGTTTGTGGCCCTTCTGTATACATGGCGTGTGCCCTTTCTAAATGCCTTAGGAAGGACGGTAGGTACAATAATGACCTGTTACAAGGAGGACAGTAATAGTTACGGTCATTAAAGTCTGGTATTACATCTTGCGGCTTTTGATGAGGCAGTCTGCAATCCATGTTGTGAAGACCATAAAGATGTTTTTTGTAAGACTCTGTCTCTGATAAATTTCTCTTGCACAACTTGCAGCGCCTATAAGGTTTGGCAAATGGCATTGCTATTTGAACAATCGAAGATTACTTCCCAAACAATAAAAGATTGCTTTCTGAGCAATGTTGCTCTGCGAACCATCACTTACTGCTTTCCTGTACAATTTATCAATTGTGGGCCACTTTAGCTTGATTGGATGCCTCAACTTGATCGTAAACCAGTGCTTGGGCTTGCCACCTCCACGAGTGGTGACGATACGTATCATTAATGGGGCCACGGACACCTTCATCTTCTCTTGTAGAAGAACTTTCAAAAGTGTTATAGCTTCTCCTGCAAAGTGAACTGACACAGATATGTTGGATGTACAGGCAGAAAGTATTGTTTGGGGGAGTAAAAGTGTTCAGGAAGCAATTTTCGATTATCTGGGAAGTAAAATTGTTTAGGGAGTAATTTTCGATTGTTCAAATAGCAATACCCATTAGTTATTACTACAAATATCGATGACCTTCATGATTGCTGCTGTCGAATTTCAACTCCCGAAGTCTGTTTTCTCTTCAATCCTGAGCGATGGATTTGTGATTTTTGAACTTTTTTTTCCCTCTTTTCAATAATTTCTCGGGAAACGCTATATTTAATACACTTTGCATATTAATTGTCTCGAGTACTTGCTTGAATTCTCTATCCAATGGTGCTAATAACTTTTTTATGTTTCACCAAAAATCTGTTCTAAATAAGGAAAAACTAAAATCACATTTTCAGTCGATAGCTCAAACTTCGTATAATTATTTACCCTAAATAGCAATTTTATATGATAAATTAAGCCTGTAGCTTCTTTTTCATTATAGCATGTCATTGTAAGAAATGTCGTTTTGGAGGTGAAAAACGCGATTCTTTGATTTTGAATGATTTTTGCTTGCAACTACTCATGAAAAAATGGAGACTTGGGTCGATTTGTCATGATGCAAAAAAATTTGAGATAAAGCATCAGCAAGCAAGTACTATTCAAGAGCAATCGCCTGGTGCTATTCTGGAGTTCTAAAACAGCTTCTAACTCGAGAAATCACTTGTCAAATGCATCCAATTTTGGCTGTGTTTTAGCATACTATAGAATAGTAAGAGTCAATATAAGTATGCTGTCTGCCCGTATATGCGCCGCTCCCATTAATCCGGGCATGGAGTTTCTTAAAAGGGTCAGATCCACAGCTGTAGATGCGTTATGGATTGTTCCCATGTGATAACATAATCGAAAGCTAAAGTGAAATTCAGTAAAAATCAGTAGAATCGAACCTCTTTATTGCTTCTTTAAACTATCTAAGAATACTTGAGCACCTTCGACAATGAGTTTATGCTCAAAAGAATGAATGCGTTGTTCGAGATCTTCCAGGGTATCTTCTTTTTCAATGGGCACATTTCTCTGAAGAATGACTTCTCCACGATCAACATCTGCAATCACTTTATGCACCATGATACCAGTATGTTGAATCTCTCCCTTTTGATATGCTTCGTATGCTCTGTCAATCGCATGAGCACCATCAAATTGTCCAGGTAAAGCGGGATGAAGGTTCATGACATTGTTGTTGAAAAATGCCAAAAAATCTGGTGATAAAATATGCATCCAACCAGCTAAAATGACAAGATCAGGGTGGTATTCCTCTTGAATTGTCTTTGCTACATGAACATCAAAATCGACACGAGTTTTGCCTTGGTCTTTGAATTGTTTGAGTGAGAATGTTCTTGTGGGGATGCCTGCTTTCTTTGCACGTTCAAGTCCAAATGCATTCTTTCGGTTGGATACAACTGCAATGATCTTTCCTTTCAAACGTCCGTCTTGTGTAGCGTCAATCAAGGCTTGGAGATTAGTGCCTGAACCTGAAATAAGTACCACAATACTTTGCATGTCTGTTATTTTGTGTTGAAGGAATAAAAAGGTTTTGAGTTGATCAAAGCAAGCATTTAGTTTTAGATGAAACGGCCTTTCAATGCTGCTGAAATCAAAAAGGGAGAGTCAAGTTTGAGGGGACTCATAGATGTGGCTTGTTGAAGATCAATAACATCTATTTCATTGATGGATGCCGCTAATGCAAGTGAGAGGCTGACTTGACCTAGAGAATTAGATTGAGAGAATGTGGTGCTACTTTAGGTATTTTGGCGGATAAGTATTTAGGTGCTCGTGCTTTTAAAATTTGCACTGAAGATGCTTCACTTTGGGCAATCTATTTTTTTCATGAGCAATTTGGCAAGCTTCCAACGCTGCATAGCGTAACATTATCTCTTTAATACAGCTAAATATGGTGTGATGAAATACGGTGCTTTGCCTGATGCGTAGTTTCAAAAATAACCGTAAGGATTTTGACACCTCGCCTCAAGCGTAATTCGCATTGGAAGCCTGGCCTCAGATGGTATGGATATTAGTACTACGAAAGTTGAGGAGCTTCATTTTACTACATCAACATCCCGAGAGTCTGTATAATGGCCACTAATGACTTATGCTCGATAGACACAGTAGGTAAATACAGTTTTTTTCTTATTGATTAAACATCGTACATAACGTTTCATCCAGAATTATAAGAAAATTGATCAATTATGTGATTATCTGTTTCAATGAGCCTCAACAAGTTTTATTAGAAATACATACTACACTCACATTATTAGATCTAGATTGAACAGCTTCGATTTCGATCTTTCCGTTGGATCTGTCAAGTCGATTAAGTCGGTGAGCTGTACTGACGATAAATGCTAGTGCTTTGAAACTAGCGTGCTTTCATAACAGTTCTTCCTGATGAATAAAGCGGATTGACGCTTGTAAATCCCCTTGTGCCAAATTTGGTATACACTCTTTCTGGAAAGTAAATTCGTCCAATGGTGAGAACAAAATTCAGGTAGTACGAAAAATAAAAGAGAAATTGCTTCGTAAAGACAAGAGGGTGTAGGCGTGGAGCGTGAGGCAATGACGGAGGGGTCATTGGCAGTGCGGCATAAGCGCCAAAAAGCGTCGCCAACATGAAGGAGGGTTGTGAGTGCAGAGAGGTTGATGAACGTGTTCAGTTCGTGGATTGATCGAGGAAACGCCAAGTGTCCAATTTCAATCATCGTGTAAATGGGAAGTTGTAGGGGCCACCACTTTTTATACTGAATGTTTTGTTGTAGAACTGTTGCCAGGCTTTACTTCTCCGAAACCAACAGGGTGGCCAAAGCCGTGTTGCATGATCGTTGAAACAATTGCATCGGGACGTATGTCAGTTTGCTCCTCATCTGTTGATTTATTTGGCCATCGTAATGCAACATTCTTATCTTGATCGGCAATAAGCTTGGATAACAAGGCATCATAATATGTTGTTTGTAGTTCGACTTCTCCCAATTTATCCATGTTGAGGATCTTCAACTACGCTTGCTTTGTTACCACCTTCCATGGAAGCCGCCAATGTGAGTAGCTCCAATTTGGCCGTTCTGTTGGTTTTCGTTTTCTCAGCAACTTCATTGATAATCCTTGTAACCTTGATAAATTCGTCGTCGTTAAATAATTCTTCTTTTTCTTGAGTATCGAGAATTTTTAATTCTTGTAACATTTCTGCAAAGATGGCTTTAACAGACATAGCAACAGATTTGTTTGCTCGTCTAATTGGCGTTGACAATGCTGAAGCAATCAGCTGCAAGTCATTGTTAAGAGCATTGTTGCCTATGATATCAATTTCTCGTACTTCATTGTCGAAAAGAGTGACGATGGACTCCAAATGGCGGTGAATGTCAGTACCTTGCTTTGCTCTGGCTTCTTGACGTCAGTAGCTTCATTTTGATAGGCATCAAGTGCATATTGAAAATCTTCCTCGGTTGATGAGTCGATCATGTCTGATACTGCTTTCATACAAGCATGAGTGCTTTTACTGCTAATGAATAAGCCTTTCAATGCAACTTTGACAGATTCTAACATGTGCCAAGTACACAACAAATGAACCTTGTCAGGATGGACAGCACTTAGACCCTTCATTACTCCACTATGTTTATCCGTGATAAAAACATTGGTGTTTCCGTTGGGTGCAATTTCTTTGATATTGTTTAATATCCAGGCATAAGTGGAACTGGATTCATTGCTAACAATGTCATACGCAATAGGAGTTGTCATCAAAGATTTACGACCAAGATGAGAGACAGATTGGATGGAAACCAAGGGCATTTCAAGTTCGTTAACCTTGTAGGTTGCATCGATAGCAAACACTTCGCCACGAATATTGACTTCGTCTACAGCAGTACAACGCATGAAGAAAACTGACTGTAAATGATTTCCATCCGTTGATGTCTGGTACCTAACTATATACCCTTTTTCTTCGATAGACTAGTCGCTGACCCTCGCTTCGCTCGGGGGCGCCGTCGCGCTGCCTCGGGCATGTATTCTCCCCACATTTTTTTGACCTTTGCTTCAGTAATTGAACCTGCTGTACCAACTTGTTTGCTATTTTATCAGTTGTTTCTAAGAACTCTTTCGGTTCCTGTAAAAAAGAAAAAGAAAAGAATGAGCCTTGATAGTGAATAGTGAACGTCAGAAGGTTTATTTACATACTTGTAGACTAACCATAAGTCGTCGATGTCGAGCCTTGTCTATGGCTCCACAGAACTCTTGAAACTAAAGAAGAAAAGGGATGATCCCATCATATTTGTGATCCAAACAACTTTAAATCGATTGATTTTACAGCTTAAAAGCAGTGACTGTAAACTACTTTATGCATAATTTTAATAATGTAGGATTTGATGTACAATGGCAATTGTTTCTGATCCGAAGAGAGATCGTTTAGCCAAAGGTAACACTAAAGTTTGATTCATGTCCAATGGATGGTTGTGCTTATCTTCATTGAGATATTCATCTTGCTTGCATAATCTCCACTTTTCATTCTCGACAGCTTTTTTCGAGTAAACAATTTTGATGATGTAAGGACATTGGACTCTGATTGTATTTCTTCGTCTTTTTGGGGACTCAGGAGGTCTCTTGACACAATGACTTTGATATATATGAATGATTTGCTTGATTTTGTGGATGCTTGTCATCAGGATTGGAAGAGAATTAAATGACTGGGGAACATCGATGCTGTATATTTCGAACATTGTATAAAAGTTGCTGTTGCGCAACACAATCATATAAAAAACTAGCTTAAATCCTTTGGTACGGTATAACATTTAACGATCAGAATGATGTTGGATACAGAAGCAAAACTGAATATTTTTTTTTGACAAACTTACCAATTACCATAACTATTAGGGCACTCTCCAAGTTTTCTTCGTCACAAATATTCTTTCCAAATTTAGTTAAATGTAGCATGTCATAGTGAATGTCCAGAGAGTTGCTGTTACTTTCATTAATTTTCACTTCGCAGTAGCCGACCGTATAGTCCGCTGTTCTTTGCTTCAAAAAGAACATCTCTGCATCGGGACGCTCGTCGTCTGTGCCGGTACCTTGCGTGTTCGTCTTAAAAAAAAACATACTTAGTTTACACGTTTAATACAGATATTACAACGGTTTTACCACATGAAACTATGGTTTTTGTCATGATTGTTCAACATTCCATTCAATAAGGGGTCTAGATATTTGGTGATCAATTCAATTTCCTTGATTTCGTGATTTAATAACGGCTCCTCAGGAAGTTTGTCCACACTGTCCTTCGGAACCGTGCCATACGGAAAGTCGCGCGTGGTATCGTCTGGTCGAGAGCTGTGAAATCGAAAAGTCATGGAGCCACAATCAACAAAATTGTAGCCGCCGGAACCACTATCTTGAAGTCTATTGGGCCTGGGAAACCTGGTAGTTTGTGTTGGGACAAACATCTCCCTTCGTTACGTTGCAATTAGTTTCTAATAGTATATCTTGCAAGTCACTTTGTTCACATACACTTGTCTCGTATTTGATACATTTAAGCCATTTCTAATAAAAATACTTAATATTATCCACCCAAAAAAAAAAAAAAAAAAAAAAAAAAATTTGTCCACACTACGCAAAGCCATAACAGAAATCAGTATGTATTTCGATTGAGTCGCAATCAATAATACTTACTACGCCAAGAAGATGTCTAATACTTTCGTATCAAGATCATCGGCTGCTTCGTATAGTTGAAATATTTGGCATTTTATATTTTTTCGGCTTGAATCTTCAATTGTCTACAGTTAATAAAAATAAATAAATCCCAACTAAATATACTTACAATAGCTGTTGTAGATTCCCATTGACGAATAGTCCTTATGACTTTGCCAGGTTGCGAGATATAGTTGTAAATTCTCTAAACCCTTGCTTGATGTTATAACCATTGCTTGCATAATCATGATCATCGTCAATATCTTCTTCGTTTTCTTTATCAGCATCGTCAACTTCGTCAACCTCGCTTCTGCTTTCATTCGTATTGGCATTCAAGTTATTTAATATAGCACTTCTTGCTTCAGAGACACCAGCTTCCAATGTTTTATAGCCTTCCATTAATGTCTTTCTCTCAGCTCGTGCTTCAGCATATAGTATCCCGACATCAATTGATTTTCCAGTTATTCGTTGACGGTTAGGGAACACGGTTTTGAATGCATCAGTGTACTTTTTCTCCAGATTTTTCTTGGCTTGGGTTTCTGTATCAAACTGGTGAATATATATATCTTGGTGTCTTTTTTATTCAAATCTACAAACTGAGTCAGCGAACGTCGAGTTTTGCAGTGTTTTAAATATTTTTCAATATCTGTAAGGAAATACACATTTAATTCACCCACCCTTGTTCAACACAAAGTTTACTTACCTGATGAGATAGAAGACATCTCGTTGGTTATGATTGTAAAAGCAAATTAAAAAGTTGCCAGACAGTAATTTTAAACGCATAATCAGTGTTTAAAATAGAGTGCAAATAGCAAAAACCAATCGGCTCTTCTACGTCATCAAATTATAACGAACCTTTTCTTCTGTTAATCTGAACATTAACAACTGGAAATGGAATCACAGGTATCTAACTTTTATTTCACAATCATTCGAAGGCTAACCCTCTTACATTTACAAATGCCTACAATTCTCCATGTGCATTGGAATCCATCTTAATGTGAGTTTCGCCCGTTATGATGGTACATGTGAGCGTAATGCCTACGGTCCTTTGTAACATTTGTGCTGTTAAATATTGCTTCCGGTTCTCTGTTGGTGTGCATTGGAATCCATTTTGTTGCAATTTGTTGAATACAATCTCGAGCTATTCCGTTGTTTTTATTAGTTTTGATTTTAAATGAAACACATAACTATTTTTGAAAATGGATTTAACTTGTCATCGAAATATACACTGAGTACTTCCACTCTCGATCTTTCGTTGCATAGGAAGTGATTCTTGTATTGTAGCATTATCCATTACCCAGTAATATTCTTTCATTGTTTCATCTCGATCCATAACATCAAATAATTCATTGCGCCGATAATGATGTGGGTTGTTGCTCCTTTTTCTGCCCATGCCCAGTTATTTTTCATGTTGATATGAAAGCTGGCTTTATCGATAAAAACGCAGTTCTTCAAGAAATCAAGATCTGTTTTCGCGTAAATCTGATACCATTCAAACCGTTTTTCCAAATTCTCAGTATCATTTCGAGCAACTGACTCAAATGTTGCATATTTCACCGTCAAATTGAGAGTTATTTTCATATGATAATGAAGTTGGCTTCTGGAAATGGTCAAACCCTCGAATTGCTTTGTTAAACTCTCTAATACATCATTTACTGTAGCTTGAGGGTTTTCTTCTACGATTTGCGCAACGAATTTACAATGTTCTTCTGTGAACTTGCTTTTTCTACCTAATAACTTACAAGTTTCAGGGCTTACAGGGAGGTTTGTTTCTGTGTACTTTTTCCACCATCTTTGAGCTGTCCTTTCATTGATTCCCATTTCATGTGCAATTTTTGCAGTTTCCCTACTGTTGGTAGACTGCTTCTCGCTATAGCTGTTGTAGGTAGATAATCTAGCGCTATCTCTTTTTTTTTTTAGGTTTTACTGCTTTAACTTCAATAGCTGGTTCTGATGATTGGTTTTCCAGGTACTGTTTTTTCGGTGGTTAAACTTCTAAAACAATATTCCTCCTCTCTCATTGAAGACATTGTTTTGTATCTTCGTAGAAAAACATGTGATTCATCTTCTTAATGACAATAAATAGAGGTAAAAGAAAAACGACGACTTCGAAAAAAAAATGCGACAACTTTTTTCACAAAACGACTATCTTTTCAAGACAGACTGTAGCCTGAAACGAATTTTGGTAATTAACAAAAACGAACTTTGGAAATCACAACTACGAAAATTGGAGCTAAGAACAAAAGCGAAAATTAGGCGGAGATCAAAACGAATTCTGTTTTTAGGTTTACGAAAATTGGGGGTGGAGGCACTGTATGAGCATGGTTCTACAAATGGATCGGCATGACGTACATTGACAGTCAGACAGACTGTTTATCCCGAAAGTTGTGGATTTCTTCGTTCATGCTTTTCTTTCTCATATTGTTTTATCACTTTCCAATGTCAAAAAAAGAAACTACAGTAAACGAAATTAAGGTGCATTCCATATCATTCCTGGGTAAGTAGACGATGTTCAGAAAGAGAACATCAGTAACATTGACGAATAAGCTCCACCAATTAGCACGCTTTGGAACAGTGTTATCAATATTAACTGGCCTCGTTCTCTTTACATACGCGGCGACATTCTCAAAATATGGATTCAGTAGAACTGTAAGCATTGAATTGTGAGTCAATGATAGTATGACCACACATACTGATACAGCATGACGTAATGATGTAGGGCACAGCACATCATTCTTTCCTGGATTACCCAAACGAGATTTCAACCAAAGATGCTATAGAATTATCACAGTTTATGGAGTCATTACACACAATGTGGAAAAAGGACCTTAGAATATTCTATCCATTTGATAAAGAGGTCGAACAGAGTCATGAATCATATTGGGCAAAGGAAATCGATGTCAAGGATCCACACAAACGCAGCCAAGTCATCCAGAACATTGCAGAGGACATGGGCCTTCCTGCATCCAAATTTCCTGTGCATTCACCCAAGGCAACTGGCGCCTCTGATATTATTCATGGTGGCCTTCCTAAGCCTACAGCTTCTGTCAAAATGGGCATTGCAAATCCTCCCGCTTATTTGAAAATCAAACAACCTCCACGAGCACATGCGCCTGAATGCGACCCTGCAAAATTGCCCCATGAAAAGACAAAGATACTCGCCTTTCCCTCAAATCAATTTATAGCAACAAACATCAAATTGGATGGGCTTTTTAGTGATGGCGGTCGCATCACTATTAGAACAGCAAGTGCAGCTGAAGACATTGGAAACGTCAAGGAAAACATTAAAATCAACTTTACATTGCATGCTCAAAACGAAGATGTATTGACTCATATTTCAGTGTCTGAGATCGATAATGACGGTAAGGGAACCAAGAGCATTCACATCAACAATCACCATCCTTCTGTTCTGAAGTCATGTTTGGTGTATCAATTGGACATTGTCTTTCCCTCCAAGATGAATGCTTACGACAAATTCAATTTGATTGTGAATCATGCAAACCGTATAGAAGGCGACTTGAGAAATGTGGTGTTTAAGGATTTCTCGGTAGGTTTAGGTAGAGGCGCCATCAGGTTCAAGGTGAGTTGTATTGTTTGCTATCAACTGGAAAGAATCGCTGAACGCATATTCTAGGATCTGAAGGCTGAAAACATAAAAGTGGGTACTCTCAACGGTATTGTGCTTGGTAACTATCTTCCTATCAAGGCAATGGGTGCTGCTTCTGTCACTGGTGCTACTCGCATTGAAATTGCTCCCCAGTCCAAATACGTCAAATCGACTGTGGTTAGTTTGAACGGTCCTGTTAAAACTATCTATACAAAATACAATCAAAGCACGTCCAAAAACAGCAACTTTGTTGCACATTGCTGGCTATGTGAACCTAATGTCATCTCTGCAAAGAATCCAAAGAATATTCATATCACATCTTCGAGACGCGAATCGATCAAAGTGGGCTATTATAAAGAAATTTGCAGCGCACATGTAAATATTCACTCGAGAACAGGCGAATCTAAATTGATCTATGTATGAATGTATAACGAAGGATGAAAATAAAAAGTTGTAAATACGGTTGCAGAATGATTGATCAAGAGATTATTAAAACTGTTGGCAGGAAACATTAAAATTACCAAATCACTAGTTGGCAACTCCTCCCTTCTCATCATTACGGGCCTTATGTGCGTAGTAGTAGTAGTAGTAGTAGTAGTAGTGATATTCGTCTTGCCTTGGAACTGGATTCGTTGGACCTGGTTCCAAAATATGGACCAAAAGCTGCCTAGTAGTACTTTGCAACTGAGGAGAGGTATCAATGCAATCGCATCCTCTCTCTCTCTCACCGCAATAACATTGCCCTACCAATTTGAATACGTGCTTTCTCTATTACAAAAGGATATATATGAGATAAAAGATGGTCTTTATTATTTTACTAACTGATTTGATATTTATATTAATTCAAAGGTTACAGCAGCAAGAATCTTGAAGTCTATCCAGTTGTTGGAGCCATGATAGTTTGTGTTGGGACAAACATCTCTTTTCGTTGCGTTGCAATCAGTTTCTAATAGTATATATCTTGCAAGTCGCTTTGTTCATATACACCTGTCTCCTATTTGATATATTTAAGCCTTATTTCTAATAAAAACACTTAATATTATCCACAGGAAATTGAATTCTGATGATATCAAAAGGTGAGACACCTTCTGTAGCAAGCGAGATAAACTTGATTTTTGGAATCAGTTTAACGTTGCCAGCTTGTGGACCTGTAGAAATGATAGCCCTCGATGACACTTGTCCCAAATGAAGTTACAATGAGTCTTGTACCGTCGCAAATGCCAGCAGCAGGGCCAATGTTTCTAATCACCATAATGCGCACACCAGTTTTGAGATCAAGAACATGAGGAGGCAAGGATTCATTTTCAATTGTATTCAGAATTTCTACGGAAACAGGGAGCTGGCTCTCATCTTCGCAGACTTGGTCAGTACTGAGGTAGCTTATTTTGCGAGCTGGAGTACAGCCTAAGATTAGATCATTGATGATCTTGACATCCTTGGTTTTTTTTTTTTTTTTTTGTCGTTAGTATGGCTCTGCCAGCAAAGCGATCAGCATCACCGACATATATAGTGATGCTAGAGCACTGTTCCATTCGTATCGATTACTCAGTCAAAAGCACAGTATCTGTTTTGATCGTTGTGTTGGTGATCAGTGTCATTGCTCCCTACTAGCAGTAGTAGCACCAGCAAATAGGGTTGGTTGCTTGAACATTTTTAGTTTACCGCCTCAAGAAAGAGGCTTAAATATTTAAAGCAAACTAAAAAAAGATACAACGCTCTTTTTTTGTCTTTACCTTAAATCATCGACATGGCAAAGAAAAAGTCAAAGGTCGTGTCCAATCGTGGATATGCTACTACATCATCGTCTTCTAAAAAGGTCGAACCCACACCTAAAGCTGTTGAAACAGTTGCTGAAACAACATCTCCTGTAAAAGAGCCAGAGAATCCTTTCCAAGATATTTTGACATCTGCCGCAGGCACAATGACAGCAGCTTCTAAAACCGAGCCAACAACAGAGAAAGCAGAAGATCCAGTGATGAAATTAATCAAGAAATACGAATCATTGAATGACCATAAAGCACAGGTGGCATTAGAACGCTTGTTCAAGGAAGATCCACAGTTACAACAACTCCCACCAGACAGAATCAAGAAATTTCGTCTCACAGCAGAGCTTGAAAAAGAGCTGCTTCAAGTAATTAAGCATAAACATGGCGATATCTTTGGTAAGTTTCATCTATCTGGAACATGGATAAAGTGCTGATCTGGCACACATGGCAGGCAAATTTGATCAACCCGTCTTGAACAATGCAAATGAATACGAAAAGGAAAAGGTGGTCAGCCAGTTTGACGTCTTGTATCGAGTGCTGATTAAACTGGGATTTGACGATGGGGATGTTGCTGCTTCATTTGAAGCTACTTTATCAAAGTCTATTGATGACCATTTGGATTGGGTAAGTTGGATATGTGTGTGATGCGTTGCGTAGTGTGATTAAATGCCTGCATGTAGCTTTGTGTCAATGTGCCTTATGAGAGGATGCCCATTGGTTTCTTTGACAAGTACTTTAACGAGGACGACGATGACGAGCAGCTGATTTTACTCTCAAATCAAGGAAGACACAACAAAGGCGTGTTTGACATGGAGTCAGCTCAAGAAGAAGAGCCATCCGTATTGGTTGAAAAAAAGTTCAACAAGCAGGAAGAGGACGATCATGCCATGAAATCTCGTATCTTGCAAGCAGCACAGCAATACATGGTATGCGGTACTATATCAAGCAGTGATTATGTGGTTTAATTTGATGTATTGCAGGAGGACGAGGATGACGAGGATATCAATGAACAATATGCCAATACCAAAATCCAGCTAACCGATCTCGAGAAGCTGCTCCCATCCACCAACAACAGCGGCGATGACAGCAAAAAGAAGAAGAAAAAGAAGCCTGCTGCTGATTCCGAGATCAACAAGCAACCCATTGCTCTCACTGACGCTCAACTTGAAAAGACGAGAAAGGACATCAAGAAACTAAAGGACAAATTAGCGAGTTTAGAAGCCGATTGGGATTTTGATAAAAGAGCTGCACAAGAATTATACGCAGAGAAGATCAAAGTAATTGCTGAAAAGAAACGTCAAGAGCAAATAGAAGCTCAGGCACAATTGAAAAAGAAGCAGCAAGAAGAGGCAGAGGCATCTCGCACCGCCACAAAAGAGACGTCAGAAAACGTGGATAGTGAGAAGGCAGATGATGATGACGACGATGAAGAGGGTGGATTATTTGGAGGCTTAATGATGGGAGAAGAAGAGGAAGCTGCCATTATGGCTAATACAGCGACACCAACAACCACCTCTACCAATTGGAATATTGTGGATCTCAGTGTGCCTAAATCCTATGTGGGTAGATACCCAAAAGACATCATGCTGGATCACTGCAACAAACAAAAATTGGGAAGAATCTCGTACAATGCAACAAATGAAGGTTCTGGTATTTGGAGAGCTACCATAAAGATAGATAAAGAGGGCTATAACCTTTCACTCAAGTATCAACTGCCCGAGGCAACGGGAGCATCTAGCAAGCACGATGCTATTCAATTGATTGCAGTGAGTGGATAATCATGTACAGCGCTTTTTCTTTTACATTATCTTACTTTTCTTTTTCTGCATCTAGGCTTATGCCCTTTTCGAATTGGATCCCACATCAGCTGTATATAAAGTGCTGCCTGTCACTTATAGAGATGTCTGGCAAGCTTGGGTGGAGGAAAAGGCAAGTAGCTGTTTTTGAGTGTGACAAAGCAGATGAACTTATAGTACAGCAGAGACTTCGCGAGGATGGCCCAAGAATCGAAGCAGAAAAGAAGCGGTTAGCATTGCTTGTTGATTTAGTTGAACGATCTGCTGTTCGATCCAACGCTAAACGCAGTGTAAGTTGTATATATTTTGTTACATTGACCGATAGTTTAACCTCTGCCAAGACAGTCCATCACAGAGGATAGTTCAGATACCTTGACAAGTGATAAAGTCGTTACAAAATCCAAGCAAAAAGTGCAAAAGCTACAAAACATGTTTGCTAGAGTCAAGCAAAACTTTGGCAAGCGTCTAGATACCAAAGAATACCTGGCCATGAAGGACAAGCGAAAGGATTTGCCCATCACTGCTCATAGACAAGAAATTCTAGACCTTGTCAAGCAGAACCAAGTGTTGATTATATCTGGTGAAACTGGTTGGTAGGTTTTACGTTATGCTCCCCTCCCCTCTCTCTCTCTCTTTTACTGATGATATCTGTAGTGGTAAGAGTACCCAAGTACCTCAATTTTTAGCAGAAGATCTCTTGATGGGATGCTTTGATGGAGGATCTGTTATTTGTACTCAGGTAAGAAGAAATTGCCACTCATAACGCCAATGGCACTCACATTGGATATAGCCTCGTCGTATTTCTGCCATGTCCATTGCTAATCGCGTCTCGGTCGAAATGGGAGATCGACCCAGGAGTACAGGCAGTCGTGATGCAATGGTCGGTTATCAGATTCGAATGGAAAACAAGGTATCTGCTGAAAACGTCCTGCTGTTCTGTACCACTGGAATCCTGTTGCGTCGGTTGGAAAGCGACAAGTATCTGGAGGGCGTTACTCATGTTGTGGTGGACGAAGTGCATGAACGTACCATTGAAAGCGATTTCTTGTTGGTCGTATTAAGGAAATTGTGTCATCTTCGCACTGACCTGAAGTAAGTGTTTGGGTTGTAGCAAGCGGTTGACATGGTATTGATTTGCAATCATTAGGGTGATTTTGATGAGTGCTACGGTGGAAGCCAGTCGATTCTCGCAATATTTCGGCAACTGTCCTGTTGTCTCTGTTCCTGGTAGAACTTACCCTGTGCATGTGCTATTCTTGGAAGATATCGTGCAAGACACAGGCTATGTGCTGGAAGAAGACTCGCCTTTTGCAGTAAAACGTGCTAGAGTCAAGACAGGTATGTTGTCGTCCAATTTCTATCATGTCTGCAGCTACTCACACTGATCATGTAGAGTATGGTAACATTCATGTATCTGGCCAGCATGGCTCTTCCAAGCGTGTTCATTATGAGATGTTTGAAGAGGACTCCGATGACGACGATCCCTATGACCCCACTCGCATTGAGTCCAAGCTCACTGTAGAATCAGCAGCCTCCACTGATACAGAAGACAACGATGAGGATACTGGGGCCAAGAAGTACAGCCGACAAACACGAAAGATGATTAAACGCATGGACGACAAAAAGATCAACTATGATTTGATTCTCGAGCTGTTGGACCACATTTACATACCCAAGAAGAGCAAGACAGCAGAGGACATTAAAGCAGAGAAGGCGCACGAACTACAAACCAAGGGATTCAACGTGCCAGACACGGGCGCCATCCTTGTCTTTTTACCTGGTATGAACGAAATTCGCAAGCTCTACGATCTTGTTTCCAGTCATAACGTGTTTGGTGATGAAAGCAAGTTCTTGTTGATTGCACTTCATTCAGCCTTATCGTCTGAGCACCAAGAAAAGGCCTTTGATGTGCCTCCTAAAGGCGTACGCAAGATTGTGTTCTCTACCAACATTGCTGAAACCGGTGTCACCATCAGTGATGTTACTATTGTCATTGATACGGGTATGGCTAAAGTGGTCAGCTACGATGACGAAAAGCGAGTTACTCGTTTGCTGCAGAAATACGTAGCCAAAGCCAATGCTCGTCAAAGACGCGGTCGTGCGGGTCGTGTACAAGAAGGCGTGTGTTTCCACCTGTTTACAGAAAAGAAGTTTGAAGAGCTGCCTGCTTATGAGACGCCAGAGATCCTTCGTTTGCCCCTGGAAGAGCTGTGTCTTCGCATCAAGGTGTGTGGTTTGGGCGCTATTCGTGATGTCCTGAGCGCAGCACTAGATGCGCCTACCAACAAAATGATCAACAACGCCATCCTGACCTTGCAAGAAGTGCAAGCCCTATCTACGGATGGTAAAGAAACACTGACACCCCTAGGTTCGCATCTAGCCAACTTGCCTGTGGATGTTCATATCGGCAAGATGATCTTGTTTGGTGCCATCTTCCGCTGTCTGGATCCCATCTTGACTATTGCAGCTGCCCTCAGCTTCAAGAGCCCCTTCGTCCGGCCCTTTGGCAAAGAAGACGAAGCCGATGCTGCTCGTGATCGATTCCGCGTACAAAACTCTGATTTCTTGACCATTTACAAGGCGTATCATGTGTGGCGTGAGCATTTGATTGATTTACGAGAAAACAAGGCGACTATCTCTAGTTTGCAAAGAAAGATGCGCCAATTCTGCAAGGAAAACTTTCTTAGTGAGCAGAACCTAGAGATGATTGAAGACATGAAGCGTCAGTACATGGAATTGCTGGTTAGTATTGGGTTTGTCAAGTCTACAGACGACGATTATCTCGCCCAGTTTGACGTGAAGCGTGGTATTCAACTGTGCAAAATGCCAGAAACCTACAACACACACAGTTTCTCATTGCCCATCATCAATGCGGCTTTAACTGCTGGTTTATATCCCAAGATTGCAGAATATGCGCCAACCTCTATGCAAATTATCAACAAGAACTTGGAACTCTCGATTCATCCTTCTTCCATGTTGTTCCGTAAAGAGCATGTGCTCACTTCAGGCTTCTTGGTGTATAACACTGTGGTCATGAATAACGCCAATGGACAAATGAGAGACAAGGTCTACATGTGGGAAGCATCTTCTATTGATGCTGTTGCTGTGATTCTGTTGGCTACTGGCATTGATATCAAGGTATGGTTTATAAAGAATAGCTGTTACTATGGCAATACTGATTTTTTTTTTTCACAGTATAAACAACGAAAGATCATACTAGACAACTGGATTCACTTTGATTGTTTTGCAAGAACTGCAGTCTTGTTAAAGTTCTTGCGCCAAGAATTGGTAAGTGATATTGACATGATATACAGCTTTTTATTATTATTATTATTAACACGGGTGTAGAATAACTGGCTTGCTGAAAAAATGAATCAACCAGATTTAGACTTGAGTCAGCATAATGAGGAAGTGATGGATGTGTTGATGAGAACCCTTGAATCAAAGACATGTTGAGTGTAATAAAGAGGGTAATTTTAGTTTCTGGATTTGTACGTTGGCGGAAGCGGTAATCCGTTGTGGGTGAAATAAGCAGTGTTTCTTGTATAAGTGGATTGCTGTTGTAGTAGAGATGTATCATGAATAGTGGATAGCCCATAATCATGTGCGAGGTGTTGTCTGTACATGTCCTGACAAAAGGCCTCTACTTCTGCCACTGACACTGTTGCTGCTGCTGCTGTTGTTGTTGTTGTTGCATTATCTAGCATACGCTCTCTTCTCTGATTTAAAAGAGATCTACTCCAAACGTACACTGCCAGAACAAAACTAGAGCAGGCAACGATACCCATCGCAATCGCAGCAACCTGGACAGAGCTCAACGTAACCCCTGCAGGAGTAGCTGCTACATTTTCTTCACCCATGATGGTAGTAGTAAAAGGTTGTTGGAATAAAGAATCAACAACTTGAATTGTTTCAGGTGAGTAGTAAGGGTGTGTTACAAATGTACATTGTGTTACTTTTTTACTATGTGAATGAAATGCGGGTCATTGCTTGTTTCTTATTGACGAGAAGAACCTAGTGACACATGTTGATAGTTCGTTAATTGGATTACCTACTCATTTCAGTGGCGGGTGCCCTGAGTTGAGGTTATTACTGCTGCTACATTCAATCGAGTTTTCAAACGAATGGTTTGGAGTGTTGCGTTGCAGCTCTAGTATTGTTTGGATTTGAGATATACTTCCTGTTGAGTTGCATTTCTTATTAGAGCAGTTACTTATTTCGGGGCATATAGATTATTACTGCTAGCAGATGACCCAACAGAAAGAATAATTGACTAGGATTTAAATGAAGAAAAGTCTGCATCACCAAATATGAGGGTACACACATTTGAAAGCTTAAATCATCATGATGAACATTAATTAACCTATCTCAAGCCAAGCTCATTATGCAACAATCTCGCCCATTTAAGAAGAAACCACACTGATTTATTGACAAGTATGATCGAATCAGGGAATTCAGGCACAGGTGTGATCCACACCATTCTATCTCTATCATGCATATTATCTTTTCCAAGGGCTTGTGTTAAGCGCTTGTATCCTCCACAGCACGAGCCATGGCTATACAACACAAGTATGCTCACTCTACAGATCAATCACCAGCATCGTGGTTTAAGCACCTTTCTCAGTATTCTTGCTGCTCGTAAAAATGATACTGACTATTCTTTTTATGACAGAAACTCAATCTATACACATAAACATGACGTAGACATTGAACTACACAGACAAGGAAATAAAGGAGAGCGAGATCGAAATCAATGTATGTTTTGAGCAAAAAGGCGTGAAAGGCACATGCTGTTTGACAACCAAAATAAGATAATTTTTCGTATCTCAGGGAGAAGGGGAAGGGCTGAGATGGAGACTCGAAGTTTATAGCATGATGAGGGAGATAATAAAAAAAAAAGGCATTCATGCAAAAATAGTACCTCGACATGATAGACAAGGCTTACTTGATCCTAGTACGGTTATTTCAAATAGACAGACGGAACGCATTCATCGACACGAACAGCTGGTTTCTACACAAGAAACAAGCGTCGACAAGAATGTTTTATATATAGACATGAATCTCATCACACATTCATCCATCATACTCGCACACGCTCACGCTCACAGCCATTACTCCTTGAAAACAGGGAGTGGTGGACAAAAGAGAGAGAGAGAGACTTCCAAATCAAGACAATGTCAAATTAGCTGGGCTTTGAATCTAATAGCAGCAGTAGTAGCGATTTCTTCCTCAGGGTTTTTTGGGAGTTTTACGTGTGTATTATGCTTGTGAGGGAAGGGGAGGTTTTTTTGCTACATAATTGTATGTAATGAAGGGGAAATGTGAAATATGTTGTTTATGTGTGTGTGTGTGCAAAATAATAAAATACTCATGCAGATCAATTGAAGCCAACTCTTTCTCTTTCTCACTTTCTTTCTTTTTTTTTCACAAACTATTCATCCTGAATCAAATCAATCAAAACCGCACTATGCCAGGCTCATTTGAGGGCTCGAGACATATATCAGTGTTTGAAACTACGTTATCAATCCAGCAAAACACACTCTCAGTAAATATTGATATTCATGCATGAAACGCAAAACAAATAACGCAAATTTAGGTCTTTAACATCATCATTCAAACTTCACAATCCACCGTTTCGCTGATTCGATATCCGTTTGATTTGCTTGAATTTCATCAAAAGGTATGCAAAAAAAACAAGGCATTCATAGATGCTCAATTGAACTGAACGCATGATTAGATTCGATTTCACTATCCTAGATCAAAAATATCGTTTCCGTCCCTTAGTAATCCTCCCAGGAAATCGCAGCATCAGCATCAATTACATCAACAAAAGCAGCATCAACAACAGGAAAAAGATCAGCGCACTTTGCGTTACTCCAAGCGGCGATCACTTCTAGATTTGTTACCCTTTTCCCGTAAAAAGAGCAATGCATCCAAAGTAGAGAAGTACCTCGAGCGATGTTTTCAGCACCCCATTATTGGCATTTCTTCTATTCTTCGGGATTTCACTAGTGTACAACGTGATGAAGATGCATCGCTCACCTCTCAGCATACATCAACTACACTAACACCCACTGTCGAGATTAAAAATTCAGCAGACACTACCAAATGTACAGAGCCATTACCGCCATTGCCATCATCCACTCCCTTTGTTCGCCCTCCTTCGTCCCAGCAACAGATTTATCTTCCCCTAATTCATATCAATGCTGTGAATAAGCCATTACCAAAAATTGTTAGCCCTACTACGCCTTTACCCTCTCTCGCTCAACCGCCGCCACCGGCATCTTCGCCTCGTATTATACCAGCAACTCCTGTACAAGGGCAAACAGCAACAGATATCTCACTAGCAGACTATGATCTATTAAAAGTGCTGGGAAAAGGATGCATGGGCAAAGTATTGCTGGTACGATCCAGGAGAAATGAACGATTGTATGCTCTGAAATCCATCAAAAAGAAATGGGTCATAAAGCAAAAAGAGGTCATCCATACTCGAGCCGAAAGAGACATTCTAGTACGACTAAGAAATCAGCCCTTTCTGGCTCAACTTAACCATGTATTCCAGACGCCTTCCGAGCTATTTCTTGTGCTCGATTACTATGCAGGCGGTGATATAGCCACTCAACTATCCAACATGTCATGCTTTGATGAAGAGCGCACAAAATTTTATGCAGCTGAGATTGTGTACGGCCTCGGGATATTACATGAGCACGGCATTGTGTACAGGTAAGAAATTATATAATGTAATACAAGAGAATAAATTACATATATACTCTCTCCACAGGGACCTCAAGCCGGAAAATGTACTTATTGGTCGAGACGGGCATATCATTCTAACCGATTTTGGACTCTCCAAGATTTTCACTGAACAAGATGTGGATGAAGACAATGTGCCCTCAACGCAGACGTTCTGTGGCACTGCTGAATATCTAGCACCTGAAATCTTGCTGGGAGAGCCATACACGTTTGTTGTTGATTTTTGGAGTTTGGGAACTCTTTTGTACGAAATGTTGGCAGGCACAGTAAGTAAATAATTTTTTTTTTTTTTTTTTTTTTTGGAAAATAAGACTAAAGCATGATATCAGACACCATATTGGGCAGACACACATATGGAAATGTATAAAAGAGTGCTGGAAGATTCATTAGAGTTTCCTCAAAATTTTGACCCTATTGCATGCAACTTTTTGACAGGGCTGTTGGAGAAGGAAGCCTGTGAAAGACTAGGTTGGGGGGAAGATGGCATTGAAGAGATCAAGGCGCATCCCTATTTCAGCTTTATCAAGGACTGGGAACATGTGGGGCAACTCAAGCTTAGACCACCTTATATACCCTTTATCCAAAACGATCAAGACATTTCAAATTTCGACGACATGTTTACTAGTTTGCCTGTCAAGATCAGTCAATCATCGCAGATTGATCTAGATGAGCAAGAACTGCAGCAGGATCCCTTTGAAGGCTTCTCATTTAATAATGTAGTACAACAGCAGACTATGTCTCATTGTAATAGCACTAATACCACCGCTAAACCACCTTTTATCGACACTAGTAACTCGACATCTATGACCAGAATACGCAAAAGACACAGTGCGGCTTTACTCTCATTTACTTCCTCACCGTCGTCCAACAGCAACAGCCATCAACTGTCTGAGGACAATCGAGTGATCAAGAAAAGACAGACCACCATCAACAATACGTCGTTTGCGACTCAAAATGAAATAGAGGAGCATGAGGAGGATCAGTCTAGCATTTACTCGAGGCCTTCATTATCATTTTCGTTTGCTGCTCAAGAAGCAACCACAGCGACGAGAGCAGGCAGTGAATTAAGCATTGAGCCTATACAGACGTCCCATTGTGCTATTGCAACACCTTACGAAAGACCGCAATGTCCATTACCAGGTCAACAATCCCGAATCATGTTCACACCAGAAGAAAGAGGAGCTGCTAGGCCATCCCTATCACTGCGATCCAGTGCCTCCACTCTCAACAACTCTGTGTGTTCCTATTTGACGCTCGAGAACAATGTTGATCTTGTCACACAACAGCAGCAACCACAACAATAACAGCCCTTTCTCTCCTTGAACGACTCTCGCTGAACAATGGATGTATCAGTCCTCCTAATGGAATTCATTATTTTGTGTTCCTTCAAGTAAATTAAGCAAGTGTTACACGATCTTCGCTTTCCTTTACCATATAAATTTACATTTAATCAAATAATTAAAAAAACTCCTCTAATTTTTTCTAAAAGAGAACATGAAGAAATTTTTCTCTCTCTCTCTCTGTCTGTCTCATTCTCTCCCTTTCCTCTCTTTTTCTTTTATATATTTTTTTTTCTCTTCTTCTTCTTCTTCTTTTCTCCTCTTCTTGTTTTACGCACCATAACAAGTCAGAGACGGGCTGTTGAGTTGTAAAATAGCATCATCATGTCTTTAAAGGTACTACTTTTTTTTTTTTTTTTTTTTTATCATCATTATTTACATAAGTCATACAAACAATGATTGACTGACCAATCTATAGTACGAATTGGAACAATGGCAGGCTGCTTGTGCTGCTTTCGATGAGCGAGATTTCGATAAATCCATAAAAGCATTCATTGTATGTTATTTTGTTTTTGTTTTTTTGGAGTTTTAATTCTTCAGGGGGGGGGAGGAGGTGGTCATTTACCAACAAACATTTTCATAATGTAGGGCATAGCAGACAGCGCAAAGATGCACTTCAACATTGGATTGATCTTTGCCACAGTAGAAGATCATGATCATGCGGTAAATACCAGTACAAACATAGCGAAACCAGCGTGCGCAATCTAATGGATTCATTAGCTGGGAGCATATTCAAAGGCACTTTTACTCGATCCATACTTTGCTGTCGCCTATTTTCAAAGAGGCGTGTCTTATTTCATCAAAAACGACATGGAGAACGCAAGAAAGGATTTTGACCAAGCATACCAGGTATTATAGTATAGTTATTTTTGTACATTGCAAGACAACTAACTCCCTAAAAAAGAAACTTCGTGGTAACCAAATTATTAATTATCAGCAATTGGGCTTGAGTTTTCGACTTTACTCTTGCGAAGTCTTGTTCAACAGAGGGATATGTCAGTTGTATTTAGGAAAGATGGATGCTGGATTGACAGACTTATACCACGCACAAAAATCCAAAATGACAGAGGAGCATGATGTGATCGATCAAGCTGTGAAAGACAGAGGAAAGGGCTATTCAGTCTTTTCGATTCCCCCATTTGTGATTTTCAGACCTCCTGAAAATAGACTGAGACAATTAAACGGTGTGGACATGTTTGCTGTTGTAGATCAGTTACAGCCTACCAAGAAACAGCAATCTATAATTAAACAAGCAGCATTCTCGCAGACAGCTTCGTCGCCCAACAACGCTATAAAACGGAACAATTCGGTTTTATTGACAGATCGAGGTCATAAATATACACCAAAGCAGCCTTCGCTACTGTCATCTACCCCGCCTCATAGTATACCTGTTGCATTACCACATCCACAACAGCAGCAATTGCCTCCTGTACCACCGTCATCTCAGCAAGTGCCAATGCAGACAATGCCTGTGCAACAACAGCAACCATCACAACCTATACCAACAAGGAGAAGAAAAGACTCCAATTTGGGCATGTATCAGTCTGACGATTCGGGCTCAACAGCTTCATTTTGCTCTTCCAATTATCGGTACCGTCAGGACGGTCGCCGTGTAGACAGTGGTTTTGAATCCACATTGGAAGACAACAGATACTCCTCATCATCATCATTAGGCACGCTTGGAGGAAGAAATTCCGCTAAAAGCCTGAAATCACAGCCGCCACAAACGCCACCACCTGTTCCACGTATACCCAAACAACATGACGAAGATAACACCATGTATGGAGATTTTGATCAAGAATTAGAGCAGGTGTATGGATCCTTACATACCATGACCATGCAAGATCGAGAAAGAGACATCATTCGATACAGGCTAGCAACTGGAGGCAGCAGTAAAGAGGACATACGTCTTCAAAGCTCAACATCGACATCCACTATTGGTTCCAACAACAGCAACAGCAGTTTCAACAGCGGAAGAATTAAGATCAAGATTCATCATGTCGATACCAGGATTTTGTTGGTTTCAAATCAAATTACTTTTGACGAATTAAAATCGAGGATTCAAGAAAAATTTGGTGTACCTGCGTCTATTCGACTGCAGTACAAGGATGAAGATGATGAGATGGTCCTGATGATTGATGACGACGATCTGTTTATGGCTAGACAAGTAAATAAGATATCAAGCGAACTCGAAAAGATGGAGATTTGGTGCGTGTAACTAAAAATGTATTATAAATCCTGAATAAAAATAAAAAAATGTCTTTATGTGAAAAGAGTGTATATTATTTTTGTCCTGCTAAATCTGGATATTGCTAATTCGAGGTATTTTCTATTTTTGTTTGAGTCCCACCCCAGGTAAGAGTTGAAATACAGCAATTTGACAGATATAAAAAGGGTCCTTGATTTCGATGTAATTTTGATTTTTCATTATTCACAAAACAACCTTTTTTTATACATATATACAACAATGAAATCTGCTGCTTCTGCTACTGTTCTTGTCTTTGCTTTCATCGCCTTTTTTGCCATGGTATCTCAGGCTTTACCTATGGAGAGACGTGCTCCCAAGTATCAAATTCAAGTCAAATCTGAAACTGCCTTTTGTTCATTCATGCCTCCTCATGCAGGAGATGATGTTGGCGCCACTGAAAACGATGGCATTCCCATGTGCACCAACTCTAGCTTGGGTGGAAAGGTCTTTCCTACTGGTTTCATCAAATCTGCTCACTACGCTAGCACCGCCAACTACCAACAAATCACTGGTACAATTGACCGCACAAAGTATAGCCTCAAGTCAACTGATGGTGGAGGACAATACGATAACAAGGACATTGCCTCTACTACTTGCAATGGCTACAAGTACTTTGTCAACTTGATTGAACCTGATGCCAACATCTTCTGTATCCGTTGTTGCAAGAACCAAGCCGATTGTAGATTGGGCATTTCTACTTACGGATGTGCTAGAATTGTTCCTGGTAACTACAACTAGTTTTATCCTTCTTCTTTTTATTTCTCTTTGTATTATATTCTCTGTATCTATTCAACAAATAAATATTCATTTTAAACCATAAACAATATAAACTGGCCACTATTACAAATGATGTTCAAAAGAGATCTTCTAGGTTTAGTGTAACAGAGTCGATATACACATTCCGCCTTATTGTTTATGCTTCATCCATTCAGAGGCTTCTGCCAAGATATGTTCATCATTATGATATGACGATCTAGTTTTCCTAATTATTCAGCCCGAAATAAAGACTTTGACGTTTCAAGCAAGCGATTTGCATAAAACCCTCGCATACAAGGCTTAAAGGGACTAAATTTAGTAAATTTATACATATAGGTCATTTGTTTAGCATATCAAATGACAGACAGTTTTGTAGACATTTATATTTAGCATTGGAAATCCCTGGTGATACGCTAGGTTTCTCGCTCAATGCCTATTATAAAAACTTTTTTTTTTTTTTTTTTTTTTTTTATTTTGCCAAGAAGAGTCAAATGGTACATATACAGAAACAACAAGGCTGAAGAAATTCTGTATCGACGATAATGCAAGCTCAGTTTATGGATAATTTTACTATTAATACGCTTGTATTCTGACCCAAACAAAGGCTTTATTATTGTTACATGTACAAGTAGGATAAACAGAAAGCTTTTTGTATTATTTTTAGTGTGGCTGACACTAGACCCGTTGAAAGAACACTCTTACCTTTAGCTCATGACGACACGCTAAATTTAAACCGGATTACCTAAAGAATGTCCATGTAAACAGGATGATCAATGCTCTTGTGCTATAGGGTTGATGCACCAATGCATAACTCGCATAGCATCATCATTTCTTTGTATAACGTAAATGCTGATCACAAGAAAAAACATTTACCTTATCCGGTACCGTTCGAACAACAAAATAGCCACCAAGCACCAAGCCAAAGAGGATGTTTCTGATACATGCTGCCATAAACGTAAAAAATGTATTAATAAAATCGTGATGGGGCTTTCTTGTAACGTTTATCTATGAAATCTAATGTCGACTGATTAATCGTTCTTCTGTGAAAACCTGAGCCTCTGTACACGGGATAGCTTTGTAATGCAAAAGCACATTGGTGTAGGCCCAAGTTGCGCTGTCTGCAGAAAAGATCTAATACAACTATTGTTGTTGTTTTTTTTAGATATATAGCTCGTTTTGCATTAATAAGATATTACTGCGCAATATGTATATCAAGGAACAGATATGAACCAAAAACATCATCATATCAGCGGCAGTGCTGATACAAATATAATTTGATACATAAGCATTTGCTTAGGTGCTTAGTCCTAAACTTGGTTAGATGTCGCTTTTTCTTTTCAACTTGATATTTGAAAGACTGTCGCAGAAAGCTCATTCACATCAAATGCATGGGCTGAACCCTTTTACAGCCTCAACACGTATTGTAAACTTGGTCAATGCAGTTTAGTCAATCAAAAATGAGAGGCTTACCAAATTATTCATAATTGAACAAAACAGAGCGTTTTAGAGCACAACTACTTCATAATTGCTTTCAAATGCTGTCGTACTATAAGTACTGGAAATAATGGCATTGGTGCATTGGTATATCCTGCATTTAATAGAATTAGCGCCCTGAAAGACAATTCCAAAAACTTTCAATTGCTATTCATAACATGTTTCCAAATTTTTATGCTATTTGATCCCGCTATTAAGCACAATAGCAAGCAATACATAGATCCTTTGTTATCATGCAAATTCGCACTTGGTCACAGCGCATTTATTCAGATAAATGATTTCCGTAATAAGCAATGCTTTTTTTTTTCTTACTTGAAATGATCGCATCAACAAGATATTGACTTTGTCAACCATGTCCACTTTCATAACTATATAGAATTTTAGATAAAGATGTCATTCATTTAGCAACAGATAACATGCACTCATGCTATTGTGATGGCTCAGTAAAGATAACCAAACTAGCATCTATGGTCGATGATGTGAATACACTACCCCTTTAAATTAAACTGCAACAGCGACTATTGAAAATCGCTATATTACCAGCAGCTAAGTTATATACATAGAGCTGCATCCTTAGGACATAAATACCACCATTAAAAGATTGCTACAGCCTGCAGCTAGACGAAAAAGACGACGACATTGCTGCTTATACAGTATAAGATGCTACAGATTTAGTTTGAGTCGTGCACCATTCTGAAGGTGGCATGCATTCTCATGTCAATGCTTTGATGATTATTTGTGCTGTAGAATAATTAAGATAAGCAGAGCATTATGTCAGGCAGCTCTTATGGCTGATGGTTGTAGATTATGTTTATAGATGTACTATAGTAGTAGCAATCACCTATTCGCTATTTTGCATCTAGATCAATCTGCTCTGAAACTGAATGCACTTTTTGACATTATGGTACTGTACCTATCATGTTGGACAACCAGAGAAAGATACTTTGCTGCTATTGCTATATAAACGGCGTCTTTTGTGGAAAATGAAACAGTAGATTCAAGTAAAAGCGATGTCGTGTTACCAGCAGGATAGCAGGCAAAATGTGGAGTTCAGCGGGATACTTGAGTTAGAATGGCTCAGCTATAATCGGATCATGGTATCTCATTGATGCTAGATTTTCCCATCGAATATCAAGATAAGGAACAAGTTATCAGATTTTTTGAGATCACTCTTAATGTTCTGTGCTTGATAAGAGATTTGGAAAGATTACGGTATTATGTTTGAGACAATACCAATCTTAACCTCCTGAATTCTGGATTAGATTGTTTCTGACAAATGCCAGATACCAGGCCATTGAACAGTAAGATAGATTGATTGACTTAGCAATAATGACCAAATATATAAAGCTCTGCTTAATTCAATTAATAAGTCTTCAGTTTCTGTACCTGGCTTAATTCTCAAATCTTTATTTACAATTTTATTTACTTTCAAATTATTTTCTCCACTTATATCTTTTCTCTAGATACAGTACAGCATATACACAGCTTTAACCCTCTTAGCAGAACAGCAGAAAAACAAGCCTTGAAAATATGTAATCTTACTGGCAATAATCAAGTCCAACAGAGCATGTAGTAGATGTCATTGAGAGACAGCATTTTTTGGTTTGATCAGGAAAATTAGACAGAAATCACTCCTAAGCTGATATTATCGGCTTCGTTAAGGTTGTAGCAAAGATTGTCGCATTTTATTACACGTTTCATAAGGGTTCAAGAGAGTATTCTTACAACTTGTTACCAACTCTAGTACATAATAATATTACATAGTACAATGAATTGTTACTTTTACTTCATTAGTTTTTGATGGTTGTAGAAGCAGTGAAAATTATTTCTTTCGTTACATCATCAAAACTGTAATAATTTAGTTGGCTAATTGTCGTATCCAGAGAAAAGATACAAGTAGCGATAATATAAAAGTAAAATAAAGACTTGTAAATTAAGCCAGATACGAAAACTAAAGATTTATTAATTGAAATAAGCACATCTGTGGAATTTATAGCTAGTTACAGGTACAAATTCACCGAAAAAAAGAATAAAAAACAATAAGTCAACTTGATAAAGGTACATTGATGAATTCGAGATTTGACAATAAAGCAATTGATAACACGAGGATTAATCAGGTTTCAACTGTATTCAAAACGAAAGCAAAGAGCCAAATTTATTACAGGGCAACGCTGCTCATATTATATTTGATCTTATTATGAGCTCCCCTCCTGGATCATGACTACTGCGAATAATATATAAATGACGGAGGGCTAAAGATAAACTTGTGTAGTAGGCTGATTTTGATAGGCTGATCAGCCAGGACTCTACACAACGGTTACAGCCAATTAAAGACAGGCCAAGATGTGCTGCATAGCTAGGATGGACTGAGGCGAAAGTGATAATAACCAGTGAATGTATGCTTGAATACAACATTACCCCCACCCAGCTTTCGACCAGCCAGAAAAAAGCCAGAAAATCGAAGCGGCAGCGGATAAAAATCAGAGACAGAAAATAGAAATAGACGGAGAATAGACGGAGAACAGCGACAGAGGCAACAAATATGGAGAACACAAAAGAAGAGAGACACAATCCGCAACCAAGATACCAATTGAGAGAAAAAAAACCATCATGGGAGCCAAAAATAACAGACAAAAGTATACTTGTTGAGGGTAGAAAGTGGGAGAACAGTAATAGGCAGAGACAGATATAACAGCGGATCGAAGAAAAACCTTAAAAAAAACCTATTCAGGTCAAAAAAAAATAAAATCAAGGACAAAAAGATCACTGTTGTTGTTGGTGTGAAATATTGAATTCACGAGAATTTGGGGTCGACGGAAAACGCATATTGAGAGAAGGACCTGCGTGCTTTCGACGACTGTAAGTTTTGCGTTTGTTGACGGTATTGGGCAATGGACGATGAGGATTGCTGTGATCGGGAGAGAGACGAGCCCAATAATCACGGATGGGACCTTTTGAATCGAAATCACTTTCAAACTGCCATGTGTTATCCTTTGGATCAGGATAGCCTACCCAATTTACCAGGAATTTAACCTTGCCTGTCTTACGATCAGTGCGATGCTTGACAATTGCCTGCACTTCGTAATGCTTGGGGTGTAATCCTTTGGTGGCATGATTATCAGAGTAATCGACTACACGAATGTGTTGTGTTGGTACATCACGCGGAAGTAGCTCGCCTGTGATGTCGGCTAAAACGTAACTACCATTGCGAGTGTAGTTCTTGATAAAGTAAGGGCCTAGCCAGCGAGGTTGCAGTTTCGAAGACTTGAACACATTTAAAAGCATAACCTTGGAATTGATTGGGTATTTATCTTGCACAATCTTGTTATTCTTTTCGAATCGCTCATGATCTCGCAGCTGTGTTTCTTTGATGCGCTTGTGGATTGCAGGAATGACAATTTCCTTGATGTTTTTGAGACGTTCATCAATCACTTCTTGTGTAGGATTTGGAGGCGCCGTAGACGATTGAGGCATTTGGGAATAATCCTGAAAGAGATTGGCTGCACGACCAAACATGATGGAAAACGGTTGAGATTGATGCAAACGGGCATATTGAATATTCATTGAGTATTGAATCACATCTAAATACTCATCCCAGGATTCAGGCTCGGCAGCGTCGTGTGTGAGAGACTTGATAATGGCTCGCTTCGAAATACCTACGTAGGCTTCGACTACACCATTTGCCTGGGCTGCATATGGTAGAGAGGTAAGACGGTCCATGCCACATAGCTCGCTGAATTCTCGCATGAATGCACTGACAAATTCAGAGCCATTGTCACTGGAAAGACGTTTGAAAAAACCAAATAAACAGCACACACTGAGTAATGCCTTCGCAACGGTTATTGGACTCTTATCAGGAAGAGCTCTTAAAATTGTAAAGCGACTAAAGTAATCAACGATAACCAATATAAAATTGTTGCCTGAAGTAGAGGTTGTAGAAAAATCCCCCAAGTCGATAGCGACATGGTCAAACACATTATCAGGTAGCACACTGCGAGGTGGATGATAGCCCACTTGGTAAATGCCATGAGACTGACAAGCATGACAATCCTTGGTAACCTTGGCGATATCATCTCTCATGTTGGTCCAGTGCACCTTGTAATCATTATGTAGAATTTTCTCTATTGAATTGATGCCGACATGGCCGAGTAAGTGCACTCGCATGATGAGCTCTAAACGATCTTTCTGTGGAGGAGTCATGTAATCTGCGAATTTCAGAGCACGAGAAATAAGCGCATTGCTTGATTGCACATCAACTTTCCCTGAAGAAGGTGAAACAGATGGTTGTTGTTGGGTGGAAGCTTCTTGATTTTTTATATCTTGGGCACTGACAGATGGCATGTCATATGTGCGAGCATCAAAAATATCAATCTCGCTATCAGCTAACTGTTTCGAAAAATAATGAGGATCTGATTTAGTTGGAACAACAAATGAAGACTGAAACTGCTTGTTGTTATTGAACTTTTGTTTACGCTTGAAAAGCATGCGGTTCGCTTTGTTTTGCTTAGGAAAATGACGACCATGAGTGTCCTGTGACTCTTTACTAGGCAGCAGACCAGCCCCATTTTTATTCCACGTAGGTTTACGTTTCTTTTCTGCAACCATGATGCTTTTGTTGTTGACACGATTACCCCCACCCAGTTTATCATCACCCTCGTCGGCATCGTCAGAGGTGAATAAACGACTGAGAGCATCCGGCAATACATTGCGCGTACCAGGAATGTGAACAATCTCGTACTTGTAATCAAAGAAGATCTTTTCATACCAAGTAAGTAACATCATGTTAGGTGTAGACTGTGTCTGGAGCCAGATCAAAGATCGATGATCAGTGTGCAAGACAAATTCAATACCAAACAACCACTTATGATATTTCGTAAACATGTAGACAATGGCCAACAATTCACGCTTGGTAGTCGAATAAGCCATTTCAGAAGGAGAGAGTTTACGGCTAGCCATGGTGACATAGTGCACGACATTATCCTTGATGTAATAGATGATGCCACCAATAGCAGTAGCCGATGCATCAGTAGCGACATGCAGTTTGTAATGAAAATCAACTGGACTCAACGCAACAGGAGATGAGAGCGCAGCTTGCAAGGCTTTGAAAGCTTTGGTGTGTGTGTCAGTCCATAAACCATTGAGCGATTTATAATTACGCAACTCATCCAGAGGAGCAGCCAATTCACTAAAGCCAGGTATGACATTTCGAAAGTAATTGCAAAAACCCAAATACTTCATCACTTGCTTACCAGTTGTTGGAATAGGCCAAAGATGAAAATTGGTTAGCTTGCGAGCGTCAGGCACGAGGCGATTCTGAATTATACTCCAACCCAATACATGAGTAGAACGCTGAGCAAAAACAAATTTGTCCTGATTGATTTGGAGGTTAGCTTTGGTTAAGCGACGAATAACTTCAGCAACGAGAGCAGTGTGCTCAGACAGAGAATCGGTGTACGAGAGGCAACCTAGATCATCAATATACAGCGATACGTTATCCCTCATGTCAGAGAAGAGATCAGAAAGTAGACGCATACTGAGATTGCCCATGAAATTTACCCCAAAACAAATTTTCCTATGTACCCATTGGATTTGCGTAAAGGGGTCAGTAAATGCAAGTTTGTGGCGATGTTTTTTATCCACTAAAAAACTGGTGAAAAAACTCTTTATATCAACGGAACTTGTGATAACAGCACGGCTATGACGAGCGTGGATCTCATCGATGCGAGGCATGATGTATTTGTCAGTAGAAATCAAGATTTGATTCAGCAAGCGTACATCACTCACAATACGTGGTTTGGCAAACGAATATTCACCATCCGAATTTTTCTTGGCAACGACAAGCAAAGGGGAATTCCAGCCATTATGACTCGGACTACGCTCAATCACACCATCTCGTTCCCATTCCAATATTTGCTTTGACACAGCGTCTTTATACACAACAGGGATTGGATAAGGAGCACGATAGGCAATCTTACCAGGGATTGTCTCTAGTTGAACGATCGCACCAGGTAAATTGCAATGAGTGGTAGCCAGATCAATAGCAGCATTTTCTTTCAATAACGTTTCAATAGGTTTAAAAGCAGCTGCGCGCTCGGCAGGCGAACCATAAGGATCCTGATTAGGTTCAATGTCTGGATCGACTGGATCAGGAAGTCTGGGTCCTATTTCTTCATACCACGTCGACGTGAGGCCAGTAACGCCAATTTGTAAATCAGGCATGATGTCAAGACCAAGTAGCATGGGACAATCATCTGAATCGGTAAAGAAATCAAATATCTCAAACTTGTGAATAAATTTACGTTTATTGTAAGAGATATGAAGGTGACAAGTGCCAATGCGAGGTTGCACACTTTCTGTATGGCCTAACTGAACATGACCATGCTCAACATAATTGATTTTAATACCAAGCTGGGTTGCGAAGCGAGGCGAGCAAATTGAGAACGTACAGCCCGTATCTAAAACACCATACACTTTGTGTGATTCTACAACAAGTGGAATAAGGAGTGAATTAGTCTTATTGACAGGCAGACTAGATTTTTCATTGTGCTTACATTTGTGAGCCTGAGTAGCAGTGTGGAGATCAATATCCATTGCTTCAGTCACCAAAGGAGGATCAACTGGGTTGTGACTCTGGTTGGCAGCAGGTACAACAGGAGAAACAGAATGAGGTTCACCCAAACCAGCTCTACCTTGATCATGAATGCTTTGAACAGGCACAGATGCCCCAACAGCAACAGGAGATGGCACAGGAGACGACAACAACGACAAAAGAGCACTACGGCTACTTTCATTGCCTTGAACAACATTACCACCAGACGAGCGAGGAAGCTTCTTCGACCTGAGACGAATAATGCTATTACACTCTGCAGAGTCATGGGTGGATACCTGATGATAGGCACAGTACTTTGCCGCGTTAGCAGTTGAGCGAGAATCAACAACTGCACCACTACCAGCATTGACATTGGAAGCAATGGGCGCAGCAGCAGCAGCAAGGAAAGAAGGACTAGTAGAGGAACTAGCAGCACCAAGGGAGACATCATCATGAATACGTAGCATACCGAATCTGTGGAGTTGACTAGTGGGAGCATCACCAGTACGAACAGCCGTATTACATTCATGGGTGCCATTGGCCGCAGAAAAGTTGTGAGCACCACACTTACGACAGCGATCTTGAATTCGTGCATCCTTCAAGGACAATGCATGCTGTTGTTGTGGTGGTTTGTTCATAACAGAAACAGAGTTGGCATTACTACCAGACGGTTTATGCTCAGCCATCATCTTTCGAAGATACTTATTACACTCCGTGGTATCATGATTGTGCTGCGAGCCTCTATGGTAAATACAAGATTTTGTACCCTTTGACTCAGGCTTATGAACCCGACCTGCAGCAACAGAACCAACACGAGAAGAAGGACCAGACGATGGTCGACTAGAAGAAGACGAAGGAGCAACATTTGCCCAAATGGAAGCTGCAGATCCAGCAGCAGTTGGCACAAAAGTCTGGACCATGATGGCCCCAATCTCATTTGCTGTCATGGATGATAAAAGCTGACGGGTAATGTTGATGACAATATCAACATCAGTGCTTTCCATGATTTCTTTACTTTGGCGAATCAAATTGACCTTCTCTTTCAAAACTGGCGGGATGGCCTTTAAGAAGCGTTCTACTAGCAAGAACGAAGGGGGAAGTTGATCAAAGGATCTGCGACGCAAAGAATTGAAACGATCAATGAAATCAGCAACAGATTCATCGACCTTCAACGTGATGTTAATGAGATCTGAGGCACAACGCTGGCGCTCCTCAATAACACTGACACCATATCGACCTTTGAAAGCCGACTTGAATTCTGCCCATGACGCAGCGACAACACGCGATGCCACAAACGATTGATACCAGGTACGTTGCGGGTTGGACAACATGGGAGGTACGAGACGAGCATACTCCTTATCCAAATCCAACGAGAATTGATCCAAGATGTCTTGGAAATTCAGTAGACAAGCATCAATGGTGACGAAGATGGGCTTGTTCGGCATAAACACAGCACCTCCTTCCCACTGGAAGTAAGGTAAGTTAGGGGGTACAATCGAAGGATTGACCGGAGGAGCGACTGCAGTAGCGACAGAAGGCTGGCAATCGTGTGGGGAAGCAACAGCATGGACAGCGGCAAGATGATTTGTGGCAGCCACGGAAGCCATCAGGCGCTCCAACATGTTGGATAAAATTTGCACAGCTTTATCCAGCTGTGTAAGACGGATAATCGCCTTTTCACGAGCTTGCTCATCTTGCTCAACGAGCAAGCTATCCGAAATGAATCCGGATTCAGCCAACGTATTGTCAAGAGACAACTTCAAACGATCGATGCGACCCTGAAAGTCCACATCACCGGCTGGCACATTGCGACTAGGCAATAAAGAAGAAATGGGTGATTGATCAACCTCCATGGCATCATCGCGTGTGGAGATACCAGTAGATTGACCATCAAAGCTGGACGCTTCATCAACCTGCTGCCCAACTGAGGGAGTAGCAGACGACGAACCCGCACCAGGTGTACCTTGGCTTTGGATAACATTGGCATCTGAGCGATGCTGCTCAATGTTATCAACAGCGTTGGTAGAAGGAATATTGGTAGAATATGATGTAGACATAATAATCAGCAGTAGTAGTAGTACTAATAATAAATACACTTGAGGTTTTGATTAAAAAAAATGATGAATTCGAGATTTGACAATAAAGCAATTGATAACACGAGGATTAATCAGGTTTCAACTGTATTCAAAACGAAAGCAAAGAGCCAAATTTATTACAGGGCAACGCTGCTCATATTATATTTGATCTTATTATGAGCTCCCCTCCTGGATCATGACTACTGCGAATAATATATAAATGACGGAGGGCTAAAGATAAACTTGTGTAGTAGGCTGATTTTGATAGGCTGATCAGCCAGGACTCTACACAACGGTTACAGCCAATTAAAGACAGGCCAAGATGTGCTGCATAGCTAGGATGGACTGAGGCGAAAGTGATAATAACCAGTGAATGTATGCTTGAATACAACATACATCTTTATTATCAAACTGACAGGTGTAAATTAGACTGAAGAATCTCTACTGGCCAGGTAGATGATGCTTCTTATATACTATAACAACAATGGATAAAAGTTCTGCTATTAAGGACTGACATATAAGTCAATTCGGATTAATTAACATAGCAATTCATGCTAAGAGAAATCTCAGTGAACTAAACATACTTTAGCTCATCTGGATGAATGAATAGACTCTTATCCAAAGTACCCTGATCTGTCCTTTGTGTGAGGATCACTAATAATATCGATCTAGTAGCATGTATCCTATAGGTACAGTCTCTTAGTCTATATCAGTAGTATGTGTCTGAGTGTATATCATTGTTCTGTATACATCTTAGCACATATCTAGATATATGGCATGTCTATAGCATGTCACTATGTGCATGTCTTTATAGCATAACATATATTGTACAAGTCTGTAGTACATAATGTATCTGTAGCTAGTATCAAGAATATAAGCATATGTCATATAGTGTGGATCCTCAGGTAGTGCACATCTGATGCATACATCTTATATTGCATCGATCTTGTTGGCATTTAACTAAATATAGGAAATATCCGTAGTCAATGTCGGGATACAAGCATCAGTCTATAGCGCCATCCATGCTAATGGTACCATCTATAGCCTATGTTTGTATATGATATAAATCTGTAGCGTACATCTAACTAATAAGTGCACATCATAGTCTATATCAAAATATGGTAACTGGATGAACTGTGTGCGGAATGCAGATCATAGTGGATGTATTCCACATCGACATTGACTACTACTACGGATATTCACTATATTTAGTTAAATGCCAAGAATATCGATGCAATATAAGATGTATGCATCAGATGTGCACTTGAAGATGATTCACACTATATGACATATGCTTATATCCTCGATACTAGCTACAGATACATTATGTACTACTACAGACTTGTACAATGTAACATACTATGCTATAATAGACAAATATAGGTTTTGTGACCCAATTTATCACACAACAGTATATTTTGTGATAACTGTGGTACTGCTTGCGATGATGATGATGCGACATTGGATCCTTTGTTTGTTGTTGTGTTAATTACTTTAGCAGAAGGCTTTACAGGCATATCCATATCATCGTCTGCATATTTGAACAACACTAGCTTTGATTGTGGCTCAGCAGCAACATTACTTATGCCGAATACCGGTGGTACATCCTTTAGTAATGTAATCTGTTGTTCTCGCATTGAAAGCTTTACTGCACTTCTTCGAGATCTGGCTAAAGTGTATTATTATGTTGGATTGTATTATCGAGTTAGTTTATATTAAGTTATCTGAAAGAAAAATACAGTAGCGATAATGCTTTGATAATAAGTAAAATATTATCCTTTGCCCCGTGAGAGCTTTATAGTTTACTGCAAGAAGTACATATTTAAAAGCTTTTAAATATCTGTCAACAAGCTTGCTTTATACAATAAGCATACAGGATTTTAGTCAAACATCAAACTTTCAAATTTAAATCCTGCTGTATACAGAATTTTACATGTACTTTCGCATAGTGTAGTGTTCAAATCACTTCAAGTAATAATGAAAACAACGCATGAAACAGCACTGAAACGTAGAAAAGCTATATCTATTTATTACCTCTATATACTGAAAAACCCAGAAAAATTTTGCCATAGTTCTCCTCTGCAACGATGTTAGGCGGAATTTGAAGTACTACCCAAAAATGCAATTAGGTAGTATTTCAATTAGACCACCCCTCAGGTGCTAGAGCGTGCCTTACTACACCCCTAACATGAGGAATTATGTTTATTAAGACCCTCAACTGTCGCTAAGTAAGTAGAATCAACAATTAAGTTTGGACCAGCCTATCTAATCCTAGCCTCGGAATCTTGTTATTGTTGAGCTTCAGTGATAGGCACATCCACTCAACGTAAAAAAAAAAAAGGTATGCTTCACAGAAACATAGAAAGAAAAAAAAATAGTGAGGGTAATAACATTACATGCAGATGAAAGTAAAAAAGAAAATAAGGGCGAAAAGCCAAAGAAAAAAGAGTGTCAAGGCAAATAAGGGGGAGAAAAATAAACAATTAAAAATGAATAATGGGTTGTATCTACAATTATTGCTATGGTTGTTCTTGACAAAAAAATATTAACTTGACTGATATCCTGCAGCAGCATCCAGCAGTAGTAGTGTCCATGATCGTTGCCATGCGCTTTCCTATGGATAGTCAAAATAATATAATTAGTCTTACATTCTTCAATCAACGTCATATTATTATAATATACTTACTTGATCAGCTTTTAGCAGCTCCGGTTACATCCAGTATCCATCATTCATCATCCATTCTTCGTTATGACCTTATACTTGTTGCCTACAAATTACATTAAAATAATAAAATAATAGTCAGTAATGTATCGAACAATCTACGTCATTTATACTTACTTGTTGAGCAATTCACGACAACAGGTTGTTCTGTATCTAATATCCTAGAGGAGCACCACCTTGTGCTTGATGCCTATATTTTGTCAAATTCGTGTAATCAGTAAGATACTATTGAACAGCAGACATCATTGAAACTAACCTGATCCATTGAACTCGAGAAACGTAGCAATACAAATGACTTGCAGAAGACAGCACCAAACCAGAGAGTAACAACGCCACTTGAGATGACTTGCAGATAGAACCAAAAAACGAGAGAGAAAAGCACTACCCATAACTTGCAGACAGCACCAAACCAGCAGAAGAAGAGAGGAACAGCGCTACTAATAACTTGCAGACAGCACTAAACCAGGCAAGAACAGCATTGCAAATGACATGTTGCAGAGAGCGTCAAAGCAACGAGAAATAGCACCAGAGGTCTTGCTGGAGTCTAGAATAATATACACAACCATTTCCTAAAAATAAGCGAAAATTCAGTTAGTTACGATTGAATGAAAAAAGAAGTAGTAATAATCAACAATGGTACATACCGTATTCAGAAATGGCAATAATTGATGAGACTTCAGAGAAGCGGTGGTGGTGGCAGTACTGTAAGTCGAAGCAGTATTCACCAGTTGTTGCTACGTTGTTCTTCTCTTTTGTTTTGAAGCAGTAGTCGTCGTCGCTGATAGCTATTCTAGTCAACAAAGAAAAAGAATAATTAATTAATAATAGCCTTCTTGGACAATCGATACAGTAAATACACTCACCTGCATATGCTAGCAACAACTAACAACAATCACCGGCTTGATGAACTTTCTGCTATTCCCTTCAATAATAACAAGATGAATAATAGGTTTGGCAGTAAAAGTAGTATTAAAAACGGGGGTATGGAAAAAGAAAAACGGGGGAATGGGAAAGAAAGGAAAAGCTGCAAACTTGACGTCACGGGTGTACTCCTCTGGATATAGGGTAGCTGATATCAAACTGAGTTTGAAATCCATATTGCTTCGAATGAGGCCTTATTCATGATGAATTTTGTCATGACCTAAACTTGGTAGTTGTTGATACTAAACACTTAATTAAGTATATATCAAACTTGTGTAGAATTTGAAGGCGCATCGAATGACATTACTTTTGTCTGATTTGATCAACGCTAGATTTCTCAAACAGACAAAACGTTTTTCGTCAGATTTTGGTGGTTTTTCAATAATTTCTCGATCTGTATCAACATACCCTTGCTTGCAATAATAGTCATTATTGTAGCGCAAGACGTTTCCTATCGTTTTAGCTCTTACTCGAGGCTCTAGCTTGACTCTACATGAAGAAATAAACAAAATTCATCTGACCAAATAACTCAGATAGGATCTGGGACCTTACCTTCATAGGTCGAAAATCGACGAAATCATGAATTTTCCCTCGACAAGGTTTTTCTGCGATATCTCTGCCAATACTAATCAGATTTGAACAAAACAAAGACCATTGGATAGCCCTACATTAGTCCCGACATAATCTAAAAGTCAAAAACACCTAATAGACGTTCCCTTTATGAAATAACTCAGAGTCATGTATTTTGATTTGCCTCAAGCGGGCACTACCCGACATATTTTTAGAAATATTAATAATAACCATATTATTGTATAGAAAATTAAAAGAGAAACAAAAGTCAAGCACTACGCAGCATCAACTCACTTAGTAAATCATGGAGAAATATCCATTCAAAGTTAGTTCATTTTTCACATTTTTCCTTCCTACTGCTTCTAGTCTTCTATTACAATCCCAAATTTAACACGCCTTAGTCAAACAAAGTACCACAAACAACTTTTAGTATCCATACAAATAGCATTTATATATATCAATTCAATAACTTTTACTAGTAAATTCTCCTCAAAATCGATCAAATCATGAAATCACGGATATCTCAGCAACCAAGACAGCTACGCAAATTTGGTTTGCACCATCGCATTCTAGGCAAGACTTTGTTATGATAACCTGTAAATCTCAAGACTGTACCGGCACTTTTTTAATTTTCGATCTTCAATCGTCCAAAAGTCCAAAAGTCAAAATTTGAAAATCGTTTCGAACATCCACGGCCAGATATGAGGTCCCATACACAATATGAGATAGCTTGAAACTATTCTAGTACTATGAAAATGAGGCAAAATTTTAGCTGAGGGCATGGTATTAGAAATGCCTTGTCGTCCTCCAGATAACTGCTGCTGGCATTATTGGAGAGTGCACAACTTAGCAGGGAGGAGACGCATGCCTCATTTTGGTATTATGCATAGTAGAAACAAAAAAAAAGCTACAACAACCATCAGTCTTGAAAAGAACACTAATAATAGCCGTTAATAATGTCTTCTGTAGAAGAAGCAAAAATCATTTCTTTTTTTACATCAAAACTGTAACAACTTAGTTTGTTAATCATAGCCCATTTATATATGATCTGCAGCAATGTGGTGTGTTCTCGCATTAAAAGCTTTACTGCACTTCTTCGAGATCTGGCTAAAGTGTATTATTATGTTGGATTGTATTATCGAGTTAGTCTATATTAAGTTATCTGAAAGAACAACAATACAGTAGCAATAATGCTTCGATATTAAGTAGAATATTATCCTTTGCCCCGCGAGAGCAGTGTAATGATCTAGTTACAGTCATTACATAGCTGACATTCAGCAATGTCAGTTCCCGATTAGTATAATTCCCTAAACCATAATATAAATACGCTAATGTCACAGATCAAATGAACCTTAGTGAATTTATCTGTTCTTCTCCCTTCCCTTTCTATATTTATTATTTCCAAATAAATATACCTTCGATCACATATATACTTAACATCTATAACCAATCGATTATCCCGTTGACCGATCATAGGTATTAATTGTATACTAGTGATATTCATTGCAATTAGTAACACCAAAGCCTGCTTCATAGAATCAGCCAATTATATACCTCACATATATAAATCACCATTTCGAAATCCTGATCTATTACAAGCAGCTTTATAGTTTACTGCAAGAAGTACATATTTAAAAGCTTTTAAATATCTGTCAACAAGCTTGATTTACAAATAATAAGCTTACAAGATTTTAGTCAAACTTCAAACTTTCAAATTTATTACATGCTGTTTACAGAACTTTACATGTCTTTCGCATAATGTAGTGTTCAAATCACTTCTAGCAATGAAAACAACGCATGAAGCAGCCCAAAAACGTAGAAAAACTATACCTATGTATTACCTCTATATACATAAAAACCCAGAAAAATTTTGCCATAGTTCTCCTCTGCAACGATGTTAGGCGGAATTTGAAGTACTACCCAAAAATGCAATTAGGTAGTATTTCAATTAGACCACCCCTCAGGTGCTAGAGCGTGCCTTACTACACCCCTAACATGAGGAATTGTGTTTATTAAGACCCTCAACTGTCGCTGAGTAAGTAGAATCAACAATTAAGTTTGGACCAGCCTATCTAATCCTAGCCTCGGAATCTTGTTATTGTTGAGCTTCAGTGATAGGCACATCCACCACTCAACGTAAAAAAAAAGGTATGCTTCTTCAAAGAAGAAACATAGAAGGAAAAAAAAAGGAAAAAAATGGAATTATACAGATAAATAGCTAACGATAATAATAAAGAAAGCCGAAGCCAAGAAAAAAAAAAGGCAAAAAAGCAAGAAGAAAAATGAGCATAAAGCCAAAAAAAAAAAATAAGAAGGCGGCATTTACCAGTGCCATAATATCCTTCGTCGAAGCCCAACTGATCTGATTCTGTCTGCAGCTAGTACCTACATGTAAACAAAATGATAGAATCAGTGATGTATTCTACAATCAACGCAAAATATACTTACCTAGTCCACTGTCATCAGAAGCCATTCCTGTAGCCACAACCATGAGGTCCACCTTGAATTGTCTATGATAAACCAAGTTATACAGTTAGTATCTTGTATTTCAATCAACACCATGCATTATACTTACTGTAGTTCGTCCACTATCAGAAGTCCTTCTTGTTGTATCATCCAGAACCATAAAATCCCTCTCGCACTTGTCCACATTGCATCGAACCGCTAGATAGCAGCATCGTTGATGAAGTCGTCGTTCTTGTAGCACAAACTAGATATCCTGACCTACAAAATCAAGATAGCATCAGTGAATCAGTAAATGTTGACGAAAGCTGAAATACGTACGGTGTAATATTTCTGAAGCAGCGTGAACGCAGCAGCAAAACCAAGTAAAGAGACATCGGGACAGACACCAGTACAGAGAAAGAGAGAGCTTCAAAGAGAGGAGAAACGATAATCCTGAACACAAAGCCCGACAGAATGACCTACAAAGTAAGAAAACAAAGTGCTTTAGTAACTGCTGTTCGAGAAAAGTTGTATATACAGTGGGTGAAAAAACTGTTCACGTGTTTTTCAATTTTTTGGTTTTCGAGCAATAACTCCACGAATACTTAGTATATTCAAACAAAACTAAAACAGTTAGAGAGCCAATATCTTTCTCTATAAACCATTAAAAAATTTGTTATTATTTATATGTAGACTTATAAGTAAATAAAGGCTAAATAGAAGGACTTCACGTGAACAGTTTTTTCCGCCTATTGCCATGATAGCCTAATACCTGGTGGGGCCCCCTTTAGTGGCAAGTACAGCTTAAATACTGGCTCTCATACTCTCAATATAGCGTCTAAATTTGTTTTCGGTGAAGGTATTCCACTCCCTATCAACTCTATCCCATAATTCGTGGACACCTTTGGCCTTAGTCTCGTATGCGCTCAGTTTCAACTTTAAGTGATGCCAGAGGTGCTCAATCGGGTTCAGTTCAGGGCTTTGAGCTGGTCAATTGTCAATCCAGGTCACCTTGTTATTTAGAAACCACTTTTTGGTAGTATTGGAAGTATGTTTGGGGTCTTTATCCTGCTGAAAGTAAACATCGTCCCATAACAAACCATAGTATTCCAAGCTATCCCTAAGTGCAGTGACCAAGATTTGCTGATAGTCTTCGGATTTCATGGTGCCATCGTAGACTTGACATGCGTATCCTGGTCCCCAATAAGTCATACAGCCCCAGATCATGATATGACCCCCGCCATGCTTGACTTTAACATCTAGATGATGAGGCTTCAGAGGGTCGTTAGGCCTAGACCAGTAGTATTTGCACCCGTCAGAGCCCCAAACGTTGACTTTGGTTTCATCAGAGAATACAACACGTTTCCAGTCGTCCACTGTCCAATACTGATACTTTTTGGCCCATCGATAACGCTTTTCCATGTTGGTATGACTGATCATAGGCTTCCTTTGCTTGATACGGCTATGAAAGCCCATAGACTTTAAGACATTTAGGGTTGTTTTATAGCCTAAGGAATACCCCAAAGACAAAAACTTTTTATAGGCATCACAAGCAGTCAGTAAGCTACCTTCTAGCAGTAATTGGTGAACCAACGACTTTGATTTGACCCCGACAATGACAGGTCAATCACCAGGGTTACGAAGCTCATCAGGGAACCACCTCTGTCTATACTTGGAAAGCACGCCCCGGGAAACGCCAAACTTCTCAGAGATCATTATAGTAGACATACCATTAATTATAGATGCTTTGATGTCAGATTGAAGCTCTACAGATAAAGCACGAGTCATGTTTAAGGTGATCGATGATGAAAATAATAGTAGTGAAAATAATGAGCAAGCTGGTGAAACTTTACATACAAAAGCTGGCTTATTTATATTTTTGGCGAACCCCTGCGACTTAGAAAGCGTTTAAATTTATTATTAAGCATATTTGGATTAGTAATGGCATGGGTATTAATTGATTAGCAATACTCCGTTGGCAGGGAAAAAACTGTTCACGTGTATCGCGCTTATATAATCTTATATTACTCCGAACAAACTTAAGCTACAATAATGAAACTTCAACATCATAAAGCACACATGTACAGCTCCTAAACATATTTTAAACAAAGCTGATATACCCACTATTCATTGAGATATAGTCGATTTATCTCAAAAGTGGAAAACACGTGAACAGTTTTTTTCACCCACTGTATACTTACAGACAGAGCGTGCGCCAGAGAGTCTTGCATTAGGAGAGATAATACCAACATCAGAGAGCCTTGAAGCAGGAGAAATCGAGCACCAGAGATTAGTTTTGGTCCAAGAAAGAAGGCCCTACTAGCAGTTACAAGAAACTATGTTTTAGTAACCTATGGTAGTTGCACAATAGAGGAGAAGGTATACGTACCTAATAGCATAGCTGCAACAGCAGCTCATCAGAGCGCCGCATAATCCAAAGCAGAGTTATCATGACGACTTGCTGCACAAAACAAAGACACCAGTATATCGAGATAGAGAGAGAGAGGTCGAGAAAAAACAATGACCTACCTAGTTAACCAAGCGAAGAAAAAAAAAGATAACAGTAAATAAACAATTCATTTTCTAATTATACGTACTTACATATGTCACCATCGTATGCAGTACACATGCCACCAGCATATGGAAACATCAATTGGCTCGTAATTAAGTGAGTTTTGCATCTATGAACAGTAAAGCAACCATACAGGTAGCTAAAGAATACTGCAAAAAAAGGGCGAGAAAAAAAACGGGGGATAATATGAGAACCACAGCGTCTGCAAAATACTCTTGTGACGTATATTTTACCAGTTACTGACTTTTATTGGAGGAGGAGAAGGCTAGAATTTAGAAGCCGTCGTGATGCTTATTAAAGCAATGATCGGCAAAAACGATTTGAAAATGGTAAAAATTACGATCAACTGCTGTTTTCCTTTATAATCTTGAATTTTATTAAATGAGTATTGCCTGTAAATTAAGCATTTTATGTTCTTCAAAATAAAGCGCAGCGAATGGTGCAACTTTCAAGTTGCTGGAGCTCAAGTGGATGCCACAACCAGCAAAAATGCTCAAATCATATTTTGGGACATTACGCCAAAACACAAGTCTACATACAGTTTGCTTTTAGCATCAACAAATACTCCTTAACTGAAGCTTTCGAATGAGATACTATAGAAAGAAAAAGCTTTAGAAGTGGTTGAGATATCACGAATTTTTAAAATTAGCCAAAGTTTTCCTTTACATGGATAAGGGCAAATCAACCCAAAATGAGGTTCCTTTTTTTGACAAAAAAAAAATTCGAAAAACCATTCTATCGTGTAGAGATTAACAAAAAAGCTAAATTCTAAGCAGTAAAGACCTTCTACTAGCTTAATGAAATTTTGTGTAAACCTCTTTGAAAGGCTGTTACTTTAGGCAGAGTGACAATTTCGAAATATCTTGGTTTTTCCAATTAAACGCATGTTCGACATATTTGTAATCACAGATTCGTAAGCAAGCAGTACTTGTTGGGTAGTAAAATTAATCACACAGATTGAAAGCATTCTTGTGCTACTCATAAAAGCTATTCTTTAGTATGTATTATCAATCATTATTTAATTTCTTAAATTCATCAACCCAGAACTGCTTAATTTCTTGACAAAAACTGATCCTATCCAAGACCTGACTGCAGTTTTTTTTTCTCTGTATAGTTTATTATGGTTTGCGCTTTGGGCTTGACGTGCCTCTGAATGATAATAGCTAACCACACAGCTGATATTACTACTGTATATTGTATGTGTTTTTGTCTGCTATCTTTGCAACTCCAGTGTTGAGCCAGCGTAATATACAGTAACCAGCACAGCGAAAGATAGTATAGTAATTGAACAAGAAGACGCAAATATGCTGAAGTTTATTAATGAAATTAAAGGGCTATTTATACTAAATTTATGAGGCATCACACAAGACAGTAACAAATGTTATTCACTTGCAGCTGAATCTGCCCATCAACTGAGATGTAACCTAGTAGTAGCATATTCCGTTATAGCTGGTGGAATTACCTATCCAAGAGCGCCTTAGTCTTACTATATAGGCAGTTGTAACTTTCTGACACAACAGAGTACATATAATTAAAACTTACTAAAGAAACAAGTATATGAACAATGAAGAAAAGATCGAATGTTAATAATACAGTAGAATGCAACTGATTTATCAGAAATAAATTATTTCGAAAGAAGTTTAAAATTAATTAGGTAAAGAATATCGTTTACTACATCGGAAATAAGAGGGTTTATATACTATTCCAACCGAGGGAGGATTTGATGTGAGGATAACGTGTTGAATGGGAAGATCTGGGTGATAGGACAATAGATGTAATTTATTGTCATGAACATATGATGAATAAATCAGTAACTGAATTTAGTTTCATGTTTTGACATTTATGATCTGATGCGATCTGTGCTTGAACTAAATGTTTTACTGTATTTTGAGATCCGGTTTGGAAGTGATACATCACATGGAAAATAACAAAAACAGCTCCATTCTGTAATATAACCACTATCCCAAATTTGATACTATAAACATCATAGTAAAAGTCTTTGTTTTCCGGGTCAAAAGCTGGATAAACTAAATTTTGATGTTTCCGTAAAGGGGTAGCTCATTGAAAAATTAAGGTCTCATCAATCCCAAAAAAAAATGCGAAAATGCGTCAGTATCTAACTGCTAGTCAATAGCAATTGTTGTGTGCTGTTCTCGTAGCCTAAAACAGCTTCTAACTCGAGAAATGACTCGTTTAATGCATTCAAATTTGGCTTTGTTTTAGTGTACACTTGCTTAATAAAAGCTAATAATGTAAGCATGCTGTCTGCTTATACCACTGTATATGGATCTTTCCAATTGAATCAAACCTGGATCATTGTAAAAATAGGCTTGTTCACAGTTACATGTAAGATTATCAAGAATTTGATGCAGTTCCTGGCAGCCTGTATCACAGTGACGACATTTTATGTCTTTTGTGCGATTAAATGGCCGTGGGGCTCAGATTGTTCGACAGCAGCCTGAATTATTATGTGCACATTATCATGTTAGTACATACAATTACATTGTATCTGGAGTGATATTGCATCGAGAGTAGTAGTCGATAACACTGCTCAAAATTCACTAGTTTCAGATTGTGCACATTATGGCAATATAATACTTTATTTACGCATAATGCGCAATATTTCAAGCATCTTTTTGCACTAATCAATACAAGAAGCAGATTATTATTCAAGCGGTGGAGCAGCACCCAACCAAAAACACCTAGACTGTAACAGATCAGGATATCCAATGATGGTTTATATATATTATTATGTGAGGTATTATATAGTTGGCTGATTCTATGAGGCAGGCTTTGGTGTTACTAATTGCAATGAATATCACTAGTATACAATTAATACCTATATGATCGGCCAACGAGATAATCAATTGATTATAGATGTTATTAAATATATATGTGGTTGAAGGTATATTTATTGGGGATAATAAGTATAGAAAGGGAAGGAGGAAAAAGAACAGATAACTTCACTAAGGTTCATTTGATTTGTGGCCAGAACATATTTATATGGATTAGGGTATTATAGTAATCGGAAATTGACATTGCTGAATGTCGATTATGTAATGATTATTGTAACTAGATCATAACAAGTAATAACTTCGGCTGATCTTCCGTAAAAAAGTATTTCGGTATGCGAAGTGACCACCAAGAGGATGAGAATGATATATCTGAAAGCATTGTGGGTATTTCCGGACAGAGAGTAGCATTTGTTGGGTTCCTTTTAGGAAGATCCTACCGTGAACCATGAAAAACAAGTTTTTCACTTTGCCGAATTGCAGTTTGTCTTCATCAGACGTCCAATTTGGTTCCTCCACTAGGGTTTCCAAGTAGTATCGAAGATTGTCGAAGAGGCGCAGATTTACAGTGTAATTTGATAATGAATGCGCGTAACAATGTGTTTTCAGGTGCTACATCGAGTCAGCAGTAAGGGGATTACAAGAAATGGACGTCTGTGCGAGGGTAATTATTATAAGCTGATAAAATATAGCATAGTGTGGGGATATACTGTGAGAGTTGGATAAATAATATGTGGAGGAGAAAAAGTAAAATACAATAAAAATACAAGAGATGAAGAAAGAGGGAAAGAAAGAGAAATTATATAAAGGAATGAGTAATTATAAAATTTTTTCGATCAAAATCGTTCAATTTTTATAAACCAGTACGACACAGGAAATCAGCATTTTTGAGCTGCTTTCCAAGACAATACTTAGCTTCCTAAGTATAATTCGCCATTATCTCTATCCACCGAGCGATTATGCCTGTGGGCTGCTTAGTACTGAAAATACCAGCAGTGGACGAGTGATCCATGATAATAATAAATTTACTACCTAAGAGCTACGGTCGTAGCTTTTGTACAGCCCATACGAGACCCATGCATTCCAGTTTCGTTACACCATATTGATATGTTCGTATTTACGTCTATTCAATTGTTGGTGGTCTAGACGTAAATATATATATAATCGACATGTATCGTATATATCGACTGTAAAAATGAAGGGACGATATTCAAACTATAAGGAATCGTTGTATTATGTTCCACTATTATATAGTTAAGTGATACACTATAGTGGTTGTATGTAAACCTAGGGGTAAATTAAGAATACGAGAGAAAAAATGATGTTGATTATTATTTTTTAGTAATCTGTGTTGAATCTTGCATGATTACATAATCTGTAAATATTAACAAGTTGGAACTAAGCAATCGGCCCATTTGGGCCGACTCTTCACTAATAAATATTTTTCCAAAAAGCTATGCAAACTATTCAGAATATTGCTTTATTTTGTGAACTACCCTATATTGTATGCGATATATTTGTCTTGACTGAAAACAACAACATTTGAATTGTTAGAGATCGATTTTCTGTGGGCTGTTTTTGAAAATTTTGGTCAGCCCAAATGGGCCGAGTTTTCAATCGATGTTAACTTGTTGAATTTTTGACAAATTTATTTGAAAATTTTATAGGTGTGTTAACTAAGTTGAATATAATTATTCAGGAGGCTTCATTGAGTCAGTATATTACATAAATGATCTTGATGGCAACCTTCGCACAAAGCCCTATCGGGGTTGCAGCTACAACATTTCTCAACTCTAATGCCGCTGATGCCATTATTTTTACAATCACGACAGACTAATCTTCTTCGTTTTGAGCGATTAGCACTATTCATGCTAATATACTTGTGATTTTTATGGCTTCTGAGAACCCTTGGTTCACTATCTATGGTTTCAGAAGTAGAGCCAAGGTTCAGGACCTCACAATGCTTCAAGAAAGACCAGGCCAAGGAATCCTTAAAAGCACTATGGGTATTGCCGCCGTTCTCATTGAAAACTCGATAGGCACTGAAGGCATTGGCTTCGCAAATACCAAGAAAGAACCCAAAGAAGCGCATTTCCCACCTTTCTGTTGAGATTATATCATGGTAGGATATCTTGTTATCTCTCAAGTTATTGGCAGCATCAACAGAACCTATTATCGGAATCACAATCACTTTACAATCCATCGTATCATCACAGTATATCATTCACTTACTCTTGTGTGTTTCGTATTCGTTGACAACATTGGGGCCACTTACAGCTACTTCAAGGCTACCAGAACTCACAGAAGTTCTTTGGCCACCAAGCCTACTGGTGGTACCGCAGGAGGAAATAAATGCTTTAACTCGCCTACTGTGGGGTAACTAAGTCCACCGGTGTTTGGTAAAATACGACAATATCTATCATTTCTCTTTGACTAAGTCTATTAAAATATATTGTTACATATCATTAGATAGAGTATTAAGAGAGCTTCAAAATAATATAAAATTTGTTTACTTTTATTATACTCAGTGTTAAGAGTTTTGTGTTACAATTCAGAAAAAAATATAAGGGTAATTTGAAAATATAAGTTAACCACGAATAGGACCTCCTTTTGCTTTGATGACCTTAGCAATTCGCTGTGGCATACTATCTATGTATCGAAGACACTCTTCCTTGGTAATCTTATACCATTCAGTTTCAATGCGGGCCTCCAATTCATGAGTATTCGAAGGATGGGTGGGATAGGTATTCAACTTTCGCTTCAGTTGGTACCAAAGATGTCCAATAGGGTTTAAGTCTGGACTCTGAGCAGGCCAATCCAAAACGTCTTCAGTAGAGAAACCGTTGTTTCTGAGCCATCTTTTGGTTGGAGCAGAAGTATGGGGAGAGGCGTTGTCTTGCTGAAATCGAACGTCTTTACGATCCATGTCATAGTACTCTAGTGTATCCAACAGCGATGTTTCCAAAATATGCGTGTATACTTGGGTGTTGATTGTGCCTTGAGTAATAGAAGTACCATAACCAGGACCTTCCGCGGTTATACAGCCCCAGAACATGACACTACCGCCATCACCTTGAACGTGAGGCTGAATTTGGTGGGGAAGTAAAATGTCGCCCCCGTCAGTCCAAAAGTGAGAATTGCCATCAGAGCCCCACATATTGTTGACTCTTGTCTCGTCAGAAAAGATCCAGCTTCTCCACTGCTCCACCGTTAAATGCTGGTGTCTTTTGGCCCATGCCAAACGAATACCCCTGTTGCTATGGCTGACAAAGTTGGTGTTTACCTTCCTTTTTGCCTTGAAGCCCATTCTCTTGAGCATTTTGCGGATACCAGGCAAAGTCATTTTAACTCCAATTGACTTCAAATAACGTTGAATCCCTGCAGGGCCTTCTAATTCACCCGTACGAAGTAGTCTTGCAATATACTGCTGACTTTGTTCACTCACCAATGGACGTCTTCCACGGCGGGGTCCAGTATTATCAAGAAAAAATTTCTTTCTCAGGCGCGTAATAGTTGATAAACCGACACCAGGGAACCTAGACATAATGACAGAGTGAGAGGCGTGATTAAGAAGCAGACTTGTAATTGCAAGCTCGCGCTCTTGAGAGATAGGGTGGACCATTATGAGATTGAATGTAAAAAGAATGAAAATATAAATTTATGAAGAAAAAAGAAAGGAAATAGATAAGTATTTATACTTTTCTAGCTTATCTCGGTAATTAGGGGTATTAAACATTCTTCATACTAAATTCCAGGCATTTTTGATATGTTTCCGAGTATTAATGATACGATATGGAAATATTCAAATTTCAAGATTTCCCCTGAAAATAGACTGCTCCATTTTTAATCAACTATATCTCTATCAGTTTTCTATCAAACTAATTGTTTCATATACCCTTAAGATAGCACGAACATAAGCTCTCAAGCAATATACAATACAATAGTTTAACTGACCAATAGCATTATCTGTGAAGAGTTATGCACAAATTTACTAAACACCGGTGGACTTAGTTACCCCATAGTATCTCGGTAGGAACATACAAACATTGTTCCGCTGCCGGAATTCTTCTTCATGGTGTAATGACTACCATGGGCAGGTTCCAATTGCTCCACAATGTCAGTTACTGGCATGCCACGAGGCCAATACCTACGCTTTGTCACTTGCATGATCGAGTAAAGCCCTAGATCGGACAACATTGCCGTCATGTCGGGGGAGCCAAACCAGGAATCAGCAATCACCGTTCTTCCGCTGCCAAACCAAGGCTTCACCAACCGTTTGATGGTGGCCGTCAACTTCTTCATACCAGGTTCATTGTCATACTCTTTTGAAACTGGATCACTCACGGTATCCATCTGCAGAATGCAGTAGGAGTGGTGGTCAGCCAAGGTCTTGAATTCTTGACCGATAGGATGAGGCTTCCTGGGCACCTTCTTCAAGTTTGGCATACCAATGCCCAACCACTGGTTCATTGACTCATCAACAACCAAATACTTTCCAGGCACGATGCAGCTTGCCATATGCTCATTGAAGGCAGTGATGGTAGCGCGAATTTGGTAGAGAGGATCATTTTGTTGCTTTTCTATTGTAGGGATTTCAAAGGTATGCATTTGCATGATTTCTTCAAATCGGTTAAATGACATGTATCTCCTGAAGTCGATACTCATAGTGAAGTGACTTGATCCTTGCTTCCAGTAGGCCTTGCGATCAGAATGACGGATCACTGTCATTACCGTGAGAAGTGCGAGCCACATCATATACTCATTGTAGTTGATGTCCCTCCAAGATGCGTCTACATTTCTTGCATGAGAATTGGTGCTGCCAATGATGCGATGAATCTGCTCATGTGGCAAAAAGAACAAGAAATAGCTCAATGGCGATTCATATCGTTGATTCTCCATGTTCAGTTTGGAACTGGATTGCCTGTAGCTTTCTGAGCAGAGTCTACTGTCAACAAACACCTCTCCACTAGTCCAACCATCGCCGGGAGTCAAATCAATTTCCTCTTCCTCTTCTTCTTCTGACTGGATAGCATCATCTAGAAGATCCTCGCTTACAACAGGGAGATTACTGGGTTCATTAGGATCTTCAGTAGTAGAAGCACTAGCTCCAGGACTCAGATACTTCAAACAGCCTTGCTTGAGCTTCATGGTAACAGCGGGTACCTCATCCAGGATGACATCGTACATTACATGATTGCCAACGTTTGAGCGCCCAACAGTTTTTCCTTTGAACTGCAATTTGGGTGTATTCCAATCGTACTTACCAAAAGAATGTTTTTTACATCTGAATCCTTGATGAAACGCTTGCTAACGGATACATTTACGTTAATGTCGAGTTGAGTGCTTGCAGGAGGCATGACTTTCTATATTTGGGTTGAAAAGTTTAGGTTTTAAGAAGTAAATTGACAAAAGATGTTGATAACAAAAATAATTGTAACGTTGCAGATAATATTTTCAGCACCCTTGAACTATGTCATGATCACATTCGTTGGATACACAAAACCCATATACATTGAAAAACATTTATTTTATACTCGACCCATTTGGGCCGATTCAGCCCAAATGGGCTAACTTAGTCTCTACTTGTTAATAATTTACTTCGCTACCCTTCAGAGCACGACTGAGATACAGCACGACCCGTTCATTTCCCTGACCATCATCCAATTGATGACTTAATACAGCACCGACACCAATACGAGAAGTGTCAACCATGAGGATGAATTCCTTATCAAAATCTGGGCGAATCAGATTGGGAGTCGTCTTCAGAGCAGATTTCAGTGACTCAAACGAGTCTTCAGCAGCCTTAGTTCACGCACCAACAGATTCGTTCTTCGTCAAGTCATAAAGCGGGCGAGCTTTTGCGGCATAAGCCGGTACTTATTTCCTATAGTATCCTGTTGTGATCCCAGCAGGGAGGGACTTGATCCCTGTGGCAGATGTAGGTCGAGGAAAATTCTGGATCTTTTAAATTTTCGCAGGATCAGTAGAAATACCTTCTTCATCGCTCACGATGTAGCCCAAAAACTTCAACGACTTTTTGAAAAAATGACACTTCTTCGGATTTAGAGACAAATTGGCGTTGCGGATGCAGTAGAACACCTTCTCCAGGTCTTGTAAATGATTGTTTTCCGATAAACTAAAACAAAACAGATCGTCCAAGTACGACACAACCAGCTTATACATGATACTTTAAAAGCAAATGTCAATCATTCTTTGGAACGTAGATGGTGAATTGCACAATCTTTGTCCCATTCTCACCATTTCAAAACTGCCAAATTTGGTGCAGAAACAACTTTTCTCTACACTGGAACTACCAGTACCACCATCATCATCCTCGTCGTCTCGCATGGAAATTTGAAAAAATGTGTTTCTCTTGTCCAAGGAGGAGAAGATCCTTGAATTTTCAAGACTATCTCAGATATCACCAGTTCGTGGAAGTGGGTATGCATTCTTCTTGGTAATGGAATTCAGTTCTTTGTAATTATTCACCACTAGCCTATAACTCCCATCTGATTTCTTTACGAGGATTATGTGATTAGCCCAAGGTGATTTGGACGGCCTTATGATGTCTAGTCTGCAGTATTTTGCCAGCTCTGCCTTGAGATAATGGGACTCTTCGGAAGAGATTCGGCACGGACGAGTACGAATTGATGGATGGTCTTCAGTAACAATCTTGTGGAATACATCCACCATGATCTGCATTCCGTACACCGTTCATCCAGTTACCATATTTTGATATAAACTATGATGTGCACTTAATTAGATGTACGATACGGAGTCATACGTACCGTATATACAACATAGGCTATAGATGGTACCATTAGCATGAATGGCGCTATAGACTGATGCTTGTATCCCGACATTGACTTCGGGCGTTTAATAGACTTGGTCAAATGCCAAGATCCATGCAATATAATAAGATGTATGCATCAGATGTGCACTTGAAGATCCACACTATTATATGCCATATGCTTATATCCTTAATACTAGCTACAGATACATTATGTACTACTACAGACTTGTAAAATATATGTTATGCTATAGACATGCACATGGTGACATGCTACTACAATAGACATGCCATATATCTAGATATGTACTAAGAAGTATACAGAACAATGATATGCATTTAGACACATACTACAGTATTAATATACTAAAAGACTCTACCTATAGGATACATGCTACTGGATCGATATTAATAATCCTTATGCAAAGGAAAACAGATCAGGGTACTTTGGATAAAAGTCTATTTATTCATCCAGATGATGAGCTAAAATATGTTAGCCTGCTGAGATTTCTTTTAGTAGCATGAATCCATATGTTAATCAATCTGAATTGACTTATATGTCAATCCTTAATAGCAGACCTTTTATGCATTGTTATAGTATATAAGAAGGATCATCTACAGTACCTGGCCAGTAGAGATGCCTCAGTCTATTCTACACCATCTTTCAGTTTGATAATAAACCTATACCTTTATCAAGTTGACCTATTATCTTTTTATTCTTTTTTTTTCCATGAATTTGAATCTTTAACTAGCTATAAATCCCACAGCATTTGTCAACAAGTTTGCTTTACAAATAATAAGCTTACAAGATTTTAGTCAAACTTCAAGCTTTCAAATTTATTACATGCTGTTTACAGAATTTTACATGTCTTTCGCATAATGTAGTATTCAAATCACTTCTAGCAATGAAAACAACGCATGAAACAGCACTGAAACGTAGAAAAGCTATATCTATTTATTACCTCTATATACAAAGAAAACCTAGAAAAATTTTGCCATAGTTCTCCTCTGCAACGATGTTAGGCGGAATTTGAAGTACTACCCAAAAATGCAATTAGGTAGTATTTCAATTAGACCACCCCTCAGGTGCTAGAGCGTGCCTTACTACACCCCTAACATGAGGAATTATGTTTATTAAGACCCTCAACTGTCGCTAAGTAAGTAGAATCAACAATTAAGTTTGGACCAGCCTATCTAATCCTAGCCTCGGAATCTTGTTATTGTTGAGCTTCAGTGATAGGCACATCCACTCAACGTAAAAAAAAAAAAGGTATGCTTCACAGAAACATAGAAAGAAAAAAAAATAGTGAGGGTAATAACATTACATGCAGATGAAAGTAAAAAAGAAAATAAGGGCGAAAAGCCAAAGAAAAAAGAGTGTCAAGGCAAATAAGGGGGAGAAAAATAAACAATTAAAAATGAATAATGGGTTGTATCTACAATTATTGCTATGGTTGTTCTTGACAAAAAAATATTAACTTGACTGATATCCTGCAGCAGCATCCAGCAGTAGTAGTGTCCATGATCGTTGCCATGCGCTTTCCTATGGATAGTCAAAATAATATAATTAGTCTTACATTCTTCAATCAACGTCATATTATTATAATATACTTACTTGATCAGCTTTTAGCAGCTCCGGTTACATCCAGTATCCATCATTCATCATCCATTCTTCGTTATGACCTTATACTTGTTGCCTACAAATTACATTAAAATAATAAAATAATAGTCAGTAATGTATCGAACAATCTACGTCATTTATACTTACTTGTTGAGCAATTCACGACAACAGGTTGTTCTGTATCTAATATCCTAGAGGAGCACCACCTTGTGCTTGATGCCTATATTTTGTCAAATTCGTGTAATCAGTAAGATACTATTGAACAGCAGACATCATTGAAACTAACCTGATCCATTGAACTCGAGAAACGTAGCAATACAAATGACTTGCAGAAGACAGCACCAAACCAGAGAGTAACAACGCCACTTGAGATGACTTGCAGATAGAACCAAAAAACGAGAGAGAAAAGCACTACCCATAACTTGCAGACAGCACCAAACCAGCAGAAGAAGAGAGGAACAGCGCTACTAATAACTTGCAGACAGCACTAAACCAGGCAAGAACAGCATTGCAAATGACATGTTGCAGAGAGCGTCAAAGCAACGAGAAATAGCACCAGAGGTCTTGCTGGAGTCTAGAATAATATACACAACCGTTTCCTAAAAATAAGCGAAAATTCAGTTAGTTACGATTCAATGAAAAAAGAAGTAGTAATAATCAACAATGGCACATACCGTATTCAGAAATGGCAATAATTGATGAGACTTCAGAGAAGCGGTGGTGGTGGCAGTACTGTAAGTCGAAGCAGTATCCACCAGTTGTTGCTACGTTGTTCTTCTCTTTTGTTTTGAAGCAGTAGTCGTCGTCGCTGATAGCTATTCTAGTCAACAAAGAAAAAGAATAATTAATTAATGATAGAAGACTTGGACAATCGATACTACAGTAAATACACTTACCTGCATATGCTAGTAACTAACAACAACTGCAGGCTTGATGACCTTTCTGCTATTATTGCCTTCAATAACAAGATGAATAATAGGTTTGGCAGTAAAAGTAGTATTAAAAACGGGGGTATGGAAAAAGAAAAACGGGGGAATCGGAAAGAAAGGAAAAGCTGCAAACTTAACGTCACGGGTGTACTCCTCTGGATATAGGGTAGCTGATATCAAACTGAGGTTGAAATCCATATTGCTTCGAATGAGGCCTTATTCATGATGAATTTTGTCATGACCTAAACTTGGTAGTTGTTGATACTAAACACTTGATTAAGTATATATCAAACTTGTGTAGAATTTGAAGGCGCATCGAATGACATTACTTTGGCTGATTTGGTCAACGCTAGACTTCTCAAACAGAAAAAACGTTTTTCGTCAGATTTTGGTGGTTTTTCAATAATTTCTCGATCTGTATCAACATAACCTTGCTTGCAATACTAGTCATTATTATAGCGCAAGACGTTTCCTATCGTTTTAGCTCTTACTCGAGGCTCTAGCTTGACTCTACATGGAGAAATAAACAAAATTCATCTGACCAAAAAACTCAGATAGGATCTGGGACCTTACCTTCATAGGTCGAAAATCGACGAAATCATGAATTTTCCCTCGACAAGGTTTTTCTGCGATATCTCTGCCAATACTAATCAGATTTGAACAAAACAAAGATCATTGGATAGCCCTACATTAGTCCCGACATAATCTAAAAGTCAAAAACACCTAATAGACGTTCCCTTTATGAAATAACTCAAAGTCATGTATTTTGATTTGTCTCAAGCAGGCACTACCCGACATATTTTTGAAAATACTAATAATAACCATACCATCTTATAAAGAATTAAAAGGAAAACAAAAGTCAAGCACTACGCAACATCAACTCGCTTAGTAAAACATGGAGAAATATCCATCCAAAGTTGGATCATTTTTCACATTTTTCCTTCCTACTGCTTCTAGTCGTCTATTACAATCCCAAATTTAACACACCTTAGTCAAACAAAGTACCACAAACAACTTTTAGTATCCATACAAATAGCATTTATATATCAATTCAATAACTTTTACTAGTAAATTCTCCTCAAAATCGATCAAATCATGAAATCACGGATATCTCAGCAACCAAGACAGCTACGCAAATTTGGTTTGCACCATCGCATTCTAGGCAAGACTTTGTTATGATAACCTGTAAATCTCAAGACTGTACCGGCACTTTTTTAATTTTCGATCTTCAATCGTTCAAAAGTCCAAAAGTCAAAATTTGAAAATCGTTTCCAACATCCATGGCCAGATATGAGGTCCCATACACAATATGAGATAACTTGAAACTATTCTAGTACTATGAAAATGAGGCAAATTTTTAGCTGAGGGCATGGTATTAGAAATGCCTTGTCGTCCTCCAGATAACTGCTGCTGGCATTGGAGAGTGCACAACTTAGCAAGGAGGAGACGCATGCCTCATTTTGGAATGCATAATAGAAACAGAAAAAAAGCTACAATCATCAGTCTTGAAAAGAACACTCATTATAGCTGTTAAGAATGTCTTCTGTAGAAGAAGCAAAAATCATTTCTTTTTTTGTTACATCAAAACTGTAACAACTTAGTTTGCTAATCATAGCCCATTTATATATGATCTGCAGCAATGTGATTTGTTCTCGCATTAAAAGCTTTACTGCACTTCTTCGAGATCTGGCTGAAGCGTATTATTATGTTGGATTGTATTATCGAGTTAGTCTATATTAAGTTATCTGAAAGAACAATACAGTAGCAATAATGCTTTGATAATAAGTAAAATATTATCCTTTGCCCCGTGAGAGCTTTATAGTTTACTGCAAGAAGTACATATTTAAAAGCTTTTAAATATCTGTCAACAAGCTTGCTTTACACAATAAGCATAACATTTTTTTATTAGTGAAACTTCAAACTTTGAAATTTACATGCTGCTTACACAATTTGACATGTACTTTCGCATAGTGTAGTGTTCAAATCACTTCAAGCAATGAAAACAACGCATTAAATAGCCCAGAAGCGTAGAAAAGCTGTATTTATTTATTACCTCTACATATACTGTACGCGAAAAAAACGTTCCAGTGTTTTGCTATTTTGCACATATTGTCTATTTTCTCCATGAATATTTAAGCTATTGGTCTGTACTTAATATTAAAAGGTAGCCTTGATGATTGGCATTTAAATTATTTATTATGCGTAAAATTTGTGTAATTGATTAAATCTCAGCAGCTTTTTGAAAATTGAAAGTTGAAATTTATGAAATGTCAAAAAGCTTAATGTATTTTTGGTTCCGCCTTACTCCTGCTAACCGCTCTAATTCTGCGTGGCATACTGTAGATGTACTTAAGAAAGTCGTCTTCTGTGAACCGGTACCATCTTTGTTGGATTTCATTCTCTGGTTCCAAGGCCTTGGTAGTCTTAGTAGGGTACTTGTCGCAATTGATGTTACATATGTTTAATAGTGTTCAGGTCCGAGTTTTGGGCTGGCCAATGGAGAACAGTTTATAGAGAGAATCTATGACGCTCTAGCTATTTCTTGGTGGGGCCAAAAGTATTTGGTCTCCTATTGTCTTGCTGAAATCGAAACGTTTTCTTGTCAAGCGCATAGTATTTTATAGTGTCTACCAGAAGTAACCGATGATTTGGGTATAAGCCTCGAAGCTTACATCTCCATCAGTACTACTAAATTGATAACTGGGTTCTTTTGCTGAAATAATGCCCCAAGAAAGCGCTCCACCGGCATCTCCTTGAACCTGAGCTTCAGTTTGATAATGTATCAGCTCAAAAGGCCTGCTGTCTATCGAGTAAAAAGATCAGTCCTCAAATCTCCGCACGTTGACCTTAGTTTCATCGGAAAAAACACATTTATGCCGGTCGTTCTCAGTCAGAAGAAGATGCCTTTTGATCCGAGCAAGACGCTTTTCCTGGCTGTCCATACGGATAAAATTGGTCTTGCCCTTCCTTTTAGCTTTCGAACGAGTGCACTTAAGCATGGACTGCATACTTTGGAGGATCATTTGGAATCCCATATAAGCAACATAGCACCGCACAACTCCAGCGCTATTGGAATTACCGAAGCAAAGATTCCTCTCAATGTAGTTCATATTCTGCGCGTTGAGTTTGCTTTGTCTTCTTCATTCTGGTCGCGTTGCTTTACCAAAAATCTTTTTTCTATAGCGAGAAAGTATACTTGAGGGCAAATCTGGGAAGACTTTTTGTATGCTACGGAGGAAGTAATCTTGACTGAACAGTGTCTTGATAGATTCTTGAAGTCCTTACGGAATGGGACGCATGATACTGGAGATAGTGGTACTGTAAAGATGGTCAAACGATAGCAGGGAGAAAAACAAAACTACAGGCCTTTTTGTAATTTTTGATCACCCTTCAGATATGTAACATTTCAAACACTACTGATGTAAAAAATAAAAGCTCTCGGATTATTTTTACTCAAGTTATAAGACTATCCAGCCAATGAAGCAAAACTTACATTATTCGAAAATTGAAGTTTTTCACGTTAACGCCGTCTCAGTCAAGCAGTTTTTTGTGCATTACTAACTAAAGCATGTCATTTTGTGCCTCGGAACCTACAGTTTTATATGCGTGCTTGGACTTCTAATTCGAACGAATGTTGGAAAAGTTATAAGTGTAACAGCGTAATTTTGCAAAACACTGGAACGTTTTTTTCGCGTACAGTAGTAGAGTATTAGGTTATGTGATATAAATCGTTTAGTGGCCGAATCAAATATCATACAAACATTTGAGACAAGAGGTAACTGAGTTGTTTTTTTTTATCATTGAAGTTAAGATGTTGTGGTAATTAACAGATGATGTTGTCCGAGATGGTATCATCATCACTAGACTGCCTTGGTGTTTCAGGCTGATTTAAGTGAAGATGTTAAAGAAAATTCTCATAAATTTGAACAGGCGGCAATCATGGAAGTGTACCCGATAGATTTTGGGGATATATTGGGCGAGAAATGCTTTGGGGATGCAATGGATGAAAAAAAAAAATATAAATAGCTGGAGATTTTGGCATGTACAAACAGCACTCTTTCTTTTTTTTTCTCCCTTTTCTTTTCTGCTATAATATGATGCTCACTTTCTGTTTACCGTGTGCCTAATGTAAGTAATCTAAATGTATCTTAGTGACCAACCTCTGACATTTATTTAGATTTTTTAGCCCAAATGCTTCCATCAATCTACATTTAATGTATTGGTTACTTTATTTGTTGGTCGCTGCTGAGCAATTCCACAAGCAATGGCCTTACTTTCTTGCTTTATACATTTGTGCTGTCATCAGGTATGTTATAGCACCTTTACACTTTGTACTACAAACTTTAACATGGTGATCTTAATTATAGTTAAACTAAATCAATTGGCCACCACGTAATAGTAGACGTCCTAATCTTGCAAACAAATCGTCAGTAGATACTTCATCAGAAGGTAAATTAAAGGCATTTAAATTGACACCGCTGTACATGACATGCTAACTTGCCTTTATATTACAGTGAATACGGTATAAGGCTACTGATTGCTGCTCCTCTTATCAACGCTGTGTTATTTCCATGGCATCCAGTTATCAACACAGTTTATAGCTCCATCAATCGTTGTATATTATGCCCATCTCTAGCTACGGTCGTGCCGTGCCCTTGCCGCTTCTTGCACTTTTGCTAGCCATTCCTCACTATTTGATTTATATAGCTATTCAATACTGACCCAAATTCAATAACATTCTTTTATTTAATAAATTACCCGTAATAGCAACCTATAAAATCCCCAATAATTTCCATTTTGGCCCATGATTTTGCAATTTATTCTGTATAAACCAGCGATTTGCTATCGATAATCAGATAATAGTAAATTCAGGAACAGCTAAAAAAGCATCATCCATTATTACGTTTATGCGTATGGCTAAAACCTTTTTTCAAAACTCATTAAGCCTATGAACACATTCTAAAGCACGTTTGAAACAGTGTTTTCTATACTGGATTTCGTAAACAGCAATCGATTAGCTTGAAACAAAAAGATTTGATCAACCCAATTTTAGATGTCTCACTCATTTTCGGTGATTACAGAAATATTCTGATCTGTTGAGTATCTTGACTTGAATTAAGCACATTATATCCACGATTCAAACTGGCATCTAAATAAAATAATTCAATTCCCTTCAAATACTAGTCAAAATACTAGTGATAGGTATTCATCATTAGTCAAATACTAGCTAGCTAAAATGTTACTAATATTTTACTAATATTTCAAATATTAGTAAAATACTAGCGTATTTTTTGTTACTAGTATATACAATTCTGCCCAGTGTAAGAAGAAGAGGATGAATATATTATATCTGAAATACGTAATAGTATTAGATCGAGATATCATATCCGAGTACCATTAAATCTAAAATGTTATAGCGATGAGCTATTGATATGCGATCATTCATCAAAAAAAAAAATTCCCCAAAAAAAAACTAAAAGAAAATTAATCAGATAAAGAAAATACAGTACTTTATTAAATTGAACGGTATAATAAGGGCTTATATACTATTCCAAGTGATGCACTTCTTGATGCAAAGACCAAATATTAGATAGGGAGTTTAGGGCGGTAGGACAATAGATAGAGCTTATTTTTCTCATAACCATACGATTGCTGAATAATCGGTAAGTAATACATCCAGCAGTTTCGAGTTGTTAACTGTATACGGTCAGATAATGTGGCCTGCAGTGCTGAGACAGACAGCATGATACAACATACAAAATATATGGTAGTAGTTAGTAGTATTATTACTGTATATTCTTTATTAGACGTTACGTCCTGAGCTGCTGGAGGACAAAAAATAATAAAGGCAACTATGTCGGCTAATATACTGCAGCACATCCGTATACGTCACCTGATGTATTTTCTCTTAGCTAAAGGTTGAAATTTATGACCTCCCATTACCTGTTACTCAGCTGCCTAACAGAAATTTGGAAAAATTACCCTTAGGGTAGTCATATAGGGTAATACTCCAAAAAGTTGCAGTGGCTTAGCCTCCTTCTAAGAATTAACACGACAAGATCAAATTACAATTGTAACAGATATGATACTCTGCGGTGCTTGTTGCGTGAATCCTTGAGCGATTTGGGGAAAGTTCTTGCAGTAATGTGTTGATCCCGAGACTGAATCAAGTAATTTAGTGCTGTTTATGTGTTAAATAGGCTGTTGACTACAATATCTCAGCGATGAAATAGCAAATATAGTAACCCAAAGTGTTTTAAACGTAAGAAAGTTCGATTTTATTTCTAAATTGTATCCTTGAATCAAATATATGTGTCAAATAAATATAGTGTGCTTCTACTAGTTTCAACTTCAGTTCAGGAACAGTCTTTTGATTGGCTTGAAGTTCAATAGCCGCTCTTCTAGAAATCAGCACCACAAAATTAATTTACAATTGTAACAGATTGATAAATATCAAGCTCTCTTTAATGATTACCTTTGCGATTTGGTAATCAAGATATAAATATTGTTGTATGGAAAGGAAGACTGTAAGAAACGATCCCAATAGTTATGAGAGATGAATTTAAAGTGTTCTTTAGGTATGTTCGTACTAGATTGGCACTAGTAACTAAACTCCAGATTTAAGAAGAAGAAAATGGATGATCTTTATTTAGATGTAATTCAGAATGCTATTTATATGTATCGATAATTGAGTGCTTTGTGTAATTAATTCTATTGTTCTCCTGTCAAAGTAATTCAAGTTCAAATGTTGTCAGTGCCCAGATCAAAATGTAACCACCAAAATTGAATAGCCTTCAATTCAATGTCAAAATAATTTCAATGTCAAAAGTCGGTAGCGCCCAGATCAAAATGTAACCACATGAATTAAGTATCCTTCAATTCAAGATCATGATCATATATTTGGTAAAAGGTCGTAGGAATTGAGCCTCAAATGCTGTCTGAAAATTTACAGCTTTTAATTTCCATGGCCAATTATTACATTAGATTTACTATTGAAAATGCGATAAACTGTGGTCCCTTATGGATATTGTAGAGGTTTAAATGTCGGTTGTTCACTGCGCATCAGGACATTGAATATTTATTTGAGGAGATGTTGGTAGTAATGATTACTATTAACATTTGTGTTGGTTGTAGTTTGGTAAATTAAGCATGTTTTTAATTGGGCAATGCCTGAAATGTACGTAAATTATGCTGTTTCTTATAATATTTAGTTGTTGCTAATGTAATGACCTTTGTTGTTGTATTTTATTAGCCACCAGGTAGACAGCGCTCATACAAAAGCATTTGCTCTCCTTTTTGATTTGAATTAAGATGCTCTTAAAATTTGGTCTTCAAAATCCAAATGTACCAATATAGATACATGAAGCCTAAAAAAAGAAGTAAATCGTATTGGGATCGCTTCCTGTTGTCTCGAAGTTTCATAATTATTCGGCGAAAATGAAGACTCTAGCTGATCTGGCTGTGGATAACGAAATAATGTCTATTATTGATATCCCTGCGCAGATTCGGTGGCCGTCAACAAGATGATTTCATTGATAACACTCAAGTTTCTCGGTCATGTAAACATCCATGGCTTAGTTTTAGCGTTGAAATAGAGTATATATTGTGCTGGATATAGGATCAGGTCTCTTTATTATTATCTGCTAATTATTACGGCTTACTACATTCATATGCAGCAACAACAAGAAAAAAACGAGAACAAGACTGAATTCAAAGAGGATCATGCTGTTTTGATGTCTGAAGTGAAGCGCTTTCAGGTGATGAAACGAAATGATGACTTTGATCCCAAAGACGAAGAAGAAGATTTGCGTCTAACTGATGAAGAGCTGATTGCAAAGTATCGGGCTTATTCTGAGGAACTTACTCGCAATGTCTGGCTTCCACGCAGATACAAGGTCGTAGACGGAAAAGAGATGACCTGGCAAAGCGATGACTACACAATAATCAGCCAACTTAATGATGAAATGCATTTCAATTCCAGGATCAAGGGTGAAAAAGATGAGGAAAAGAGACAGGAGGTTCTCAACAAGCTTCTTGATCATTATTGGAGCTTTGTAGATTACAGAAGAGAATGCGACTACAAACGCCCAAAGCGTTTGCAATGCAGAATATCGGGCAAGAAAAATAGAGTAGTATTGACAAAGATATGGTAAATAAAAGATATTCAAGTTCAACTATCAATTGTTTGTGTGTGTGTTATATTGTCAGTCGCTCGAATGATACTTTTCTGGCCTATTATAGAACTGAATACACTCACTTCAAATACAGACAATACAATCTGGCAGGTCTATCGAATGACAGTTTTCTAGCCTATCGGATAGAATGCACTTGTTCGAAATACATTAAGCTAATTTTCATCGGGTGAAGATGTCAAATTTCCAGTGCCTATACAACAATGAAAGAGATCTAATAGGGCAAATTAAAAACAAAGCCAGCTTTCATCAATCAATACAGAACTTGTTTAATCGCTGAGATCTGATATGGATCTCGTCTAATATACTACTAAGAATTGATTCATCATCATTCTCTTTCGTTATGTGTACTTTGGCTACAGACGTTGACGTAGCAAATCTGTTTCCTTTCAGTAAAAAGGTGTCTTTTTTCATTGAGGTGGTTGTGATAAGTACGTATCTGAGCACCACCAGTTGTATTTTTTTAAAGAACGATAGAGGCATAGTGTGATATATCTAATAAATGTTTCAGGCACCACAAAAATAACGTATGATCATTGACAATGATTTGATTGTTTGGCGCTTCGGCTTCTGATGTATCAGCCATGGAGCCATACGAGTGGTTGCTATAAGACAACACCACCTTGCATTAGCAGAAAACCTCATTCACAGCAAAAGTATATAAAGAGGGCTTGGCGCAAAAGTATTCAAAGTGTTATTATTATTATACTGATTGCTGAACCCACTGCCATCCCATCTCAAAGCGGTACTATTATTTTGATATCATTCTAAAAACCGCAAGCATCGTTATATAATTGTCAACACTACTATGAACAGCAGCAATGAAGAGCAGCTTGGCCACAGCAAATATCGAAAGTGTACCTGTCAAGCTTACTGCGGCGAAGAGGGAAAATTCATCCCAATTAGACGATATAATAGCCATGCAAGAAAAAGAAAACGAGATGAGCTCATGCTCTGTAAAGAAGACGGTCAATCAATTCAAAACCACCGAGGAGAGGAATCCATCGATAATAACACAAGCGCTGAACTTCCACAAATAGACCCGACAGAAGAAGATGATTTCTTTCATGATTCAGGTCAAGAAACTGAAACATCTGAAGTATTATCCGATTACGAATTCCAGGTCCTTGATATGGATGAAGAGCAAACAATCGATGCAATGGAGATTGTTACTGACGATAGTGGTGGTAAGTCATGGTTTTGAACATTATTGGAATTTTATAAATCAGGCGCTAATCAATATGATGGCTTTATTGTGGTCGTGCAAAAAAAGACTCGAACACTGGCATGGAAATAGGCTTTGACGAGACTGAATTTACAAAGTTAATCCTCAAAAAATTCGATGAAAACGACCCTTACTACACAAATGATGTATCAGATGGTAAGGACCCCCCCCCCCCATTTTACCACATCAAATGAGCAACTTTTATTAATTCTGATTCAAATTTGTAGTTAATTCTAAACCCCATCAAGATCCTTTCACTATATTCGTCTCCTTCTTTATCATCCTGTTTCAGCTCGCTTACTTACCCGATATCGCGGTCAAGAATCTTGTGAACTTTATCAATCTGATTCTGAATGTTGCAAATGATGGATCTCCAGGAACAACATCACCAATTCAATTATTTGGAACGATCGACAGCATCAAGAAAGCTATTGGATTTCACACAGTATGCGATGGAATGTACGATTACGCTCAATGCACACGGTGCTTCACTCCGTACGTCTTGAATAATGCCAGCAAGCCACCTCCAGAATATTGTATCTTCTCTGATTTCGACAATTTATCCACCAACAATAGATGCAATCAGCCTCTTTTCAAAAACTATGCAACCAAGAATCCTATAAGATTGTTAGTATATCAAAGTTTGAAATATCACCTGAAAAAGATGGCTTGCAGACGAGGCTTTGAGAAAATAATCAACCACTACAAGTATCGCGGTACTCCAGAGCAGCAGCTTAACGATGTTTATGATGGATACATTTGGAAACATATCCAAGCAAAAGACAAGACACCATTCTTCAACAACGATCCTGACGATGACCACGAGATCCGAATTGGTATCAGCATCAACCTTGACTGGGCCAATATGTTTTCCAGCGTTTCGAGCGGTGCCATGTACACAACGATATTGAATTTACCTCGATCTGAAAGATACAAGCCTTGCAACACTTTGCTTTCATTCCTATTCAATGGTGAAGAACCACCAACAACGAAACTTAACCAAGCTATACTTCCACTGATTGAGGAGCTACAAGATCTGTACATCAACGGCCTTCTTATCACTACTTTTGATAGCAGAGATATTTCTCGTAGAGTGCGTGTCGTATTGGTGAATACATCGTCAGACAACCCTGCAGCTCGAAAGGTTAGTTTTTGAAAGAAAGTATAGTTTCAATTGCATAGTATCTCACCATAATTTTTCTCCTCAACATTGTGTTGGCACAACAGCTAAATTGTTTCACTGGTTGCTCATCTCATCGCTCTTGTTGGTACTGCAAGTTGTACTTTCCAACCCTTGAAACGAATACTCGAAAACGAGATTTCAGTAACTTTCCCAGCGATATTGCTTTACACCACAATCTGGATATGCTTGAAACGAATCGGCAGGCAAGAAAATGGAGGTCCATCCGAGATAAGAGTAAAAAGGAGAGGTATACCAAGAAGCATGGATTGAGATGGTCCGAATTACGATCGCTGTGCTATTACAATGTCCATCGTCAAACAACTACTGACTCAATGCATGGTCTCTTCTTGTCCCAGACGTCACTCTTGATGAAGCTTTATGAAGAATTTGGTCTCATTAAACCATTTGATTACGAGTCGTAAGTGGATCTGAAGCAAAAGTATTAATATGATATATAATAATGACTGGCACACTCACAATTTTACCTACTACACATTAGATTAGCTGAAGCTACAACAAGTATCATGCTGCCGTCCAAGTACGATCGTTTCTATCGAAGCTTGAAGATGGGATTTGCATGGATGAAGGGTATTGTGTTTGATAATAGAGTTTTTTGTGTACGGATTGCATTGTTGCTGACCTCGTCCTCATTAGCGGATAACTATCGAGTCTGGCTGTTGTTGTTTGGCCCGTATATCTTGTATAGAATCAGTGATTATTGTCATCATTCTATTCGTATCAGGATCAAAGGAAAAGGCTTGTCCAAGGAGCATTACGACAACTTTCTTGAATTTCATCTGGCATGCCGTCTTATCCTGCAACCCTCTCTTGACAAAGAAGAAGTTTCCCGCGCTGATCGCCACTTTTTGAACTACAATCGATCGTTTGTCAAGCTGTTTACTGCCGAGCATTGTAAACCATACAACCATCTTTTGCTGCATCTCTCTCAGAATATCTTGGACTTTTCGTCTGTAACACATACATGGTGTTTTTCGTACGAGCGGTAAGCATTAACCTAGAAAAAACAAAAAGCATGAGCAAACAGCTGACTCTTCTCTGCACTTTGTAGATATAATTTCCTTTTGAAATCCATCGAGACCAACAAGAAGAACCATTTTGAAAAGACTATCATGAGGCGATTTGTCGAGAAAAGCAACTCCATGTCGTTCATCAAAGAATTTGATCATGTCTTGTCCCAGGAGCAACTAAATCTCTTGTATGCTACAGCCAACTCCAATGGCCACATGGGTAATCTTCCTTCAACAACAGCTTCCAAATCCCTGGACTTTCCTCCTATCGATGCACACTACTATCAGCAAAAACGGGATTACTATGGATTGTCCAGCTTTGAAATGCCAACAGTGACAGGAAGTGAAGCGTTACCTGGGTTCTACAATAGTGATGATGGCGACGTCCGAAGCAATGATGACAAGAATCATGAATCGACTAGCCTGGATACTGAAACATTTGGTTTTCTTGTGGATCATTACAAATTGGTGTATGATGGTGTCTACAACATCACTTCCAATGGCGATTTTCGTAGTTGCCTGACTGAAAGGCTCGAGAATGAAGTTGTTGTAGACAACATTGTTGTTAAGAAGGCGTCTATCATCATTGAAGGTTTATCATATCGCAGCTTGTGGAAAGGGAGCAAAACTGGAGCTGGTATACAAGCGCATTTTCAAGGATCCCACGGTGCAAATGTTGGCCTCTACCCAGGAGTGGTGTCCTTTTACTTTGATCATTACTTGGAGTTGCCGGATGGAAGAAGTAAAAGGCATGCTTTCGCCTACTGCAAGTGGTTTACAAGAGGCTCAAATTCTCGTGCCATGGAAACGCACACGCAAAATACCATCGAAGTCTGGCGATCCAGTTTTGAAAAAGTTGACAAAAATTGCATTCTTCCTGTTCCAAGAATCTATGGACAGATTGCAGTCGATATAAAGAAGCCCAACGCATACGTGATTCCAATGATAAGAAAGGTTTATTTGTAGAAAAAAGAAATAAAAGAAAGAGAAAAAATAGTGTTTTTTGAAACAAAAAAAAAAGGAAAGAAAAAGCTTTAAAAAGTGTAGTCTTCCTCAAGCAACTGCGATTTGTTTAAGCAGCGTTTGCCTTCGTGAGACAATGGAGTGCTTGCAGGCCTACTATAGTCATCTGTGCGTGGATGCGTTTTAATAGGCTTTGCTCCAAGTCTCTGAGCATCTGCTTTTTTCTTTTCTTTGATGGCCTCAGTCAAATCGTCGTAGAAATCCTTCAACTAAAGTAGACAACATCATCCAGTTTATTAGTTTCTGATGCATTTCATTGTCTTGTAAGCTTATTTACCTTTTGATTATTTAGTCGACAGGAAGGCAAGTATGTCAACCAAGGCTTGTTGGCGTCTTCACTGTCGCTTTCATCATCTGAGTGGAATTCTTCTAGCGTCAAAGCATGCAGACTAGCAGAGCCCCATTTTTCGGTCAAAGATGATCGCACTGAAGTATTTTCATTCAAGAAATCAATACGATCATTCTTTTTCTATAGTATTATAACATGTTTAGTATACAAATTCTTGGAATTGCTGGGTAAACAGTTATTCTAATTGGGCTATAGTTATACTTGCCTTGGTACGTCTCTGCTTACGTCTTTCAGCCTGCTTTCTTGCTTGATGAGCCTCAGACCCCTCTTTGTATGCCTTGTTATCATTGGAAAACTTGGCCTTGATTTTTGTGCATATTCTGTCACGGTCAAAATATGCCCAATCGTTCTCCTCTTGGCGTCTGAGATTAGCCCTGCACGTCAAAATCTTGTGCTTGATCTGGGTCATCACAAACTGGTATATAATGTTGACAGAGGCTGCATTCTCTATACTATCAACCCGTTTGGTGAAATCCCAGACTGCCAATTCTTCGTTCAGGGCCTTTCGAATCCATTTCTAATGTTTTCATCAATCTCATGGCATTATTTTACTACCAAATACACATTTTTCAAGCTTACCGAAATGCTTGCATCGTACGTCTTACGCTTCACAGCATCAATATGGCTCTGACTTTGATCAATATCACCAGTTGACATTGAAGAAGAGGTGGAGCCCTCCTTCAAGTGCTGGGACATTTCTGCAAAGCATTCCTTGAGGCCGTGCATTTCCAATTGATAGGCCTCAAGCTTTTCTTCAATGACAGCTTGAGACTTCAGAATCTTGCTTTGCTGCCTCAAGATTGTTGAAATGTCATCTGGGTTGATGATGGACCTGATGGCCTGCAACATCAAGGCGAAATTTTGGACATCTGACTGTTGTGTAGCTTGCAGTCCAGGCATGCTTATTTCGTCCTCACCATCAGACGAAGCTGGGGATGTTGCGCTATTGCGTGTTCTTTTGTTGCTGTTATTGCGGTTGTAAGCCATTTCAAGTTGATTTCAGCGGTGTAAGTGAACTTTAGATGAGAAAGGACTTTTTTATCACAAATGTCAAACAGCTACATATATGTAATAAGTAGATCAGCTGTTAATAATAACCGCCAACTGAACTTCAATCCTGATGGCGTATCTCGTATATATCTTATTTTTTTTTTGCACATAGGACAGTACTCATCAATCTGTTATGATTTATTACAGAGCCAAATCTTCTAAAAATAGAGGCTTCAACAAATGAAGGGGGGAGGTTATGAAACCTCAGCTAATTTGATCTCCTGAAAATAGGGGGGGGGGGGGAGAGAAGCGTTCGTGAAACCAAGTCAATAAGGGGGGATTGCACTTCCAAAGCGAAAAAAAAGGTATAAATACCTGACGTTTTTTCGCACTTGACTAAGGGCTTTTTCATTTTTTTGGCAACTTTGCTTATTCTATACATTCAGCATTTAAAGTAAGTTTTCCTTTTAAATTCATTAGTATAGCCTATCTAATAATGACGATAATGTCTTTGTAGATGTTTGCCATCTCTAACTATAAGGAAACTCTTGGTCAAGCATAACATGGTGCAACCATCATAAACTATTGAATCGTCTGAGCAGGGTATGTAAGCATAAATATTATTACACATTTGATGTGCTGTCTTGTGAAATTTCTTACATGTCATGCTGATGATCAATTTAATTTTAGCTTTGAAAGACAATGATCACCTTTTTTACCAAGAATGAGTGGATGCTATCATGATGAGCAAGAAGAGGTAATGCCTTAGGATTGATTAAAAACCATCGAGATCTCATACTGACATTATAATAGCCATCAATGTTCTTCTAGTAACATGCTCCTCTAGTAACAAGGCGTTGAATAATCTCTCAAGGTGTTATCTGTCAACCATGCTCTTTTTTCTGATGTAATATTAATGCTTATCATGTACGGTGCTCTATATCTGCTTCAACAACTGGTCCTTTTCTCCAAATCAATCCAGATGAAAATCATTTCATTCATGCTGTGTACCCATTGATACTATAACCCAAGCTACAAAAAAAAGGTATCTCTTTTGGACTACTCTGGACAATGTCATCTGGGCAACGCATACAAACACGACTGCAATGTATTTAACCGCTAGGTTCTCTCAGCTTCCATTGAAGCGTTTCACGTTTCATACTATTTTGATCGTTCACTATCTATTTTCTAAATTCAATAAAAATATACTAAATTCAATTCTAAAATAATTCCCGTATATACCGTGCTGTACATTTACCCATTATTGTTTCAAATGCTGTTTTTATCTAATCGCAGCAATCCATCGATCTCAAAAAGCAGAACCAGATAAAATCAGCTGTACCATCACACCACAAAAATCTATGCTATTAATAAAAAGTGTAAAACCGAATGCTGTAAATCATCCTGATGAAACTAAAGCCAGAGCCGAGGAAAGAAGCGTAGATAAGAAGCTGTTCCATCGTCATCTTTTTCTGCGTTTCATTCCATTTGTCTCTCTCTCATTTAAATAAATCGAAACCACATTTTCAAATTCAATATTTGACATTCAATACAATCACTATTTAGTTCTGCGAAACTTTATATCAAGCGCAATGCAAATATTAAAGCTGCATTCGTAATGCGGCATCCAAGTAGCTGGTTTTGAAGCTAACTTTCAAATATAACTCATCCTGAAATCCCTCATCTTTTACCAAGTATTTTACCTCTTCAAAGCTACCTTTTACAAATATTTAAATATTTAAATATCGGGTACTAACTTGGTAAAATATGCATATTTTACCAAATATTTTACCTCATTCTAACTCGGTAAAATCCCAATTTCTGCCCAGTGAATTCCAATTTAAAATAGACTTGCATCTTGTTCAATTGGCTTGTTGTAGTCCTGAGTCAGATTCCAGAGTCAATTCACAGTTCAAAATAGTAATTCTTCCAATCCTTCATGTACAAATCAGACCAGACCAGATACCAAACTAACAGCTTAGAGCGCGCCTTGCCTTAACCAAACAAATGAGAACAAAGTAGCCTTGTATGAGAGAACCAACGAAATCAAATCACGATAACTTGTCGAAACCAAATAGACATCTTGAGTATTCACAAATATACACCCTTCAAATAAATCATAGCCAAAATAAATGTAGATCCACACCTTGAATCATTCATTGTTATCACTACTATTACATAATCTCTTCCTTTTTGGGAAATCGAAATTGTACCAAGTAATCAAAGAAAAAGATACCATGTATCAAGATATCCAATTCGGAGGCGTAGCTCAGCGGTAGAGCGGCAGATTGCAAATCTGTAGGTCCCGTGTTCAATCCACGGCGCTTCCTTTCTTTTTTGCATATTTTTCTGATGTAGTGTACGTAGCCTGAACATGTTGATCTATGATGGCTCTACGAATTGATATGACTCCAACGTACAAACCTTCGTTTTAATATATATAACATTATTCAACTATTCTCTATCAATCACTTTATGGATTATCATATTATTATTACATTAGTTAGCTGGATCATACTTTTCACCACAATATCATACTCGTAGCGTTATCTTATCTTTACCTCCAATTCTTCCTTTTAGCTTTATAGCTCTTTAATTTTATTCTTTGATTTAAATCATATCTGTGTAAGACCCCTTGAATCTGTTCTTTATCTTTATTGGTCTCGATTCAATGTACTACTTTATATCTCTTCTTACTTTTACTTTATACTTGTTTATCTATTTATTCATTATTAGTTGGACAACTATAAACCTAGTTCTCATTATATAGATAGATCTGCTTTGACTGTTTCTTCTTTACTTTTAATACTTCACATTAAGCTGTTTGCACTACGTAAAAACTCATTTGTAACAATAGACATCCACCTACACCTTTAAGCATTCAATTCATCGCTTTCTCTTCCTTTTCTTTTGCTGTTATTACATTGTTACGAATTGATATAGTTGTAATGCTCAGATAATATTTTGGCGCACTTTTATTTTATCAATCAATTAGTAGTTTACCCCTCCAAATATATAACACTTTAAAATAGTTTCTGCATTTCTTCCACAGCTACCACTTTTCAGCGTGTATTGCCACAGCCATAATAGCTGAAGTTTGAATCAGTCATCACACTATACATCATCTTAAACTGTTCCAACGCAAGTCTATTTGTTCAGGTATACAGTTGCAAGCTGTTGAGTGGTCGTTACAAGCACTTCGATGCAAAAAATAAATTTGACAAATGTCAACATCAAGTTTTTTTCTTTTTTGAAAAAAAAGTACCTGCGTTTGTATAATTTATATCCTTTCGGTATCTTTACGTATCGATCTATCATCGATGCTCCTTATTCAGACCAAATCCATCGTCTTGATGAATAATTAAACTCATAATTATATACAAAGAGCTTGCAAATTGAAATATGACTATACAAGTCATTTTGTAAGACAACATTTATCGTGTTCTCTAGATAAATGTGATATATCGAAACATATGATGAACATCTTATTATCCCTTTAACGTCTACTTGTATAGCTTTATAGCTCATTACCTTGTTATTTTATTTATTGGGTTTAATACTTGCGATATCCTTTAGATGTGTCAAAAACATTTGTTTGTTTGATTCATTGTATTTGTAGTACCTTGACTTAACTATTTGATCAAACTATTCTCATATTTGGGTATTGCCGAAAAACAGACGTGATAATTGAAATGGAAGGTATGTTATAAAAGCTCAACGGTAAATATTTGCGACACATTTCCCTTGATAGACAAAAGAATAGATGAATAGCTGAACCTCTTGAGGTATTAAACTGGATGGATGGAGCAAATGCCTAGAGAATTTAGGAAACAGATTTGAAACAGGGATGAGCCTGAATACTATATTATGCCAATCAATGGCACATCCAAATAGCAACAAAAGCATTTCATAAAGCTAATAAGGAAATTAACTCAAATAAGCATTCTTTTATCATGCTCTGGCTACTCGAGAGGTAGCAATTGTAACAAGCAGCTATCCCTTGAGTGCATATGGAATATGTAAATTATTGGAATCATTCAAAATCTTATTTCAAGTTAAATTAAAATGAAGTGCTTTGGCTTTGTCATGTAAGCTCTTTCATATGTGGTATACACCATTCAACCAATGTTGGATATATTGGACTTAGCAACATGGCCAACATTAATGTACACAATGGAACATTAAGAAAGCTGTAATTTTACCTCAATTAATTCGGCTGCTTTAAACTAATTACAAAATGGCAACTTGGTTGATCCAGTAAGGTGCGAACCTGATGCGCACAAATACCAAAATTATGTATACAAACGGGTATAGATTGAATGCCAGTAATGAGGCTACTATTCGTGAGATTTCAGGACCAAATTGCAACAATGGTAGAGCGATATGTTGAAAGGATTTAAAGGCAGTAAATCCTAAAGCTGTAATCGCTTGATGACATGCTTAATCAAGAGCAAAACAAATTTACTGACTTATCAAACTTCTATAAACAGAAAGCTTGACCTATTTAAAGACATGACACAAAATCTTGTAGGTAATACGAAGAGTGGTAAAAATAGACAATCAGAATACTTTGTATTCCCAGTTCCCCTATACCCATCAGGCTCCACGCACCAGCTCCCATGGTTTGAGTTATAAAGTTTAGAGTCTACAGCATACGATACATGCCAAGGATAATGCATGACCAAAGAATAAGCCAGCAGCAAGTATTCAAGTGGTCATTTTCTTGGAGTAATCGAAAAAGAGCAATAAGGTGCGTTATCCTTTCGTCTTTTAGTCCAGAACAGCAATAAAACAAAGCAACGATGCTATTGAAAGTAGTATTGTAAACATACCATGTATATTATTTCATCAAATCAATTACAACAACATCAGTATAAAATCAAAAAAACTCAAAGGTAAAATCACAATAAAATGGATCGTTAGAATAATGCAAAGAACGGAATTATCATGGAGTTTCGATTTACATGGCTTCGAAATGCACAAGTTTCTTGGTCTTTTTTATTGTACAGAGTGTCTTTTCTAGAATAGGGTCTCTACCATGTAGCTTGGTTATCATGGCTATTGCGATGAGCAAATAACCATTCTAAATCTTCTTTGCTATTAGTGTGGGTAGTGGATGAAGCTGAGTCAGCAGAAGCAGTAGCTTGAAGTTGGATAATCTTTTCCTTGACGAGATCAAAAAAGTTGTTCCATTGATCCAAAGTAGTCAAATCAGAGACAATGCTGTTCAATTGAGCAATTTGCTGAAAGACTCCGGGATATTTAGTAACCAAGTCAGCGGTGAAAGAGGTCCATTGGGTCTGGACTTCTTCAACTGAAGTAGCCCCAGAGAGGTTTTCAACTTCAGTGAGAATAGCATCATTAGCATTGGTGGCAGTAGTGGTTGTGGTGGCAGCTAAAGCATCATCAGCATGATTGCTGGGAAGTGCTTCCAGATCAAACAAAACACTGTTCATGTCAGAGTTCAGATGAGATGTTGCTTCTGAGCTACTGCTGTTGTTAATATAGTTGTTATCATTGTCATAATCACCATCAATGATACGAAGACAACCATAGCCTGATCTTCCAGTGTTACAGTCAGCCTAGCATATTGTTAGATTCACTGATATATCTGACATTATATGTTGAAATTTACCTCTTCTTGACAACAGCGAATACAGAATCTGTTAATATCAGGCTCAATCATACTGACAAAGTAGTTATAATCTTGGCATTGTGCTGCTACAGGCTTGCCGTTGGCATGGTTGTCATATTGTCCTCCACCATCAGTCTCACCCAAATCGTACTTGGTTCTATCGAAGAAACCAGTGATCTGCACGTAGCTACTGTTCCTTAAGTAATGAGCAGTTGTGATGAATCCTTCAGGGAATTCTGTTGCGTTTGGCACAGTATCTGGCTTTGTACAGAATGGGATACCATTATCTTCGTTTACAGCAACTACAAGTCCTGGTTGAGGGGGCAAAAAGAGACAGAAATCGTCTTGGCTATTAATAGCTGTCAAAGGGGTAGAAGATGAGGATGTAGAATTTACAGGTGCAGCGTAAGTGGTAAAAGAAGAGGCAATAGCGAAAAGGCTTGCCACAATAAGGTGATTAGTGGAGATGTACATTATTATAATAAGGTATAAAGGAGAGAAAGAAAGAGAGACAGAGAAACAAAGGAAACAAAGAGTTAATTAATGAATTGAGCTTATTGCAACTCAACTACTTTATAAAGCTACAATGTAATTAAGCAAGTTACACGAAATAACGTTTAAAAAAAGATTTTCTAACTCGAGGTACAACATTTCAGAGATTGAGCAAAAGATGTAGTCTATCCAATGAACAAGACTATTGCTATTTATATCAAGTGCTTATTGAGCACTGCATTTTGATAAAAAGTCCATATTTGCCATAAATTGAAATCATGAGGAGCTTTTAATAGCATGAGTATTCTTCGGATGATACAAAACCATCACAGCGCCAAGAGACTCTTCTCTTTGTTGTTCTTTTTTTTTACCCATTCACGAGGCGGTGAAGCCATCGAGTTACACGCCATGGCCGACGGGTGTCATCCGTTACTGATTGAACATTTATGTGCATCTCGACAAAAGTATACCCGAGAGATCCTATCCATTGGTGCTTTTAATTCTTCTAAATTTGTCAATATTCATTATCCATCACTTGGCACAGGGTCAATTTTAACGGTTCTATACTCATTTTTGATTGAGATCAGTGTTAGTTTCATCCGTAATGTGCAAAAGCAGCAATGCACAAAAGCAATCAATTTAGGAGCATACACTCACCATGAAGCATGCGTCAAGCTGCGAGTTACAATCTAATTTATAGCAAATGATATATTTTGTACGGATATTACTATTCGCACCATTTTCGAGTTTATTTCAACTAAAAGCATTATTTGATGAATACAGAGCAATCTGTTCTGTAACAGAAAGGTAGTGTGGTTCAACTTATCAGTATACCATACAAGAAATGAGTGTTATTTTACGTAATGAGTTGCTAATTTATCAGCATTTCAGTACAAAAGTTTGATCTTGAAAATCTTCCTCTTCTTTTATGAAAGTTTTTATCGCTTTTCACTTTAAGTTATATATGTTTCTCGGCTTCCAAATCCTTGGATGCAACAAAGCATACAGTATGCTAAAAGAAAAACCAGGTTGACCTACTCCATGTTGCAAAACATGACTTGTCGAGGTAGGTAATGATTCAAAGCAATAAACAGAGTGCTATCTCACCTTTGCTGTAGTGTTGCCTCTTAAATTTTTCCAATCATGTTATGGACTCTGTTTTCTACAACACCTACGAGACTATGGCCTTGAATATTGATGGATTGGCTTGTACCTTGAAAGCAACAAATACGAATGGCATTGTCGCAATGTACAGCCAAGTTGATATTTGAATGACAATTTTTTAGGCACTGACAAATTAAATGAACTTCAAAATGAAATAGCGTGGCTGTCTTGAAATGTTGTATGACGCTCAAAATGATCCTTGGCCTTCGTTAGCATACAACCACAAAGGGGAAATGTATACGTCTATTCATCAAAATACAGGCGGCTCACCAATAGATTGCAGAGCAAATTCAAATGTCCCATTTTGAGTTGCGGGAAATCTCGATTCAGGCCTTTCCGCGAAGAGTCAAAACGGCGTCATACAACATGTCATCTTGATCTTGCGTAAACATCAACAAATCGATGATTGTATGCGTATTTGGTGGCAAATGCATGAATTTGCAAGTAAACATGTAAACAATTTCTACATGCAGGAATAATGTAATGATAGCCATACTAAAACTGTGTAATAACCAAGTAGCAAATTAGAAATAACATCTGGCTGTCTGGTTGGCGAGATTTCTTGGGGTTAATGTGCTACTGCATAAGAAATTACTTTTTCTTTGAGCAGCGATGGGAAACCAGCTCTGCAATATATAGACATTCATCGATAGATACGGCCAAAGAGGCTTACTCGTGTGGTATTATTTAGAGTGAGAGAAGACAATTTCTTGACACACAAGGGGATCCAGTGACCACAAGACTCATTTTCTACTTTTTGTTTGTTTAAAGGATTTAAACCTTAAAAGCGATCGGACATACTTTCCCATCACAACCCTTTTTTCCTTTTTTCTTTTCCTTTCCATTATTTCTACCCTTCTATCCGTTTCACATTTTCTTTTAATAAAACTACAATATGGGTACGACGACAAGTAGAGAAGGCTCTACTCGTCATAAATATCGACGGAAATTAGCCTCATTGAAATCGCAAAAGAGTAGAGAGATCATACACACTCATGCTGATAACAAACCTACTGCGAAAAGCATCGAATCAACCACTGCAACAAAACCGAATGCACCTTCAATCGTACATCAACCCACACCTGTAAATCTTGTCAAACACCAAGTTGTACTTTCTGACCATGTATCACCCATGTCTTCACTTTCCGCTGTCATCTCCATCCCGATACGACGATCGTCATGGAGAAAAAGTGTCAATACAACCACTACTCGCACAACAAACGACAATGGAAGCATTACGTCTGGTTCTTTTTTCGACGACGATATGGATGACGACGTTGATTCTGAAATTATTTCATCGCCTCGAACTTCTGTTGGATCTGAGGATAATGGCAACCACAACTTCTTGAAGGTAGAAGATCTGAACAGCAGCAACAACAAAAAGAAAATCAAATCAAAATCGCCATCCCCATTAAATTCATTCAAGAGTAGTTATAAAAAGGAAGGGAATGATATAGTGTTTGAATCTAAATATAACACTTCTGCATCGCCTACAGCTGCTACATCTACACCAGAGGAGCTGCTTAAAGGACCTCCAAGACCATTTTGGTCATACAACAACGGTGATGAACGAGAGTATGATAGGTAAATGCGAATTCTTTTTTTTGAAAGCAGGGTATGAAGCTTACTGTATTTGTTTCTTTTTCCATGTGTAGACAATTACGACAGGTATGCTTTTCTTGTGGCACGTGGAGTGGAGAGGGTAGACATGTATACTGAAAAAAAAAAATACTTTGAAATAGCATTATGTATTAAAGCATGTACTGGATGGGAATATTCATGTACCTGTTCCGACAGATAAAAGCATCACTATACTTGATTCAGCTTGTGGAGCTGGTTTCTGGACTTTAGATATGGCGCAAACATATCCCAAAGCCAAGGTGATCGGTTTAGACGCTTTTCCAGCAGACGATAAAAGAATGAAGGGATATTCAAATGCAACAATCAGTGCTCCTAACATAGTCTATAAATATGGAGATCTTACAACACAATTAACGCTACCGGACGACTACATAGATGTGTTATATCAACGTGATACTACATCAATTATACCACATGAGCGCTGGCCGTTTCTTTTCAAGGAATTGATGCGAGTAATGAAGCCTGGTGGCTACATCGAATTAGTTGAATACAGTATGTACCTCTATTGGCTAGTTATAGGTTATATTCTTACCAAATCAAACAGATTTCGACATTCGAGATCCAGGACCTGTCCTTGCATTGGTGAATGAGTGGTACAAGATTGCGTCCACTTCAGTGGGTGTTGACCCCAGGGAGGCAAAGCAACTTGAAAGCAAGTTGGTCGGTGCTGGGTTCCAACAAGTTGAAAAGAAGGTTGTATCTATTCCCATTGGTGAATGGCCCACAGAAAAAGGTAAAAGCAAATTCTTCTCTCTATACCTTATTTTTTTTTAATATCACTATTTTAGACCAACGGGAAAAAGGATTCTTATACAAGCAAGTGATAAAAGCATTGTTCAAATCAATGAGACCTTGGTGGATATCGGAGTTGGGAGTTACAGAACAAGAATATGATAAAGTTGTCATTGCTGCCATGGGTGAATTCGATGAACAGCAATGCTACATTGACTGGGTTATATATACAGCTAGAAAGCCTGTAGACACTACCTTAACAAACACAACTACTACCACTACTACTGATATCGCAAATTAATTTTATATATACACATTTACATCATCGCTGGATCGAATTTAATATTATTTCTACACCTACTTATACATTTAACTCATTCTCCTCCAAATATAAATACCCCCAATCTCAATAAAATACATGTTTATTCTTTTTTTTTCATCATCTTGACAAAAATTCTGCTGCCTATCGCCGTAAAAGTGGAGGTGGCACGAACACATTCACCTTTTCATCCCAAGCACAAGTTGCCACTTGACCCTCTACATACAAATTGAAATCAAGGCCAAGTACAAACTCGGTGTGCGCATCATGTACGTGAATCAGGTTCTGACCAGGAGGCGCTGCTGTATCCCAAAATCTAACGCTCATATCATAAGCAGCACTTGCTAAAATGTTGGGTCGATGTGGGGACCAACGCACTCTACGAACAGCAAATTCATGGCCTGGAAGGCAAATCACCTCTCTATCAGGGCGACGCAAATCCCATACTTTGATTGTTTTATCGACAGACCCAGTTACCAGCATATGGTCTTGATACTTGTTCCAATCAAGGGATAGAATTTCGTTATTGTGAGCACGTAATGTTTGAATGGATCGAGGACTATTTGTATCCCAAATTTTGACGGTCTGATCTCCCGAAGCTGAAGCAAGACGAGTAGGGCTATAAGGTGACCATGCCGTGCTGTAGACACAATGAGTATGTTCTGTATATGTCTGTAAAGATCTTGGTGATTGAGGGTTCCACTAATATTGCATGTAAGTAATTCAAAATTCCATCTTGAATCCAAACAAAACTCACAATTTTGACAGTATGATCCCATGAGCCACTCGAAAATACATCCTTTGTAACCAAATTCCAATCAACTGAAAACACCTCACGCTGATGCTCTTGCCAATTTTGAATTGGATAATCCTACATCACATGAATCAAGAATTTAGCTTTAATGTTCTGCTTACATTTTGTGTAATCTTACTGCCAGTGTAGTATCCCACATCTTGATTGAACCATCGCCACTTGACACGATAAGCTGATTCTCGTTGACTTCACTCCAAGCAACATCATATAAACCGTCTTGTGTATCATAACTAAATTGTTGCAGGAATCACTGTAAGTGCTGACTACATTTGCATAGTACTAATCTTGATACATACGCTCTTTCCACTGTCATATTCATTCCTTGAACGCCCATGATAAAAAGTCTACCATTACCCACTAACCCAAAGTTTGATGCACTTGCAACGGCAAGCTTATTTTCAAAAAACGGACTCCATTTGGTCTAATTTTTTTTTTACATCAATAAGACGAGGCATGATTCAAATCTACAATGTCCACCTTACCGAGTAACCATTGAAACCTTCAGTACGAAATTGAGCAAACATTTACTATTGTACGTGCACAGAAAGAAGAAAGCAAAGAAAAGAGAAGAAGAGATAAATAAATAAATAAAATTAGGGTTCCTAGAATTGAAGAAAGGGCATGGTATTCAGGCTGACTATTCTTTTTTTTCTCACTTGGTGAATTACGCTGACACAACAGGCTTCCTGCGCTAATTTAATCTCCAATCACTGCTATTGTGTGGGTAACATGAATAAGACGATATGTTTATCATTAGTAATGGGCACATTTTCTTCTTTATTCATCTTGATATCCCAATTATTGTATAATAGTAATCTATAATGCAATGCTGCTTTCCAGCCTATTCTCGCATGAACATAGAAGATCGATGATAAATTATCATTGAACGAAACCCTCACCCATCAATATTCACATGTGAAGAAAGAACCGATGAAACTAGCCAAATTTATTATCATGAACTACAGAGATCAAACGCTCTATTGCCATGGCAACCCATTAGCTGACCATAGATTTTGAGCTGTTCCTGCATCTATCAAAAACCGCGTACTTTGTTTCCATGATGATATACTTGTATGAAAGAACAATGCTATCATATAGAGAGGACAGCAGGAACAAACTCCATTTGACGCTCCTCACGTGCAGTTGCTTCGCATTTTTTATTGACCCGATTCCCATATTTTTTTTTCCCTCTTTCTCTTTTTCTCTTCTTCATCTTACAGAAGGAATAAACACATAAAATGGGTACAGCATAAGCTCGCATACAAAACAAGAAGATGATAGACTGATATACATATCGCAATTAGGTGCGCTTTTCAGCAGTCTTTTCAGTAAACTTTGGGGAGAAAAGGAAGTTCGTATTTTAATCTTAGGTCTCGATGGTGCAGGTAAAACCACCATTCTTTACAGACTCCAGGTAATATACAATGGCTATCATTGCTATGAAATTTGCACTCTAATTACCTCACATAGATTGGAGAAGTTGTGTCTACTATTCCTAGTAAGTTTCCGTATGCACAAGATTTTGGCACATTTCTAAATGATTACACTCTATTTTATAGCTATTGGCTTCAATGTTGAAACTGTTACTTACAAGAATATCAAATTCCAAGTTTGGGATTTAGGTGGACAAACCAGCATAAGGTAGCAGCAATGATGAATATAGAAACGCGCTTTCATTTGATTTACATAATGTATCAACATAGACCCTATTGGAGATGTTATTATTCTAATACCGATGCAGTCATCTATGTCGTTGATAGTGTGGATAAGGATCGTATGCAAACATCAAGGGAAGAGTTACATGCCATGTTAGAGGAAGAGGAATTAAAAGATGCTGCTCTTTTGGTCTTTGCGAATAAACAGGATATGGAAGGTGCCTTATCCGCTGCTGAGGTTGCTGATGCGCTCGGTTTATCGACCTTGAAGAATAGACAATATTCCATCTACAGAACTAGTGCATTGAAGGGCGAAGGTTTAACAGAGGGTTTAGATTGGCTTGTTAATATCATACAGGAAAACAAGAAATAATCCATTTTTCAGCACACATGTATTACACCGCACAGACATGCAGACATACAATATTCACTTTTTTTTCCCTTTATACAAACATCAATATAATACGCAACCACTTATTCACGCACGCACAGTTATAGTCAACACAATTTAATAAAACATTACATAGAATGTATACATTTTTGCAAGGTTGTTATATCATGCCAGCCCTGGAACTTTTTGGTAGAGAATTGTGTTTTTATTGTTATTCAACGAATGTGACAAAGACGGAAGATGTTCCTTACATCCCCCCTCCAAGAGCTAATTTAAGGATTTAATGCATAAAACTAATTTTCTGTACAATGCGTACGATGGACGTAAAGCTACATCTAATAAGATCTCTACCACGGCCAGTAGAGACCGAATTCGAAAATCACACCGACCCACCCAATCCATAGCTATCCCGTCTTTCCTCTCGTCCAAGGATGTTCATCATCCTTAGACAACGACGAACGGAAGTAATAAATCCTTTAGTACCTCCTCCAGAATCGAGTGATGCAGCTTCCAACCGGGAAACTAAGGTAAAAGAGCCCTTTTTAGACAGCGAGACGATTACTTCGAAAAGCAAAAGTCTCAGCATCCTACTAGATTGTATGACATTTACCTAATAGTGACAGATCTGTCTGTATCCGTAATGCCGACCGCGTTGCTAAGTCGCCCCAAAACTCGGACCTGGATCACCATATTAAGCATTGCGCCGGTCTTGCCTCCTTGCCTGCTCTACAGTGCCTGTTGTTCCTCTTGAAAAAAAACTTGTTGAATGTCACCATGATTTCTAAGACAATCTTGTCTCTGTTGCATCTTGATCCTTTTAACCGCGCTAGTTGACTCCAAATCCTTTATACTTCGTCTTGCGTCGCGGCAAGTCTTGAGGCATTCCAGTGATAAATCCTCGAAAGACATAAGGGCTTTCTGGAACAATGGAATGTACGAACGCACGCACGCAGTGATAGGTTGCAAGCTGTGCCTTCTCGTGTTTTGCTTCTATGCAGAGACTTCGGGGGGAATAGGTATTGAATAACGGTAGAGTAAGATTTTCACTGTGAATTTGGAGCAAAAAAGGTTCATTTATGGAATGTAAAGAAAAAAAGAAGAAACGATGGAAATAAAAGGAAAGAGAGAAGGAATAATATATATTCAAACGATCTTGACAGAGAGAGTTTATATGAATGTTTACAATGTGCTGTTTCAATTGCAAATTTCTTGGTCAAATACAAATGAGATGACCTCAGTCCTTTCATTTGTACTATTGTTAGAAAGTTTGATCACATTGATGAATTCAGGGAAGAAAAAAGACGCTATAAATCGATATACAGACTCGCCTATATATACAATTCTTTTCCTCAAGAACCCGAAAGGAACCTAGAAGGAACGATGATGGTTACATTTTCCTTTGTGATTGATTCAAAATCGTTGAAAAATGTCAGTGCTTAAAAAGGAAATTCAAATTAAAATTCCATCATGTTCCATCTCAATGAAAGGGTTTCAGTTGGGAAAAAAAAGTATATAGTGAATATCACCGTCGACAGCAACTTTTACTGCTTTTTATTTACTAAAATACTGGAAAATGGCTCAAGAATACCTCACTTTGAATCGCACTAATGATAGAATGCCAATCATTGGTTACGGATGTTGGAAGGTAGAGGAGAACCCCGAGCAAGTTGTGTACACAGCTATCAAAAATGGATATCGTCTTATTGATGGTGCCGCTGTGTATGGCAACGAAGTTGGCGTTGGTCGTGGTATCAACAGAGCCATTAAAGAAGGCATTGTGAAACGTCAAGATCTCTTTGGTAAAATGATGTTTGCCTCACGATGGATGCGGTATATTAACTATCACTCATCTAGTGGTTTCAAAGCTTTGGAATAACTATCATAACAAGGCTCACGTTAGAGCTGCTATCGATAGAACTCTCAAGGATATGGAATTGGATTATGTTGATCTCTACATAGTTCACTGTAAGTTATTTTAAGTGCTTGTGTCACGGAAAAATCCTAACTTTATATGCCTAGTCCCTGTTCCTCTCAAGTACGTTGATCCTGCTGTCGAGTATCCCGGTCCATGGTTTATCAATGGCAAGGTAGAGCTTGAAAAGTCCCCCATGCACGAGCTATGGGCAGAAATGGAGAAGCTTGTTGATGCTGGTCTGACACGTAACATTGGTATCTCCAATTTTAACGCTCAACTTATCATGGACTTGTTGACTTACGCCAAATACAAGCCCGCTACTTTGCAAAGTAAGTTGGAAGCACACAATGTATCAGGCTCAAAATCTCAACATTTATGCTAGTTGAGCTTCATCCTTATTTGCAGCAAACGCCTCTTGTCAAATGGGTTCAAGAGCAGGATATTCAGGTGACTGCATACTCATCTTTTGGTCCAAGTTCATACACTGTCTTTTCTGAATCCGCAAAGACAGCTACTCCTTTGCTGGATCATGATGTAATTAAATCTATCGCTTCCAAGCACGGAAAAACTCCAGCTCAAGTACTTTTGCGTTGGAGCATCGAAAGAGATGTGGCCGTACTTCCCAAAAGTATGAGCGAAGATCGCATCAAGTCCAACTTGGATATATTTTCGTTTAAATTGGATAATACAGATCATGACGAAATCAGGAAGCTTGATGAAAACCTTCGTTTTAATTCTCTCTTTGCGTACAACATCAACATTCCTCTCTTTAATTAGAATAAAACCTATTAGATGTTTAAAGTCACTCTACGCTTTGGGTAATGTAGAAAATATTCGTAGTAAGAAGAGAAATTTACAAGGAGTGTTCCCCAACACATGCCAGAGTAAACAATTCAAAATTTTGTGTCAGCGTGTATTAAGCACAGTCTTTAGTGGGAATTCAGTGGTCTTACAAAATTTGTCACTCTTCCAACAAACTTGAGCTATATTCGATACGCTGATTTTTCACTATAATATAGTGATAGGGCCTTATTAGATAGCATCCTCTCCACTTCAGCTGCCCAGAAAGAATTTCACGCCAAGAAATGATTTTGTGCGCATTTTCAAGGCTAAATATCTTCTGTGCAAATGTTGGGCACCTTATACTGATATTCTTTACCCGCTGTCACTATACAAACTTATCTACTATGTTATTATTGTTGCAACATGGTAAAGCGGCCATTTTACTTGTCCCATTGAAATAGCATAAAAAGCCTCCAAATTTCATGATCAGATACTATACTACATCGTATTTGTATTTGAACAAGCTACTACAGTTGGGTCGTGTTTGTTGCATTAGATGTCAAGTCCTTCATGATAGAAATCATGATCGAACAGAGGCTTGATGTTGAGGTTCTTAGAATTTGACAGTACCCTCAAATACAACAGTAGTAATATTTTATTGAATTATTCATGATCAAAAGTGATAAACCAAAACCAATGGAGTCTTGTATATGAATCAATAGTTATTGTAACATAAGAGTAGTATTTCAGGGACGACATTATTACATCAAATCAAGGTTGGTGTTGCTTTCAACCTACAATCATTTTGTTTTGCCACTAGAATACTTTCCAGTATCTTACCGGCAAAAACAACGAAGTTGCATGTGCTCAATCACTGTTATTTTTATGCAAACCAAGCTAATAATACTCAATGAAATAAGGGAAAACTACTTACCGATATTATTATAAAACCTCAGACAACCAGAGCATTCACGTATACCCTGCAGGCACCGAAAATCCTCGAGAAAAATCTACGAGGATTTCTCACTTTCTTCATGTTAAGCAGGATTTAAAACGCTGGCATAAACGGTGGAGATCCGGCAGTATTTCAATTAAGCCGCCCCTACGTGCTAGAGCATGCCTTACTACTGCGCCGCTAGCATGGGATATTATGATGTAGGCCCTCAGTTATTATAGCAAAGTAAGTGACCATCACCAAGTGTTAACAAGCCTATCTGATACTGAAAACGCAAATACAACCTGTATAACAAGAAATTAACAACTTATTATGTGGGTTATGCCATGCTACCAATTCAAAAAAGATGATGCATTGAGAAGCTTTCTCCTTACAGAGTAGCTGACATTAAAATGAGATTGAAATCACTACTATTTAAAATGAGTCGATATACATCTTGAAATTTGTCATGACCTAAACTTGACAATTGTTCATAATAAACAGTTATTCAAGTATATATCAAACTTGTGCAGAATTTAAAGGCGCATCAAATGGTACTAATCTTGTCTGGTTTGGTCAGCACTAGACGTTTCAAAGCGACAAAACATTTTTTGCCAAATTTTGATGGTTTTTCAAGAAAACCTCCATCTCTGTCAAAATAAACCTACTTGAAACATTCATTATTATTGTAAAGCAAAAAATTTTCTATCATTTGAGCTCTTACTGGAAGTTCTAACTTGACTCTACGTGGAGAAATGAGCAAAAACGTCTGACCCAAAAATTGTCAGCTAATTTTCTAACCTGTCAGGGTAAGGCCAAAATTGGCCATTCTCATCCAATTTTCCATCGACATGACTTTTGCCAATATCTCTACCGATACTGATCAGATTTGAACAAAACAAACACCATTCGATAGCTGTACATTAGCCCCAACATAATCTAAAAGCCAAAAACACCTAATAGACGTTCCCTTCATGAAATAACTCAGAGTCATGTATTTTGATTTGCCTCAAGCGGGCACTACCCGACATATTTTTGAAAATACTAATAACAACCATACCATCGTATAGAGAATTAAAAGAGAAACAAAAGTCAAGCACTATGCAACATCAACTCACTTAGTAAATCATGGAGAAATATCCATCCAAAGTTGGATCTTTTTTCACATTTTCCCTTCCTACTGCTTCCAGTCGTCTATTACAATCCCAAATTTAACACGCCTTGGTCAAACAAAGTACCACAAACAACTTTTAGTATCTATACAAATAGCATTTATATATGAATTCAATGACTTTAACTATTAGCTTCTACTCAGAATTAATTAAATCATGAAATCGTTGATATCTCAACAACTAAACTAGCTACGCAAAATTGGGTTGTAGTTTCGCACTCCTTGCAAAAAATTGATATAATAACATGCAAAGATCGAAGCTGTAGCGTCAATTTTTAAAATCTCGATGTTTGATCGTCCAAAAGTCCAAAAGTCCAAAATTGAAAATCGTTTCCAACATCCATGACCAGACATAAGGCCCCGTACACAATATGAGATAACCTGAAACTATTGTAGTACTATGGAAATGAGGCAACTTTAAGCTGAGGACATGGTATTAGAAATGCCTTGTCGTCGAGATAAGTGGCATTGGAGAGTGCACAATTTAGCTGAGAATAGATGCATGCCTCATTTTGGAATGCATAAACGAAACAAGAAAAAGTAAGCTACAACCACCCAGTCTTGAAAACAACACTCATTAACAAGTAAAGTACCTCTCTATAACAATATATCAGCAACTTATTATGTGGGTTATGCCATGCTACCAATTCAAAAAAGATGATGCATTGAGAAGCTTTCTCCTTACAGAGTAGCTGACATTAAAATGAGATTGAAATCACTACTATTTAAAATGAGTCGATATACATCTTGAAATTTGTCATGACCTAAACTTGACAATTGTTCATAATAAACAGTTATTCAAGTATATATCAAACTTGTGCAGAATTTAAAGGCGCATCAAATGGTACTAATCTTGTCTGGTTTGGTCAGCACTAGACGTTTCAAAGCGACAAAACATTTTTTGCCAAATTTTGATGGTTTTTCAAGAAAACCTCCATCTCTGTCAAAATAAACCTACTTGAAACATTCATTATTATTGTAAAGCAAAAAATTTTCTATCATTTGAGCTCTTACTGGAAGTTCTAACTTGACTCTACGTGGAGAAATGAGCAAAAACGTCTGACCCAAAAATTGTCAGCTAATTTTCTAACCTGTCAGGGTAAGGCCAAAATTGGCCATTCTCATCCAATTTTCCATCGACATGACTTTTGCCAATATCTCTACCGATACTGATCAGATTTGAACAAAACAAACACCATTCGATAGCTGTACATTAGCCCCAACATAATCTAAAAGCCAAAAACACCTAATAGACGTTCCCTTCATGAAATAACTCAGAGTCATGTATTTTGATTTGCCTCAAGCGGGCACTACCCGACATATTTTTGAAAATACTAATAACAACCATACCATCGTATAGAGAATTAAAAGAGAAACAAAAGTCAAGCACTATGCAACATCAACTCACTTAGTAAATCATGGAGAAATATCCATCCAAAGTTGGATCTTTTTTCACATTTTCCCTTCCTACTGCTTCCAGTCGTCTATTACAATCCCAAATTTAACACGCCTTGGTCAAACAAAGTACCACAAACAACTTTTAGTATCTATACAAATAGCATTTATATATGAATTCAATGACTTTAACTATTAGCTTCTACTCAGAATTAATTAAATCATGAAATCGTTGATATCTCAACAACTAAACTAGCTACGCAAAATTGGGTTGTAGTTTCGCACTCCTTGCAAAAAATTGATATAATAACATGCAAAGATCGAAGCTGTAGCGTCAATTTTTAAAATCTCGATGTTTGATCGTCCAAAAGTCCAAAAGTCCAAAATTGAAAATCGTTTCCAACATCCATGACCAGACATAAGGCCCCGTACACAATATGAGATAACCTGAAACTATTGTAGTACTATGGAAATGAGGCAACTTTAAGCTGAGGACATGGTATTAGAAATGCCTTGTCGTCGAGATAAGTGGCATTGGAGAGTGCACAATTTAGCTGAGAATAGATGCATGCCTCATTTTGGAATGCATAAACGAAACAAGAAAAAGTAAGCTACAACCACCCAGTCTTGAAAACAACACTCATTAACAAGTAAAGTACCTCTCTATAACAATATATCAGCAACTTATTATGTGGGTTATGCCATGCTACCAATTCAAAAAAGATGATGCATTGAGAAGCTTTCTCCTTACAGAGTAGCTGACATTAAAATGAGATTGAAATCACTACTATTTAAAATGAGTCGATATACATCTTGAAATTTGTCATGACCTAAACTTGACAATTGTTCATAATAAACAGTTATTCAAGTATATATCAAACTTGTGCAGAATTTAAAGGCGCATCAAATGGTACTAATCTTGTCTGGTTTGGTCAGCACTAGACGTTTCAAAGCGACAAAACATTTTTTGCCAAATTTTGATGGTTTTTCAAGAAAACCTCCATCTCTGTCAAAATAAACCTACTTGAAACATTCATTATTATTGTAAAGCAAAAAATTTTCTATCATTTGAGCTCTTACTGGAAGTTCTAACTTGACTCTACGTGGAGAAATGAGCAAAAACGTCTGACCCAAAAATTGTCAGCTAATTTTCTAACCTGTCAGGGTAAGGCCAAAATTGGCCATTCTCATCCAATTTTCCATCGACATGACTTTTGCCAATATCTCTACCGATACTGATCAGATTTGAACAAAACAAACACCATTCGATAGCTGTACATTAGCCCCAACATAATCTAAAAGCCAAAAACACCTAATAGACGTTCCCTTCATGAAATAACTCAGAGTCATGTATTTTGATTTGCCTCAAGCGGGCACTACCCGACATATTTTTGAAAATACTAATAACAACCATACCATCGTATAGAGAATTAAAAGAGAAACAAAAGTCAAGCACTATGCAACATCAACTCACTTAGTAAATCATGGAGAAATATCCATCCAAAGTTGGATCTTTTTTCACATTTTCCCTTCCTACTGCTTCCAGTCGTCTATTACAATCCCAAATTTAACACGCCTTGGTCAAACAAAGTACCACAAACAACTTTTAGTATCTATACAAATAGCATTTATATATGAATTCAATGACTTTAACTATTAGCTTCTACTCAGAATTAATTAAATCATGAAATCGTTGATATCTCAACAACTAAACTAGCTACGCAAAATTGGGTTGTAGTTTCGCACTCCTTGCAAAAAATTGATATAATAACATGCAAAGATCGAAGCTGTAGCGTCAATTTTTAAAATCTCGATGTTTGATCGTCCAAAAGTCCAAAAGTCCAAAATTGAAAATCGTTTCCAACATCCATGACCAGACATAAGGCCCCGTACACAATATGAGATAACCTGAAACTATTGTAGTACTATGGAAATGAGGCAACTTTAAGCTGAGGACATGGTATTAGAAATGCCTTGTCGTCGAGATAAGTGGCATTGGAGAGTGCACAATTTAGCTGAGAATAGATGCATGCCTCATTTTGGAATGCATAAACGAAACAAGAAAAAGTAAGCTACAACCACCCAGTCTTGAAAACAACACTCATTAACAAGTAAAGTACCTCTCTATAACAATATATCAGCAACTTATTATGTGGGTTATGCCATGCTACCAATTCAAAAAAGATGATGCATTGAGAAGCTTTCTCCTTACAGAGTAGCTGACATTAAAATGAGATTGAAATCACTACTATTTAAAATGAGTCGATATACATCTTGAAATTTGTCATGACCTAAACTTGACAATTGTTCATAATAAACAGTTATTCAAGTATATATCAAACTTGTGCAGAATTTAAAGGCGCATCAAATGGTACTAATCTTGTCTGGTTTGGTCAGCACTAGACGTTTCAAAGCGACAAAACATTTTTTGCCAAATTTTGATGGTTTTTCAAGAAAACCTCCATCTCTGTCAAAATAAACCTACTTGAAACATTCATTATTATTGTAAAGCAAAAAATTTTCTATCATTTGAGCTCTTACTGGAAGTTCTAACTTGACTCTACGTGGAGAAATGAGCAAAAACGTCTGACCCAAAAATTGTCAGCTAATTTTCTAACCTGTCAGGGTAAGGCCAAAATTGGCCATTCTCATCCAATTTTCCATCGACATGACTTTTGCCAATATCTCTACCGATACTGATCAGATTTGAACAAAACAAACACCATTCGATAGCTGTACATTAGCCCCAACATAATCTAAAAGCCAAAAACACCTAATAGACGTTCCCTTCATGAAATAACTCAGAGTCATGTATTTTGATTTGCCTCAAGCGGGCACTACCCGACATATTTTTGAAAATACTAATAACAACCATACCATCGTATAGAGAATTAAAAGAGAAACAAAAGTCAAGCACTATGCAACATCAACTCACTTAGTAAATCATGGAGAAATATCCATCCAAAGTTGGATCTTTTTTCACATTTTCCCTTCCTACTGCTTCCAGTCGTCTATTACAATCCCAAATTTAACACGCCTTGGTCAAACAAAGTACCACAAACAACTTTTAGTATCTATACAAATAGCATTTATATATGAATTCAATGACTTTAACTATTAGCTTCTACTCAGAATTAATTAAATCATGAAATCGTTGATATCTCAACAACTAAACTAGCTACGCAAAATTGGGTTGTAGTTTCGCACTCCTTGCAAAAAATTGATATAATAACATGCAAAGATCGAAGCTGTAGCGTCAATTTTTAAAATCTCGATGTTTGATCGTCCAAAAGTCCAAAAGTCCAAAATTGAAAATCGTTTCCAACATCCATGACCAGACATAAGGCCCCGTACACAATATGAGATAACCTGAAACTATTGTAGTACTATGGAAATGAGGCAACTTTAAGCTGAGGACATGGTATTAGAAATGCCTTGTCGTCGAGATAAGTGGCATTGGAGAGTGCACAATTTAGCTGAGAATAGATGCATGCCTCATTTTGGAATGCATAAACGAAACAAGAAAAAGTAAGCTACAACCACCCAGTCTTGAAAACAACACTCATTAACAAGTAAAGTACCTCTCTATAACAATATATCAGCAACTTATTATGTGGGTTATGCCATGCTACCAATTCAAAAAAGATGATGCATTGAGAAGCTTTCTCCTTACAGAGTAGCTGACATTAAAATGAGATTGAAATCACTACTATTTAAAATGAGTCGATATACATCTTGAAATTTGTCATGACCTAAACTTGACAATTGTTCATAATAAACAGTTATTCAAGTATATATCAAACTTGTGCAGAATTTAAAGGCGCATCAAATGGTACTAATCTTGTCTGGTTTGGTCAGCACTAGACGTTTCAAAGCGACAAAACATTTTTTGCCAAATTTTGATGGTTTTTCAAGAAAACCTCCATCTCTGTCAAAATAAACCTACTTGAAACATTCATTATTATTGTAAAGCAAAAAATTTTCTATCATTTGAGCTCTTACTGGAAGTTCTAACTTGACTCTACGTGGAGAAATGAGCAAAAACGTCTGACCCAAAAATTGTCAGCTAATTTTCTAACCTGTCAGGGTAAGGCCAAAATTGGCCATTCTCATCCAATTTTCCATCGACATGACTTTTGCCAATATCTCTACCGATACTGATCAGATTTGAACAAAACAAACACCATTCGATAGCTGTACATTAGCCCCAACATAATCTAAAAGCCAAAAACACCTAATAGACGTTCCCTTCATGAAATAACTCAGAGTCATGTATTTTGATTTGCCTCAAGCGGGCACTACCCGACATATTTTTGAAAATACTAATAACAACCATACCATCGTATAGAGAATTAAAAGAGAAACAAAAGTCAAGCACTATGCAACATCAACTCACTTAGTAAATCATGGAGAAATATCCATCCAAAGTTGGATCTTTTTTCACATTTTCCCTTCCTACTGCTTCCAGTCGTCTATTACAATCCCAAATTTAACACGCCTTGGTCAAACAAAGTACCACAAACAACTTTTAGTATCTATACAAATAGCATTTATATATGAATTCAATGACTTTAACTATTAGCTTCTACTCAGAATTAATTAAATCATGAAATCGTTGATATCTCAACAACTAAACTAGCTACGCAAAATTGGGTTGTAGTTTCGCACTCCTTGCAAAAAATTGATATAATAACATGCAAAGATCGAAGCTGTAGCGTCAATTTTTAAAATCTCGATGTTTGATCGTCCAAAAGTCCAAAAGTCCAAAATTGAAAATCGTTTCCAACATCCATGACCAGACATAAGGCCCCGTACACAATATGAGATAACCTGAAACTATTGTAGTACTATGGAAATGAGGCAACTTTAAGCTGAGGACATGGTATTAGAAATGCCTTGTCGTCGAGATAAGTGGCATTGGAGAGTGCACAATTTAGCTGAGAATAGATGCATGCCTCATTTTGGAATGCATAAACGAAACAAGAAAAAGTAAGCTACAACCACCCAGTCTTGAAAACAACACTCATTAACAAGTAAAGTACCTCTCTATAACAATATATCAGCAACTTATTATGTGGGTTATGCCATGCTACCAATTCAAAAAAGATGATGCATTGAGAAGCTTTCTCCTTACAGAGTAGCTGACATTAAAATGAGATTGAAATCACTACTATTTAAAATGAGTCGATATACATCTTGAAATTTGTCATGACCTAAACTTGACAATTGTTCATAATAAACAGTTATTCAAGTATATATCAAACTTGTGCAGAATTTAAAGGCGCATCAAATGGTACTAATCTTGTCTGGTTTGGTCAGCACTAGACGTTTCAAAGCGACAAAACATTTTTTGCCAAATTTTGATGGTTTTTCAAGAAAACCTCCATCTCTGTCAAAATAAACCTACTTGAAACATTCATTATTATTGTAAAGCAAAAAATTTTCTATCATTTGAGCTCTTACTGGAAGTTCTAACTTGACTCTACGTGGAGAAATGAGCAAAAACGTCTGACCCAAAAATTGTCAGCTAATTTTCTAACCTGTCAGGGTAAGGCCAAAATTGGCCATTCTCATCCAATTTTCCATCGACATGACTTTTGCCAATATCTCTACCGATACTGATCAGATTTGAACAAAACAAACACCATTCGATAGCTGTACATTAGCCCCAACATAATCTAAAAGCCAAAAACACCTAATAGACGTTCCCTTCATGAAATAACTCAGAGTCATGTATTTTGATTTGCCTCAAGCGGGCACTACCCGACATATTTTTGAAAATACTAATAACAACCATACCATCGTATAGAGAATTAAAAGAGAAACAAAAGTCAAGCACTATGCAACATCAACTCACTTAGTAAATCATGGAGAAATATCCATCCAAAGTTGGATCTTTTTTCACATTTTCCCTTCCTACTGCTTCCAGTCGTCTATTACAATCCCAAATTTAACACGCCTTGGTCAAACAAAGTACCACAAACAACTTTTAGTATCTATACAAATAGCATTTATATATGAATTCAATGACTTTAACTATTAGCTTCTACTCAGAATTAATTAAATCATGAAATCGTTGATATCTCAACAACTAAACTAGCTACGCAAAATTGGGTTGTAGTTTCGCACTCCTTGCAAAAAATTGATATAATAACATGCAAAGATCGAAGCTGTAGCGTCAATTTTTAAAATCTCGATGTTTGATCGTCCAAAAGTCCAAAAGTCCAAAATTGAAAATCGTTTCCAACATCCATGACCAGACATAAGGCCCCGTACACAATATGAGATAACCTGAAACTATTGTAGTACTATGGAAATGAGGCAACTTTAAGCTGAGGACATGGTATTAGAAATGCCTTGTCGTCGAGATAAGTGGCATTGGAGAGTGCACAATTTAGCTGAGAATAGATGCATGCCTCATTTTGGAATGCATAAACGAAACAAGAAAAAGTAAGCTACAACCACCCAGTCTTGAAAACAACACTCATTAACAAGTAAAGTACCTCTCTATAACAATATATCAGCAACTTATTATGTGGGTTATGCCATGCTACCAATTCAAAAAAGATGATGCATTGAGAAGCTTTCTCCTTACAGAGTAGCTGACATTAAAATGAGATTGAAATCACTACTATTTAAAATGAGTCGATATACATCTTGAAATTTGTCATGACCTAAACTTGACAATTGTTCATAATAAACAGTTATTCAAGTATATATCAAACTTGTGCAGAATTTAAAGGCGCATCAAATGGTACTAATCTTGTCTGGTTTGGTCAGCACTAGACGTTTCAAAGCGACAAAACATTTTTTGCCAAATTTTGATGGTTTTTCAAGAAAACCTCCATCTCTGTCAAAATAAACCTACTTGAAACATTCATTATTATTGTAAAGCAAAAAATTTTCTATCATTTGAGCTCTTACTGGAAGTTCTAACTTGACTCTACGTGGAGAAATGAGCAAAAACGTCTGACCCAAAAATTGTCAGCTAATTTTCTAACCTGTCAGGGTAAGGCCAAAATTGGCCATTCTCATCCAATTTTCCATCGACATGACTTTTGCCAATATCTCTACCGATACTGATCAGATTTGAACAAAACAAACACCATTCGATAGCTGTACATTAGCCCCAACATAATCTAAAAGCCAAAAACACCTAATAGACGTTCCCTTCATGAAATAACTCAGAGTCATGTATTTTGATTTGCCTCAAGCGGGCACTACCCGACATATTTTTGAAAATACTAATAACAACCATACCATCGTATAGAGAATTAAAAGAGAAACAAAAGTCAAGCACTATGCAACATCAACTCACTTAGTAAATCATGGAGAAATATCCATCCAAAGTTGGATCTTTTTTCACATTTTCCCTTCCTACTGCTTCCAGTCGTCTATTACAATCCCAAATTTAACACGCCTTGGTCAAACAAAGTACCACAAACAACTTTTAGTATCTATACAAATAGCATTTATATATGAATTCAATGACTTTAACTATTAGCTTCTACTCAGAATTAATTAAATCATGAAATCGTTGATATCTCAACAACTAAACTAGCTACGCAAAATTGGGTTGTAGTTTCGCACTCCTTGCAAAAAATTGATATAATAACATGCAAAGATCGAAGCTGTAGCGTCAATTTTTAAAATCTCGATGTTTGATCGTCCAAAAGTCCAAAAGTCCAAAATTGAAAATCGTTTCCAACATCCATGACCAGACATAAGGCCCCGTACACAATATGAGATAACCTGAAACTATTGTAGTACTATGGAAATGAGGCAACTTTAAGCTGAGGACATGGTATTAGAAATGCCTTGTCGTCGAGATAAGTGGCATTGGAGAGTGCACAATTTAGCTGAGAATAGATGCATGCCTCATTTTGGAATGCATAAACGAAACAAGAAAAAGTAAGCTACAACCACCCAGTCTTGAAAACAACACTCATTAACAAGTAAAGTACCTCTCTATAACAATATATCAGCAACTTATTATGTGGGTTATGCCATGCTACCAATTCAAAAAAGATGATGCATTGAGAAGCTTTCTCCTTACAGAGTAGCTGACATTAAAATGAGATTGAAATCACTACTATTTAAAATGAGTCGATATACATCTTGAAATTTGTCATGACCTAAACTTGACAATTGTTCATAATAAACAGTTATTCAAGTATATATCAAACTTGTGCAGAATTTAAAGGCGCATCAAATGGTACTAATCTTGTCTGGTTTGGTCAGCACTAGACGTTTCAAAGCGACAAAACATTTTTTGCCAAATTTTGATGGTTTTTCAAGAAAACCTCCATCTCTGTCAAAATAAACCTACTTGAAACATTCATTATTATTGTAAAGCAAAAAATTTTCTATCATTTGAGCTCTTACTGGAAGTTCTAACTTGACTCTACGTGGAGAAATGAGCAAAAACGTCTGACCCAAAAATTGTCAGCTAATTTTCTAACCTGTCAGGGTAAGGCCAAAATTGGCCATTCTCATCCAATTTTCCATCGACATGACTTTTGCCAATATCTCTACCGATACTGATCAGATTTGAACAAAACAAACACCATTCGATAGCTGTACATTAGCCCCAACATAATCTAAAAGCCAAAAACACCTAATAGACGTTCCCTTCATGAAATAACTCAGAGTCATGTATTTTGATTTGCCTCAAGCGGGCACTACCCGACATATTTTTGAAAATACTAATAACAACCATACCATCGTATAGAGAATTAAAAGAGAAACAAAAGTCAAGCACTATGCAACATCAACTCACTTAGTAAATCATGGAGAAATATCCATCCAAAGTTGGATCTTTTTTCACATTTTCCCTTCCTACTGCTTCCAGTCGTCTATTACAATCCCAAATTTAACACGCCTTGGTCAAACAAAGTACCACAAACAACTTTTAGTATCTATACAAATAGCATTTATATATGAATTCAATGACTTTAACTATTAGCTTCTACTCAGAATTAATTAAATCATGAAATCGTTGATATCTCAACAACTAAACTAGCTACGCAAAATTGGGTTGTAGTTTCGCACTCCTTGCAAAAAATTGATATAATAACATGCAAAGATCGAAGCTGTAGCGTCAATTTTTAAAATCTCGATGTTTGATCGTCCAAAAGTCCAAAAGTCCAAAATTGAAAATCGTTTCCAACATCCATGACCAGACATAAGGCCCCGTACACAATATGAGATAACCTGAAACTATTGTAGTACTATGGAAATGAGGCAACTTTAAGCTGAGGACATGGTATTAGAAATGCCTTGTCGTCGAGATAAGTGGCATTGGAGAGTGCACAATTTAGCTGAGAATAGATGCATGCCTCATTTTGGAATGCATAAACGAAACAAGAAAAAGTAAGCTACAACCACCCAGTCTTGAAAACAACACTCATTAACAAGTAAAGTACCTCTCTATAACAATATATCAGCAACTTATTATGTGGGTTATGCCATGCTACCAATTCAAAAAAGATGATGCATTGAGAAGCTTTCTCCTTACAGAGTAGCTGACATTAAAATGAGATTGAAATCACTACTATTTAAAATGAGTCGATATACATCTTGAAATTTGTCATGACCTAAACTTGACAATTGTTCATAATAAACAGTTATTCAAGTATATATCAAACTTGTGCAGAATTTAAAGGCGCATCAAATGGTACTAATCTTGTCTGGTTTGGTCAGCACTAGACGTTTCAAAGCGACAAAACATTTTTTGCCAAATTTTGATGGTTTTTCAAGAAAACCTCCATCTCTGTCAAAATAAACCTACTTGAAACATTCATTATTATTGTAAAGCAAAAAATTTTCTATCATTTGAGCTCTTACTGGAAGTTCTAACTTGACTCTACGTGGAGAAATGAGCAAAAACGTCTGACCCAAAAATTGTCAGCTAATTTTCTAACCTGTCAGGGTAAGGCCAAAATTGGCCATTCTCATCCAATTTTCCATCGACATGACTTTTGCCAATATCTCTACCGATACTGATCAGATTTGAACAAAACAAACACCATTCGATAGCTGTACATTAGCCCCAACATAATCTAAAAGCCAAAAACACCTAATAGACGTTCCCTTCATGAAATAACTCAGAGTCATGTATTTTGATTTGCCTCAAGCGGGCACTACCCGACATATTTTTGAAAATACTAATAACAACCATACCATCGTATAGAGAATTAAAAGAGAAACAAAAGTCAAGCACTATGCAACATCAACTCACTTAGTAAATCATGGAGAAATATCCATCCAAAGTTGGATCTTTTTTCACATTTTCCCTTCCTACTGCTTCCAGTCGTCTATTACAATCCCAAATTTAACACGCCTTGGTCAAACAAAGTACCACAAACAACTTTTAGTATCTATACAAATAGCATTTATATATGAATTCAATGACTTTAACTATTAGCTTCTACTCAGAATTAATTAAATCATGAAATCGTTGATATCTCAACAACTAAACTAGCTACGCAAAATTGGGTTGTAGTTTCGCACTCCTTGCAAAAAATTGATATAATAACATGCAAAGATCGAAGCTGTAGCGTCAATTTTTAAAATCTCGATGTTTGATCGTCCAAAAGTCCAAAAGTCCAAAATTGAAAATCGTTTCCAACATCCATGACCAGACATAAGGCCCCGTACACAATATGAGATAACCTGAAACTATTGTAGTACTATGGAAATGAGGCAACTTTAAGCTGAGGACATGGTATTAGAAATGCCTTGTCGTCGAGATAAGTGGCATTGGAGAGTGCACAATTTAGCTGAGAATAGATGCATGCCTCATTTTGGAATGCATAAACGAAACAAGAAAAAGTAAGCTACAACCACCCAGTCTTGAAAACAACACTCATTAACAAGTAAAGTACCTCTCTATAACAATATATCAGCAACTTATTATGTGGGTTATGCCATGCTACCAATTCAAAAAAGATGATGCATTGAGAAGCTTTCTCCTTACAGAGTAGCTGACATTAAAATGAGATTGAAATCACTACTATTTAAAATGAGTCGATATACATCTTGAAATTTGTCATGACCTAAACTTGACAATTGTTCATAATAAACAGTTATTCAAGTATATATCAAACTTGTGCAGAATTTAAAGGCGCATCAAATGGTACTAATCTTGTCTGGTTTGGTCAGCACTAGACGTTTCAAAGCGACAAAACATTTTTTGCCAAATTTTGATGGTTTTTCAAGAAAACCTCCATCTCTGTCAAAATAAACCTACTTGAAACATTCATTATTATTGTAAAGCAAAAAATTTTCTATCATTTGAGCTCTTACTGGAAGTTCTAACTTGACTCTACGTGGAGAAATGAGCAAAAACGTCTGACCCAAAAATTGTCAGCTAATTTTCTAACCTGTCAGGGTAAGGCCAAAATTGGCCATTCTCATCCAATTTTCCATCGACATGACTTTTGCCAATATCTCTACCGATACTGATCAGATTTGAACAAAACAAACACCATTCGATAGCTGTACATTAGCCCCAACATAATCTAAAAGCCAAAAACACCTAATAGACGTTCCCTTCATGAAATAACTCAGAGTCATGTATTTTGATTTGCCTCAAGCGGGCACTACCCGACATATTTTTGAAAATACTAATAACAACCATACCATCGTATAGAGAATTAAAAGAGAAACAAAAGTCAAGCACTATGCAACATCAACTCACTTAGTAAATCATGGAGAAATATCCATCCAAAGTTGGATCTTTTTTCACATTTTCCCTTCCTACTGCTTCCAGTCGTCTATTACAATCCCAAATTTAACACGCCTTGGTCAAACAAAGTACCACAAACAACTTTTAGTATCTATACAAATAGCATTTATATATGAATTCAATGACTTTAACTATTAGCTTCTACTCAGAATTAATTAAATCATGAAATCGTTGATATCTCAACAACTAAACTAGCTACGCAAAATTGGGTTGTAGTTTCGCACTCCTTGCAAAAAATTGATATAATAACATGCAAAGATCGAAGCTGTAGCGTCAATTTTTAAAATCTCGATGTTTGATCGTCCAAAAGTCCAAAAGTCCAAAATTGAAAATCGTTTCCAACATCCATGACCAGACATAAGGCCCCGTACACAATATGAGATAACCTGAAACTATTGTAGTACTATGGAAATGAGGCAACTTTAAGCTGAGGACATGGTATTAGAAATGCCTTGTCGTCGAGATAAGTGGCATTGGAGAGTGCACAATTTAGCTGAGAATAGATGCATGCCTCATTTTGGAATGCATAAACGAAACAAGAAAAAGTAAGCTACAACCACCCAGTCTTGAAAACAACACTCATTAACAAGTAAAGTACCTCTCTATAACAATATATCAGCAACTTATTATGTGGGTTATGCCATGCTACCAATTCAAAAAAGATGATGCATTGAGAAGCTTTCTCCTTACAGAGTAGCTGACATTAAAATGAGATTGAAATCACTACTATTTAAAATGAGTCGATATACATCTTGAAATTTGTCATGACCTAAACTTGACAATTGTTCATAATAAACAGTTATTCAAGTATATATCAAACTTGTGCAGAATTTAAAGGCGCATCAAATGGTACTAATCTTGTCTGGTTTGGTCAGCACTAGACGTTTCAAAGCGACAAAACATTTTTTGCCAAATTTTGATGGTTTTTCAAGAAAACCTCCATCTCTGTCAAAATAAACCTACTTGAAACATTCATTATTATTGTAAAGCAAAAAATTTTCTATCATTTGAGCTCTTACTGGAAGTTCTAACTTGACTCTACGTGGAGAAATGAGCAAAAACGTCTGACCCAAAAATTGTCAGCTAATTTTCTAACCTGTCAGGGTAAGGCCAAAATTGGCCATTCTCATCCAATTTTCCATCGACATGACTTTTGCCAATATCTCTACCGATACTGATCAGATTTGAACAAAACAAACACCATTCGATAGCTGTACATTAGCCCCAACATAATCTAAAAGCCAAAAACACCTAATAGACGTTCCCTTCATGAAATAACTCAGAGTCATGTATTTTGATTTGCCTCAAGCGGGCACTACCCGACATATTTTTGAAAATACTAATAACAACCATACCATCGTATAGAGAATTAAAAGAGAAACAAAAGTCAAGCACTATGCAACATCAACTCACTTAGTAAATCATGGAGAAATATCCATCCAAAGTTGGATCTTTTTTCACATTTTCCCTTCCTACTGCTTCCAGTCGTCTATTACAATCCCAAATTTAACACGCCTTGGTCAAACAAAGTACCACAAACAACTTTTAGTATCTATACAAATAGCATTTATATATGAATTCAATGACTTTAACTATTAGCTTCTACTCAGAATTAATTAAATCATGAAATCGTTGATATCTCAACAACTAAACTAGCTACGCAAAATTGGGTTGTAGTTTCGCACTCCTTGCAAAAAATTGATATAATAACATGCAAAGATCGAAGCTGTAGCGTCAATTTTTAAAATCTCGATGTTTGATCGTCCAAAAGTCCAAAAGTCCAAAATTGAAAATCGTTTCCAACATCCATGACCAGACATAAGGCCCCGTACACAATATGAGATAACCTGAAACTATTGTAGTACTATGGAAATGAGGCAACTTTAAGCTGAGGACATGGTATTAGAAATGCCTTGTCGTCGAGATAAGTGGCATTGGAGAGTGCACAATTTAGCTGAGAATAGATGCATGCCTCATTTTGGAATGCATAAACGAAACAAGAAAAAGTAAGCTACAACCACCCAGTCTTGAAAACAACACTCATTAACAAGTAAAGTACCTCTCTATAACAATATATCAGCAACTTATTATGTGGGTTATGCCATGCTACCAATTCAAAAAAGATGATGCATTGAGAAGCTTTCTCCTTACAGAGTAGCTGACATTAAAATGAGATTGAAATCACTACTATTTAAAATGAGTCGATATACATCTTGAAATTTGTCATGACCTAAACTTGACAATTGTTCATAATAAACAGTTATTCAAGTATATATCAAACTTGTGCAGAATTTAAAGGCGCATCAAATGGTACTAATCTTGTCTGGTTTGGTCAGCACTAGACGTTTCAAAGCGACAAAACATTTTTTGCCAAATTTTGATGGTTTTTCAAGAAAACCTCCATCTCTGTCAAAATAAACCTACTTGAAACATTCATTATTATTGTAAAGCAAAAAATTTTCTATCATTTGAGCTCTTACTGGAAGTTCTAACTTGACTCTACGTGGAGAAATGAGCAAAAACGTCTGACCCAAAAATTGTCAGCTAATTTTCTAACCTGTCAGGGTAAGGCCAAAATTGGCCATTCTCATCCAATTTTCCATCGACATGACTTTTGCCAATATCTCTACCGATACTGATCAGATTTGAACAAAACAAACACCATTCGATAGCTGTACATTAGCCCCAACATAATCTAAAAGCCAAAAACACCTAATAGACGTTCCCTTCATGAAATAACTCAGAGTCATGTATTTTGATTTGCCTCAAGCGGGCACTACCCGACATATTTTTGAAAATACTAATAACAACCATACCATCGTATAGAGAATTAAAAGAGAAACAAAAGTCAAGCACTATGCAACATCAACTCACTTAGTAAATCATGGAGAAATATCCATCCAAAGTTGGATCTTTTTTCACATTTTCCCTTCCTACTGCTTCCAGTCGTCTATTACAATCCCAAATTTAACACGCCTTGGTCAAACAAAGTACCACAAACAACTTTTAGTATCTATACAAATAGCATTTATATATGAATTCAATGACTTTAACTATTAGCTTCTACTCAGAATTAATTAAATCATGAAATCGTTGATATCTCAACAACTAAACTAGCTACGCAAAATTGGGTTGTAGTTTCGCACTCCTTGCAAAAAATTGATATAATAACATGCAAAGATCGAAGCTGTAGCGTCAATTTTTAAAATCTCGATGTTTGATCGTCCAAAAGTCCAAAAGTCCAAAATTGAAAATCGTTTCCAACATCCATGACCAGACATAAGGCCCCGTACACAATATGAGATAACCTGAAACTATTGTAGTACTATGGAAATGAGGCAACTTTAAGCTGAGGACATGGTATTAGAAATGCCTTGTCGTCGAGATAAGTGGCATTGGAGAGTGCACAATTTAGCTGAGAATAGATGCATGCCTCATTTTGGAATGCATAAACGAAACAAGAAAAAGTAAGCTACAACCACCCAGTCTTGAAAACAACACTCATTAACAAGTAAAGTACCTCTCTATAACAATATATCAGCAACTTATTATGTGGGTTATGCCATGCTACCAATTCAAAAAAGATGATGCATTGAGAAGCTTTCTCCTTACAGAGTAGCTGACATTAAAATGAGATTGAAATCACTACTATTTAAAATGAGTCGATATACATCTTGAAATTTGTCATGACCTAAACTTGACAATTGTTCATAATAAACAGTTATTCAAGTATATATCAAACTTGTGCAGAATTTAAAGGCGCATCAAATGGTACTAATCTTGTCTGGTTTGGTCAGCACTAGACGTTTCAAAGCGACAAAACATTTTTTGCCAAATTTTGATGGTTTTTCAAGAAAACCTCCATCTCTGTCAAAATAAACCTACTTGAAACATTCATTATTATTGTAAAGCAAAAAATTTTCTATCATTTGAGCTCTTACTGGAAGTTCTAACTTGACTCTACGTGGAGAAATGAGCAAAAACGTCTGACCCAAAAATTGTCAGCTAATTTTCTAACCTGTCAGGGTAAGGCCAAAATTGGCCATTCTCATCCAATTTTCCATCGACATGACTTTTGCCAATATCTCTACCGATACTGATCAGATTTGAACAAAACAAACACCATTCGATAGCTGTACATTAGCCCCAACATAATCTAAAAGCCAAAAACACCTAATAGACGTTCCCTTCATGAAATAACTCAGAGTCATGTATTTTGATTTGCCTCAAGCGGGCACTACCCGACATATTTTTGAAAATACTAATAACAACCATACCATCGTATAGAGAATTAAAAGAGAAACAAAAGTCAAGCACTATGCAACATCAACTCACTTAGTAAATCATGGAGAAATATCCATCCAAAGTTGGATCTTTTTTCACATTTTCCCTTCCTACTGCTTCCAGTCGTCTATTACAATCCCAAATTTAACACGCCTTGGTCAAACAAAGTACCACAAACAACTTTTAGTATCTATACAAATAGCATTTATATATGAATTCAATGACTTTAACTATTAGCTTCTACTCAGAATTAATTAAATCATGAAATCGTTGATATCTCAACAACTAAACTAGCTACGCAAAATTGGGTTGTAGTTTCGCACTCCTTGCAAAAAATTGATATAATAACATGCAAAGATCGAAGCTGTAGCGTCAATTTTTAAAATCTCGATGTTTGATCGTCCAAAAGTCCAAAAGTCCAAAATTGAAAATCGTTTCCAACATCCATGACCAGACATAAGGCCCCGTACACAATATGAGATAACCTGAAACTATTGTAGTACTATGGAAATGAGGCAACTTTAAGCTGAGGACATGGTATTAGAAATGCCTTGTCGTCGAGATAAGTGGCATTGGAGAGTGCACAATTTAGCTGAGAATAGATGCATGCCTCATTTTGGAATGCATAAACGAAACAAGAAAAAGTAAGCTACAACCACCCAGTCTTGAAAACAACACTCATTAACAAGTAAAGTACCTCTCTATAACAATATATCAGCAACTTATTATGTGGGTTATGCCATGCTACCAATTCAAAAAAGATGATGCATTGAGAAGCTTTCTCCTTACAGAGTAGCTGACATTAAAATGAGATTGAAATCACTACTATTTAAAATGAGTCGATATACATCTTGAAATTTGTCATGACCTAAACTTGACAATTGTTCATAATAAACAGTTATTCAAGTATATATCAAACTTGTGCAGAATTTAAAGGCGCATCAAATGGTACTAATCTTGTCTGGTTTGGTCAGCACTAGACGTTTCAAAGCGACAAAACATTTTTTGCCAAATTTTGATGGTTTTTCAAGAAAACCTCCATCTCTGTCAAAATAAACCTACTTGAAACATTCATTATTATTGTAAAGCAAAAAATTTTCTATCATTTGAGCTCTTACTGGAAGTTCTAACTTGACTCTACGTGGAGAAATGAGCAAAAACGTCTGACCCAAAAATTGTCAGCTAATTTTCTAACCTGTCAGGGTAAGGCCAAAATTGGCCATTCTCATCCAATTTTCCATCGACATGACTTTTGCCAATATCTCTACCGATACTGATCAGATTTGAACAAAACAAACACCATTCGATAGCTGTACATTAGCCCCAACATAATCTAAAAGCCAAAAACACCTAATAGACGTTCCCTTCATGAAATAACTCAGAGTCATGTATTTTGATTTGCCTCAAGCGGGCACTACCCGACATATTTTTGAAAATACTAATAACAACCATACCATCGTATAGAGAATTAAAAGAGAAACAAAAGTCAAGCACTATGCAACATCAACTCACTTAGTAAATCATGGAGAAATATCCATCCAAAGTTGGATCTTTTTTCACATTTTCCCTTCCTACTGCTTCCAGTCGTCTATTACAATCCCAAATTTAACACGCCTTGGTCAAACAAAGTACCACAAACAACTTTTAGTATCTATACAAATAGCATTTATATATGAATTCAATGACTTTAACTATTAGCTTCTACTCAGAATTAATTAAATCATGAAATCGTTGATATCTCAACAACTAAACTAGCTACGCAAAATTGGGTTGTAGTTTCGCACTCCTTGCAAAAAATTGATATAATAACATGCAAAGATCGAAGCTGTAGCGTCAATTTTTAAAATCTCGATGTTTGATCGTCCAAAAGTCCAAAAGTCCAAAATTGAAAATCGTTTCCAACATCCATGACCAGACATAAGGCCCCGTACACAATATGAGATAACCTGAAACTATTGTAGTACTATGGAAATGAGGCAACTTTAAGCTGAGGACATGGTATTAGAAATGCCTTGTCGTCGAGATAAGTGGCATTGGAGAGTGCACAATTTAGCTGAGAATAGATGCATGCCTCATTTTGGAATGCATAAACGAAACAAGAAAAAGTAAGCTACAACCACCCAGTCTTGAAAACAACACTCATTAACAAGTAAAGTACCTCTCTATAACAATATATCAGCAACTTATTATGTGGGTTATGCCATGCTACCAATTCAAAAAAGATGATGCATTGAGAAGCTTTCTCCTTACAGAGTAGCTGACATTAAAATGAGATTGAAATCACTACTATTTAAAATGAGTCGATATACATCTTGAAATTTGTCATGACCTAAACTTGACAATTGTTCATAATAAACAGTTATTCAAGTATATATCAAACTTGTGCAGAATTTAAAGGCGCATCAAATGGTACTAATCTTGTCTGGTTTGGTCAGCACTAGACGTTTCAAAGCGACAAAACATTTTTTGCCAAATTTTGATGGTTTTTCAAGAAAACCTCCATCTCTGTCAAAATAAACCTACTTGAAACATTCATTATTATTGTAAAGCAAAAAATTTTCTATCATTTGAGCTCTTACTGGAAGTTCTAACTTGACTCTACGTGGAGAAATGAGCAAAAACGTCTGACCCAAAAATTGTCAGCTAATTTTCTAACCTGTCAGGGTAAGGCCAAAATTGGCCATTCTCATCCAATTTTCCATCGACATGACTTTTGCCAATATCTCTACCGATACTGATCAGATTTGAACAAAACAAACACCATTCGATAGCTGTACATTAGCCCCAACATAATCTAAAAGCCAAAAACACCTAATAGACGTTCCCTTCATGAAATAACTCAGAGTCATGTATTTTGATTTGCCTCAAGCGGGCACTACCCGACATATTTTTGAAAATACTAATAACAACCATACCATCGTATAGAGAATTAAAAGAGAAACAAAAGTCAAGCACTATGCAACATCAACTCACTTAGTAAATCATGGAGAAATATCCATCCAAAGTTGGATCTTTTTTCACATTTTCCCTTCCTACTGCTTCCAGTCGTCTATTACAATCCCAAATTTAACACGCCTTGGTCAAACAAAGTACCACAAACAACTTTTAGTATCTATACAAATAGCATTTATATATGAATTCAATGACTTTAACTATTAGCTTCTACTCAGAATTAATTAAATCATGAAATCGTTGATATCTCAACAACTAAACTAGCTACGCAAAATTGGGTTGTAGTTTCGCACTCCTTGCAAAAAATTGATATAATAACATGCAAAGATCGAAGCTGTAGCGTCAATTTTTAAAATCTCGATGTTTGATCGTCCAAAAGTCCAAAAGTCCAAAATTGAAAATCGTTTCCAACATCCATGACCAGACATAAGGCCCCGTACACAATATGAGATAACCTGAAACTATTGTAGTACTATGGAAATGAGGCAACTTTAAGCTGAGGACATGGTATTAGAAATGCCTTGTCGTCGAGATAAGTGGCATTGGAGAGTGCACAATTTAGCTGAGAATAGATGCATGCCTCATTTTGGAATGCATAAACGAAACAAGAAAAAGTAAGCTACAACCACCCAGTCTTGAAAACAACACTCATTAACAAGTAAAGTACCTCTCTATAACAATATATCAGCAACTTATTATGTGGGTTATGCCATGCTACCAATTCAAAAAAGATGATGCATTGAGAAGCTTTCTCCTTACAGAGTAGCTGACATTAAAATGAGATTGAAATCACTACTATTTAAAATGAGTCGATATACATCTTGAAATTTGTCATGACCTAAACTTGACAATTGTTCATAATAAACAGTTATTCAAGTATATATCAAACTTGTGCAGAATTTAAAGGCGCATCAAATGGTACTAATCTTGTCTGGTTTGGTCAGCACTAGACGTTTCAAAGCGACAAAACATTTTTTGCCAAATTTTGATGGTTTTTCAAGAAAACCTCCATCTCTGTCAAAATAAACCTACTTGAAACATTCATTATTATTGTAAAGCAAAAAATTTTCTATCATTTGAGCTCTTACTGGAAGTTCTAACTTGACTCTACGTGGAGAAATGAGCAAAAACGTCTGACCCAAAAATTGTCAGCTAATTTTCTAACCTGTCAGGGTAAGGCCAAAATTGGCCATTCTCATCCAATTTTCCATCGACATGACTTTTGCCAATATCTCTACCGATACTGATCAGATTTGAACAAAACAAACACCATTCGATAGCTGTACATTAGCCCCAACATAATCTAAAAGCCAAAAACACCTAATAGACGTTCCCTTCATGAAATAACTCAGAGTCATGTATTTTGATTTGCCTCAAGCGGGCACTACCCGACATATTTTTGAAAATACTAATAACAACCATACCATCGTATAGAGAATTAAAAGAGAAACAAAAGTCAAGCACTATGCAACATCAACTCACTTAGTAAATCATGGAGAAATATCCATCCAAAGTTGGATCTTTTTTCACATTTTCCCTTCCTACTGCTTCCAGTCGTCTATTACAATCCCAAATTTAACACGCCTTGGTCAAACAAAGTACCACAAACAACTTTTAGTATCTATACAAATAGCATTTATATATGAATTCAATGACTTTAACTATTAGCTTCTACTCAGAATTAATTAAATCATGAAATCGTTGATATCTCAACAACTAAACTAGCTACGCAAAATTGGGTTGTAGTTTCGCACTCCTTGCAAAAAATTGATATAATAACATGCAAAGATCGAAGCTGTAGCGTCAATTTTTAAAATCTCGATGTTTGATCGTCCAAAAGTCCAAAAGTCCAAAATTGAAAATCGTTTCCAACATCCATGACCAGACATAAGGCCCCGTACACAATATGAGATAACCTGAAACTATTGTAGTACTATGGAAATGAGGCAACTTTAAGCTGAGGACATGGTATTAGAAATGCCTTGTCGTCGAGATAAGTGGCATTGGAGAGTGCACAATTTAGCTGAGAATAGATGCATGCCTCATTTTGGAATGCATAAACGAAACAAGAAAAAGTAAGCTACAACCACCCAGTCTTGAAAACAACACTCATTAACAAGTAAAGTACCTCTCTATAACAATATATCAGCAACTTATTATGTGGGTTATGCCATGCTACCAATTCAAAAAAGATGATGCATTGAGAAGCTTTCTCCTTACAGAGTAGCTGACATTAAAATGAGATTGAAATCACTACTATTTAAAATGAGTCGATATACATCTTGAAATTTGTCATGACCTAAACTTGACAATTGTTCATAATAAACAGTTATTCAAGTATATATCAAACTTGTGCAGAATTTAAAGGCGCATCAAATGGTACTAATCTTGTCTGGTTTGGTCAGCACTAGACGTTTCAAAGCGACAAAACATTTTTTGCCAAATTTTGATGGTTTTTCAAGAAAACCTCCATCTCTGTCAAAATAAACCTACTTGAAACATTCATTATTATTGTAAAGCAAAAAATTTTCTATCATTTGAGCTCTTACTGGAAGTTCTAACTTGACTCTACGTGGAGAAATGAGCAAAAACGTCTGACCCAAAAATTGTCAGCTAATTTTCTAACCTGTCAGGGTAAGGCCAAAATTGGCCATTCTCATCCAATTTTCCATCGACATGACTTTTGCCAATATCTCTACCGATACTGATCAGATTTGAACAAAACAAACACCATTCGATAGCTGTACATTAGCCCCAACATAATCTAAAAGCCAAAAACACCTAATAGACGTTCCCTTCATGAAATAACTCAGAGTCATGTATTTTGATTTGCCTCAAGCGGGCACTACCCGACATATTTTTGAAAATACTAATAACAACCATACCATCGTATAGAGAATTAAAAGAGAAACAAAAGTCAAGCACTATGCAACATCAACTCACTTAGTAAATCATGGAGAAATATCCATCCAAAGTTGGATCTTTTTTCACATTTTCCCTTCCTACTGCTTCCAGTCGTCTATTACAATCCCAAATTTAACACGCCTTGGTCAAACAAAGTACCACAAACAACTTTTAGTATCTATACAAATAGCATTTATATATGAATTCAATGACTTTAACTATTAGCTTCTACTCAGAATTAATTAAATCATGAAATCGTTGATATCTCAACAACTAAACTAGCTACGCAAAATTGGGTTGTAGTTTCGCACTCCTTGCAAAAAATTGATATAATAACATGCAAAGATCGAAGCTGTAGCGTCAATTTTTAAAATCTCGATGTTTGATCGTCCAAAAGTCCAAAAGTCCAAAATTGAAAATCGTTTCCAACATCCATGACCAGACATAAGGCCCCGTACACAATATGAGATAACCTGAAACTATTGTAGTACTATGGAAATGAGGCAACTTTAAGCTGAGGACATGGTATTAGAAATGCCTTGTCGTCGAGATAAGTGGCATTGGAGAGTGCACAATTTAGCTGAGAATAGATGCATGCCTCATTTTGGAATGCATAAACGAAACAAGAAAAAGTAAGCTACAACCACCCAGTCTTGAAAACAACACTCATTAACAAGTAAAGTACCTCTCTATAACAATATATCAGCAACTTATTATGTGGGTTATGCCATGCTACCAATTCAAAAAAGATGATGCATTGAGAAGCTTTCTCCTTACAGAGTAGCTGACATTAAAATGAGATTGAAATCACTACTATTTAAAATGAGTCGATATACATCTTGAAATTTGTCATGACCTAAACTTGACAATTGTTCATAATAAACAGTTATTCAAGTATATATCAAACTTGTGCAGAATTTAAAGGCGCATCAAATGGTACTAATCTTGTCTGGTTTGGTCAGCACTAGACGTTTCAAAGCGACAAAACATTTTTTGCCAAATTTTGATGGTTTTTCAAGAAAACCTCCATCTCTGTCAAAATAAACCTACTTGAAACATTCATTATTATTGTAAAGCAAAAAATTTTCTATCATTTGAGCTCTTACTGGAAGTTCTAACTTGACTCTACGTGGAGAAATGAGCAAAAACGTCTGACCCAAAAATTGTCAGCTAATTTTCTAACCTGTCAGGGTAAGGCCAAAATTGGCCATTCTCATCCAATTTTCCATCGACATGACTTTTGCCAATATCTCTACCGATACTGATCAGATTTGAACAAAACAAACACCATTCGATAGCTGTACATTAGCCCCAACATAATCTAAAAGCCAAAAACACCTAATAGACGTTCCCTTCATGAAATAACTCAGAGTCATGTATTTTGATTTGCCTCAAGCGGGCACTACCCGACATATTTTTGAAAATACTAATAACAACCATACCATCGTATAGAGAATTAAAAGAGAAACAAAAGTCAAGCACTATGCAACATCAACTCACTTAGTAAATCATGGAGAAATATCCATCCAAAGTTGGATCTTTTTTCACATTTTCCCTTCCTACTGCTTCCAGTCGTCTATTACAATCCCAAATTTAACACGCCTTGGTCAAACAAAGTACCACAAACAACTTTTAGTATCTATACAAATAGCATTTATATATGAATTCAATGACTTTAACTATTAGCTTCTACTCAGAATTAATTAAATCATGAAATCGTTGATATCTCAACAACTAAACTAGCTACGCAAAATTGGGTTGTAGTTTCGCACTCCTTGCAAAAAATTGATATAATAACATGCAAAGATCGAAGCTGTAGCGTCAATTTTTAAAATCTCGATGTTTGATCGTCCAAAAGTCCAAAAGTCCAAAATTGAAAATCGTTTCCAACATCCATGACCAGACATAAGGCCCCGTACACAATATGAGATAACCTGAAACTATTGTAGTACTATGGAAATGAGGCAACTTTAAGCTGAGGACATGGTATTAGAAATGCCTTGTCGTCGAGATAAGTGGCATTGGAGAGTGCACAATTTAGCTGAGAATAGATGCATGCCTCATTTTGGAATGCATAAACGAAACAAGAAAAAGTAAGCTACAACCACCCAGTCTTGAAAACAACACTCATTAACAAGTAAAGTACCTCTCTATAACAATATATCAGCAACTTATTATGTGGGTTATGCCATGCTACCAATTCAAAAAAGATGATGCATTGAGAAGCTTTCTCCTTACAGAGTAGCTGACATTAAAATGAGATTGAAATCACTACTATTTAAAATGAGTCGATATACATCTTGAAATTTGTCATGACCTAAACTTGACAATTGTTCATAATAAACAGTTATTCAAGTATATATCAAACTTGTGCAGAATTTAAAGGCGCATCAAATGGTACTAATCTTGTCTGGTTTGGTCAGCACTAGACGTTTCAAAGCGACAAAACATTTTTTGCCAAATTTTGATGGTTTTTCAAGAAAACCTCCATCTCTGTCAAAATAAACCTACTTGAAACATTCATTATTATTGTAAAGCAAAAAATTTTCTATCATTTGAGCTCTTACTGGAAGTTCTAACTTGACTCTACGTGGAGAAATGAGCAAAAACGTCTGACCCAAAAATTGTCAGCTAATTTTCTAACCTGTCAGGGTAAGGCCAAAATTGGCCATTCTCATCCAATTTTCCATCGACATGACTTTTGCCAATATCTCTACCGATACTGATCAGATTTGAACAAAACAAACACCATTCGATAGCTGTACATTAGCCCCAACATAATCTAAAAGCCAAAAACACCTAATAGACGTTCCCTTCATGAAATAACTCAGAGTCATGTATTTTGATTTGCCTCAAGCGGGCACTACCCGACATATTTTTGAAAATACTAATAACAACCATACCATCGTATAGAGAATTAAAAGAGAAACAAAAGTCAAGCACTATGCAACATCAACTCACTTAGTAAATCATGGAGAAATATCCATCCAAAGTTGGATCTTTTTTCACATTTTCCCTTCCTACTGCTTCCAGTCGTCTATTACAATCCCAAATTTAACACGCCTTGGTCAAACAAAGTACCACAAACAACTTTTAGTATCTATACAAATAGCATTTATATATGAATTCAATGACTTTAACTATTAGCTTCTACTCAGAATTAATTAAATCATGAAATCGTTGATATCTCAACAACTAAACTAGCTACGCAAAATTGGGTTGTAGTTTCGCACTCCTTGCAAAAAATTGATATAATAACATGCAAAGATCGAAGCTGTAGCGTCAATTTTTAAAATCTCGATGTTTGATCGTCCAAAAGTCCAAAAGTCCAAAATTGAAAATCGTTTCCAACATCCATGACCAGACATAAGGCCCCGTACACAATATGAGATAACCTGAAACTATTGTAGTACTATGGAAATGAGGCAACTTTAAGCTGAGGACATGGTATTAGAAATGCCTTGTCGTCGAGATAAGTGGCATTGGAGAGTGCACAATTTAGCTGAGAATAGATGCATGCCTCATTTTGGAATGCATAAACGAAACAAGAAAAAGTAAGCTACAACCACCCAGTCTTGAAAACAACACTCATTAACAAGTAAAGTACCTCTCTATAACAATATATCAGCAACTTATTATGTGGGTTATGCCATGCTACCAATTCAAAAAAGATGATGCATTGAGAAGCTTTCTCCTTACAGAGTAGCTGACATTAAAATGAGATTGAAATCACTACTATTTAAAATGAGTCGATATACATCTTGAAATTTGTCATGACCTAAACTTGACAATTGTTCATAATAAACAGTTATTCAAGTATATATCAAACTTGTGCAGAATTTAAAGGCGCATCAAATGGTACTAATCTTGTCTGGTTTGGTCAGCACTAGACGTTTCAAAGCGACAAAACATTTTTTGCCAAATTTTGATGGTTTTTCAAGAAAACCTCCATCTCTGTCAAAATAAACCTACTTGAAACATTCATTATTATTGTAAAGCAAAAAATTTTCTATCATTTGAGCTCTTACTGGAAGTTCTAACTTGACTCTACGTGGAGAAATGAGCAAAAACGTCTGACCCAAAAATTGTCAGCTAATTTTCTAACCTGTCAGGGTAAGGCCAAAATTGGCCATTCTCATCCAATTTTCCATCGACATGACTTTTGCCAATATCTCTACCGATACTGATCAGATTTGAACAAAACAAACACCATTCGATAGCTGTACATTAGCCCCAACATAATCTAAAAGCCAAAAACACCTAATAGACGTTCCCTTCATGAAATAACTCAGAGTCATGTATTTTGATTTGCCTCAAGCGGGCACTACCCGACATATTTTTGAAAATACTAATAACAACCATACCATCGTATAGAGAATTAAAAGAGAAACAAAAGTCAAGCACTATGCAACATCAACTCACTTAGTAAATCATGGAGAAATATCCATCCAAAGTTGGATCTTTTTTCACATTTTCCCTTCCTACTGCTTCCAGTCGTCTATTACAATCCCAAATTTAACACGCCTTGGTCAAACAAAGTACCACAAACAACTTTTAGTATCTATACAAATAGCATTTATATATGAATTCAATGACTTTAACTATTAGCTTCTACTCAGAATTAATTAAATCATGAAATCGTTGATATCTCAACAACTAAACTAGCTACGCAAAATTGGGTTGTAGTTTCGCACTCCTTGCAAAAAATTGATATAATAACATGCAAAGATCGAAGCTGTAGCGTCAATTTTTAAAATCTCGATGTTTGATCGTCCAAAAGTCCAAAAGTCCAAAATTGAAAATCGTTTCCAACATCCATGACCAGACATAAGGCCCCGTACACAATATGAGATAACCTGAAACTATTGTAGTACTATGGAAATGAGGCAACTTTAAGCTGAGGACATGGTATTAGAAATGCCTTGTCGTCGAGATAAGTGGCATTGGAGAGTGCACAATTTAGCTGAGAATAGATGCATGCCTCATTTTGGAATGCATAAACGAAACAAGAAAAAGTAAGCTACAACCACCCAGTCTTGAAAACAACACTCATTAACAAGTAAAGTACCTCTCTATAACAATATATCAGCAACTTATTATGTGGGTTATGCCATGCTACCAATTCAAAAAAGATGATGCATTGAGAAGCTTTCTCCTTACAGAGTAGCTGACATTAAAATGAGATTGAAATCACTACTATTTAAAATGAGTCGATATACATCTTGAAATTTGTCATGACCTAAACTTGACAATTGTTCATAATAAACAGTTATTCAAGTATATATCAAACTTGTGCAGAATTTAAAGGCGCATCAAATGGTACTAATCTTGTCTGGTTTGGTCAGCACTAGACGTTTCAAAGCGACAAAACATTTTTTGCCAAATTTTGATGGTTTTTCAAGAAAACCTCCATCTCTGTCAAAATAAACCTACTTGAAACATTCATTATTATTGTAAAGCAAAAAATTTTCTATCATTTGAGCTCTTACTGGAAGTTCTAACTTGACTCTACGTGGAGAAATGAGCAAAAACGTCTGACCCAAAAATTGTCAGCTAATTTTCTAACCTGTCAGGGTAAGGCCAAAATTGGCCATTCTCATCCAATTTTCCATCGACATGACTTTTGCCAATATCTCTACCGATACTGATCAGATTTGAACAAAACAAACACCATTCGATAGCTGTACATTAGCCCCAACATAATCTAAAAGCCAAAAACACCTAATAGACGTTCCCTTCATGAAATAACTCAGAGTCATGTATTTTGATTTGCCTCAAGCGGGCACTACCCGACATATTTTTGAAAATACTAATAACAACCATACCATCGTATAGAGAATTAAAAGAGAAACAAAAGTCAAGCACTATGCAACATCAACTCACTTAGTAAATCATGGAGAAATATCCATCCAAAGTTGGATCTTTTTTCACATTTTCCCTTCCTACTGCTTCCAGTCGTCTATTACAATCCCAAATTTAACACGCCTTGGTCAAACAAAGTACCACAAACAACTTTTAGTATCTATACAAATAGCATTTATATATGAATTCAATGACTTTAACTATTAGCTTCTACTCAGAATTAATTAAATCATGAAATCGTTGATATCTCAACAACTAAACTAGCTACGCAAAATTGGGTTGTAGTTTCGCACTCCTTGCAAAAAATTGATATAATAACATGCAAAGATCGAAGCTGTAGCGTCAATTTTTAAAATCTCGATGTTTGATCGTCCAAAAGTCCAAAAGTCCAAAATTGAAAATCGTTTCCAACATCCATGACCAGACATAAGGCCCCGTACACAATATGAGATAACCTGAAACTATTGTAGTACTATGGAAATGAGGCAACTTTAAGCTGAGGACATGGTATTAGAAATGCCTTGTCGTCGAGATAAGTGGCATTGGAGAGTGCACAATTTAGCTGAGAATAGATGCATGCCTCATTTTGGAATGCATAAACGAAACAAGAAAAAGTAAGCTACAACCACCCAGTCTTGAAAACAACACTCATTAACAAGTAAAGTACCTCTCTATAACAATATATCAGCAACTTATTATGTGGGTTATGCCATGCTACCAATTCAAAAAAGATGATGCATTGAGAAGCTTTCTCCTTACAGAGTAGCTGACATTAAAATGAGATTGAAATCACTACTATTTAAAATGAGTCGATATACATCTTGAAATTTGTCATGACCTAAACTTGACAATTGTTCATAATAAACAGTTATTCAAGTATATATCAAACTTGTGCAGAATTTAAAGGCGCATCAAATGGTACTAATCTTGTCTGGTTTGGTCAGCACTAGACGTTTCAAAGCGACAAAACATTTTTTGCCAAATTTTGATGGTTTTTCAAGAAAACCTCCATCTCTGTCAAAATAAACCTACTTGAAACATTCATTATTATTGTAAAGCAAAAAATTTTCTATCATTTGAGCTCTTACTGGAAGTTCTAACTTGACTCTACGTGGAGAAATGAGCAAAAACGTCTGACCCAAAAATTGTCAGCTAATTTTCTAACCTGTCAGGGTAAGGCCAAAATTGGCCATTCTCATCCAATTTTCCATCGACATGACTTTTGCCAATATCTCTACCGATACTGATCAGATTTGAACAAAACAAACACCATTCGATAGCTGTACATTAGCCCCAACATAATCTAAAAGCCAAAAACACCTAATAGACGTTCCCTTCATGAAATAACTCAGAGTCATGTATTTTGATTTGCCTCAAGCGGGCACTACCCGACATATTTTTGAAAATACTAATAACAACCATACCATCGTATAGAGAATTAAAAGAGAAACAAAAGTCAAGCACTATGCAACATCAACTCACTTAGTAAATCATGGAGAAATATCCATCCAAAGTTGGATCTTTTTTCACATTTTCCCTTCCTACTGCTTCCAGTCGTCTATTACAATCCCAAATTTAACACGCCTTGGTCAAACAAAGTACCACAAACAACTTTTAGTATCTATACAAATAGCATTTATATATGAATTCAATGACTTTAACTATTAGCTTCTACTCAGAATTAATTAAATCATGAAATCGTTGATATCTCAACAACTAAACTAGCTACGCAAAATTGGGTTGTAGTTTCGCACTCCTTGCAAAAAATTGATATAATAACATGCAAAGATCGAAGCTGTAGCGTCAATTTTTAAAATCTCGATGTTTGATCGTCCAAAAGTCCAAAAGTCCAAAATTGAAAATCGTTTCCAACATCCATGACCAGACATAAGGCCCCGTACACAATATGAGATAACCTGAAACTATTGTAGTACTATGGAAATGAGGCAACTTTAAGCTGAGGACATGGTATTAGAAATGCCTTGTCGTCGAGATAAGTGGCATTGGAGAGTGCACAATTTAGCTGAGAATAGATGCATGCCTCATTTTGGAATGCATAAACGAAACAAGAAAAAGTAAGCTACAACCACCCAGTCTTGAAAACAACACTCATTAACAAGTAAAGTACCTCTCTATAACAATATATCAGCAACTTATTATGTGGGTTATGCCATGCTACCAATTCAAAAAAGATGATGCATTGAGAAGCTTTCTCCTTACAGAGTAGCTGACATTAAAATGAGATTGAAATCACTACTATTTAAAATGAGTCGATATACATCTTGAAATTTGTCATGACCTAAACTTGACAATTGTTCATAATAAACAGTTATTCAAGTATATATCAAACTTGTGCAGAATTTAAAGGCGCATCAAATGGTACTAATCTTGTCTGGTTTGGTCAGCACTAGACGTTTCAAAGCGACAAAACATTTTTTGCCAAATTTTGATGGTTTTTCAAGAAAACCTCCATCTCTGTCAAAATAAACCTACTTGAAACATTCATTATTATTGTAAAGCAAAAAATTTTCTATCATTTGAGCTCTTACTGGAAGTTCTAACTTGACTCTACGTGGAGAAATGAGCAAAAACGTCTGACCCAAAAATTGTCAGCTAATTTTCTAACCTGTCAGGGTAAGGCCAAAATTGGCCATTCTCATCCAATTTTCCATCGACATGACTTTTGCCAATATCTCTACCGATACTGATCAGATTTGAACAAAACAAACACCATTCGATAGCTGTACATTAGCCCCAACATAATCTAAAAGCCAAAAACACCTAATAGACGTTCCCTTCATGAAATAACTCAGAGTCATGTATTTTGATTTGCCTCAAGCGGGCACTACCCGACATATTTTTGAAAATACTAATAACAACCATACCATCGTATAGAGAATTAAAAGAGAAACAAAAGTCAAGCACTATGCAACATCAACTCACTTAGTAAATCATGGAGAAATATCCATCCAAAGTTGGATCTTTTTTCACATTTTCCCTTCCTACTGCTTCCAGTCGTCTATTACAATCCCAAATTTAACACGCCTTGGTCAAACAAAGTACCACAAACAACTTTTAGTATCTATACAAATAGCATTTATATATGAATTCAATGACTTTAACTATTAGCTTCTACTCAGAATTAATTAAATCATGAAATCGTTGATATCTCAACAACTAAACTAGCTACGCAAAATTGGGTTGTAGTTTCGCACTCCTTGCAAAAGCGGGGTTCCAAATCGGAACGAGAAACTGAAAACGGAGTTTAAAAAGCGGGACTGCGCATTGAATCTGACTTTCTGTTCTTATTAGTTCTGGTAAGTTTTTGAAAAATAATTTGTCCACTACGATAGTATACTGTGTGTGGTATTTCAGAAAACAAGTTATCTAAAAAGAGTGTGAAATTAATTGCGTAAAGAATATCGTTGATTGTGTTGTGTTGTGCCAGAATCGCCACAATTGTCTATATAAGATTAAGGCACTCTTTGATAGGTAATTCCAGATATAATGGATTATGCTACTAGGTTACATCTCAGTCGATGGGCAGATTCAGCTGCAAGTGAATAACATTTGTTACTGTCTTGTACGATGACTCATAAATTTAGTATAAATAGCCGTTTAATTTCATTAATAAACTTCAGTGTATTTTGCGTCTTGTTCAATTACTATACTATCTTTTGCTGTGTTGGTTATTGTATACGCTGGCTCCACATGTTGGAAGACGAGTTGGTTTCTATACTATTCGAGCTTTTTTGGGATTAGATGTGAGGATAAGTTGTTGAATGATAAGGTTTGGGATAAGACAATGTATTCTTTTTATTGTCATAAACAAACGACTACGGTGTTGATTTATCAAAGGACAATTGTAAATTAAAATCAAAATAGAAAGTACCGTTTATTATGATGAATAGAATGTGGGTATTTATAGCACTAGATTCAGGGTAATAGGAAGTGATGGATAAGAATCTATTAGATGTGACAGTAGATGGATAAGAGATGCCAATATACTATATGGTATGTTTCAATGGTAATTTTGCTATAAGGTATGTTTCATTGTTGTCATCTTGACAATTCAAGGTACGATTATCTGTCAATCTGATGCTATATACGGATATTGTAATTCTGATAGATCATCACCCTGGACCAGCGTAAGAAATACGTGATATAATGAGAATTGCAATAGGAGATGTCTTGCCATTTTGTCTTGTTGGATAAACCGTGAAAAAAAAAAAAAACTATTGTATTTGGTATATAATCTTGGTATACTAGAATCTTGAATTTGTTGATGGGTATTCGCCAGTAAAAACCTCTATGCACTCGAAAAACCTTATAGGGTAAAAAATGAGATACACTTTGCAAGGAAAAGGCAGAACCTAATTCAATTTCTATTTCTTGCTGACAGCGGCAATGCGAGCCTTTCTTCGAACAGACTTTTCTTGTCGAGATTCAATTTTTCGCTTATTACTTGATTTGGGTAAAATATTTCTTTTACCCTTTTTGCTGGTAGACTGTCCTGCATTTCGCCTGGACCAATATGTCTCTATAGCTTTTTTGTCGTCAAACATAGATGGTGGTTCCCAAGAATCCCAACTGGAATCGTAACCTTCCCATCTTACTAAATACTCGTGGTTAGGTGCTTCACCTTTGTGATTGAGGATTGATTCTACTACATAAACATGTTGTTTCTCTTCTGGTAGTATGCCTTCCTCACTAATCAGCTTTATATGCGATGTGGGTATATCTCTTGATAAAAACGCTTCTGATTTGTCTTGTAAAATATAGCTACCGTTTTTTGTGTATCCGTACACACTATATGGCCCTTCATAATTTGGATCAGTTTTCTTATTCTTGTCAACATTCTTTATCATAACTGAAGATCCAACTGGGAAAGGTTTCTCCAATATTTTGTGTCTTTTCTTAAAATAAGCATTATCTGCTTCTTTAGTCTTGACAATTTGTTCTCTAATTGCCGGTACTAAAATCTTGTCAATTAACTTAATTTTTTGCTTCAATGCTTTAATGTCGATCTCTTGATCTGGTAACTCTGCTTTTACTTGAGAATAATCTTTCAACTCATTTGGTAGTCTAGCAAATACCACTACAAATGGCATCATCCCATGTAATCTCGATTTGTGGCAATTTAGACAATACGCTGTACCATCTAGGTACAAATCCCAATTTTCTGCTCTACCCTCTAACATTTTTATAATGATCCCCTTTGCAGATTTAACCGCCGCTTCGGCATTTGAATTCCCTAAGGGGTTGAACGGCAATGAGACTGCTTTTTCTACACCTGCGTTTATTGCAATCGCTTCAAGCAATTGATTACTGAATTCTTTACCATTGTCATGTCCTACTATTTGACTATAACCAAATAAAGACCATATGCTAACCAGCTCTTTCGCAACGGTAGTTGCTTGCTTATCTGGTAAAGCTCGTAATATAATAAACCTCGAAAATAAGTCCATAACAACTAACATAAAGTTGTTTCCTCGTGGTGTTGTAACATCGAATGTACCCAAATCCATTACAATATGATCGAATACTGCGTTTGGCACAATACTTTTTGGCGGATGAAAAACATGTTTGCCAAGGTTGAATACTCTGCATTTGCTACAATTCTTGACATAAGATTCTATATCTTTACGCAACCCTGTCCAGTGCATTTGATATTCTTCGTGGATCACTTGTTCCATAGCAGTAACACCAAAATGACCCAGTAGATGAGCTTTCTCTAATAGTGTCTTTTTCTCTGATTCATTCTTCGGTTGCTCGTAAATATCTAGATGTGATGCATAAATAAATAGATCCTGACTATTTGATGCTTTATCTATATCTGAAGCTTCCACTTGATCTTTTGTTGTAGTTTGATCTGTTTGTTGGTCATCTTTTTCTTGTTCCACTGAACTAGATTCTTTTAAATCAACTGGATAATTTGCAATCTCTGACTCTTCTGCATTGGTATGTAATTTTATCTTCTTATTACTGTTACCCTCTATATCTGTATCGCTATTTTCCATTTTACGTTTCTCTATTATAGTAGCACGTCTAGCCATACCATCACCACCCCCCTCCAGTTTTTTTGTACCGTAATCAAAAATACGAGAAAGGCGATCCGCTAGGATATTGTGAATGCCAGCGCAAAATGTAATGTCAAAATCAAGTTCGAAAATTGTTTCGTAAAAATTCTCAATCATGCGGGTAAGTTTTTCCTGCGAATGCAAATATAACAGACCCTTATTGTCAACATACAAGTGAAATTTCTTGCCCCACAACCATTGTCGATACTTTTTGAAAGCGTATACGACTGCTAATAATTCTCGTTTGGTGCTACCCCACCTCATTTCACACGGTGTAAGTTTACGAGCAATAAAGCCCAAATAATAAACACGTTTCTTTTTTACTTGATACAAACATGCTCCAATTCCATATGCTGAGCTATCAGTAACTAAATGTATATCGTGCGCCATGTCAGGAGCAGACAATACTGGAGCATTGACCATCAATTGCTGTATCTGTTTTATTGCAGTAGTGTGCTCCTGCGTCCATACCTTGGTAATATCAGGCACATTCTTGATAGCATCTAGTGGTGCTGTCAACTGCGATAAGCAAGGTAAGTGTGATCGAAAAAAATTGATAAGACCTAAACGCGATGCAAGCTCTTTGCTTGTTTTGCAAACAGGATTCCAATCCAATATATTGCTGACCTTTCGTTGATCTACTGCTAGACCTTTTTCTGACAGGCAAAAACCAAGAATGTTGATGCTTTTTTGTGCTAAATGCGTTTTAGCAACATTAATAGTTAAATTAGCTTTGGTAAGTCGATCTACAACTATTTTTACATATTTAATATGCGTTTCCATGTCTGCTTCTGTATGTACAGTGATATCGTCTATAAAATTGGTGGTCACATGATTCAAATCAGCAAACAAATTCGTAAGTTGGCGCTGCACAAATGAACTGAGTGGAGTTAACCCCATGGGCGCTTTGGCATACATAAATTGCAGGCCTGTCGTTGGATCTGTAAAACTCAAGTATTTACGAGATTTTGGGTGTATAGCAAACGAATGGAAGCATTGTGACAAGTCGACAACAGTGTAGATAGAATGCTTCGACATCTTACGATGCAATTCAGAAATTAAAGGGAGTGGAAATCGATCAGATCTGGCTGGATTAAGTGCAGAATTGACTAATCTGCAATCCATAACAACACGACTGTCACCACTATATTCTCCTTGGGCATTCTTCTTACGAACAGGAAATAGTGGGGAATTGTAAGGATTACCGGGAGGTGCTCGTTCAATAACACCATTTTCCAACCACTTGGCAATTTGAGCTTTAACTACAGGTTTAACCTTTTCCTCTAGAGGCCATTGTGCTCTAAACATTTTATGTTTTTCTTCTTCTAAGACATGCAGTTTCAATGTACTGCCTGGTAAAGTGCAATGCGATTTTGGATCGATCTGTTTATTGGCTTCCAATAAAGGCATCACCTCTGTTAATAATCGTTCACGCTCTTCCTTTGTGCCATATGGCTGATTATTAGGAGTATATGGTTCAGGATCAATGGGTGGGATTTCTATATTATTATCATCATCCCAATCCATAGCTAAATTAGATATAGTTATACCAAGTTGAGTAATCAAATCCATTCCAATTACAACATGTAAACCATTGAAAATGTCAAAAACTTCTAAATTAGCATGACAAACTCTAGAATTGTAAGTTAGCTTGATTTTTTCTTCCGTGCTCCCCATTCTTTCAACAACATTATCTCTTTGACAAGTTTTAATAGTACCAAAATTATCTTTATTCAATTTAATTTTTAATTTGTCTGCTAGTGCAGGTGAAATACAGCTAAAGGATGCACCCGTATCAAGTAAGAAATATGTCTTGAGAGTACAGTGCTGGCTTTCTAAAGTTATTGGCAGAATTAAAGAATTGTTTTTCATAAGGTTAGCAGGTGGTGTCGAAAAATCATTGATATCAATAGACTTACATTGGTCTTGCTTGTCCTCGATAGCAAGAGCTGAAAATGTCATATGAGAATCGTTCTCACCGTCCGTCTCTGATTCGGCATCCGTAGTGTCTACATCCATATTTGTAGGAACAATTTTGTCATTCGTTTTGCGTTTCTTGTTTTTGGCGACACCTGAACATTCATGTTCTCCTTTCTTGTAATTAGGGGCCTTACACGTATAGCAAAACTTGACATCTTTCCCAAATTTCTTAAATATCTTGTCAATCTTTTTCTTGTCATCTTGATTCATAAGGCAATTCTCAGTAGAATGTCCAGTAAGACCGGGATGATATTTGCAAATCAACTTCGATTTATCAGAAGCACCGGATGATACCTTTTCACGATATCTCTTATTGATACTGATTTTCTTTTTATCAAAGAAATTACCTTTCTTGCGCTCCATTATGCTCTCGTCTTGCCATTTTTGCTTGAATAGAGCCTCAAAAGTTGCCACTACCTTCTTGATAGCGAAATCAGCTGTGATTTCATCCTTGTCAGCATTATTATTCAGATAAAATTTTGTAGCTTGAGCTAATTCTTGTGGCAAGGCCTTGAACAAATATCTAACCAGACAGTCTTCATCGGTTATTTCAGCTTGAACCTTCAACTCTTGGAAATTCTCAATAAATAATTCAAACGAATTCGCCTTGTCATACAATAGATGCTCCAATTTCTCTCGAGCCTCTTCTTTTATGTCAGCTTGATTTCGGCCATACTTGTTGGACACAGCGATTCGAAAATTTGTCCATGATGTGAAATTGCCAACAGTCATACACTTTGCATACCAACGAGCCATATTGGTTGATAGTCTTGCTGGGACCAGACGTCTCCAATTCTCTTCTAATCCTAATCGATGAGCAAAGAGAACTCTTTCAAATTGGTCTAAGCAATCTTCCACAGTACGATAAACAGGCTTGTTCTTGTTGAAAATATGCCCTCTCCATTGGAATAAAGGTGTTTCATTAGGTACCAAGGTGTTCTCTTGACCAAATAACATCTTGAATGCCTTCTCGGCCTTTTCAAGTTTGAGAGACACAGCAGTAAACCTCTTGGCTTCTTCTGTTGATTCGTCATGTGAGATGCCTTGCATTACTGCATTGTATAACTCGAGTTTCAAATGCGCAATCTCATCACTCAAATAACGACGTTTGTCACTACTCAGCTCTTTACAATGGCCATCAAAGATCGGTCTTTGATGATTGCGATTGTCTGCTGATGGGACATGATGGTAGTGATCTCTTGATTCACTTGTCAAAACCTTACGACTGGAAACTGAATTATCAGTATCAATTTCCATAGGAGTAGCTTCGCTAGATAATACAGATGAATTATCTCCAGTAGTCAGATGATCCTCTTTGGGAGTAAGCTCAGGTTGCTTAGCCAGATTATTGCCTACACCAGAAGTAGCATTGCTTGAACCATTGGAATCAGGACCAGTAGATTCCCCTGAAGATAATGATGTTTGATCTTGCGTTTTGGTTTTCATAATTAAACGATTAATATTGATTTTAAAAAATGATTTATCAAAGGACAATTGTAAATTAAAATCAAAATAGAAAGTACCGTTTATTATGATGAATAGAATGTGGGTATTTATAGCACTAGATTCAGGGTAATAGGAAGTGATGGATAAGAATCTATTAGATGTGACAGTAGATGGATAAGAGATGCCAATATACTATATGGTATGTTTCAATGGTAATTTTGCTATAAGGTATGTTTCATTGTTGTCATCTTGACAATTCAAGGTACGATTATCTGTCAATCTGATGCTATATACGGATATTGTAATTCTGATAGATCAGGTGTAATAAAAAGGGGAAAAACAAAGATACAATTTAAATCCTTCTTTATTTCGAAAAGTAAGATAACGTGCAATTAATGAGATGTCTATTGTATTTATACTGTTCAGCTATTTTATTATCTGGCAGTTGTACCGTCAACTGTCAGTTGGTCCGTTGTCTGGTTTTTGATTTACATAATCGATACGGTTCTTCAAATTAAGGTTTTGACATATTTGTCCATAAACTGCATAGAAGTGCACAGATCAACCTTACTTGGTCTATGCGCTTATGAGCCATTTATTTTTATGGTTCGATTTATTCTAATTAGAAATGGATTTGTCAATGATCCGTTATTTCACGGTTAAATTATTTAGTTACATGAATCCTTTCTTTCTTTTGATTATGAAATCCATTATATGGTTTCTTATTAGAGATGTCTTTTAATTTGGTTATGTGGGGAAGGTAGACTAGGTACCACTTCAGCACATACGGGATCATTAACGGAATTCATTTTCATGTTGATGTTCTATGGTCCGATGTGATCTATTCTTGAACTGCGTTGTTTTGCTCTAACTACTCGATATCCGGTTTAAAAGAAATGACTCATCACCATTATGAAATAAAAAAAAAAAAAAGACTTTGCGGAAAACCAGAGTTAGCATTGTGAAAATATGTCTTTAGTAACAATCTGATAGATTTACGACACACTAAAAAATTGGTTTTGGCTAGAATGATAATCTTTCACGTATACTTTAGTTAAAAAATGCGTAAAATTTTTGCTATCGCGAATTTGCATGTACGGCAACTCGAATCGGGTCACATACTAACTTTACTATAATTCCTGCTATAGGAACTTGTATCAGGGATCTTATTATATAACAGGCAGGAGTAAAAAAGATTCAAGAGACAAGTAGCTAATAGGCTTCAAGGTTTATTCTGCTGAATATATAATAATAGGATTAATAATAGACGAGGGTAATTGACAAAGAGTTTGGAAAGATGAGAAATAGGATGGTTATTTATGGTAGCCTAGCTCCCTTCAAGGACTACATAATGATAGTGTTATGTTATCCATTATAGAGTATACTCAAGATGTGAGTTAGTTGAAAATAACATTTTAACTCTTTTAGTGTGAATTCATTATGTGAACTGTTTGCAAATGATATATTAAGTTGTGCAGTACGTTGTGTTCACAGCTGTACTGTATAAGCTGGAGATTGACAAGCAGGGTGGTTAATGTATCAATAGGTTAAACATAGGAGATATGCAATATTATAGTTTGCTTAGTAACTGGTTAAACTTGACAGGTTCATGACAATGACATGTCCTGATGGACATAATAGATCAAGGATGTCCAATTGGGTTATATAAATGAGAGTTATATTATATAATAACTGGCTTGATTCTACGAGGTAGACCTTGGTATTACTAGCTGTAATGGCTGCTACTAGTATACGATTAATACCTATTTTAATCGATTACTGAGGATAGAACGATTGGTTACAGTTATTAATTGATGATAGAATAATAATGTAGGTATATTTATTGGGAGGTGATGAATATAAATGAGGAAAAGAAAAAGGTTTGATAAATTCACTCATTTGATCTGTTGTATTAACGTATTTATATGAATTAAGGAATTAATACTATTAAGGAGTTGACATTGCTGAATGCTTACTATGCAGTGGTAGCCGGAGCATAACAAGCTAACTCAGCCAATGATCGCAAGCAATACCAAGGCCAAAGTCTCTATTCTCGATGCCCTTATGCATCCACTGTTGTGTGCCGAAATCAAGTCTCTACCTTGGCTATCAGTCTCGCTGGTGTTGCTAGCGTTCTTTATGACACTGCTTTTTTCTGCTTTGATGAACACCGTAAGCGTGTCGAACTCTACTTATTCATTATATAGAGAAAGATTCCACAAAAAAAAAGATACCGTAAATACTATTACAAAATTAGTTTTATTAATATAAAAGTTTGATTAAAAAGTAGTATGATATTAGAAATGAGGTTTGTTATATGAGTATAATAGGGCTTGCTTCACAAAAATGGATATGTACAGGTAAGCTCATTATAAAACAGAAGTGACGAGAAGTTTAGAAGAAACCTTGCTTGTAAGCGAGGCCTCCAATGGCCAAACCTAGAGCATAGAAAATAGTAGAGTAGAGAACACGCATATAACGATTATCAACAACGAGTTCAGCAATGAACCAAAAGACAGCAAAAGCAACAAAGAACCAAGCAAGGATCATGACAGCACGAGTAGAAGCACGAGCAAAAGAGTTCATTGAAAGCAAACACAAGAGTGAAAAGAGAGAGTCCTTGACAACTTGATAGCCCTTTTCCAAACGAGGAGCAAAACTACCACTTACAGCGAAATTAGGAGAAGGAATATGAAGCTTCTTTGCAAAACCGTTTTCAGAAGCAGACGTTGCTTCGGGTTCAGTGACATTAGATATGTCTTGGCCGACAAAGTATGAGCGAACCACCCACAAGAGACCCCAAATAACCCACAAGGTCATGAATGCAATCCAGGTAACACGAACGTGCCAGTCTTCAACAAAATCAGTTTCAGTAGCATAGAAAGCACTGTGAACAGAGGTTAAGTTTTCAGTAGCAGAGGCCATTTTTCTTGGTATGAGTATTTGTAATTGAATAATTGAATGATAATGGCTGATTGCAGAAACAATAGGCCTTCTTATATATAGTTTTTAGTATGTGCCCTGAGTTTTTCCTGAATCGAAAATGACAACGGTTTATTGTTCCGTTTTTACAAACATTCAGGCGTGTATGGGTGATTGACATGCCGAAGTTCTGCATATCTTTAATCCGAAAATCCTATACACCACCAATCAATTTGATTTATGCAAAACCCCTTCTTCCTTGATTGATCATAGACTGCGCCTCAATGAATGGACTGAGCCATATATTTTGTAGTTTTATAATACACTAATGTTATATCGCTGACTATATAGTGTCGCTATTATCTCTACCTGTATAGTTAGCGATTTTGTTTAAATTTGATTAATCATCAGTGGCGTAGAAAGACAGTTTGATGTTAGGTCGGGCCATGAAAAACGTTTTCGCGAGAAATGTTTTAAACCTGGATTTACAAGTAAACTCTGATCAAATCATTCATGATATCATATTGTTTACCTAGCAACTAAACAAGGAAGCGCGTTTATTGAGAGATATTCCAATGATAAGCAACAATTTTTCTGTTTCAATCAAAGACAATCAATTCTTAAACAAGGTAAATTATACCAAAATTGTAAACAATGATCTGCAGACATTTCTTGTGGCATGAATTAGTTTATCCATCGGGCAATAGAATAAGCACTCTTAGACGTCATGGTACTTAATACAAGATGGTTTAGATACAATGATAAGTGCATGGTCAACAACTCTGTAGGCAATACAATTGAAATGCTGAAGCATAAAGGTGATCACTGCCATCATTGTTGTTTCATGTGTTGAAGCGCTGAGTTTCTCCTTTTCACTAGACTTTGATAAAAAACGATAATCACCTTTTTTTAGAGCTTCCATCATGTTCCTTTGGTCATCGGCATGTAGATTTGGAACATTCTTTTTGCCAAAGCATCACACACCGTATACTTTATTTTATACTTCAATTTGTATATTAGAAAAACTGATTTACATAACCGATCATGAACTGCTTATTTTTTCGTCGTTCCATACATTCAAGTATCAAACACCATACTGTGAATATTCATCAAATGGCGTTTAAAGTAACGTTTTTGGGAAAATTTACGGTCGCATTGAGAACAATAGATATCAGGGCTGTCGACATCAATGATAGCATCAGGGTTTGGTATGCTGGTAGGACCCAACACCATGAGGTGAGAGTATTTGCAATGCTGACGAAATTTCAATAATGATACAAAAGTTTTGACGCAAACACTGCAGTGAAAGTTGGGGTCATGAGGATCAGGCAAAGGGTTAAAATCTTTTCGGCCAGAGGGTGTCACGATTATCTTGTGCTTCAATTTGAGATGGGTTTGGTATTTGGTTTTCGACGAGAATGTGTGCTGACAGGTGCGGCAGTGGTTGGTGCTGTCATAAATATCAGGTTCAGAATCTTCGCTTTTGTGGGCAGATGGTTCTATGGAATGCGATGCTAATAGATGAAGCATGAAGGTTCTTTTTGATGACAGCGTTTTATCACAAATACGGCAATAGAAATTGGGGTCATTGATGTCTGGTTTGTAGGATCGATAATACACCTTGTGCATCACTAGTATATGTTGCTTGTAGCTAGTTTTGCAGCCATACACTCGTTCACATACGTTGCAATAGTTATTGGGATCAAATGGGTCAGGAACCTTATGAGAGTTGGCAGAAGCGGCGGGTTTCTTTTCATGTGCCACTCGATAATGTGTCTTGTATCCTGCTACATTTTTGTAAGTGATTTTGCACAAACTGCAGTGCTTTTCCGTGTCATCGCCCTCAGATGGTTCGACTTTTACAGGATCTTTGGGAAGAGGTGTCATATCGTGAACATTTTGGCAATGAAGGTGGTAATTGTCTTTTGATTTGTAAGTGCGGTTACAGGATTTGCAGTGCCAGTTTGGATCGTTCCAGTCGGGTGTAATATCAGGGTTCTTTTTAACTCGCACTGGTGTAGGCTTCACATTATGACCGAAATCCATATGTTTTCGAAACGTAGCTTTGTTGTGGTAGGTAAATTGACAGGAAGAGCAGTAAAAGTTCGAATCATCGGGATCAGGAGTGCCGCCATCTCGGACCACCTTTGCACGTAGCGGCCTAAGAAACATGTAATGTTCTCTTCTGAGATGCCCACGGTATTCTGTGCGCGAAGCATGCTTAACATCGCAAGTCCTGCAATAGTAGCGGGGATCATCAATGTCTGGCTCCAAGTCCATGCGTTTGGGAAGATCTCTCACTCGGATTTTATTGTGCTCTAGCAATTGATGGTCTATCACTGACTTCATGCCAGGCAGCTTCTGTTTGCAGAATGAACATTGATAAACGTTGCTTTGGTCAGTTGTTTTATCTATTAATTTCAAACAGTTAGATTCTTATAAGTGGTTAATCCGAGCGAGATGAGTTACCGTCTTCAAGTAGTTTATTGTCTGTTTCAGCATCGTCTTGCTTAATCTCAACATCTGTAGTTTTCATAGGAGTTGCAGTATCGCCAGATCCACAACTAGATACTTCAGGCGGGATATACTTGAAATCATGCAAGCCAAATGTAAAAGACGCGTCTAGTTCTTGCTTGATGTCAGGGTCACAAGTTGTTGATGGTTGATTTTGACAACCTATCTGAGACGATACACGTGGTATGTCAGCTATCAGCGTCTCTTGTTCGATTCGAATCACAACGCGTCTGCGTCTACTGCGTTCTTTCATATTTTATACAATTATGAAATATAAGCAAAGAGAGTTGGCCTCTATGAACGGCTGAAACGCCCATTTCTACCTGCTTTTAAGCCACTGTATCTCCTGATTCAATGTGTAACAAACAATACAGATATCAATCTCGAAAATTGAGTCAATGGAACTAAATGCACTGATACTGCATGTAATCGCAGTAACAGCTTTGTTCAATTGAATGACAACTGACTATAGTGAGAAGCGCCTTTACACTAGTAAGTACTGTAGTCAAAGCATTTGGCGTAACCAAGTAATGTCAGCATGAATTTGCATGACGACGTTAAGGCACTTTTAAGCATCACATAATTTTGGATAACATAATATTGCTACGTTTGCCTTATACCAATGTGAGTTTATGCCTTTTTTTTCAATAAATGTGTACATTTAAGCTTCTTCAAGTGGGTCAATCATCCTACAAACCTTTCTGTGGTATCGTATCATCATTCCGTGCTCTGTAACATGCACACATAGGCTCGGACTTTAGTAAATAGTTCCAAATCCAGGAGAGAGGTTTTTAGATGCCATGTAAAATGTGAGCAAGAATGTTTGGGCAAGTTTTGATGATAATTTCGACTATTTGGTAACCGCAGACAAGCAGTGGCGAAACAATTCAAGCCAACAACAACCTCGGCACAACTTTCTTTATCTCAAATTATCCGACCATTGTTTACATTCAAATAGGTGTAACAACGAGGCTTGTCTTTTATTTAAACATCTTGCTTGCTCAAGCTTTAGTCAAGTTGCTTGTTCGCAAAAATCATACGAGTTTTCTCTACTCATTGCAAATAGATCTTGGTTAACTTAAGCAGGCTGTCTAAAGATATACACGTCTTTGATGAACCATGAAATCTACTAGAAAATTTAATTCATGCAAACTTTAATTTAAAGTGAAACCTGGTCCATAGATCAAGTTACAGCATCCATGAATCCAGTAAAAAAAAAAAAAAAAAGACAAACACTATTGCCAAGTGCACTGATTTTTGCATTGATTAACTATGATTACAAATCCTGCTCCATGTTTTGGCTACACAGAATATTACGCCAATCTTGATATGCAAACCTGATGCAGGCCAAGCGATATCGGATACATCCGAGGCCGTATTGTCTTTTTTCTTTCTCGCAATGATGCTGTTTGTTTTACTGACAAAAAAATCTGAATCAACAAATAGACTCCATACTAGGCGAGTAAATTCTTCATTGCTCTTGTTTAACAAGGGGTTGACAAATAGAAACAACGGTATAAAAGAGCTCTCTTGCTAATCTCGATCTACCGTTTTCTCTTTTTTTTTTAAAAAAAACAAAGCAACTATTTTTCTTTCAATATGGTTTCTATCAAAGTCGGTGATTATCTCATTAAGCGTCTCAAGGAAATCGGTATCGATACCGTCTTTGGTGTTCCCGGTGATTACAACATGGTAAGTGTCGCGGATTGTAAGCGTGTGTAGTTCATTGCATTTAATTGTACATATCATAATAGCCCCTCTTGGATATGATTGAGGACGACAAGGATCTTCTCTGGGGTAACAATGCCAATGAATTGAACGCATCTTATGCCGCTGATGGTTATGCTCGTATCAGAGGTACCGGTGCTCTTGTCACTACATTTGGTGTTGGTGAACTCTCTGCCGCTGCTGGTGTCGCTGGCTCTTACTCTGAGATGCTTCCTGTCATTCACATTGTGGGTACTCCCAACACCAAGTCTCAAGCTGAAGGCGCTATTCTTCATCACTCTCTTGGTAATGGTAACTTCCAAGTCTTTGTTGACATGTTTGCCAAGATTTCTGGTGCCTCCACTCACTTGACTCGTGATACTGCCATCAAGGAAATTGATCGTGTTATTCAAGAAGCTCTCATCAAGAAGCGTCCCGGTTACATTGGCATTCCTATTGATTTAATCAACTATGAAGTCAGCCTTCCCGAAATCAGATCTCTTGACTTGTCTATCCCCAAGAACCCTGCCAAGACTCAAGAAGTGGCTCTCAAGGTCGTATTGGAAGCCATCAACAAGGCTCAACATCCCATTGTCATTGTCGATGCTTGTATCCAACGTCACAACCTTCAAAAGGAGGCTGCCGCTTTCATCAAGCGTTCTGGTTTCCCTACTTATGTTGCTCCTATGGGTAAGGGTATCGTCCCCGAAGAGTATGAAAACTATCGTGGTTGTTATGCTGGTAGTATTACCATTGAGGGAATTGCAAAGGAAGTTGCGAAGGCAGATTTGATCATTGAACTTGGTTCCATCAAGTCTGATTTCAACACTGGTGGTTTCACTTATGGTTTGGATCGTGGAAAGACTATCTCTCTTCACTCATTTGCCACAAATGTCTTTTATGCTGATTACGACAAGGTCAGCATGGTTGAATTCCTTCCTCTTTTGACTGAATCACTTCCTTCAAGCCCTCGCCACTTTGAACTCGGTCCTCGCTCTCATCCTGCTCCCATTGAGGCTGGTACTGAAATCACTCACAACTACTTTTGGAACAAGGTCCCTGAGTACATGGTTGATAACGCCGTTATTGTTGCTGAAACTGGTACCTCTGAATTTGCCTCCTTCAACTTGAAGGCTCCCAGAAATGCATTCTTCATTGCTCAAGTACTTTGGGGTTCCATTGGTTTCTCTGTCGGTGCTGCTGTCGGTGCTGCAGTTGCTGATCGTAGCAGACAAGTATATCTCTTCTGTGGTAAGTACATGTGATGAGATTGCAAGCAGTGTATATCTGACATAGTGAGATAATAGGTGATGGTTCTTTCCAATTGACCGCTCAAGAAGTCTCAGTTTTCCTTCATCAAGGTCTTACTCCCATCATCTTCATCTTGAACAATGATGGTTATCTCATTGAGAAGCTTATCCATGGTCCTCACCGTGCTTACAACAACTTCCAAATGTGGCAATACGCAAAGACTCTTGACTACTTTGGTGCTCATCTTCAACGTAACTTGGAGGATGTATCTCCTGCACCTGTTGGTGTTGAAGCCAAGGTCACTACCCGTTCTGAATTCGAGGCTGCCATGAAGCTTGTCACTGAACAACCCAAGAAAATCCACTTCCTCGAAGTTATCATGCCTCGTTTCGATGCTCCTCGTGAATTGATCCTTCAAGTCGAGACTTCTGAAAACCGTTAATTTATAGCCGTTGTATATAAATGTAGTTAAGCATTCTTTCATTATCATCAATTCATCTCTCTCTCTTTGCATAATTTGTAATCAGTAAATAAAAAAACAAAAAAAAAAAACGATGTGTACATAAAACGGTAGTTTTTTTCCATAAATAACAAGGACGGACAGCTCCAAATCAAGGCATTTTGCGCCTTGGGTGACACAGGCTTTTTGGATTTATGGGATGGTACATAACAAGGTCTTGCTCCTTTTCCTTGTTATTCTCTCTGTTTGCACATTGAATACCACTTTATGGAAGACCTGCTAGAATACTCACAATACAAACAACTTTTGTGTATCTGTAAGCTATCTATGATATCAGAGCTATGGCAAAGAAATTGCAGACTAGACTAACACCTCATTGTGGTTCATAGACATCGATGGCGATAGTAGTATCCACATCACTCAGAGCTCAAATAGGGCAATCAACGTAGAAAAGGTGAAAGAGGTGCGCACACGTTGAAAGTCGTCTAAAAGTGTCGTTAACGAGATCCTTGCTGCATGTTAGATTAGTGGCTACAGTGTCGTGAGCGAGGATATGAACGTATTTGTAAAGGATCTGTTTCCAAAATACTTTGAACTGCAATCAAAAGACCAGCTTTCAGAGTCTGAGCTTTCGCTTCAGTCTACAATAGTTGGCTATTTCAAGGACATCAAGCAAACAGTGCTAAGCGAATCGGAAGACCTGCTCGGCACGAGCCAATTGATCTTTACTGTTGCTATTGAATGGAAAGGAGAAACACATCATAACGACATACGTAAATTGCTCTTGGAAGCTGGATGGATCACACATCAGGACGGCAAGAACAAGCTGCTATTTACGCCATTCATTGAAATAATGACTGATTACTTACAAACATCGCGCAAATTCAGCAAGCGGTTCATTAGAGAAGGCAAATACATGCTCTGCTATATACGATCAGGACATAATGACAACGAAATGCTCTTTACTCTTACCTGCTTTCAAATACAGAGTGCAAAAGAGATGATGACTATTTCCAAAACGTTGGCCTCCAGTAATTTTCTGCTTGTACCAACTATCAAAAGCAGCAGATCAGTCAGTCTGCCAAATACAGATCAAATAGTCTCCAATGTAGTCCATAAACTACTCACTGCAAATCAATCTCAAGCAACGCGAGATGGGGTGGAGGTAAGAAAAAGTAGACTTTCGTTTCTGAAAAGACCATTCAAGCTTCACCATCGTGGCTCAGAAGAAGATCTCTTGAATAAATTGAAAAACGCTGTAATGAGTGAGTTATCCAGCATTTACAAGGCTGTAAGTCAATATACATACATTAATGGCAAGCAGATTAATAATGCATCTTAGTACATCAATTTCAATGGCGCTGGCGAGCCTTGGAGTAGGGATGCTGGCAATTCCAAGCTGAGCAAAAGGGAATACAAAGAGCATTTATCAAATTTGACGTGTGGTAAACTGATCACTGGGATTTGGGACGATGTCAATGTCGAGCAGTTTCTAGGCCAAGTCAACCACATTATCAAAGATTCGCTAGATCAATACGGCACTGCTGAAGGCTCGCCTGATGGAATACAGGATGTGATTTTATACAAGTGCAATCCTAGGATAAAGAACGCCAGCTGTGGTATCATAGAAGGTGCTTTAACCAAGTGCGTCTTGAAGGCTGTAGACACTTTTCAACACAGAAATGCCTTCATCGATACGCCCGAAGTAGCGGCAGTCTGTGCAAGTGCCATGATGAAACCACATAAAATGATTCAAATTGCTAGTGCTATGCTGCCGCCCGTTCTTGTGGATCAGGAAAATGCACTAACCATAACTACAAACAGCAGTGAACCCATTGCCCCCAACTCTTACTATGCCCAGGTTCTGATCAACAAGCAGCACGTTGATTTCATATTGAACAAGGTTATTAAAGCGTCTTTATCCGAAACCACCATACAAAAGTTCACTGTCTTGGAAAAGCGCATAGAGATTCAGGATATCGTAGAGGTTGCATCAGAGAATATGTGGAATCATTATCAATTCCTCGATTCAGATGACCTTCAAGCGAGTATGCTGAAGATTTGCACCCGGAAACATAGTGCTATAGAGCTGTCTTTGAGACACCATATGTCCTTCAGCTCCAATCTACAGAAAATGGTAAAGATTTGGGTAAAATCAATCAAAAAACTAAGCTCAGGCCACAACTGACATGCTTCTGCATAGTTTTCAAATACTAGTCCTGTTGCAGAAGAAGAGCCAGACTCATATCAGCTAATTTCAATCGATAAGAAGTGTGATTGTGCACTCAAGATATCACCCCGAATGCTGCTAGAAGTAGGACTAAAGCCTGCTATTGTGAATTTGGCTTCTATGATAGTCGGCACTCTCATCTCAAACGATTCTTTTGGTTTATACCACGTACCAACGATTATCATCACTGGAAGCATCATGGATAGTCTCCAATTTTCCTCCCATACAGAACAGTGTTTGAAGAATAATGTATACAACTGCTTTTACATGCATCAAAGAAAGCCAACTCTATTCTTCCATGATAACAAAGAAGCAGACCGCAACTTGACACAATACCTTGGAAGAGGCAGCTATTCACAGCTATCCAGCACAAGCTATTTCGTTGAATTTCATCTTGTCAGCTACTCTAATGAAGACATCATTGTTGGAGTCCAACACGAAGAAAATGATTTTTCCAAAAAGCTAAAGATTGAACGACGTAAGAATGAAACGTTATGCGACTTGGTTAATTTTCGACTCGATGGCATGTACCCGCTTCTGAAGAGAGGGAATATCTTGAATCCTGAAGGAACAAGCAAGAGTTTTTGCATCAGGTTTTGCAATGCGATCAGAGTAGGTTAGTGTGATTGTGTGTGTGTGTCTGGAATAAGCATGTACAATGTAAGTATATTCACATTCAATCCAGATATCTTAACCTTGGAAACCACTCTCAAGGCTCCAATTCGGCGTCGCATATGGTCAGGAGAAGTGAGTTGGGGATGTTTTCCAAAGTATCCAGTTACCATCAATGTCTCTCCAGCCAACCATAGATCCGCCGTTGAAATCAGCATTTTCTCTCTAAAAGATGCGTGGATTCAAGAGCAGGATACTTTCGGATTGTGTGATGTCAAGGAATCAGTCATTGTCCATGAAAGGCTCAATCTAAAAGCAGTGTCTTGAATAATCCATTTGAATGGTATACAAAATCGGAATGCTTTATTTCTTGACAAGAAAATACATTAGGCAATAAAGGGGAACATGGAAGTTCTGTTGCGAGGATAATCCTTAAACTCCTTCTTGTAGTTCTTGTGCTTCTTGACAGCCCAAATGTACATTTGTCCAGTAGCAACAATGTTGAAAAGGAATGCTATCAGACAAAGTTTGTTAGATAAAGACTCTCTTCTGTACTGCGTACCACTTACCACTCCAGCTAGTTGTGAGGAAACAGACAACAGTCCAGGCAAGGAATTCAAAGAAATAATTGGGACAAGAGACGAGGTCGAAGCCATAGCCGTAAGGAATGGCACGAACACGAGTTCCAGGAGGACGCAAATTGCGAAGAGTGATATGAGTAATCAAATTGGAGAGTTCGGCCCACTATTATCCTCCATCCATTAGTATCCACGCCTATCAAAAACACATGCGATACTTACAGCCCAAACAGCGACAGAACCATAAAGCCAAACATCGTTACGAACAGCAGCACTCTTACCTTGTGCAAACCAAGGACCATAAACCCAGAAAGCCAAGTTGGCACCAGACAACAACCAATAATGAGCAGAGTTCTTGAATACATTGCGGAAAGGCATAGTACCATGAGAGAAACGGTGAACAAAGACAGTTTCCAACTCACGCTTAAAGAAATGAGCCATGACCATGTAGTAGGTGACAGTTTGCATAGGCGAATGAGTGAAAGAAGAGCCGTAAATGAACTTTGACAAGTAGTAAAAGATGGGATGAATGAGGATAGGACCAGCATATTCAATCATAAATACAGTGCGCCATCCAATCTGTGCACCAAGATCTTTGAAATAGACATTGGTCTGCTCATTGATGCCTTGCTCTTCCAAGGTTTTATCGAGATCCAATACCTTTTTGTCCTCGGTTGTTAAACGTTGACGATCAGGATAGTATTTGGGAAATTTGGCAGCCAAAGCCTTGTTGACATCAGATGTTTTAATGGTGCTGGCGGTACCTGCAAGCTCCAGAGTCACTGGAAATTTGGTAGACTTTGGGTTGCGTGAAACAATGGTGAGCTTCATGATATAAAGTACCAAGATGAGAAAACGCCAAACTTGGGTTTTATAGTAAATTTTTTTGGGCGGCTTTTTGTAATATTGGGGCAGTTTATCGACCAATGGTATCCAATGTGCTGGTCGTTTTATGTTGATGGCAGATGGGTGTAAGGCAGAGAACTTCAGTGTACAACTTCTCCAATGAAACTAGTGGATACGCGCTGAACCATTTGCTGCTTTTCAGTTGATGGAGGTCTCGTACAATAGCGTATCTATCGCAGTTGTTTCAATTGATTGGTATCGTTTTGTTTGCAAGCATGTGAAATGTTGTGTTTCTCAACAACAACTTTCTAAACCCAGTGTTCCTGAAAGTCAAGTATGAGATTCAATTTATGCTACAACACTCCATCAAAGTTTATGATAATAGCTTTTAACTGAAAAACGCTTGTTCAGTCAAGAGATTCAGTCTTTATGTAACAGCCTGTATACAACATCTTCTTTATATAGTCCAATGGTGTAGTAAATATATCCTGATTTAGCGTGAAAAAATACCATCGATTGATTTTTAACAATCCATTTTTCTTTAAAACCTTTCTTGAAATAAAGCCACATTGCATTTGATAGCAATAGTGCTATCGAACCAAACTAACAAGCGATTTCTGGGTAACCAAGTGTTGTACTAGAACAACGACAAAACCTGGTAGTTAAGCAGAATCTCGATGAAGAAGCATGTAGTCATATATCTTGTTTGGTTGCACCATGATATCAGCGGCTTATTATACTAATAACCTGAGAGCAGGGAAAATGACAGCATGCGTCGCCGTTGTATGTATTGCTATGATGTCGTTTGTTACACCAGCTTCTAAATACCTCTTTTCTATTCGTATAGAAAAGATTCACATTTATGGATCTTTTATGCTATTATGGAAATCAAACCGACAATCCATTTTGCTATTGAGCTTATTTCTTAGCGCAATGAATTCGTGTATAATTATGATCAGGGCAAGCATCATGGTTAAATGTACATTTATAGACATTGCACAATTAAATCATTTCCTTGGAGCTTGGATCAGCCAAAATTTCGTGGTATATTTCTGGCATTCATCGCATCAAACACATGAGACATTGGACATTGAGATCGCACTCGTCCAGTAGGCGCTTCATTCATCTCATCTGAGCGCGCTTTCTCTCATCACAGAATCCCATTCAATGGAATATTTCTAAATTACATCATAATGATGACGGGCTTTCATTATTTAGGGCTGTTTTACTCGTTATGGGAGATCGAGAAATGAGAAACTATAAATTCCCTGATGGTTTGTTAGCTTTCTTTCTTTTCTTCTTTTTATATTCGAATCATTACCTTTATACTTAAACTTTTTTTTTCTATTATATAAACAACTGAAATGTTTACCAATTTAATTGGTAAATTCCGTCGATCAGATAAACATGAGAAACAAGACGAAGAAAACAATCTCAATCAAAGCAGTGCGTCACCGCCAATCGCATCAGATAGAAATGTTCCGCTTACTGTGCCTGGAGACAGAGTAGCAAACCGTAAAAATGATCATCTTACGCCACAGAATTCAACTGATGCGTCTGCTGTGTCAGCGCCTACAACTTCAGACCCCATCAAGGAAGAAGACCTTCGATTTTATCAGGGCGGTGTGCGTCAAAAACACAAGACATTTGTAAAGTGGATCGGAAGAATTGGCTTTATTGCCAAAGGCATTGTTTACGGTTGTATTGGTGTATTGACCATCACCAACGTTACTGGTGCCTGGACCCCGAACGGCAGTGAAGGCAATGAATCTCCTCAAGGCGCCTTTTTGCTGCTGGGCGGAATTCCATCTATCGGTAGATCCATTCTTATTGTCATGGCGGTTGGCTTGGTGCTGTATATTATTTGGAGAATGTGGGAAGCCATCACAGGTCAAGGAAGTGATGCAAGCTTTGGAAAGAAGAAGAATTTTTTCAGATATCGATTATCGCCATTTGTCAGTGGTCTCGTTTATACAGCTTATGCTTATTATGTCATTCAAATGATCTTTCAAACCTCAGAAGAACAGCAACATGCTGCATCTAGTTCCACATTTCCTGCTTCTTGGACAAAGACGACACTGGGTAAAGCAGGCATCGGTATTCTTGGTGTCGCCTTTTTGATTGCATTTACAACGCAAATCATCAATGCTGTTACAGGCAATTTCATCAAGGATCTAAAGACGAGTGAGCCGGGCACCAACAAATATCTGGCATTTGGCTTACACACGCTGGGCCGTATCGGTTTTGGTGGAAGAGCCGCTCTCTTTGCCACCATGTCTGGTTTCTTTTGGGACTCTTTAGCTGAAGCAAATGAATCCGGAGACAAGAACATGGTTGCTGCTGCTATTGGCAAGCTTGCCAACTCGGGTGGCGGTCGCTTCTTTATGGTGATCCTAGGTCTTAGTCTGGTTATTTACGCCTTATTCGCTGTCCTGAATGCTTATTTCAAATACTTTCCTACACCGCCTCCTACACGTCAAGAATTTTACACTCATGATGTGGTTGATCCCGATGAAAGCACTGCTTCTTCGTCCTCTTCTGTTTCATCCAACTCGGAAGCCGCACAGGGTACCAGCCCTAAATTTGCCACTCACAAGGACGAGAACGCTCCTTCTACTGCTACTGAGGTGAAGGAAGCCTATGAAACAAAATCACCATGGTATGCCAGATTTATGAGAAGCCCTTCTAGAACAGCAAGAGAAGTCGATCCCGAAAAACAATAATGACATGTGTACTCTATCTATATAACTAATTGTAATTTAATACCTTCTACTATGTGTATATACCCTCTATATATAATAAATTTTTTTTTATGGCTCATCCTCAATGTTGCAATCTAGACTTACTACTGCTGCAGTGAGTATAAATAGTCTAATTGATTGGTGGAACAGTGATATTACAAAGTCTCGGCTTATGAGGGGCGATTCATTTGATACGGCCCCCCCGCACTCTGTTCTATTTCTCCTTCTTCTTCTTCTCTCTCACATCAAGTTACTATGGAGCAGAACGAACAGTTGGTCCATGACCATGCCATCTTTATAAACTCGACAGTAAACTCTGTCTATGAGCTTATTGTAGCTATTCCTGGCTCTCACTTAGCCATCAACTACCTCAAAAATGCCTATCAAAATGATCCCTTCCGTATCGCTTTGGAACTCTTTCTTGTCTTTTTCGCTCTCAAGTATATGCTTTCAAAGAAATACAAGCCTAATGATAACAATGTGCAGCTCACAGTTAAGGTACGTATATAAAGATATTACCAGGTGCCTTTCATGGCATTAAAGCCTCTAATAGGAAGTAGATGACCTTGTTGAAGAATGGCAACCAGAGCCTTTAGCTCCCAAGCTTTCCTCCTATGATCGTTTCAACCTCGAAAAAGTGCCTTTGATTGTTGGTGCTCAATCCGCCAAGACCAAGGTGGTTGGCCACACCAAGCCCTTGATGAATTTGGCTACCACAAATTACCTGAATTTAGTTGCTTCGGAACAGATCCGCCAAAAGGCAGTAGAGACCTTGAGAAATTATGGTGTTGGTTCTTGTGGTCCTCCAGGTTTCTATGGTACTATTGACGTGCACATGGAATTGGAGCGTGATATCTCTCGCTTTATTGGTACTGATGATGCCATCATCTATGCTCAAGGCTTCTCTACTATTTCCTCGGTTATTCCTGCTTTTGCCAAACGTGGTGATTATTTGGTTGTTGATGAAGGCGTCAGTTTTGCTGTTCAAAAAGGTGTTCAAATTTCTCGATCAATCGTAAAGACTTTTAAGCACAATGATATGGAAGATTTGGAACGTGTATTGAATGATATCAACACTGAGCATACTGTTGTAAGTGTTCCATCAACTAGATTGCATAGAGAATACGCTGACTCACACGTTGCTATAGCACAGAAAACGCTTGACTCGTCGCTTTATTGTCACTGAAGGTCTTTTTGCTAATCACGGTGATGTTGCTCCATTAGACAAATTGGTAAACCATAATAGCATTGTTACACTTAATAGGGAAAAACTAAATGTCCACTGTATGATTAGGTTGAATTGAAGAAGAAGTTCAAGTACCGTCTTATTCTTGATGAATCTCAATCCATTGGTGTTCTAGGCCGCAAAGGTGCTGGCTTGACAGACCTGTTCAATATCGATGTAAGTTTTTCTTGTACACTGCAAAGTGCGCCACGATCATTAAGTGTCATTGAATAGGCCAAAGAAATTGACATGATTACTGGTCAATTATCCAATGCCATTTGTGGCTCTGGTGGATTCTGTGCTGGTAGCATCGAAGTCATCGACCATCAACGTCTATCCGGTCTTGCTTATTGTTTCTCTGCTTCCATGCCTGCTATGCTTGCCGTTTCTGCATCCGAGGCATTCCGTATTCTTGAGCAACAACCCGCCTTATTAAAGGAATTGGCTGAGCGTATTTTATCCTTCCGTCAAGTATTGAGCCATAAGTCATTGGAGCCCTTCGTCTATCTCGAATCCTCAGACTTGAACTCTCCTTCTCCATTCTTCCACATCAGAGCTCAAAAAGCTTATCTTGATGCTCATACACAAGACAATGAAGACAAGGTCTCTCGTGAAGCTGAGGAACGTTTGTTGCAAGACGTGGTTGATGAGTGTGCTTATCAAGGTGTCTTGGTTACACGTGCCAAGTATGTGTACGATCAAGAATTGCGTTGCCCTGCTCCAAGCATCAGAATCAGTGTCACCATTGGTCTTACCAAGAAGGAAAATGACAAGGCTGCCAATGTTGTCAAGTCTGCCATTGTCAAGGTTTTTGGCAAATGGAGAAAGTAATTTCTTTACATCTTTTCTTTTTTATATATACTTAATACTACTACTACTACCACCACTAATTTCTTCTAATAAACAACTAATTCTAATCACAAACCAAGGCATTTGATCACAAGTGCAAATCACTCTTGAAGTTCCCTGCAGATCGACTCAAATTCAGCATATGTTGGTCGTTTTTGCGTTGATTAGTTACATGAGTCTATATTGCCTTATTCATATCTGTTAGAGCTTTCTTCCAGGCACACCAAAGTGTGCTACTTGCATGGGCCATCTTTAACAAGTATATCAAACAATATTTGATCATCTGCTTGAGAAATTAGATAACATTTGATGGTTTTGCTCATGATTTCGTCAGTACAAAAGTACCAGAGAAATTATCAGGAAGCAGCTATTAGGCGAGAAGAGCCGCACATGTCGAGTCATCGACCAATTTATTGGTAAAGGTGATACAACATTACTAGATCCACTTTAGGTACGTCACATTGAGGGACACCGTGCTGCAATAGAAAATGTTCAAATCCCTTATTTTAACCTTCTGCTTCTCTTTTCACCAGAATAATTAGCTTACGTATATAATAACCTTTGTATAAAAAAATGTCCATGAAAAAGTTGCAATGTAGGTAGCAGTAAGTCAGGTAATTGTATATGAAACTTACATCTGCCGTAGCCGAAATAGACAGATTGTTGAAGAAAGTGAGCGAAGGAGTAGAAACCTTTGAAAGCATTTTTGATAAAATACATTACACCAACAACGCCAACCAAAAGGAAAAGTACGAACAAGACTTGAAGAAGGAAATCAAAAAATTGCAGCGACTTCGAGACCAAATCAAAACATGGCTATCATCCAACGACATCAAAGACAAGCGTGCTCTTTTGGACAACAGAAAATTGATCGAAGCTCAAATGGAGAGATTCAAGCAGATTGAAAAGGAGATGAAGACGAAGGCATACTCCAAAGAGGGCTTGATGCAAAAGGAACGTTTGGATCCCAAGGACAAGGAGAAAGCAGATGCTTGCGAGTTTGTTACTAATGCTGTGGATGAGCTGTCAAGACAGATTGAGCATGAGGAATTCGAAATTGAACAGTTGGAGGGCTCTAAACGTGGCAATAAGAAATCAGATCACCAGCGTCTGGAGCGTTTGCATGAAATGGAACGTTTGAATGAAAGAAGAAAGTTCCACATCAACAGGTTGGAATTAATTTTGCGGTTATTGGAGAACGACCACCTTGAACCTGATCGAGTGAATGACTTCAAAGATGCCATTCAGTACTATGTGGAATGCAATCAGGAGCCGGATTTTGAGGAGGATGAAGGACTGTATGACGAGCTAGATCTGGAGAAGGAGGAGGAATTGTATACCATCAGAACAGACGAATTTCACAGTAAGTAGGGAATACGAGTGAAATTGGCAGGGTATTGATAGTTGGGATGCGCTATAGGTAAGTCTGATTCTGAAGCAGACAACGAGGAGGATGATAATGAGCATGTAAGCCGGCATAATCTTTGGGATGTGGAACATTTTGCTCAAGCCAAATCGATTTTTAGGATCATTATTCCTCATTATCCACACCAGTGCATAGTCCTAAAAAGTCTACTAAATCAAGTCCAAAATCATGTAAGCTTTTCCTCCCCATCAATTTAATTCTCACTACTTAATGCTATTCGCTTCATAGTACAAGGCGAGGTTGAGTCAAATGCTGTGAAATCGACAACAAACAGAGATGCATCATCTTCAACATTCTCATCCAACTACGCCCAAAGCATGTCGCCTTCCACCAAATCATCTGACAAAGGTAAGTGTCATTTCAACTTTCTAGTAAAAGGTTATTAAATGCATCCAACTACTCAGTATCTGCTTGGACTGAACCGCCCAAGATTGTTGATCAATCTAAATCATCTTCATCCTCATCAACACATGACAAACGAGCCCTTATATCCAGCGCATATTCCACAACTACATCAAGTACTGGCGAAAAGGATCTCAAATTACCTGCATCGCTCGCTGATCTAGCACCATCGTTTGAGCTAATCAGAAACAAAAGTAAAGCTGATCTCCATTACACAAATCAAATGCTGGATGCTAGTTTCCAACATGTGCCTGATTTAATTGATTCTGAGCGACCCAAACTATATCAACCTCGTAACCCATTCAGCAATCCCAACTATTACCCACAACAGCCTCTCATTATATTTGACAACCCTGCTTTATACGAAAAATTTGATATGAACACACTCTTTTACATTTTTTACTATCAGCAAGGCACATATCAGCAGTAAGTATAATAGCGAGGGTGGATAAAATTGAGTAGATGATTAATGTCCACATCACTGTTAGATATCTGGCAGCCAAAGAGTTAAAGAAGCAATCCTGGAGATTCCACAAGAAATATTTGACCTGGTTTCAACGCCATGAGGAACCAAAAATTATTACAGAAGATTACGAACAAGGAACCTACATTTACTTTGATTACGAAGGTGCCTGGTGCCAACGAAAGAAAACAGAGTTTAGGTAATTGGAGTATTCTGGAGCTAGAAAATTTGTGTACTAATACAAGTATGTTGCAGATTTGAATATCGTTACCTGGAGGAAGCTTGAGATTACTACTACAATTGAAATAAAGCTTTCATACCTGGGAACATCCCAAGAGAAAAATGCCGTGTATGGTTTTGTGCGGTTCTTTGTAACATTTTAGACAACAACAAAGGTAGCGACTGAATATCCGTTGGCATGTTTTGTAACATCCCAAAGTAAGCAAATAATGGCCATTTCTTATACGAGTAGTTTAACTTTGCTGTTATCGTCGTGCAGTTGTTGTTATTATTATATATCCTTGTCTTTCATAGCATTACTGGAATGATATGACACTATTTTTGAGTATTATGTTCTGATGGTTATATAATCTAGTTTGTCTTACATGATATTAGCTTCTCGTTCAGCCAATGCTACATACTCATCTAACATCACAGTAGCAGTAGAAGTAGCAATAATAGTCGTTATGTAAGGATTCAGGCAAATGTAATCTAACTACTACTAGATTTCTGTAATCAATAGTAGGTTACTTTTTGCGTACGTTCGTTTCAAGATGAAGAATAAATGACGACTGAGTATTTAATTTTTTAATTAGTTTATGTAGTTAGGTTCATCACAACAGTAAAAGTTTCATAATCACAAGAAACTACAATCCAAACATTTATTAATTAACAAGTTCTTTTTTGTACTTTACACATATTCAAATTAACTTTTCGGACAACAAACTTCAAAATTTACATGCCATTTACAGAATTTTACATGTTCTTTCGCATAATGTAGTGTTCAAATCACTTCAAGCAATGAAAACAACGCATGAAACAGCACAGAAACGTAGAAAAACTATATCTATTTATTACCTCTATATACTGAAAAACCTAGAAAAATTTTGCCATAGTTCTCCTCTGCAACGATGTTAGGCGGAATTTGAAGTACTACCCAAAAATGCAATTAGGTAGTATTTCAATTAGACCACCCCTCAGGTGCCAGAGCGTGCCTTACTACACCCCTAACATGAGGAATTATGTTTATTAAGACCCTCAACTGTCGCTAAGTAAGTAGAATCAACAATTAAGTTTGGACCAGCCTATCTAATCCTAGTCTCGGAATCTTGTTATTGTTGAGCTTCAGTGATAGGCACATCCACTCAACGTAAAAAAAAAGATATGCTTCACAGAAACATAGAAAGAAAGAAAAATAGTGAGGGTGATAACATTACATGCAGATAAAAATTAAAAGAAACAAGGGCGAAAAGCCAAAGAAAAAAGAAAAGGGAGAGTCAAGAAAAATAAGGGGGAGAAAAAGAAGCTAATAAAAATGTATAACTTGTGTCTACTACTATTGCTCTGGCTGTTGTCATCCACAGAAAAAAATAACTTGATTGATCTCTTGCAGCATCCAATAGTGTCCATGTTCATTCCCATTTGCGTGCCTATACATAATTCAAAGAATATAGTCAGTATTGCATTCCTCAGTCAACGCCATCATCATATCATAATAATATACCTACCTAATTGACTGTTGACAGTTCCGTTTGCATCCAGTAGTATTCATCATTAATCATCCATCAGTAGTCGTCGTGACCTTATACTTGCTGCCTACTACACATCATATCAGAATAGTAATAGTCAGCAATTTATTCAGCAATCTACGTCATCATTTATACTTACTTGATAAACAATTCACAACAGGTTCTGCATCTAATGTCCTGGAGCACCACCTTGTGCTTGATACCTATATTCTATCAAATTTGGATAGTCAGTATGATATTATTAAGCAGCAGACACCATCAAAACTTACCCGATCAATTGAACCAATGATACGTAGCAGTAGTATATAAGACTTGAATATACCACCAGGCCAGAGAACAGCATTGCTAATGATGATTACTTGCTGACAGTACCAAACCAGAGAGAAGAATTGCTACTACTACTGATGATGACTTGCAGATAGTATCAGACCAAAAGAGAGAAGCAACACCACAGATAACTTGCAGATAGTACCAACCAGAACAGCAGCACCACTATCAATGAATTGCAGATAGTATCGAACCAGAAACAGCAGGCAGTGCCAGATATTTTGTTGAAGTAGTTGAGAACAAACAAAACCATTGTCTACTAAAAAAAAATATAAAACAGTTCAGTTAGGCGCAATTCAATCAAAGTAGCAATCTACGTTACGTACCGAATTACTATTATGAAAGATATCAAAGGTTCCAAGGAAGTAGCTATAGCAGTAAGTCGAATTGTTGTGTCTTTGTCGTCGTCGTCGTCTTGTTTGCTTTAAAGCAGTGATTACCTATTCTGAAAAAGAAAGAAAATGAATTAATAAATACTAGTGCTAGACAATCTATTCAGCAACAAATACACTCACTAGCATATGGCAACACTGATGGCAGGCTTGATGAAGAACTTGTTGCTATTGTTTCCAAAAACATTGGAGTGAGTAGAATAATAGTAGTAGAACTGTTGCTGTAGCTGTAAAAATAGTATCAAAAACGGGGGAAGGAAAAACGGGGGAAGGAAAATCGGGGGAGTGCAAAAGCAAACTATTGTGCATTTGACGTCACGAGGTTTCTCAGTATATAGTAGCTGATATCAAACTGAGATTAAAAGTTCTATTGATCAAAATGCCATTTCATCATTCTGGAAATTTGTCATGGCCTAAAGTTGGCAGTTATTCATAGTAAACACTTGATCAAGCTTATATCAAACTTGTGCAGAATTAAAAGGCGCATCGAATGGTATTACTTTTGTCTGGTTTGATCGACACTAGGCGTTTCAAAGCGACAGAACATTTTTTGTCAAATTTTGATACTTTTTCAATAATATCTCCATCTCTGTCAAAATAAACCTACTTGTAACATTCATTATTATTGTAAAGCAAACAATTTCCTATCGTTTGATCTCTTACTTGAAGTTCTGACTTGACTCTACGTGGAGAAATGAGCAAAAACGTCTGACCAAAAAATCATCAGCTAGTTTTTTTTGCCTTACTCTTACCCGTAAATTTGGTCAAAGATGGCCAATTTTCCAAGGACATAACTTTCTGGGATATCTCTGCCAATACTGATCAGATTTGAACAAAACAAACACCATTCAATAGGTCTACATTAGTCCCAACATAATCTAAAAGTCAAAAACACCTAATAGACGTTCCCTTCATGAAATAACTCAAAGTCATGTATTTTGATTTGCCTCAAGCAGGCACTACCCAACATATTTTTGAAAATACTAATAATAATCATACCATCGTATAGATAATTAAAAGAGAAACAAATGTCAAGCACTATGCAACATCGACTCACTTAGTAAATCATGGAGAAATATCCATCCAAAGTTGGATCATTTTTCACATTTTCCCTTCCTACTACTTCACATCGCTTATTACAAACTCAAATTTAACACTTACTAGTCAAACAAAGTACCACAAACAACTTTGGCTAGATATACAACCAACATTCACATATAAAATTCAATCACTTTTATTAGTACCATCTGCTCAAATCTTGCATTTTTCACAACTTGTTTATTTCTCAACAACAACTCATGTTATCCAAAATTTAATTGCAGTTTCATCTTTTCCACTAAATTTCGTTATAATAACATGCCAAGCTTGAAACTGTAGCATCAATACTTAAAATCTCGATGTTTGATCGTCCAAAAGTCCAAAAGTCACATTCTGAAAATCATTTCCAACATGCATGACCAGATATGAGGCCCCATACACAATATGAGATAACTTGAAACTATTGTAGTATTATAAAAATGAGGCAACTTTTTAGCTGAGGACATGGTATTAGAAATGCCTTGTCGTTCTCCAGATAATAACTGCTGCTGGCATTGGAGAGTGCACAACTTAGCAGGGAAGAGACGCATGCCTCATTTTGGAATGCATAGTAGAAACAAAAAAAATCTACAACCATCAGTCTTGAAAAGAACACTAATAATAGCTGTTAATAATATCTTCTGTAGAAGAAGCAAAAATCATTTCTTTTGTTACATCAAAACGGTAGCAACTTATTAGTTTGCTAATCATAGCCCATTTATATATGATCTGCAGCAATGTGATGTGTTCTCCCATTAAAAGCTTTACTGCACTTCTTCGAGATCTGGCGAAAGTGTATTATTATGTCGGATTGGATTATCGAGTTAGTCTATATTATTAGGTTATCTAAAAGAACAATACAGTAGCAATAATGCTTCGATAATAATAAGTAGAATAATATTATCCTTTGCCTCGTGAGAGCTTTATAGTTTACTGCAAGAAGTACATATTTAAAAGCTTTTAAATATCTGTCAACAACAAGCTTGCTTTACACAATAAGCATACAAGATTTTAGTCAAACTTCAAACTTCAAACTTTCAAATTTACAGGCTGTTTACAGAATTTTACATGTACTTTCGCATAGTGTAATGTTGTTCAAATCACTTCAAGCAATGAAAACAACGCACTAAACAGCACTGAAACGTAGAAAAGCTATATCTATTTATTACCTCTATATACAAAAAAAACCTAGAAAAATTTTGCCATAGTTCTCCTCTGCAACGATGTTAGGCGGAATTTGAAGTACTACCCAAAAATGCAATTAGGTAGTATTTCAATTAGACCACCCCTCAGGTGCTAGAGCGTGCCTTACTACACCCCTAACATGAGGAATTATGTTTATTAAGACCCTCAACTGTCGCTAAGTAAGTAGAATCAACAATTAAGTTTGGACCAGCCTATCTAATCCTAGTCTCGGAATCTTGTTATTGTTGAGCTTCAGTGATAGGCACATTCACTCAACGTAAAAAAAAAAAAAAAAAGGTATGCTTCACAGAAACATAGAAAGAAAGAAAGGTAGTGAGGGTAATAACATTAAATGCCGATGAAAATTAAAAAAAATAAGGGCAAGAAGCCAAGAAAAAAAGGGGGAGAAAAATGAACAATCATAAATGAATAATGGGTTGTATCTACAACTATTGCTATGGTTGTCCTCGACAAAATAATAATAGCTTCTTGACTGATATCCTACAGCATCCAGTAGTGTCCATGATCGTTGCCATGCACTTTCCTATAGTAGATAGCCAAAATAATACAATTAGTACTGCATTCCTCAATCAACGCCAAATTATATACTTACTTAATCAACTTTTAGCAGCTTCGGTTGCATCCAGTATCCATCATTCATCATTCATCGTCGTCACGACATTATCCTTGTTGCCTACACATCACATCAAAGTAATACAATAATAATCAGCAATGTTGTATCCAGCAATATATGTCATTATTCATACTTACTTGATGAACAATTCACAACAGGTTCTGCATCTAATGTTCTTGAGCACCATCTTATGCTTGCTGCCTATATTCTGTCAAATTCCTGTAATTAGTAAAATATTATTGAACAGCAGACATCATTGAAGCTAACCTGATCCACTGAGCTCGAGAAACTTAGCAATACAAATGTCTTGCAGAAGACAGCACCAAACCAGAGAGTAACAACGCCACTTGAGATGACTTGCAGACAGCACCAAACCAGACAAAAACAGTGCTATAAATGATATGCTGCAGAGAGTGTCAAAACAGCGGGAAATAGCACCAGAGGTCTTGCTGGAGAAATTCAGAATATACACCACCATTTCCTAAAAATAAGAGAATTCTGTTAGTTGTGATTCAATAATGAAAGGTAATAACCGGTGGTACCTACCGCATTATGAAAAGACAATTCATAAGACTTGTTCAGAGAATCGGTGGCGGTGGCAGCAATAAGTCGAAGCAGTATTATTGTTCACCAGTTGCGTTGTTCTCTTTTGTTTTGAAGTAGTTGGCAGCTATTCTACTAGTTAACAACAAGGAAAAAGAATAAACAGTTAACAATAATAGTCTTAAGCAATTGACACTACAGTAAGTGCACTCACCTGCATATGCTAGTAGCAACAATCACAAGCTTGACAATCATTGCGCTGTTGCCTTTTGTCTCCAATAACAAGGTGAATTATAGGTTGTTTATCAGTAAAAGTAGTATTAAAACGAGGGTATCGAAAAAATGAAAACGGGGGAATGGGAAAAAAAGAAAAAGCTGAGAACTCGACGTCACCAGTGCTCTTGGTATAGTAAGATATCTGACATTAAACTGATGTTAAAATTTTATTGTCATCAACAACGACGATCCTATATCCTGAGATCTGTCATGACCTAAACTTGACAGTTGCAGATAATAAACACTTGATAAAGTATATATCAAACTTGTGTAGAATTTAAAGGCGCATCAAATGGTACTAATCTTGTCTGGTTTGGTCTGAAACGTCTAGATGAAAATTTTCAAGAAACTGATCGGCTTGATCAATTGGTAATCGTTCTTCAAGGGAAAGATAGGATGTTGATTTATGTAACAAGTGTTGAGCCAGCGTATACAATAACCAGCACAGCGAAAGATAGTATAGTAATTGAACAAGACGCAAATATACTGAAGTTTATTAATGAAATTAAAGGGCTATTTATACTATATTTATGAGTCATCACACAAGACAGTAACAAATGTTATTCACTTGCAGCTGAATCTGCCCATCAACTGAGATGTAACCTAGTAGCATATTCCATTATATTTGGAATAATTACCTATCAAAGAGTGCCTTAATCTTATATAGACAGTTGTGGCGATTCTGGCACAACAATAGTACTACAATAGTTTCAAGTTATCTCATATTGTGTATGGAACCTCATATCTGGCCATGGATGTTGAAAACGGTTTTCAAATTTTGACTTTTGGACTTTTAGACGTTCGACAATCAAAAATTCAAATATTGACGCTACAGCTTCAAGCTTAGCATGTTATTATAACGAATTCTTGTAAGAAATGCGATGGTGCATACGAAATTTGCGTAGCTATGTCGGTTGCTGAGATATGGATAGTTTCATAATTTTGATCAATTTTTAGCAGATATCACTAGTAAAAGTTATGCGATTGATATGTGAGTGTTGGATGTATGTATAGTAAACGTTATTTGGGGTACTTTGTTTGACTAGTGCACGTTAGATTTGAGCTTGTAATGGACGATATGAAGCAGTAAGACGGGAAAATGTGAAAAAAGATCCAACTTTGGATGGATATTTCTCCATGATTTACTAAGTGAGTCGATGTTGCATAGTGCTTGACATTTGTTTCTCTTTTAATTATCTATACGATGGTATGATTATTATTAGTATTTTCAAAAATATGTTGGGTAGTGCCTGCTTGAGGCAAATCAAAATACATGACTTTGAGTTATTTCATGAAGGGAACGTCTATTAGGTGTTTTTGACTTTTAGATTATGTTGGGACTAATGTAGACCTATTGAATGGTGTTTGTTTTGTTCAAATCTGATCAGTATTGGCAGAGATATCCCAGAAAGTTATGTCCTTGGAAAATTGGCCATCTTTGACCAAATTTACGGGTAAGAGTAAGGCAAAAAAAACTAGCTGATGATTTTTTGGTCAGACGTTTTTGCTCATTTCTCCACGTAGAGTCAAGTCAGAACTTCAAGTAAGAGATCAAACGATAGGAAATTGTTTGCTTTACAATAATAATGAATGTTACAAGTAGGTTTATTTTGACAGAGATGGAGATATTATTGAAAAAGTATCAAAATTTGACAAAAAATGTTCTGTCGCTTTGAAACGCCTAGTGTCGATCAAACCAGACAAAAGTAATACCATTCGATGCGCCTTTTAATTCTGCACAAGTTTGATATAAGCTTGATCAAGTGTTTACTATGAATAACTGCCAACTTTAGGCCATGACAAATTTCCAGAATGATGAAATGGCATTTTGATCAATAGAACTTTTAATCTCAGTTTGATATCAGCTACTATATACTGAGAAACCTCGTGACGTCAAATGCACAATAGTTTGCTTTTGCACTCCCCCGATTTTCCTTCCCCCGTTTTTCCTTCCCCCGTTTTTGATACTATTTTTACAGCTACAGCAACAGTTCTACTACTATTATTCTACTCACTCCAATGTTTTTGGAAACAATAGCAACAAGTTCTTCATCAAGCCTGCCATCAGTGTTGCCATATGCTAGTGAGTGTATTTGTTGCTGAATAGATTGTCTAGCACTAGTATTTATTAATTCATTTTCTTTCTTTTTCAGAATAGGTAATCACTGCTTTAAAGCAAACAAGACGACGACGACGACAAAGACACAACAATTCGACTTACTGCTATAGCTACTTCCTTGGAACCTTTGATATCTTTCATAATAGTAATTCGGTACGTAACGTAGATTGCTACTTTGATTGAATTGCGCCTAACTGAACTGTTTTATATTTTTTTTTAGTAGACAATGGTTTTGTTTGTTCTCAACTACTTCAACAAAATATCTGGCACTGCCTGCTGTTTCTGGTTCGATACTATCTGCAATTCATTGATAGTGGTGCTGCTGTTCTGGTTGGTACTATCTGCAAGTTATCTGTGGTGTTGCTTCTCTCTTTTGGTCTGATACTATCTGCAAGTCATCATCAGTAGTAGTAGCAATTCTTCTCTCTGGTTTGGTACTGTCAGCAAGTAATCATCATTAGCAATGCTGTTCTCTGGCCTGGTGGTATATTCAAGTCTTATATACTACTGCTACGTATCATTGGTTCAATTGATCGGGTAAGTTTTGATGGTGTCTGCTGCTTAATAATATCATACTGACTATCCAAATTTGATAGAATATAGGTATCAAGCACAAGGTGGTGCTCCAGGACATTAGATGCAGAACCTGTTGTGAATTGTTTATCAAGTAAGTATAAAGGACGTAGATTGCTGAATACAATGCTGACTATTATTATACTATTTTGATATGATGTGTAGGCAACAAGTATAAGGTCCCGACGACTACTGATGGATGATTAATGATGTATTATACTACTGGATGCAAATGGAACTGTTAACAGTCAATTAGGTAGGTATATTATTATGATATGATGGCGTTGACTGAGGAATGCAATACTGATTATATTCTTTGAATTATGTATAGGCAGGCAAATGGGAACGAACATGGACACTACTGGATGCTGCAAGAGATCAATCAAGTTATTTTTTTCTGTGGATGACAACAGCCAGAGCAATAGTAGTAGACACAAGTTATACATTTTTATTAGCTTCTTTTTCTCCCCCTTATTTTTCTTGACTCTCCCTTTTCTTTTTTCTTTGGCTTTTCGCCCTTGTTTCTTTTAATTTTTATCTGCATGTAATGTTATCACCCTCACTATTTTTTTTTCTTTCTATGTTTCTGTGAAGCATACCTTTTTTTTTTTTACGTTGAGTGGATGTGCCTATCACTGAAGCTCAACAATAACAAGATTCCGAGACTAGGATTAGATAGGCTGGTCCAAACTTAATTGTTGATTCTACTTACTTAGCGACAGTTGAGGGTCTTAATAAACATAATTCCTCATGTTAGGGGTGTAGTAAGGCACGCTCTGGCACCTGAGGGGTGGTCTAATTGAAATACTACCTAATTGCATTTTTGGGTAGTACTTCAAATTCCGCCTAACATCGTTGCAGAGGAGAACTATGGCAAAATTTTTCTAGGTTTTTCAGTATATAGAGGTAATAAATAGATATAGTTTTTCTACGTTTCAGTGCTGTTTCATGCGTTGTTTTCATTATTACTTGAAGTGATTTGAACACTACACTATGCGAAAGTACATGTAAAATTCTGTAAACAGCAGCATGTAAATTTGAAAGTTTGATGTTTGACTAAAATCCTGTATGCTTATTGTGTAAAGCAAGCTTGTTGACAGATATTTAAAAGCTTTTAAATATGTACTTCTTGCAGTAAACTATAAAGCTGCTCTCGCGGGGCAAAGGATAATATTCTACTTATTATCGAAGCATTATTATTGCTACTGTATTGTTGTTCTTTCAGATAACTTAATATAGACTAACTCGATAATACAATCCAACATAATAATACATTTTAGCCAGATCTCGAAGAAGTGCAGTAAAGTTTTTAATGCGAGAACACATCACATTGCTGCAGATCATATATAAATGGGCTATGATTAGCAAACTAAGTTGTTATAGTTTTGATGTAACAAAAGACATGATTTTTGCTTCTTCTACAGAAGACATTATTATTAACAGCTATTATTAGTGTTCTTTTCAAGGCTGATCGTTGTAGCTTTTTTTTTGTTTCTACTATGCATTCCAAAATGAGGCATGCGTCTTCTCCTCCCTGCTAAGTTGTGCACTCTTCAATGCCAGCAGCAGTTATCTGGAGGACAACAAGGCATTTCTAATACCATGCCCTCAGCTAAAAAGTTGCCTCATTTTCATAGTACTAGAATAGTTTCAAGCTATCTCATATTGTGTATGGGACCTCATATCTGGCCATGGATGTTGGAAACGATTTTCAAATTTTGACTTTTGGACTTTTGGACGATTGAAGATCGAAAATTAAAAAAGTGCCGGTACAGTCTTGAGATTTACAGGTTATCATAAGGAAGTCTTGCCTAGAATGCGATGGTGCAAACCAAATTTGCGTAGCTGTCTTGGTTGCTGAGATATCCATGATTTGATGATTTGATCGATTTTGAGGAGAATTTACTAGTAAAAGTTATTGAATTGATATATAAATGCTATTTGTATGGATACTAGAAGCTGTTTGTGGTACTTTGTTTGACTAAGGCGTGTTAAATTTGGGATTGTAATAGAAGACTAGAAGCAGTAGGAAGGAAAAATGTGAAAAATGATCCAACTTTGGATGGATATTTCTCCATGATTTACTAAGTGAGTCGATGTTGCATAGTGCTTGACATTTGTTTCTCTTTTAATTATCTATACGATGGTATGATTATTATTAGTATTTTCAAAAATATGTTGGGTAGTGCCTGCTTGAGGCAAATCAAAATACATGACTTTGAGTTATTTCATGAAGGGAACGTCTATTAGGTGTTTTTGACTTTTAGATTATGTCGGGACTAATGCAGGGCTATTCAATGGTCTTTGTTTTGTTCAAATCTGATTAGTATTGGCAGAGATATCGCAGAAAAACCTTGTCGAGGAAAAATTCATGATTTCGTCGATTTTCGACCTATGAAGGTAAGGTCCCAGATCCTATCTGAGTTTTTTGGTCAGATAAATTATGTTTATTTCTCCATGTAGAGTCGAGCTAGAGCCTCGAGTAAGAGCTAAAACGATAGGAAACGTCTTGCGCTACAATAATGACTATTATTGCAAGCAAGGTTATGTTGATACAGATCGAGAAATTATTGAAAAACCACCAAAATCTGACGAAAAGCGTTTTTTCTGTTTGAGAAGTTTAGCGTTGATCAAATCAGACAAGAGTAATGTCATTCGATGCGCCTTCAAATTCTACACAAGTTTGATATATACTTAATCAAGTGTTTAGTATCAACAACTACCAAGTTTAGGTCATGACAAAATTCATCATGAATAAGGCCTCATTCGAAGCAGTATGGATTTCAACCTCAGTTTGATATCAGCTACCCTATATCCAGAGTACACCCGTGACTTTAAGTTTGCAGCTTTTCCTTTCTTTGCGATTCCCCCGTTTTTCTTTTTCCATACCCCCGTTTTTAATACTACTTTTACTGCCAAACCTATTATTCATCTTGTTATTATTGAAGGCAATAGCAGAAAGTTCATCAAGCCTGTGATTGTTGTTAGTTGTTGCTAGCATATGCAGGTGAGTGTATTTACTGTATCGATTGTCCAAGAAGAAGTCTATTATTAATTAATTATTCTTTTTCTTTGTTGACTAAAATAGCTATCAGCGACGACGACTATTGCTTCAAAACAAAAGAGAAGAACAACGGAGCAACAACTGGTGAATACTGCTTCGACTACTTACAGTACTGCCACCACCACCGCTTCTCTGAAGTCGCATCAATTATTGCCATTTCTGAATACGGTATGTGCCATTGTTGATTATTACTACTTCTTTTTTCATTGAATCGTAACTAACTGAATTTTCGCTTATTTTTAGGAAATGGTTGTGTATATTATTCTAGACTCCAGCAAGACCTCTGGTGCTATTTCTCGTTGCTTTGACGCTCTCTGCAACATGTCATTTGCAATGCTGTTCTTGCCTGGTTTAGTGCTGTCTGCAAGTTATTAGTAGCGCTGTTCCTCTCTTCTTCTGCTGGTTTGGTGCTGTCTGCAAGTTATGGGTAGTGCTTTTCTCTCTCGTTTTTTGGTTCTATCTGCAAGTCATCTCAAGTGGCGTTGTTACTCTCTGGTTTGGTGCTGTCTTCTGCAAGTCATTTGTATTGCTACGTTTCTCGAGTTCAATGGATCAGGTTAGTTTCAATGATGTCTGCTGTTCAATAATATCTTACTGATTACACGAATTTGACAAAATATAGGCATCAAGCACAAGGTGGTGCTCCTCTAAGATATTAGATACAGAACAACCTGTCGTGAATTGCTCAACAAGTAAGTATAAATGACGTAGATTGTTCGATACATTACTGACTATTATTTTATTATTTTAATGTAATTTGTAGGCAACAAGTATAAGGTCATAACGAAGAATGGATGATGAATGATGGATACTGGATGTAACCGGAGCTGCTAAAAGCTGATCAAGTAAGTATTTTATAATAATATGACGTTGATTGAAGAATGTAAGACTAATTATATTATTTTGACTATCCATAGGAAAGCGCATGGCAACGATCATGGACACTACTACTGCTGGATGCTGCAGGATATCAGTCAAGTTAATATTTTTTTGTCAAGAACAACTATAGCAATAATTGTAGATACAACCCATTATTCATTTTTAATTGTTTATTTTTCTCCCCCTTATTTGCCTTGACCCTCTTTTTTCTTTGGCTTTTCGCCCTTATTTTCTTTTTTACTTTCATCTGCATGTAATGTTATTACCCTCACTATTTTTTTTTCTTTCTATGTTTCTGTGAAGCATACCTTTTTTTTTTTTACGTTGAGTGGATGTGCCTATCACTGAAGCTCAACAATAACAAGATTCCGAGGCTAGGATTAGATAGGCTGGTCCAAACTTAATTGTTGATTCTACTTACTTAGCGACAGTTGAGGGTCTTAATAAACATAATTCCTCATGTTAGGGGTGTAGTAAGGCACGCTCTGGCACCTGAGGGGTGGTCTAATTGAAATACTACCTAATTGCATTTTTGGGTAGTACTCCAAATTCCGCCTAACATCGTTGCAGAGAAGAACTATGGCAAAAATTTTCTAGGTTTTTCAGTATATAGAGGTAATAAATAGATATAACTTTTCTACGTTTCTGTGCTGTTTCATGCGTTGTTTTCATTGCTTGAAGTGATTTGAACACTACATTATGCGAAAGAACATGTAAAATTCTGTAAAGGGCATGTAAATTTTGAAGTTTGTTGTCCGAAAAGTTAATTTGAATATGTGTAAAGTACAAAAAAGAACTTGTTAATTAATAAATGTTTGGATTGTAGTTTCTTATGATTATGAAACTTTTACTGTTGTGATGAACCTAACTACATAAACTAATTAAAAATTTAAGTGCTCAGTCGTCATTTATTCACCTTAAAACGAGTAGTGTAATTATTGATCATGCTTCAAGTTATTAAATTCTATTTTTCATTTTTTTATTATTAGTCTGTATTATCTGGCAACATTTAATCAAAGGAAACAATACAAGTTATAATAGCTATGCCGTATTCAAAAAAGAAGGCCTTTCAGCATCTCGACTATCAATTTATAGCTTGATAGCATTGACTTGCATGTATTAACCGTCCTACCCTTGGCTCAGTCTCAAAGAGTTCAACAACAGAGTGCTTTCATTAGCTTACCACCAGTATGGCGCATAATTTCACCTTTCCTTTCTTCAAACAACCTACTATTATTTACACTAGTAGCCATCATTGTTTGTAGTCCTTAATAACTTTGTACAGAACTGAAACCTAAATCGGATGATGCCTTTCATTTTCATTGTTATATAAAGCGCATTTATCAGCCAGGTCGCCAGCTTTTCAGATTTTTAAGGGTTCTTAAAGAAAATTACAGATTTATTACATCATCCATCAGAACTCTTTTTTCTGTTTATATGGAGACAGGTGGTCTCGGTTTTATTAGTGAGCAATGATTTAAGGAGGGTCACATATATGTTTTTGGGGTTTTCTATTTATGAAAAGTGGAAGAGGGGAAGAAGGCGAGTTTTTTGTGATTTCGATATTACGCATATTTTCTTTTGGTTTTTGTATTGTGTGAACTTTTTTGTTTCTTGTTTTTGTTGAAGTTTGATTTGTTGATTGATTTGTATGGGAGGTTGAGTGGTCAAAATGTTGCAGTAGAAGCAGAAAGACAGCGGGGGAGGAGAGATCAACTCAGCTTTAAAGAGGTTCAATAAAGAAGAAAAGGGTAGTGAGTGTGAAAGACCCGCTGCCAAGAAGGATTCTTGTTTGTGTTGACGAATTTTCTGACCGACCAGAGCAAGGACAATGTCAGTGGTGAATGGGGTATCATTTAAGATAAAGAACCAATGGGATAACCAAATGGATTCTAAAGTAGCAGCAATGATGATACAAAGATCAGATGTGGAGCCAACACGAGGTGATCGAAGGGTGGTAATAAGAAGATGATGGAGGTCGAGGAGGGAAGTGATAGACACTTCTGCACCCAAATGCTCATAATGCATGAACCTGTTGCCAGACAGCAAGTTTCACAGGACAGCAGCAGGATAACATAAAGTAATCAGCTGATTCGGTTGGGTGGTGACAGATGGCACAAGATGGTGAAGGAACTCGCTCCCACTCATACAATCGAACAAGGTGAGGAATCCGATGATAGAGAAAGCGGTACCAAATACTGCGACACGAGTGAGATAGTGGCAAAGCCCAAAAGGTTGACCATGCTGGGCGAGTAGATGGGTTGTAAGGTGGAGGCAAGGAAGGAGGAGGATCGGATGACGATGAGCAGAGTTTTCGGTATGATTTAGTGAAAAGACGATGCTGGCGGACACGAGATGTAGATGACAAAGATGAGAAAACAGATTAGACAAATGGAGAGGCATCCACGACGCGGTGATTCTCAACGGGTGAGAAAGGAAAACAGCCCAAACCTGCAAACCTTCTATGAGTGAATGTACGAACAAAGAAGGGAGCGAGCTAGATTTGATCCTTTCTGACGAACCTCAAGAACGATGTGGCAAGGTTGGGGTTGGATGAGATCTCCTGAGTCAACTTTGGGCGGAGGAGGCAGTGGTCCAATGTGGGATCCATAGTGTATGCAATGGAGGCTGGCAGCTTGTCATAGGATTTCCTAAACTTGGTGTTCGGTGCATCCATCAGAACTTACCTATTGTAGCAGCACCATTTATTACTGTAGGTCCAAGAATTACCAACAATTCGATCTCTTACTCGAAGTTGTGACACCAGTTTTCATAGAACCACAATGCAAAATGGGCCAGGCCCTGTACTTACCAGCCAAAATTTGTCAGTTATAGTCCTGAAAGCTATCTCCTGGCAGAAAAAGGCGCATTTAAAAGCCATTGGCATCAGGTATATTATAAGCAAAATGACTCGGCCCACAAAGAACTTTATGAAAATACTGCATTTTTGAAAAGTCGAGATTAGCCGTCGTATTGAAATTCAATCTTCATCACTTATCACAGCGGAAACATCATCGTTTAGCTATTTGATTATTTCATTTGGTTCTTCAAGTAATCAAAACAGAGTAAAAGTGGTAAGTGGTTAACTACTTTTCATGGAGGTGGAATCTATACTGCGATTTCCAGTATAAAAATAATTTAATCCAGGACAAGGCACTGCAATAGAAGAACAAGCAGCAAGTGTCAAACTTTATTAGTTACTCAAGGTTAGGTGACAGCACTGTTATGCACAGAGGGCCTGTTAAACTTATATAAATATGCATGCTTTTCAAACTCTATTTAAAGTATGCAAAAGCAAAAAAAAATATAACTTAAATTATAGTTTGACGTACTCGTTTCACTCTATTTAATTATGCCTTTCAACGTAATTTACAATGTGCAAAAACTAGTGATTTCTGCTTCTTTTTTTGTTTTCTTGTCCATTGAGGTTGCAAATGGGAATCCCAAAAAAGGAGAAGCTTATAACAGTGATTCCAATTACAATTAATATATGAAGGATTTAATTAAAGCAATCTCTTTCGATTCAAACCTGTACAGCCATTCCTGTCAACACCAGCCCTAACCTTTTTTTAAAAAGAGTTGAGTACGACTGCGCGTAACTGGGCAGGTTAGCATTTCACAAATTGACCAAATAATAGCGAGAAAGAAAACTTGAATGTGATATCTGTTTACATACCAATAAATGATATACAAACACATACGAATCTGTCGTATACGTTTCGTATAAAAGAAAAGCTTGATTCAGTTTTTTCTTTCAAGATATCATACTTAATAGCCAATACATGAAATTTCTTATTCTTGTTGTAATAACGGCGCTGTTGGCACAAGTTACGATAGCTTGGGATGTCAGGAATTCAGATTACTGGTGGTGGAAGAAGAAATCTACTTCAGGCAAACATCACAAGCACCATAAACACCATCGTCATCACCATCATCGTACAGAAACATGCGTACCAAACCCAACTACAACTACATCACTCGTTGGAGCTGAACCTTCAGCTATCCCTGTTGATATTGATCCATTTTACCCATACAACATTGGAGGAAAGCTCAATCAACCAGGCGCCAGCTGTAGTAATACTCTGACAAGTCGAGTCGTAAGTCTTATAGTATTTACAAATGTCAACAACATGACTGATTTTGCTTTTAGTTTGCCAGATTCACTGGAGTCTTTTTTGGGAACTTTATTACTTCTGAAGCGCAAGATATCTTTGGCCCGCTTGCAGTTGGAGGTGATTTTTCTGGACATGCTTATACTGTCAACACACGTCATGGTGAAAACTGTGCTGACGTTACCAACAGTTTCGAAGGATATGGCTTAATTGTGGGTAAAGAAGGTCTCAATGCCAAGTACAGCGATATTCACGTAAATGGTGCCGTCTTCTTACCAGATGGCAGCAACGCAAGAAACGCCGAAGAGCTAGATAGTACATGTTCTGTGTACAATGACAGAGGAACAGGGCTTATGAACTTTACTCAGGTGCAGCTCAATGCTATTGCTGCCTCTCAGCAATTCTCTCTATTACCACCTACTCTGCATCTTAGTTCTGATGGTACTTTAACAAGACTTGACGTTAACCGAATCGGCTACGATATCATTACATTTGGCTCCTGCAGCACTTGTAGCTATGGTACGAATTTCTCTTCACCAGATGCACTCTACTATGGTCAAGGAAACTGGAATGGTCCTATGGGTATGTCCTGGCCTTCTCGATTGATTATCAATGTAAGTCGGTATATTGTATTCAAAAGTGGTCATCTAATCTTTTTTATAGATAGCGGTTCTTGCAGATACGACGATGACCGTTGTAGGAAATCAGCCAAGTCTAGGAATGAACGTTTGTAACACTGTCTTGAACTTCTACCCGTCAGATAATGTGGGATCTTATAAAAGTGGATCTTTTGTGCTAGACAGATCCACAGGCGGACAATTGGGAGGCTTCATGCTTTTGCCTGAAGGTATGTACATTTGTTGCGATTTAAAGCGCGGGCTATTGATACCCTACCACTAGGCGATATTATTGATGAAAACCATGGCGAATTCGCGGGGCAAATTGTGGCAAACAACTATCGTTGGAGGTGTAATGGCATCGATATACATGACTATCAAGCAATAGGCGGTAGTTGCCTTACCACAGATGTATGTATTCCTGTCTTTCTGGACGATAATATTGACAATAGGCCAAACAAAGTCGACCCTCCATCCCCAGACCATAACAGTGATTACAACCCAGAGGCATTGTGCAGTACTACTAATACAGAGAGTAGCAGCACAGAGAGCAGCAGCACAGAGAGTAGCAGCACAGAGAGTAGCAGCACTGAAAGCATCTCTAGCAGTAGCACAGAGAGTAGCAGCATTGAGAGTAGCAGCATTGAGAGCAGCAGCACAGAGAGTATCAGCATTGAGAGTAGCAGCACTGAGAGTAGCAGCACTGAGAGTAGCAGCACTGAGAGTAGCAGCACTGAGAGTAGCAGCAGCAGCAGTAGAACTGGTGTTATCTTCAGCAGTAGCACTGAAAGTACCTCCAGCAGCAGTAATGAGAGCAGCAGCACAGAAAGCAGCAGCACAGAAAGCAGCGCAACAAGTAGCAGTGAATCGAGTAGCCAAAGCGCAAGTAGTTCCTCAGCCAATGATGAAACTCCCACACCTACCTATTGTCCACCAGAAACCGGTAAGCTTCTATTTTTCTACATATCTACACTTAAAATATCTAACCTCAATTCAAAGCTACTGAATGCCATACACATCAGCATCATGTAACAACAACACAATACGAATGTGACCAAGGGCTTATCCACGATGAAGAGGTCCTTGTATGTCCAGATGACGGCCACCATCACCACCGAAAAGACTATTACGTTGGTGACGATGATGATAATTTTGAAGACGATGTGGAGTTTGGGTTATACGACTTCAATCGATTTGATGAAGAATGCGATATTGATCACGGTATTGTCAATGATGATAATGAAGACGAATACAGATATTACAAATACAAAGGCAAGAAACATCATACTGATGACGATTATGATGAAGAAAATGACGATTATGATGAAGACGATGAAGATGATGAAGATGATGAAGATGATGACGAGGAGGATGATAAAGATGATAAAGATGATAATTAGATAAATAAACTTTAAGTATTTAGAATCTCAATTATCTTAGGAATGTGCAGAATTTACTAGTTTGCAGTCATTTGAGAGATGTGTAGTAGGCGGAGGTCTTTAACAGCTACGAGAGCTCAACGAGGTTGCATAAATAACACAGAAGGTAGCTTTGAATAAGTTTCATTGTACATACATCACAGTCATTTGGCCCAAACTAGTTACAATTCCAGTCGTTTTTTATTGATACAATGTATGTCATTTATTCAAAGTCTTCATCAAAGACAGGAACTCCCCATGCTGGCTTCACGAAGCGCTTGGTGGTAGTTTTAGAAATATCATTAATAGCCTTGATCTCTTCTTCGGTCAATTCAACAGTATCGATATTGGCAGCAATACGCTAGATTAGTAAGTTAGTTGGTGCCCCTTTTTTTCTTAATTTGAATCATGCATAGCCTACCTCAGGGTTCACACTCTTGGGCAATACGCTAGTTCTAGTGATACCCCAAGAAATCAAAATTTGTGGGATAGATTTTCCATGAGCCTCAGCAATCTTGGCAAGTGTTTGATCTTGAAGCAATGTAGATTGACTTGAGCCCAAAGGTGAGTAAGCAGAGCAATGGATCCCCTTGGAGGCACAAAATTCAACCAACTTGGTTTGTGGTAAATAAGCTTGTATAGATAAATAAGATTAGTACATGTACTTGGTCCATTGCGATCAAACCACCTCCCTACTTACGATGAAGCTCTACTTGGTTTACAGCAGGAACAACCTTGGCAGTCTTTAACAAACGCTCAAGGTTGGGGATGGCAAAGTTGGCAACACCAATGTTCTTGACTTTGCCAGTGGCCAATAACTTTTCCATGGCGCCCCAGGTGAGCTCAAATTTACCGTCCAATTCCTCATCAATATCACGGCTACCGTCAGGCTTGAGTGGAACCAATTGACCTGTAGCAGGGTTCATGGCAACAGGCCAGTGCATCATGTAAAGATCAATGTACTCAATATCCAGTTTATCAAGAGAGTCTTGAAAGGCCTTGGGGACATGAGAGGGACGAGCATGAATCGTAGCCAGCTTTGTGGTAACAAAAATATCACTACGTTTCAATCCACTTTCCTTGAGCCCATCGCGAATACCTCTGCCAACCTCAGCTTCGTTACCATACTAGATTGATAAACATAGTTTAGAATGATATGTTCAAGTGTGCGCGCCATGTATTACGCCACATTACCATCATCGCAGTGTCAATGTGACGATAGCCATCAGTAATAGCAGCCTTGACAGCTCTATACACAGTGTCATTCTCTTCGCCTGATTGCCTGGAAAAAGATCTTAGCTACGCATAAAAATAGTGGCTATTACTTGGCCCAACTTACCATGTTCCCAAACCAACAGCAGGAATCTTGTTACCATTGTTCCTAGAGAAGAGATCAAAACCCAGGTTAATCAATTGCATTTATATATACAAATCAGATACACTATCATCGTACAATGTAAAAGTCTTTTGGCAAACCATTTTAGTATATGTATCTTGAGTGAATAAGGATGAGGAAAAGAAGAAGAGGAAAAAGGCACCATCTCGAGATTTGCGTTTTTATATCGTAGGCAGGTAAGATTTATGCGACCAAAAAAACTCAGTTTTAGTGAGACTCTAAGCACGGAAAGTTAATATTCTCCGTAATGGTATTTGTAATTCTACGTTAATCCGAAAGGGTTCTGTGCTGCTTTTCGCGTTGTACTATGACTTTGTTTCGAAATACGGGCTAGTAAATCAGGTGAATCGTTCAGTTCAGATTACCTAATAAAGACATTTCATGTCGAAATCCATCTCGGAGTGACATGAGGAGTAATCTTTTTCCCCTTTGTTCCTTGCTCAAATAGCCCCATCAATGAGTTGTGTAATGTGGGAAAACATGCCTATGATTACATACTACAGTATAGCAAACTCCAGCACACGATATGCATCTACAACTGCTTCATCTCGAAAGAATCTATTGATCACTCATCTACTGTCCATGCACACGGGAACCGTCACAGTAACAGAGAGAACGGCAAGCGCAATTTTTTCATGAATAGTGTCCGTCTTCCTTTTCTCTTTTATTCACTCTTCTCGAAACCATGGTGCGATTCAAGAATCGTTGGGTCTTGTTTCAAATTGTACAGGACCCCGTTATTGAACATGGACAGGTTGTATATCCAAGGACCGCATTTGAAGTGACAGATTCAATGATCAGCAAAACCATCTTTCAGTCAATTGAACTGAATTATGGCCATTTCGGTAAAGGACAGGGGAGCGTATCAGGTAATTGCCACGCCGTATATTGTGCAAGAAAGGGGCTGTATTCTGACTCGATGATTTGTAGTCAAATGGTACAATGCTACCACACGCATTGGCATATTGCGAATTCCACGAGATTTCACTGACATGTATCTGTCCTCGATGTTCTTTATCAAGCAAATCGCATCGATGCCATGTAGTTTCAGTATTTTGCATGTATCTGGTACAGTCATTTTTATACAACAAGCAGCAATCGACTGGGATCGACGATTCTATCTAAAGGAGCAGGAGGAAGCCGATAAAAAAGGTTTGTTTAGGGTGTGTTGTATTGGCATGCTGTGTTGACATGTTGGTTATTAGGCGAGATTTATAACTCTATGGAAAAGATTGAGAAATCCAAAAAGACGCTGGCAGCGCTGCAGTAGTAGTAGTAGTAGCTGATTTAGAGAGAGAGAGAGAGAGGACAGCAAATTAGATACCAAATGTAAATAAAATTGAGCAAATCACTGAATGAATGCATCCTCATACTGATAAGAGAAAGAGAGAGAGAGAGATTTGTTGCCGAACACCTCAAGGTTGCAGCGGAATAAGCTATATTTGTGGTGTTCCAACAGTATGGATACTAGTTGAGCCGCCATTGAATTATATCATTTCTGTTCAAAATGATCTGAAATGTCTTAAATGACTCTTAATAGTACATTGACAAGTGATCACAAAATTTCAATGTAATAACAGCAGATGCACATGTGCCTGATTCAACAAGATACTAAATGATCTTCAGTTTTTTGAGATTCATGCATTCGATCATCAACCGTCCCTCAATGTGACTGAATGATCTTGTGGGCTCTTTCACTACCACCCACAGAATTGTTGTCCTGTACGGGAAATGACCCATTCTGCAAAGACAAAATGAGCAATTTTCCTACTGGCTGGTTCTATATCGAATGTCCCAATCGACAAGGCCAAGTCTTGACAGTGTCAGACATGTCGATGCAGGTTATTATTCCTTGTGGATGAATACAAATACATGTAAAAGACTAACACACACATACACACAAAACAGCCTTCCGTTAGAGTTGAATTACGCCCAAAAAAGATAGGAGGTCATCCTCATCAATTGTGGTGTTACCATCAAGGATTCCTAGTAAATAAACACTCTGGCTGTGGTAAAAGAACGATACCCACAAAGAAAAAAAATATCTCTTACTGATCGTCTTACACGCAGTTTTAGGTGTCGAAAAAGATAAGATCAAGGATCAGTGTGTATTTCAATCCAAGCGCTTGGTGCAAGGTGAAAAGAAGCAAGCATGGGAGTACGTAAACTCCAAATTGGTATTAAGACATGGAGACATAGAATATGCTCTTGTAAGTGTGTGTGTGTGTGTGTGCTGATCCAATCATGTACCGATGCTTACTGCTGAATAGAATGATTTGCAAGTGCCCAAGATGACTATGGAAGACCAAGGATGTGTCTATTTACTAAATGCTCCGTATTAAATGATTTAACAAGTCTACATAAATTGGTTGTAAAAGAAAATGTATGCATTTATCCCACTGTTGTTGCTGAAATATCTGGTGATGTGTGTGTGTGTGTGTGTGTGTGTGTATCTTGTTTGCTACTGATATGCTTGTTGTATGCTGTGAAATTTATAAACCCCCCCCCCCTCCCTTTCTTCTAGCTTTCTTTTTTTTTTTTCTTTTTTTTTCTTTTACTCTTTCTTTCCGTTGTATACAAATCATGAAAATAATGTATTATAAAAGCCTGTTTTCCTTTTTCCTGTTCCTATTTGCAATTCATTCGTGTCAAGCAACCATCACTATTCTTGTAAGTAATAGATTTATCTATAGGCCAGCGGAATCATGACTCACAGCAACGCTTATTATAAATATAATAAAAAAAAAGGAATCAAATGACACTCTTGTAGATCGTATCGCAGCGTTTGGTCCTAGAATAGATGGAGAGATAGGTATTACAGGTCATCTATTAGCGCCGCCTGCTGCCAACGATTCCTATGGCTGCATAGCTGTCCCAAACCCAAACATCAAAAATTGGATCGCACTGGTGGAAAGAGGCCAATGCTCCTTCTTACAAAAGGTGAAGACAATGCAAGACAGTGGAGCTATTGCTGTAGTTGTAGGCGATAAACATTTCAATGGGTGGGTGACAATGTATGCTCCAGGTAAGTTATTGTAGCTGTGAAAATAAGGGGGGGGGGAGGAGAGGCAATTGCTCTAATCCATATTGAAACCAGGTGATACTTCTGATGTACATATTCCAAGTGTTTTCGTAGCACAACATCAATACAAAGCACTGTTGCAGTTATTTGATAGCAAAAATACAACCACACCGGTTGCTGTGCGATTGTCAGGAGATGATTTATTGACATGGTAAAATTTAATATTAAATACACACACACACACACATCCGATTAAACCATACATTCTCTTTTTTAGGCCGCTTTTAGATATGCTGCTAGTGGTTGTATTATCACCTGCTGTAATGATGTTATTTATTTATCTTACATGGCAGCTAAGACAAAGACAGCGCAGAAAGAATGACATTGCTCCTACCAACTTTGTTGCTAAATTACCCACCTACGTATTCCGCCGTGAAAAAATTGTAGATATTGAACATGCCGAATGTGCCATCTGTCTGGAAGATTATATAGAAGGTGATCAATTAAGGACTCTGCCCTGCAAACATGAATTTCATGCTAAATGTGTGGATGCTTGGTTAACGTCACACAAGAAATTTGTAAGTATGTAATCCTTGTATCTAGATCAAAAAAAGCTTAATACTCTTCTTTACTCTAGTGTCCTATTTGTAAATTTGATATTTGCCAAAAGACAGAGTCATCGAAATCAAACAATTCATCAATACCCCCAAGTGAGCGTACACCACTTTTGAACGCATAAACCATTTTATTTTATTTTTCTTACTAGTAAATATACATTTCATCACTTTCTACATGTCCTCAAATCCAAATGTTCGGTCGGTCGTGTGTGTTTGTGTGTGTATGTGTGTGTGGATGAATGAGAAGATATTTTATTTCAAGAAAAAGCATGTTACACGTTATAAATTTACCGGGAAAGCAATTTGGTGCTATTATTATTGTTTAATGTGGTCGTTGTTGTTGCTGTAGCTGCTACCACTGTCGCTGGAACGGTTGCTGATGAAAGAAAAGACTTCTAAAATGACATGAGCATCAAAGATTCCGATAAACTGTGTGATGTATTACCTTCATGTACAAGTATTCATTCTCTAATTCCTCCTCTTCTAATGACGATATAGTGTGTATATTCGGAAGTGCACTTGGTCGTACTAAAAGGAACCATTTAAGCTTTTTTTTTTCTTACTCCTACCCAAAATGATGGACCTTACCTGATTTTCTTTTCGATGATGGCTCGGTTGGTTTGGTATTGGCTGATTCAGCAGCATTTCTCTTTCGAAGATTACGCTTTGCTCTCGTATGATTACTCGAAGACTCTTCTTCGTTATTTTCTTCGCGATCGTCCCGCATCTGTTTTCTCTTGTCTTCAATCGAAGAAATCAGTGTCTGCTGTAATTGCTTTCGCTCATTCTAAATTCTGTATAAGCAAACAAATAAACCGCTAAAAAAAACGCATCATAAACAAACCTCGTATTCGTCCTCCAATGCGCTCAAATCCTGGTCGTAGAAGGCGTCGATGAATGCAATTTGATACTTCATGAATGATTCAGCATCATTGATGGATTTCTCTCTCTTGGTTTCAAAATCAGAAATGAGTTCCCTGAAAGCCGAATGGGTTCCTATAAAATTTTTATAGATATGAGACCCTTTCCTCTCCTTTGCAGTTCTCCGTCAAAAAGACCGATAAACATGCACACACCTTTTTGGATTTGTATTAATTCTTGCTTTAATTGCGCTATTTTGTCTTGATAGATTCTATCAAATTCGTGTAAACGTAAGCCTCAGCAATGCAGTGAGTGCATGTGCCATATGATGCGACTTACTCGTCCGCTTGCTCCCAAAATTCATTGTCCATCCAGGTCATTAGGTCATTGTATTCCTTTTTTGCGCTCAACTTGCTGGCATTGGCTTTGTCTACAAAGTCCCAAGTCTATGAGTGAGCCGCTGAAAACAACAAACATGGATACAAACTCATACCTTGCCATTTCGTATTGGAATGGCTGATGGGTTGCACATTGCGATCGTCATCTAGAATAAGATGGTCATAAAAAGGAGAGGCAACACGTTGAGGCGGGGAATTGGGCTTGATGTGATATAGGGAATGACTATGATGCTGTTGTTGTTGTTGTTGTTGTTGTGTGGTCGGAAGAGGTGGTGGTGGTGGTAATGACTGAGGCGTCTGATGATGATGGTGATAATGATGAGTAGGGGTTGGCATATTACTCGAATGAGGAACAACAGTAGCAGCAGGTGGCAGAGGCGAATACCATGGTGTCTCTTTTTTCTTGTCCAAGATGGGTAAAGCATTAGGTTGCTGGAATCCTGCTTTAGGTATAATTTCTTTGTTTGCAATATGAGCAGTAGCAGAAGTAGCATTGGAATATAAAAACGATGGAGGAGGTAGAATGGGAACATTGCTCGAACTAGGCGATGGGGATGGTTGTCGCGAATAATAAGGAGGCGTGTTAAAATTACCATTTGAAGGATTGGATTTGTAGTAATTATCATTTGATGATGACGATGATGCTGTGGATGTAGATGGCTGTATAGCACTGCTTCCACTGCTAAAACCAAAAGGCTTGTGGTTTAATAAGGGGGCTAATGCTGGAATACTGCCATTGCCCTGCTGTTTTGATAGCTGTTGCTGCTGTTGCTGTTGATGTGATTGTGATGGCTGTTGCGGTTGTTGTGTCACAACAGATCCTGAGGATGTTTGTGATACTGTTGCTGTGGACGGAGGCGGTGGAGACCTTGGCAGTGAGTAGTAATCTGCGCCGGCTTGAGCGACAATATATCCAAACTGAGGTAGCATGCGTGAAAGAAAGAGAGGTCTTTGTCAAGTATAGCAGCAAAAGAGGGAGGGGGGGGTGTTAAATCCAGCCAACCGGAGTTATGTGGGATCAAACAAGAAAGGTAAAAGGGAAAGAGAGAAGGAAAAAGAAAAAAAGGAAACAAGGATCAACATTTATTCAAACATCTGGGCGGTCACATTCACTCTGCTATAAATCATGTTCATCTACTACTTAAATTGCCAGAATGTCTCCAACTCAAAGGCCTTGTCGTCCCAAGTGCCGCAGACTCATTATAATCTGGTGTGGTGAGATAGACCACACTGGCACGGTTCTGCTGTTGTTGCTGTTCGACTAATTGAGAGGTGGACGTCGTATCGTCTTGCTGCATCATTTGATACCTCTTGAAAAACTCGTCATTGTCGCCAAAGAACTTGGCTGCCTTTTCATGTTCTTTCCTGGATTGGTATCGATGCAATATCCAGAGAAATCCTAATATAACAACGACAAATACCAGCACTGAGCATCCCAACACGGCCCATAACCAATTAGCGATACTGTGAAAGACATCAGGGCCGTTAATGCATATGCCGTCATCCGTGCAATAGCCAGTGATACATTCTCGGTCTTGCCAGCAGCTTGCTCCTACGGCATTCGATGATATACAAATATGGTTGTCACACCAAGTTCCTTCAGTGCAATTATCACGAATAATTGTTTGTTGAACTGCTAGTCCTTTTGCATCATATGATACATAATCTGTTCTAACGTCAACATGTTAATATCTCTTTTGGTTTAAAGTTAGTTCTCCCCCCCCCCCTCTCCTCCTCCTCCCTTTTGTTCTAGCTCAACTCACCTGTCTGAGCCACAATTACCGCCTAACGGTGCTCCCTTGATGAAACATGTAGAGTTTAGACAGATGGATTCTTTTCCTGCACATTCATCGTCTCTTTGCTGTTTTAGTGTGAGCATTTTGGTTGAGCTGCAACTGCAGAAAAACTTACCAACTCACAATGTCCACCTACTTGGACAAGTTGGGTACATTGCGATCCGTTGTCAGGGCAATACATTTGGTTGTTGCATCGACTGGGAAATTTATAGGCAATCTCATCCCATCTAGGAACAAATGTGAATGACATGATCGAGAGTGGAATTTAGTGTCTCTCTTTTTTTTTTTTTTTTCTTATTTTTTACCCTTGAATATAATCAGTGTTGGAACACCCTTTGTAATTGCAAGTATTGTTGCGAGATGAGTCGCAAAATAAGTAGACATTTGCACATGAATCATCGTATTGCCATGATGACCTGCAGGCAAGCTTAGTATGAAAAATGGAAAGATTGTATCGAGGCAGATCACACTTACGAATAAATTGGGCTTGAATCACACATCTCTCCATACTGGAGGCCAGACGTTGCTGAAATAGTTATAGACAAAACAACCAGTGATATACACTTTATCATCATCTATACCAGAGGTTAAAAGAAAAAATGTTGAAAAAGGGAAGACACACTAAAAAAAAAAAAAGGAAAAAGGAAAAAGAGAGATCGATAAATAGGAGAGAGGTAAGCACTTTCTTTTTATATTATTAATGATATCCTTTATGTTAAGCGAGTAGGTTCGCTTTGCTTGCTTGTTATCTATCTGTCTTTTCATGCACATGTATTAGGCAGTTAACCTTGCAGTTCTTTGAGGTATGATTAGATGTTCATTCAAATACGCAACAAAAAGAGTAGAGCATTTTACAGATGGCCTGTATTCGTTTTATAATCATTTGTTTAAATTCATACAAGATACACATATTACAGTATGTTGAAACAAAGACCTGGGTCATATTTAACATGTGTGATAAGGTAATCAATTTCATTGGCCTACCAAAGGACATGAAAAAAAAGGGGGGAGACCTCCAAGGTTTATTTATTTATATGATATTGATGTTGATCCTGCATGATAAGTGGATTATTAGAAAATATCTATTCCTGTAATTTGCTGTGTGCAATGACAGCTACGTGCCACCCTTTGTTTTTAGAACTTTATGAGTAACGCTACCCAACTTGGAAGAAATGATAGTGTAACGTGCAAATGGTGAATGTGTGTTGGGTGATCACACATGTCAAGATCCCCTGAGTTTCTATCTGCGATACGTCTTTTTTTGTTGTCTTGATCTCGTTCCTGAAAAATGAAATGACGTTCGTTGAAATAGACAAACAGTGAGCGAGATATCTCTACAACTGTGATAGCCAAAGACTACCTTGTTTGTATGACAAACAAAATGGCCTGAGCATGTAAACGTGCCATTGCAACGACGTCATGCGTGAAAAGCTTCTACTTTAAATCTGAAAAAATGAGTAATGCAAGCTTGGCTCTATATCAAAAAGTAGAGCATTATAATTGAATCCTTTGGTTTTTAAAGATTCAGTTCCTAGGCATTTCTATTCTCGACTGTATCATACTTTGGGATAGTTCATCATACAAGGCTCTACATATGCTAGAACCAGAAAAATAGTAGCTTTTATTTACACTTTGATACCACGTATATACGTGCGGAACATGGTTTACATTATAAATGACCTAACTCAACATCTTGATATTGGTTTTTCGCTATTGCAGTGTTTCGGTACTATCAAAGCAAAGACAGAGGTAACAACACGAGATGCAATTGTATTACCTTTCAAAGCTCAAATGAAGCAAAGTATAGAGGAAATTGAATGCTTTTGACGAGTGATTTCTCAAGTTAGGAGCTGATTTAGGCCGCAGGAACAGCACCAAACGATTGCTCTTGAGTAATACTTGCTTGCTGATGCGTTATCTCAATTTTTTTTTGGATCATGGCAGATCGACCCAGATCTCCAATTTTTCATGAGTGGTAGCAAGAAAAAATCATTGAAAATCAAAAAATCACATTTTTCACCACCAAAACAAAGTTTTCTACAATAATATGCTATAGTAAAAGAGGACATACGAGTCCAATTTATGATCTGAAGCTGCTACTTTGGGTAATTATTTATGCGAAAATTGAGTTTTCGACTGAAAACGTGATTTTTGTTTTTTCCAATTTAAAAAATATTTTTGGTGAAACATGAAAAAGTTAGTAGCATTATTCGATAGAGAATTTAAGAAAGTACTCGAGACAATTAGTATGCAAGATAAGTTAAATATAGAGCTTTCTGGTAAATCCTTGATTGAAAGAAATTTTTGTCCAAGTTGATCATAAATCCAGCTCTCAGGATCCAAAGATTCGCTGGCTGCGGGGATTGAAATTTGGCAGCACGCATTCGTGATATTTTCAGTAGCCCATCCTGCACGGATGCTATGTGATGCCAATATAAGCACTGTCTGATAATCTTAATTGACTCAATGCATCGCCCAAGATTGTAGTCGTTTATTTTCTACAACAATAATTGCCATGTTTAAAAAAAGAGCGAGAAAGAATCCTTTCAGTCAACAAAATGTTAGATTCACCGAGCTTAATTCTTAAAGTATAATGATCCGCTGCTGTAGCTGCAATACATGGGGAGCATCTTTCTCTTACCTCCTTCTCTTTCAATGCTCAAGACAATATTAATTGTTTATCTTTGCGCAATAGTAGAAATTGCAGTATCTGAAAGTAAGCAATTGATGGGCAAGTAAAAAAAGGCCACCATCACTAATAGATATCACAGTAATATATCCTATCGCTGGGACAATTTGGAAGGTTGGACAAAGTGCAAGTGTTGTAAATATTAATATTATATATTTGTTATACATATCAAGCAAACATTCATTGCTCAATGATTAAATAGTCATTCAAAGCTGGACAAAGTGGAGAAACGGTCAGCTTGTTCTTTAACAACGATCGAAGTACTTCTCTAGGCGGAGGATCTATTGCAAATGGCGGTACATTTCAATTCACAGTTCCTCAGAAAGCACTCAGCACAGAAGGTGGATCCTCAGAGCTGGTAGCAGTACATCGACTGAATGGACATCTTCAAAATGTGGATAATGTCAGCGTACAAGTAGTTCACTAAATGTTTAGATTATAACAAAAATTAGATTTATTTGATAAGAGTGCATATACAGAGAATAAAATAAGGGATACGATATATTTGTATGGTAAGAGTCATAGAAAGTAGATGAAGTCATGATCATATTTACAACATGCGGTCTCCATCAAATTGAAAAAAAAAGAAGTATGTACATTAAATATCATCATTTAGTAAGCTCTTGCTCTTTGGAATCGACTAAACATGGCTCTCTTGGTGGTGACAGGAGGCTGGGCAGGTCTACGTCTTCCAAAACCAAAGCCACGAGAACGATGTCTTGGGGCAGCAGAAACGCCGGCAGCTGGAGCCAGCTTGTCTACTAAACCACTAACAGGATCCTTCTTTGCATGCTTTCTTGATCTCTTGCTGGTAGTAGCTACTTTTGGACCAGGAGAAATCTTTGCCTTGAGTTTGCGTAATGTCATTGAATTGGACGGAACAGTTGTTGCAGCTACAGGAGCAGCGGCGGCACCATGACGATGCTTTCTTGATGAGCCAAAGCCAAACTTGCGACGAGGTTTAACTGTTACAGGAGCGGCAGCAGCACGTCTTTGAGAAGGGAGACCAAATCGACGGGGACTCTTTCTTGTCTTTACTGCTCTAGGAGCAGCTTGTCTTCTTGTTGCTGTACTGTGTGTGTTACCCATTGCGTTTTTTTATTTATTTAAATTCTTGAGTTGAATAATGAAGAAAATGTCTATCCAAAATATCGTCTTATTTATACTAATTTCTTTTTTTTTAAAAAAAATGCTGATCCAAGAAAGTGGTAATAGTTACGAAACTCTATTGTACATGTGATGGAAATTAGACTATTTAATCTGCCAGTCTATTGTGTACCAAGGATCCTCCATTTTGAGTTTATAAGCAACTCTGACGTAGTTTGGATAATGACGATGATCTGTACAACGCTTAAATTGGTTGGTATCATGTACCACCAGCAGTAGATCAAGAAAAGGTAACTCTGTGCTTTGCTCAATATTGAATGCTAGCCAAAAGCATGGTAAGGTGTACTTCAGTACTTGCTGACTTGGCATGGATCAGATCAGCAGCAGACCAGAAACAAAGTTGCTGGCTGTATTCTCGCAGAAGAGATATCAACTAGAATATTCGGTTTGGTGTCAACGGAACAATCAGGCTGATAGTGATGTAGTCTCGGCTGCGTACAATACAGTAAATTTTGTCACTTTGAGAAAATTGAAGTATGGCATAAAGGAAGAAAAACGATTTTATTATTAGGTTATTGATTTTTTTGTAAGATATTTACATTAATTTGGTGCTTTAAAACAAATTGAAAATTCGGCTTCTTCTTTTTCTTCAGGAATCAAAATTCCAAATCCACAGCCCTCAGTTGGCTTTTTGGTATCCGAATTGACTAACTGATTCAATGGCACACGGTTATCACTACCTGAAAGAACTCTTTCAATTTCGTACTGATTGTGCTCATTTTTCATGGCTTGAATAGTTTTAGCGGCATCTCTCAAAGCGCTCTACATAAATTGTATAGGAAAAGTTAGTGAATTGTAAGTTTTAACAACCACGTCAATATTCGATTATTACTTACCGTCAGACACCAACAAACGTTGCCTAACGCCAAGATGTCGTTTGTCTCGCTCATTGCTTTCGGAACTACGCATTTGAACACCTTTTTTGAGCAGTATAGCTTCGGCGAGCAGAGCTCAAGCGACCACAAATGAATTGTGCCATCTAGGTAATAATGAAACAAAAATCAGATAATTAGCTTTCTAGGTTAAAGCACATTGTCAATGATTAATAAAAACTGCTTACGTCTTGCATGTACAAAAGGAATTTTCAGTCTTCCTGCAGTCTCCTGAGAAGCCCAGTAGTACTTCTTGTAGATATTGTTGAAGATGTTCAGCGACCCAAAGTTGCATTTGATGTGGTCGAAACCATATTTGTTATTGTCACGTAAAAGCAACTTTCCAGATGTTTCAAGAAGACATATTTCCATCCCATTATCAATAATGCACGCGTCTACTTTGTTTGTCTCTTTTGACGCCATCAAGATATATTCTCCAGGAATAAATTTCAAATCATATTCATTTACGCTATCGGCCGCAAATCCCATAATTAGCCAAACAAATGAATGATTAAAACTACTTTCACTAATTTGTAATTTGTTGTACAAATCAGTCTTCTTGTAAATCGATATACTAAAGAAGAGGAAAAAAAACGGGTTAGAAAAAAGTCAAGTTACAAATGTAATCTAATGAAGCAATACCACAGCTCGAAAAACTCTTCTACGAAATTCAATACATCGGTAGAACTGCTTTTATATCGTTCTAAAGAGATACACATTGTTGAGCTTAGTTAATATTTTCTTTGTTCAAATCAATCAATCCAACTTACACTTGTCATGGCAGTTAAGACATCACTTGTGTATTTGGTGCATGCCCTGAACGGCGTTGTTACGCTGTGATCACTAGTAGACACATGGAAATATAGCTCTTCTGGTACATTAGGATCACATTTAATAGAATATCCACATTCGATAATGTGATATCGTTCAAGGCTAACGACGAATATAAAAAACGTGTAAATAACTAATTCATTGAAATGGAGCAAAATAACTTACCAAAATTCATGGCATGCACAGGAATCAAGATATTGGCGGATAGCATCCCATATATCCTCGCCATTGTCTATATCCCAAGTGCTTAAATCATCAATCTAACAAGTATTAAAACGAAAAAATTCAGTTCATACTAGTCGCTGGCCCTCGCTTCGCTCAGGGGCGCCGTCGAGCTGCCGCTGGGCGTGTTTCCTCCCCACATTTTTTTGACCTTCGCTTCACTCGGGTACAAAAACGTAGGGTCCCCGATGCAATTTATCAGGATTCAATGCACAATTGAATGACGCTCACTATTGCAATAGCGACATTTTATAATGGTTGGTGCTTCCACAGATTCTACGACGTTAGTGTCTATCGACTGAAAGCCCTCTCTTTCCTCAACTGGTTCTTCCGCTTCAGTAATTGAATCTGCTGTACCGACTTGTTCGCTATTTTATCAATTGTTTCTAACTGTTTTTTCGGTTCCTGTAAAAAAGAAAAAGAAAAAGTGAGTCTTGATAGTGAACAGTGAACAGTGAACGTCAGAAAATTTAATCACATACTTGTAGACTGACGATACGGCGTCGATGTTGAGCCTTGTCTATGGCTCTACAGAACTCTTGAAACAGAAGAAGAAAAGGGATGATCCCATAATATTTGTGATCGCAAAGAACTGATTTTACAGTTTAAATTTGTGACTATAAACTAATTTATGCATAATTGTAATAATATAAGATGCTACCTCATCCCATTTAACGTCGCCGGTCAAAGGCGTCTGTTTCTCAATTCTATGTCATTTATAAGGTAGATGGAAGCATGCTTGAAATACAGGTGTAGCCATGCTGGAGTTGCTCTTCCTTTCTTACATCCACATATGGGCCCCGCATGAAGGGCATATGACATCCATTGGGCAATGCAGAATCCCGGGCAATGTTTAAATACGATACTCTATTCTGAGCAGTAAAGTTTATGGCACAATTGCTATGACTTCTTCATGAATGTCCTTCTCTTCCACAATGAGGACATGTTACTGAATTAGTTGCAGCTGTTGTGATAACGGGTGTCTTTATAAATATGCCAGCATTACCGGGATTCATAGAGCAATCACAATGAGTCCTTCTGGAATGGCCTTCTATACCACATGAACTACATACAACGGCAGTAGTACCACTATTCTCACTAAGAACAGATGCTGGAGAAGCTGCAGTGCAATCTCGATGATTTCTTCGGGAATGTCCTTCTATTTCGCAGAAAGAACAGACTACTGGTATTCTGACACTTCATACCGCAGTTAGAGTGGGATCTTCCACTGTGTCCTTCTCTGCCACAGTGTCAGCATACAACAACGTCTATCAAAAAGAACTATTACATTTGTAAGAAACTCATCATTCGTAAATTGACATTTATCAAGTCAAATTAGACCTAATCGATGTTGATATAATACGCACTCTCTTGCATATTTAAATAATTATCTCAAGTGCTTCAATATAAGGCAAATCTTTTTATTACCTGATGTATTTGATGTACCTGATGTAGCATACACGATCTAAATGTGACCGTAAAATAACTCTGTTTCTGTAACTTTTCATTTTAGCTGTAGATTTAGCTTTTAAGCAGAGTGGCCGCAAAATAACTTCATATAATCTTACAAGGACTGTGATAAGGAGCTCTAGTAGTGAAATAGCAGCTTCATAGATAGTAGACTGGGGACTTAATACAACACTATTATGGAAATCCTCTACGGAAATACTGTATAGAGGCAAGTAAATAAGACAACAAGTTTATTGACATCATGAAATCTCCAGATAGGCTTTGTACTACTGGCAGACACATGTCAATTCCTACATTATCTACAACGCCATTGATTGTGATTCTGTGGTGGTATTTTGGTTGGATTCAGCTATAAAAGAAAGCGTGTCATTTCACTGCTGTGCATCATGGCAATACAAAACTTACTGTACAATCTTGTAGAAATCCTCTTCAACATCGTCATCATCCCAATTATCATCCCATAAGCTATCATCATTTTGGTCTTCATTGTTGCTTTCTTCCCATTCTGTCGTATTATCTCAGTTTAGATTAACTAGAAACATCTGCATAAAATCTGACCTTCAGCTTCAAATTCCTCAAACTCATCGTCTTCTTCCAATGCGCCTAATTGGCCATGTGTCTTGTTTTCAACCAAATCATCGTTGGACGCCTCTTCCTTTTTTGATGCGTTTTGATCAGTTGTCGTATTGGACGTTGGATTGGTCATTTGCACAGTTTGAAGGATGAAAAGGAAAGGATATTATTACGCGATGTCTGTAACCTACCTGCGAGTATCACTCCACTGTGCGACGGATGCATTGTAAAATGACGTAATGAGGCCAGAGCAATGTTGAATCAGGGCTTGCTTCTTTGAAGGCAAAATTAAGATGCAATCGGTACGTTCACTGTATTTTGTATACAATAGGACGACACAGTGGTTAGTTTTATATTTATTTGGTTCTATAAAGCAGCTCACCTAGTTCCAATATCATTTTTGAAAGATTTCATGCTTTGATCCATCAATTTTAATTACAGATCTTTACCATATAAGCATAATTGAACTCTTAGTTTTCAGGATTACTGATTTCAGCGATTCTGGTGTTACTAGTTGCTACGAAAATTAGCATGCAGTTCTTGAAGCATCGCATTTTCAATTCACAGATTGCATTTCTCAGACCTTAGAGTGAGTATAGTAGTGTTTGTTATTGCAAATAAATGCTTCTTCTTAAAGGCATTATACAGACAGTTGTTCCTGAATCAGTATCTGACATTTTCGTTTTATAATGCATTGCTCTATTTTTACGCTTTCAAAAATAGATGCACGATTATAGTTTGGATCACTATTGTTACCTATGGTGGTGGTTTTGACGCTGCCAAGATGGAAGAAAAGAAACTCTAGAAGATTTTAAGCCAAGCCCATAACAAGAAGCGGTCCGCCACGATCCTTCTAAAAATGTCGCTGCTGAGAACATATTAGCCTGCGTTGCTCAATATCGAAGTTTGCATAAATCTTGCCTATATCTCGTAATTTCATCATGAAGATATATATACGTTCATACAAATGACGTATGGAGTTGGATTTGATATTTTATACCTTCCACCAAAGTGACGTGAAGAGGGTAATTGCCGAATACATGCTTCATGTACACTGTTGCACAATGATTGAATGCCTGCTTAGTTTTTTTTTTTTTTTTTTTTTTTTTTTTTTTTTTTGCCAAGGAAGGCAAATACAAGCTGGTATGAAATCATATCATTGGACAAAACGGGCTGTATTATTCACAAAGATGGTTTAGCTTTGTTTGATTTGAGCTGGAACATGAGTTTATTTTTTCATCCCAAGGACTTACTCTATCGTCACTCTTGTACTCTTTTACTACTATTCTGTCAGATGGGTATAAAAAGGGCTTGTTGATTCGATCATTTCGAATTTTTTTTTTCTTTATTCTTTACATATTCTAAATAAACAACAACAACAACAACATACTATAATGGCACTCTTTGGACATTTAGCCACCTTCTTTACATTTGCTGCACTTGTACTCCAAGTCTTTTCCATGATAGGTACAACCTACAACCAGCCCTTCTTGAGGGATTTATATTTCGTCAAAGTATACACTGGCAGTGAATTTGTCATTGCTGGCTTATGGAGTTACTGTACTGGATCAAACAGCGGCGGCGTATCCATGTGCAGTAAGCCTATTCCTGCCTTCGACTGGAGTAATGCTGGTGGTGTTGGAAGTTACTTGGATGGCATTAGCAACCTGGATCGTGTATTCTTGGCCAATTTTATCTTGTACTGGATTGCATTGGGCTTCACCTTTTTGGCGTTGGTCATTACCATCATGAGCCACTTTAGACGTGGTCCTGATTTCTTGGCCTCTCTCATGACCTTTATGGCATTTGTCGTTCAAATGGTAGTATTCATCATTATCCTCGTTGTCTGTATTCGCGGTGTCAATGCTGCAAAGGGTGAAAGCGCATCTGTGTCTGGTAATTTGGGTCCCTCCATGTGGATGACTTTGGGTGCCTTTGTTGCTCTTTTGTTCTCTTCTATCGGCTATTGCTTTGCTTGTATCTGTGGTCCCGGTAGAGTTAGATCTCACGAAAAGGTCTAAATCATATACTCTATCCTATACTAAGCCCTCTCCCCCCCCCCTCACACTCACATACTGCAATATCCTTATGATACATGACTCTATATGCATATATCAACATTTTAATGCTAGCAATACAGATATACCTGTATTGGAAATTGTATACATACCTTACCCTCTTTTGTAATTTTATACACTACTAACCACTAATTACTATACTATTATATATATATATATACATATTTATCCTTGTCTTTATCATTGTGAAAATAAAAAAAAGACTCTCTACTACACTATAAATACACACATTAAGCTTTTTGCACGGAAAAAAAACAAACAAACAGAAACATCCGTCTGTTTGTATTTTCGGATGAATAGAATACTAGTCTTCCACATGATTCTCAATGATTGTTCTCTGGTCAACAATTATCGCAATTCTAAGACTTGAGAGCAAACAGGATGATAATTTGACACTTGAATGCATCGGAACGCACAAACTAAAGCTCAAAAGCCTTGTATCACAGACAGTTAATTTAACGCTATAGTCTGGATTCACAGCAGTAGTAACACAGAAACAGCTGTATTTGCCGTATGACAAGTTCGCTCTGTATCAGCCAACATCATATCTACATAAAAGGGTTCTTGACAAAACGTTTACCAGCACCCAACAGAAAGCATGGCAGTCGCTCAAGACTAGTTTGCAGCTGAAATGATGCATCTTTTATTTACAGCTTGTCGCATGACACACATACGCCTGAAAAGAGAGTTTTACAGTAGCCGACAATTTGAGTAATGATAAATCATCTCAATCGAGACACTAATTTGTCGATTGCTACACACAGAGACTGAAGGCACAAGACAAAATTTTCAAAAGACTAAAAGACTGAAGCATACTTGTCATTGGATGGATTTGAATATCGCCGTAATAATAGCAAAGTGAAAAAATTCCTCTCCCTTTGCCATGACCCCCCCCCTCCCCTTTTGTTTCTGTTTCTGCCTTTTGTTCCGCTTTCTTCTTCCCCCACTTAATATTTTTTTTTACTTTCCATCTTGCAACACTATGGAGGAGTACACTTTAAAGGACGTTTCCAAGCATCAAAGCGCTGATTCTTGCTGGGTTGTTTATAACGATAAGGTGTATAATGTAACAGAGTTCATTCAAGATCATCCGGGTGGAGACGACCTCATTTTGGACTACGCAGGACAAGATGTTACTGCAGTGATGAAGGATGTGTTGGAGCATGAACACTCTGACTCGGCTTACGAGATTTTGGAAGAATATTGTATTGGCACTATTGTGGATAAGCCAGCTGCTCATGCCGATACTCCGGCTGCAAAGGGTTTGTCACTTCATGAACAACGCATGGCACTGTTGGAGGAGGAGGAGGAGAGCAAGACATTTGGCAAGGAAGATTTCAAGCCTTCTGAAACTGATATCAACTCGGATGTCAAAAAGAACCAGTTTTTGGACTTGAGCAAAGCACTCGTTCCCCAACTCATCCGTGCTCGGTATACAAAGGAGTTTTACTTGGAGCAGGTTCACAAGCCTCGCTACATGAATGGGCCAGCAATCTTCTTTGGCCATCCCTTATTGGAGCCTCTGACAAAGACAGCATGGTACATCATCCCCTCTATCTGGATCCCCTATGTAGGCTATCAATTATACCAGTCATTTGCATATGGCTACAGTCAAGGAACATGGATGTCATTTGGATTGGGTATAGTTATCTGGAGTTTATTGGAGTACATCCTTCATCGCTTCTTTTTCCATTTGGATGAATTGCTACCTGATCACCAAGCAGCATTTGTGCTGCATTTTGTCATTCATGGATTCCATCATTATTTGCCTATGGACAAACTGAGATTGGTGATGCCACCTACGCTTGCCGTCATCATTGCCTATCCTCTTGTCTCTCTCGGCCACTTTTTGTTTCCTCCGATGATGGCTCATGGCGTTGTTGCAGGTGGTTTCTTTGGCTATGTCTTATATGATTGCACTCACTACTATCTCCACCATGCCCGTGTATTCAAGTACCACTTTAGAGAGATGAAAAAGTACCACATGGCACACCACTACAAGAACTATGAAGGCGGCTACGGTATCACATCAAAGATTTGGGACTATTGCTTTGGCACTGTATTGCAATACAACAACTAATTTTTATCACTACTAATTCCTAATTATTATTTTTACTCATTTACCATTATTTGCTTTATTATAAATTTTGTAGAATCTTCCCCCCCCCCCCTCCTCCCCCAACTCTTAACTAAACGCCAAAAATTGCTTTCTTTCGTAATCTCATCCATTCATCCACACACACACACACACACACTTAATAAATACTAATAGAAACTATGAAAAAACGAGGAGAATATAACGCGCACATCACAATGCGGTCCAAACAAGGATTTTTTGGCGTGAAATAAAGCGCTGCTGCTGTGTCAAATGTTGTTAGCATAGTATATAAATGGTCTTTTTTTTTTGGATCTACTGAATGAAAAGCAAAGATGCTAGTACACATATACAAAAATCCTCCCGCCCCCCCCCTTTATTTTGTCTATTTGTCTATATTTACATACAAGCAATAGCTCGAAAGCAATGGACCCCTTTAATTGTTCATGTACAGAGTACTTATCATACTTTTGCCGACATCTAACACCAAATGTACATGGAAGACATGCAGCACAACATGATCCAAAAGACACATCCCGCTGTGCTGTATACCCAGAACAAGAAGAAACGATCAAGGCCATTCAAGCTGTTGATGTCTCTCTTCTTCTCCTTTTTAAACTGTTTTTTTTTCTTGTTTGCGTATATTGATAATATTGTTCATAAAGAGAAAAAATGCCCCCTTTTAAACAATATAAAAACGAAACTTGAAAAAAGAAACTACAGCCTTTGTGCTGATGATGTTGCTTCGAAAAAGACGCTCTCCCTGTAAAAAAAAAAGGGACCCCCTCTGTTCTCGATTTTATAGTGATTGCTTCTCCTTGCAATAATGTTGTTCTAGTTGTTGTTGTTGTTGTTGTATAGCTGTTGGTGCTGTTGTCTTCTTTTTTTTGATGAACTGCAATACAGCAGCTTCTTGTTGTCCCTTTTTCACTTTGTTTTCATATTTTACTTTTACGCTCTCTCTCTCTCTCTCTCTCTCTCATTTCCCTGTTGTCTATGCTTAACCTGTGATTTCAAATTCAATACACTACTACTAAAGAGCATTTATATAACCTGTATATATATATATATATATACATACGATTGAGAGCATTATAAAATGGTGAATATACAACAAACATTTACAACTGTATTCTTTGCATTATCAATTGTCCATTGCCAGCAGCAACAACCAATACCAACATCCACATCAGATTTACAAACAACGTCTTTATCATCAGAAAAGCCTGTGTTCACATCAATAGGTAATCTTCATGACTTTATTCGATCGATGTTGATATACATGTATTAAGGAGATGTATTAAAAAAAAACATACAAAATAAATGATATATAGACGCTTCATCCTCATCGTCTTCTTCTTCTTCCACCTGTGGCGTTAATGGCAACACTGACACCATATGTTCTCCAAAGGCTGGCGATGTATGGAAGAATGGCACTTGGTACCCAATTACATGGAACACAATGTACGTGAGCAAATGTTCTGTTGTGAATATATATAAACACTAACGATCCAACATGATAATTTCAGGTACCCTAGTTATGTTTCTTCTGTTAGTATATTCTACATAAATGACATGTATTAGAAAAACTGACTCATTGCATTTTATAATAGCCGGCACTAGATATCTATATTTACTTTGTACAAAACTATCAAAACATCCTCATAAAAAAGATTTCAGATATAAACACGTCAAAGGGCAGCGTAGCCGTGCTTGTTGACGATACATGGAGAGTGGATCCTTCTGCACAGACCTACGAAAGCTTAATTTATATCGTGCCAAATGGCATTAATCCAGAAAAAGAGATGGCCAATCGATATTCGGACTATCCTCCACCTATACGAAACTTGGTAGCACGTAAGAAAGCAGCACGTAAATGACGCTCTTGATATGTGGTATTTACTAACATGTCTATTATGCTATACATAGAATCGGCTTTGGTCCCGTTAACTACTGCGTTTCCTACTGCTACCAATGCAAGCTCCATCTCAGCGTCTGCTTCAATGACGAACAACCCTTCATCCACATTATCACCAACATCAAATTCAGTCCCTATACCAACCAATGTAGAATTATCAGCAAAAGATGTCAATAATAAAAAAGAGACGGGTCCAGAAGCTCATCCCATTCAGCCCTGGGTCATTGCAGCTGTTGTACTAGCATGCTTAGCTGTACTAGGTGCATGCGTTGCCATATTCTGGGTCATGCGACATAGCAGAAGAAGGAAATTAGTATACGGAGAAAAGGGACATCTGGGTATGTGTATAAAATTTTTAGTCAAGGTGAACTATACATACTAATGTGTGTATCGTTGTAGAACTCAACAGTACAGCAAGTAGCTCCATGTTTCCTGTATTACAGCAAGACGGTAGCAGCAAAGAGAAACTCAATGCCATGTCCACCATCTCTTTGAACCAACCCACCATCAATACTACAGTCACCACGCCTGTAAGGTTTTATGGAACAGCACACACAGGCAGTGAAAGAGGCTCTCTTAAAAGCCATACAGCACCCAATAGTCCTTTAAATAACACTACGCCAACAAACATGGGAGGGTTCATTTCGACACCCTCACTACCATTGGACGGCAAAATCTATATGCTTGGAGATGGAGCACGTCCGCAGTCAACCGCTTCTTTTAGTAATATCTCCAGTAGATCTGAACCTCCCTTGACCTCTACAGATGCACTTTTGATTGCAGATACGTTCCGCCAACGTATGAGAAGACCAGAGTGGCAACAGCAGCAGCAGCAATTACAGAAAAAAGAGGATGAAGAGGCAGAAGAAGAGGATAAGAGACGGCAATTGAGTGAGCAGTTATTAAAGAAAGAGTTAGAAGCTGAAGGTACATTGATGAAGAAAGTTGGAAAAAGGGCGCATTTGCTGGCAGCTACTTATCAGCAGCAACAACAACCTTGATCTATCCCTTGTGTATAATTCTCTTTTTCTTTCATGTAATGATATCTTTTCTTTTTCTCTATTGCTTTCTTTTTAGCGATTCTTTTTAATTTATTGCATTTATAGATACATAATAAAACGAGTGTAGCTTTTTTTTCAAAAGAGTATTGCTATCTGCATAATCTAAGAATTACTCTTCTTTTTTTTTTTACAGTCTGATGACAAGACTTGATCATGCCGCATAAAGTACATACTTGAAGAGACGTTGACAGCCAGTAGGAGTACGGATAGGTACCAAATTAGACTGAGGCTTTCACTTTAGACACTACGGAGCCCTCTCTAGATGACACCAACGAGATGAAGAGCAGTATTTTTTGGTAGATGCCTGTGCCTGGAGATAATTGAGGTACATAGAGGAGGGTAAATATAGTACCATTAGTTGAAGCAATAGCCAATATGTACCAGACAGGACCACCAAAACAGCATTGAATATAGTAGGTATTGTTGAGCTGCTCTGTGCATCAGTTGAATGGATGCAGAGCCGTTAAGGCGGGTAAAGCACAGACATGAGCATTAGGACAGATAACAAACATTAGATGCACCGAAACCAAACGAAAGGAGCTTTGCGTATCGTTCAGTAATACTTGACACTTTGACCAAAAGAGCATCATGGGCAGAAAGACGTATATCATCATCACTTGCTCTTGTATACATTTGACGAGGCAAGATCACCAGAATCGAGATTGTTACAGAACAATCGAAACCAGCCAACAGAGAATTCCTTCAGTATTAAACAATAAACAGACGCAGAAAATAACGCTGCTAGTAACAATACTGGAAACAAGGACGGTCAGACGAAGAGGTTATTAACGGCGAAGAAGATTAACCGGGAAGACCAGAGCAAGCATCCTTGAGCAGGACATTTCACGTTGTAGCACCACATTAGACATTGAAAATGCCAATCATATCAAACTTGCAAATAGAAACCAAGACGAGAGGTCCTCACAAATCAGACGCATGTTACCAGCAGCACTACTTTCAGCAAATAGCGCAGTACAGACAAGAGATCTTGTGTTATTGGCAATCTGGAGCCAGAAGGAGATACGAGCGAAAAACGAGCACGAGCACCAGTAGAAGCAGGGCACCACGAAGCTTGATAAGCATTCAGAAGAAGAAGAAATTAGCCAGGCTGTATCCGCAAAATGTACCAGTAACAATTGACAGCAAACTGCTGTTAGACGTAAGAAAGACACCTTTGGCAAAATAGTACCACCAGCATTGATTCAAGCCAGAGTAGGTGATCAGGAATGGAAGAAGAAGATAGCGTTGAGCGAGTACAGTCTTGAGCTTTGAAGCCTGAGAAGAGACAAGCCAATACCCACAATACTTTGGAACACGCCAAGAAGAAAAAACAACAAACTGGAGTGTACTTTACTTTCCTGAATGATCAACATTCGATTAGCTAATATCTTTGCATTAATATTATATTGCAATTACCTTTATATATTTTGCATTATTGCGTGAACATGATTACCAATGTTGTAAATAGACAGCGGCAGAAGCGATAATCTTAGTAGTACCAGCGACGGAGCGATGACAATAGATGATATAACGGCTTCTGTCTCTTGCGACAAGAATGCCAACCAGAAGTGCACTTCCTCTTTATATAGAAGTCAAGGCATGTTTTGCGGTAAGAAGCAGTAACAGTAGAGACAGTGTTGCGCGATAGCAGTATAAACCACAAATTGGCAGACAAGGCAGTACGTGGAGCCAGACCCATTAGCAATCAAAGCAGCAGAAGAGGACAAATTTTGCTCTGTTATAACATCTAAATAATCAGTCTCTGAACAAACGGAAGTAACAGCAATGAAGATACTTACATGTGACACGCAGCGTAGAGATAAGCACCACAAGGATACGAACAAACAAAGCGCCCGAAGTATCAGCAACAAGCAAGGAGAGAAAAGGGATACCCGTTTGTAGTAGTAGACGCAGCAAAAGTCGACATGCCAGCAAGATCAAATGCATTGTTCTTGTCATAGCAAATGCAAGTAGAGATAGGGAAGCGCCAGCAAAAGTCCGAAGGCATCAAACCATCTATTCCTTCAGATACAGAGCCCTTCATGCGGTTTTAGACGCAACACCAGCAGTAGAGACAGAGACCAGCAGCAACACAGCAAACAACAGGAGTAAAGAAACACAGCAATGGCATCAGGAGCGATGTCAGCAGAACAGCCAGACAGAGATACCAAGCAAAGACCAACCCACCCACCCTTTTATATAAAAGACCATTCATATGGCCACAAACGCAATACCAGCAACAGAGAGAGAGACAAAAGCCAGTAAAAGCGCGCCAAGACGACGACAACATCAAAAAGCCAGGCAAAAGCACCAAGAGCAGTGGCAAGAGATAAGCCAAACAGAACCAACGAACAGACAATAGCGACAGTGACAGGCAGAGACAAACAGCAGCACACTGGAAGACAACAACACCAAGAAGCACAGCACTGGCATCTAAAGCGATGGTAAAAAAAACAGTCAGTCAGAGACATGGAACAGAGACCAACCCACCTACCATTACATATACAAGACCATTGAATATGGCCGCAGCGGCAAGACTCGAAACAAAAGAACTCAAAGCAGGGAGGGTATCAGCAGCGATAATGATGGGAAATGATGTGTAGTGGCAATGGCAGCGGTTATGGTTGGCGAAACCAACGAAAGCCCTCCTACTCTCCCATAATATCACACTACTTACCAAAACTCTCCATCAACATCCATCATATCGACTGCTTCCTCCATCTCTAAATCTTCATCTTCAGCCAACATCATTTCTACTCCCTCGTCAGCATCCAACATCTCGACATTGATATAAGGAACATCCTCCATCTCGATATCTTCATGAGCCATTGGATACCAACCACAGCCGCTGCCACCCACTTGCACTTCCCTAGCGACTGCGATAACATCAACGTCATTATAAACTTCCATGTCGATTGACATTTCAGAATAGGCAGACATATCATTTGAAATAAGGGACTCCCCTTCATCAGACTCCTCTTCATCTTCTTCTTCATCTTCTTCCTCATACTGCTCAGCATCATAGTATGCATCATACTCTTCTTCTGCCTCTTCTTCCTCTTCTCCAGCTTGGCATTCCTCAGAGTCTTAAAACTCTTCGTCGTTGGCATCATAGTTGCATGAGACAGTGTCGCAGGATTCGCTATCGGAATCAAAGAGCTTTGTAGGGTTATGTTCGTAGATCATGTTTAAGAAAAATATAGAGAACAGGAGAGAAAACAGTAGAAAAAGACTCAAACAAGAATACTCTCTCTCTTATGTCTCTCTTTGCAAGTGAGTCCTGCCAGAGTATCATGTTACACTGTCTTCCACCCATGAAATATGCCGAAGTAAAGCTCTTTGGCACCTCTGCAACAATCAATTGAGTTCTGCCACCATCCCCCGTGCTATTTATGAATTCAAATGAATTGAATACAACAAAAATGAACACTCTACCACCATTTTTTGTCGAGTTGTGTCTGTCGCTTTTGACCATCATCACATGAAAGTACCACAGAAAGCGAAAAAAGTTGTTTACTCTCTGGAGCTGGATGACAATTTGTATGCACTGGGCGTACTGTGAGTATATAAAAGAATTGTATATGAAACGCCAACGTATTCAAAGTATTCTATATGTAGATAAAGCACCCGTTCATTCGAATTGGGCCAGTCTGCAAGCTCACATTGAATGCCAATTCACATCTCTACCATTTGATAACGCTACCTATTCATACGCATAGATACAATGAAGACCTCTACAACAAACAGCAATACATTTACTCTTGATAGAGTCAATTGGTACTATCAGACTCCAAAAAATAGGGGGCTACAATTCTCTGCCTGTGCAACATCAACGGGTCGCGGGCATCAGTTCAAAAAACTGGCCTAAAACATTTTTACAAGTAAAAAAGTAAACAAAACAACATGAATTGAAGAGAGATAAACGGGAAAACGGTCAATTCATGACCGAAAAGAATTTATTTCATCATGACATATATACATCATTAGAAAGCAAATTGGTAGAGGAATCCGTTGGTGTCATTTTCAAGATCCAAAGTAAAGTGTATATCATGAAATTGATCAAAACAATAGTAAACACACGGCGTGAGACCTTTTGTTCAAGGCTCTTAGGGAATGAAATAGCATACACATATAAAAAGAGGGCAGTTTTTCAAAAGTATGAATCCCCATCCCCTCCCTTCTTTTTTTTTTATCGTCCCCGTTTAGAATGCACCTTCTCTCTACGCTACACAATAGTCAATTTTTTTTCCACTCTTCACTTTTACCTGCACTCTATCACCTCCCCCGTTGTTTCGTAGAGATGTTCTTGGTGGTTTGGCTTGCCATAGCATTTCAAGCTTCTCTAGGTTGTCATCGTATGTGTATCAGCACTCGTGTTGATACATGTACACTCGGGTTGCCTAGTATGTCTGTTTATTTGTGGGTTACTCGTAACTCATCCGAGCACTAGTATGCCTATCTTGTTGACATGAGAGGTAGATTCGGGGCATATGAAGAAGGTATGACCTTTCATCCTTTTGGGAACATTAAACTCTCACTTTCTCGTAGTTGTTCCTGTGAGTATCATTGCTGTTATAAATGGCTTTGAGAAACCAAGAAGAGTCTTTGTATATATATAAACTAAATATAAATGAAAAATAAAACTGATGGTAAAGAACATTATGCACAGATTTTCTGGCAAATCGCTCGCCAATTGACTTGGTAACTATAAGTTTGCTCCTCAGGCAGCATTACCTATGCAAATGGAAATGTGCTTTTTAAGTAACAAAGGGATATTCATATGTAAAGCTGTTTGACTTCTAAAGCTGTTTCCAAAGTGTTTAGGGAAGGATCCAAATAGCAATGCATTACGCTTTTTCGTTCAATGCCTTGGCTACTAGAGCATCTATTCTGCAGATGATATAAACAGAAAATCGCTAGTCAATACATCTGCTGCTTTGTCTTGCTTCACTCGAAAGCGCCCATTTCCCATAAATTGGAGAAGCTTTTTTTGATGGTGCAATAACTAACTCATCAGTAGGATTGCTTTCATTGGGAGCGATAGCATCCGCTATCGTACTTACAGTTGGAGACACTACTGCTTGAGCCTATCAATCTAACTTGGCTTTCTTAAAGCAATTACGGATCTTGTTCACTTGTATTGAACAGCTTGCTCTGTATTGATTAAACAACGCTTTCTAGTTTAACTAAACTCGGTAGAGTCGTCATTTTGAAAATGGTGCAAATGGCAATACCCAAATCGGATGTATGATTTTGTTTAATGCCTGTGGAGCTTACATTATCAAATTGAAAGCATTCATATTTTCAGTTCAATAACAGTTTCATTATTGGTATTCACATTTGAAGTTATTATTTACAAACGTAGCTTTATTATGATAACAAAACGATAATTAACAATGGATACTATATATTAAATAATCTAGAAAAGGTAAGCAGCAGCAAAAATGGCAACCAAGAAAGAAGATGCTGGAGGTTGCCTTACCATCCTGCTTTAGTAAGCCACTGTCATTTTTTGTATCTTCTTTCTTGATGTCGAGATCACAAGTACTTGGCTAATTGACTGCAAAAGAAACCGTATTGATAAGTTTAAGGACAGGTTTGTGATCCTCTTGCTTGTTATCCTTCGATATACGCTTTTGTCTGTTTCTTAGTTTCATGATGAATTAATTTGGAGAGAACATGAAAGACTTGCCACTGCAACAGAAAATGCTATCTATTTGTTTCGATTCTTTTCTCAAACCACCATCTATTCCTAAAATGTAGAATATTGCTACTAGTTGCATAGTCGAGATGGATTCCTGTGCAATCATTACTTTGAGCACAGTTAATAACTATTCTTCACACAATAGAAAACTACCCTTTGTACGATTGCTATACTCTGCGCTATTAAACATTACCACGTGCGCAGCTAGTCAATATTTAGATACATTGAGCTATCAATAGTTAATTAGCAGCATACCTTGATACCTGAAAGGATACTCTTTGTAAGGTTGATAAAAAGCTTGTCAAGTCCCTGTTAGGGACCAGCTACTATCTTGGGCAATACATTAAGTCAATAATGACTGTTTGCTAGCTCTTATAATAAACTAAAAGCTTCGTATACGCTGGTTCTTAGATATAATTGGGGCCACATAGCATCTGTGTGCGATTAGTTACTACAGATTAGTTACTACAAACATCGATGACCTTCATGATTGCTGCTGTCAAATTTCAACTCCCGAAGTCTGTTCTTTCTTCAATCCTGAGCGATGGATTTGTGGTCGATCTGAACTTTTTTTTCCTCTTTTCAGTGATTTCTCGGGAAACACTATATATAATACACTTTACGTATTAATTGTCTCAAGTACTTGCTTGAATTCTCTATCGAATGGTGCTAATAACTCTCTCATGTTTCACCAAAAATCTGTTCTAAATAAGGAAAAACTAAAAACACGTTTTCAGTCCAAAACTCAACTTTCGCATAATGGATTATCCAGAATAGCAACTTCATATCATAAATTAGGCTCGTAGGTCCCTTTTCACTATGGCATGTCATTGTGGAAAACTTCATTTTGGGGATGAAAAATGCGATTGTTTGATATTCAATGATTTTTGCTTGCTACTACTCATGAAAAAATGGAGACATGGACCAATTTGTCATGACCCAAAAAATTCTGGGATGAAGCATCAGCAAGCAAGTACTAGTCGAGAGCAATCGTTTAGCACCATTCTGATGGTCTGAAACGGCCTACAAGTAGAGATATCAGTGGTGAAAAATTGTCAGATTTGGCTGTGTTTTGCACTTTTACGAGTAAAAAAAGCACTGTAATGATATGATGTATGGATTCAAATGCGTTTTATTCATCAGCTTGGATGTGAAGCATGACTTGACACCCAGCTACTTGGGGTGCAACTGTTGCTATTACCCTTTTAGAGGGTGTAAATCATTAGCACCACTGTGTCACAGCTTATAGCTAACCATTTATCGAGGTGCTGGACGACACATTACACGCTACATAATTTCAATGTATGAATCGCTTGTATGCTACTTGTAATTGACGATTTACGAAAAGATCCAAGCTTTATTATTACTAGTATCGAAACAATACTCGATTAGCAATGCTGTTTTGCGACATGCATTAAGCCAATCTGCCGCTGGTCAATTGATTTTTTGCTTTGAAAGGTATATTTTTCTGAAGCATCTAGCCCTTTTCATGCATCTTTGCTACTAATTGATATAGTAATAGAGTACACAATGTCTCTTGATTTGATTGAAAGCAAGTTTTATGATTTGTGGTACAAAAATCAATTGCCAGATCTAACCAATCCACTATAATAAGAGGCGAGCAATATCCATTATCGGTCAATTGAGACGGTATACCTTTACATGACTAAAGGATGAGCTTAATGTGTCATGCGCTTCTTTTGCGCTGGTACCAGCAAGCACTTTACTCATCTTAATGCTTAGAATGCTTTCCGGGAAGCACAGATGAATCGGTTAGATCGACTTGATGTTGATGCCAGAGCCCTGAAAAGTGTAGCCAAGAGCCTAGTGCTTTGCATTTGACAACAACTTGTACTCAAAATCGTTTTAGCTGGATCGCTTACTCATGTCGTTCTTGACTTGGGATTCATTCAGCTTGTTAGATCTAAACTTTTATTTATAAGGTCAGAGGAGCACCTACAGCAACAGCAACAACAGCAACAACAGCGAAATAGCAGTGAATCTACAGAGGAAACCTTTGACGAAACTCATGCAAATACATAGACGAGAATATAACCAATTCTTAGAAATGCAGTTTATGGTCCATTTTAGAGGCTTACATTGGAAAATGATCAAGACAACATAATGTATTGTTATTAAAGACATGTTTTATTATCAATTACGATTTTCATTTAATTTATTATATAAAAGGAGACTCCTCTTGGTTTCTCAAAGCCATTTATAATAGCAATGATACTCACAGGAACAACTACGAGAAAGTGAGAGCCTGTCTGTTCCCAAAATAAAAGTGAAAGGCCTACTTAGATGCCCCGAAACTACCTTTCGATAGGTACCTTTCAGCACTCGGATGAGCTCCGAATCACTCACTGGTTAGACATCACAGTAGACCTCCCAACATGTATCAACACGGGGTACTAATACATAAAAGTCGCCAAAGAAGGACCGCGAGAGATACCTGAATAAACAAAAATTAGCGCATTGACTAGAGTGGAGACCATTGTAAACGAAAAATTACCTTCTGAAGTAGCTTGCGTAGAAGAAAAGATGGAGATTCATAATTTGAAAAACTGGCCTCTTTATATAGTTGTAAGCCATTTCATTCCTGAAAAGTTTCAAGACAAAATAGTCCCACGAATGGTATCTCTTATTGTTGTGATGGATTTCATGATGTACACTTTACTTTAGATTTAGTGAATAAACCGATTGAACTCCTCAGATAATTTGCTTTCAAACGGGATGTAGGTTGTATGATAAAATAAATTCTTTTTGGTCATAAATCAATCCCTTAATCGCTTATCTCTCTTTCATTCATTACGCTTTGTTTAACCTTCTCACATGCAAGCTTTCTTGACACAATTTAATTGTTTTAATGAATTGTTTGGATTTGGGAGTTTCCAAAAAGGATCATTTCACAGAACTATGATATGATATGTGCTGAAATAAAATGAATTGAACTTGGTTAAGTACAAAACTTATCAAAATTTTGTAGGTATGTTGTATACAATCTAATGCATCACGTTTACTTACACAAGCTGCTTACTACAGCAAGGGTTCTATAGAGAAATAGCCCCCTACTTTTGATAGTAACAGCCATTGAATAAGGAATATAGGTAGTGTAAGGTGATATGTATACGTCCATGCACTTTGACTTGCGATTCACTAGAGGATGGAGGCAATGATTTGAATACATTGATATGTTATATTTAATTATAAAATTATACCGAATGCCTTTTCTATGCTACTACGATCGATCATCTGGCTGGAGAATTCTATCTGAAAGCTATGGAGAGTATGTCTTTTGTGCAAAATACAGCAATCATGATTAACCATCAATTACTGCTTTGTATACAACTAAAAAAGGGTGTCATTTGCACCACTAAAAGTTGCTATTCAGTCTGATACTTGAAATGTTGTTCAAAATGAAAACTTACATAGTGGATATCAAGCATGATGTGAAAAAAAAACGACTTTTTACACCTAATGCTTGTTGAATATTGACTGAACTAAAATTCAATCTTCTGTCTTTCTTGACAAAGGAGGTTATTCATGCCGGTGCTTAACAATATTACAGTAAAAGATAAAAGGAACCATTTAAGTTTGATGATGAGATTGAAAAACTAAAATGTTTGAGCATATTAGTTTATTAAATAATACAATTATAAAATAGAATTATCAATGCAAGCTCTTATATGGATAAGACAAGAAGGAGATAAAATAAGAACAGTATATAGTATACACAAAACGTGCCCATTATACGGATAGCTATTTTTTTACTTGGTATAATCTCATTCCTTCGGGGTTTTCGCCTCGTTCAACATGATTGATATCCACACTCGATGATGATGAGTTGACTCGAGTAGACCTTGTTTGCGCTTCTTCTTCGTTGCGCTTTGGGAGATAGTTTCCAATAAACAAGACATAGTACACCACAAAAGCAATTGCAATAACGAGAGTATCAAATACATAAAATGCCCATTCAGTAGTTGCAATGACACCATCATATCCACCGGCGTATTCAGCAATACGATAGATAGAACGAACATAAAGCAATATCAGAGTGATGTAAAGACAGATGGATAAATTTTTTTTGGGGTTCGTCTGGCCAACTACTGTGTATTGGTACTTGGGACTACGATGAACATGGATTGTGATGAGAGCAAAGGAGGCAAAGAAAAACAATTGGACAATTAATCCAACAAGAGTAATGGTTTTACCCAAGGCAGCCTTTTCTGCACTCATGGCTTGAAGTCCACCACCAGATCCTTGAAGAAGAAAAGCAAAGACATCACTAGAAAAGAAAAACCATGTAACAAACTTAGGCTTGAGCCAGAAGCGAGAGGGAGGAACGCCAGATAGTCGAATCATTTCACCAGTAGCTTTGTAGTTGACTAAAGCAAGAGCATTTGGAGGCAAGAGTAAGAACAAACTCATACCAATATAAGTGCCCAAGGTTGTATTCTTTGCACTGACAAGTCGAAATATATATCCAACGCTTTCCATCAAACCAGTTATTCCCAAAATATAGAGAAAGTTTCGACTTTTGGTAAGGTATACACGAACCAGTAGAGCAACAGATAGTAGAATATATACAACGAGAGAGACGATCGCTAGAGGTACATTGGGATAATAATGGAAGAATCTTAATGTGTTGAGTTCACCTTCTGTAGGCATTGTTTATGATATGATTCAGTAGATTAAAGAGGATGTAAAAGCATTTCCGTCGAAGAGAAACCTTGTTCTATTTATATGGGATCTTTCTTTCACTAAGGATATCTTTATTTAATAAACAGCCTCCTCTCCGCCCAATGTGTAGCTTAAATGAGATCAGAAAAGTCTTGTCCAAAAGATAAAGCTCCTACTTGCAGCAAGCCTACCTCCAGGTACACTTCTATTTTGAGCACTATCAGTGGGCAAGTTCTACTTACTTTATTGGTATTTTTTATTTTGATAATTCGAAGCCTTTCTTGTTTATCAATAAATCAAAGAAGGAAATGCTATTGTTCATAGTACAAATCAAGAAGTATAATGTAAATCAACTTATTAAATGTGGGAATGCGGCTTTGCAACGATTTGAATATCTCCTTTTCATGAAGACAGTTTCACTTCGATCAATACTGTATCTCATTATGAAATGATTTCGTTGATTGAGTTTATTTTGCATCTTAAACATAAAAGAAGCGATGCTTATAGACAACCTTGGATCAAAATACATACATTTAATAGGCATTAATGATAGACACAAGCATTCAATATGCTTATTATGCTTTGCGTAAAGTACATGGCATGCAAAAATATTTCAAATACGATTGTACTGTCAATATGATCAGTTTCATTTTTTTTGTGCTGTTGCTGAAGAGCACGATGCTTTACTTTTAACATTGTACAATATGCCGTTTACACATCCAAAGCCTGGATTTCAACATAGCTCTTTAGGATCAAGTCATTGGCTTAATTCAAATTGCGTTAAGAAATGCTTGGTATTTGCTGATAATACCTCGGAATTTACTCAATTTTGTGCTCCACACAATTTGGATTAACATTACGCAGAATTGACATTTGACTATGTAGGATTGTACATCCTTTGCCAAAATGATGTCGCACAATTCAAGAAAAGAGTGTCGTACTTTTTTTTTTTTTTTTTAAGATGTCGTATATATAATTGTTTATTGAATAGGATGGCCTGCAAGGCAGTCATCAAAACGTCTAGTGGAATAGCGCCCAAGACCTTCAAACGATGACCGGGCGACTTGGTTGCTAGCGTCTACAATTATTTGAGGAATAGTAGATTGTTGGTGATATGCATCATTTCCATAGGAAAATGCCCAAGGCGGCACGAGTCCCAGGCAAGCATGAACTTGTTGTCGGTGGGTTCTGCAATCTTTGCTTCTCCGTACTCTAAGCTCTCGCCCCAATTGGACTGCATAGTGACAGAAATAATGCTATCAGGTCTTTCCAAGCTTTACTCGGTGTCATTTAAGTTTATTCTGTTCCAAAGAATCAATAATGGGAAGTAATTTAATAGAAACAATTGCCTATTTACCATCGTAAATGAACCCAATTTTCGACATTACTCATGATAGAGTCAAGAAGGGGATTCGCGTATGTATTCCGCAACTCGTTTTCACTTTGACATCCTTCTAATGGCTGCACAAGGGGCATCCTATAAATAAAAAAGGTTACTCAAATTATTTGGCCTGCTAAATAGTTTTCAGCTTACAATTGTCTGATGGCATTAACAGCACCGGTTTTGATAAAATCCATCTCAAGGACAAGAGAGCATAGTTCATGGTTGGCTACTTTTAATGCAGTACGTTTTTGCACGTAGTCCTGTTTATCGTTGTGGATTAAAAGCCCTCAAGAACTAGCCGCTGACCATCGTATCCTCCCCCACATTGTTTGACCTTTGCTTCGCTCCAGTACAGAATCGTAGGGCTCCGTATGTAATCCGTCAGGACCCATTGCACAATGAAAGTGTGTACGTCTTGAATGACCCTTTCTATTACAATAGCGACATTTTACAACGGTTGGTGCTTCCACAGCTTCTACGATGCTAGTGTTTGTCGACTGAGCATTGTTCATTGCACAACTAAAATGCGTTTGTCTGGAATGGTCCTCTCGACCGCAGTGTAAACAGGCAGTTCTTTCCTCAACCTGTTCTTCCGCTTCAGTAATTGAATCTGCTTACTAACTTGTTCTCCATTTTATTTAATTTTAATAATATAGGATTTAAATGAGCATTCATAATATTGGGTTGAAATAACATTTTATATGATCACTTGAATTAACTCATATCAAAAGAATCTCCCAAAGTTAAAGATACTCTGACACTCTTTTATTTAAAAGCGCAACACTTTCACTTTTTTTTTTTTGAGACATCATTTTGGCAAAAGGTGTATTATAATACTGTCCCTGTTTCCTAGTGTTATCATATGATTTATTTTCTATACTACACAAGACAAAGCAATCTATAAAAATAGGCATAACCGCTCAATAGAAATTGGGATAGATTACATGAGCCCTTTAAGAGTTTATGAGATGTAGCATAGATCAATTGACACTCAAATTCATTTCAGGTACCAAGATAATAGACGCCTATCAAACACCGAACCGTCGGCGCACCCTTCCTTTCAATGGACACCAATCATTCCAAGGAAATCGGGCAATATTCGGTGCGAATCAGGGTTGCACCAATTCCTATCAACTGGTAAAAATAGAGGAATTGGATTTTTCCAAGGTACATACATTAATCATCAAATGCTCATCTCCATGTTGGACGATAATCTTCAAACTAGCCATTATACAGGCTTTAGGTTAATCTTGATCTGCTGCATGTAATAATTCTTTTAATGCAATATAAATGGAAGAGGTATAAAAAGATATAACGATGGTGCTATGTCTAAATGTGATCTGGAGTTTCAATTTCCATCACATCGCACAGAGCAGCATATACTTATCTACTTGAACCTGATAAGCGTCTGGATTTGGTATGTCATGGTCGCAGCTAATACATTGAAAGATGTATAAACCGCTCAAATCTTCACAGTAGCTTCAAATGCTAAGGATTACAGCCATTTCGCGATCTCATTTTCTCTCAAGATTTTATAATTTTGTAGAACGCCTGTTTCACAGAATATTAGTGTAACAAAATTAGTGTTATTTAACGGGGCAAAGCTTTTACTAGTCCTTTATCATTTCATCTGTTTCTCTCTAATTCTGTAAGAACAGCATCACATCTGTCGACCCAATTGATCATCCACAGTAGATAGTAAACACACAAGACAATACACTAAGATGGACGCAATTTTAAACAACAATGGTGTGTCTCTGGCAATGAGGCTGTTTCATTACATCCCAGCAATAATTCCAGCAGCTGTAGCACTGGCAGTATACGGCGTGGTAGCCATCTATCTGACTATTCGTATATACATCTCCAAAAGCCCAAGATTTTTGTACATTCTCGCATTTACGGCTCTAATGGAAGTCATTGGGTTTGCTGTTCGCATTATGTGTCATTTCTACACTGATCTAGGAAGATACATCGGAATGACCATGTTCTTGCTGCTTGCCCCTAATGCGTTGGCATTAGTCAATTACAAAGCAGTGGGTGAAATCATTCGTCTATCAAATGTAGAGACAACCAGATTCTATCTTCGCCCTAAATTCGTTACTTGGTTCTTCTTTAGCAGTGATATCTTTTCATTCTGTTTACAAGGTGCTGGTGGCGGTCTGCAATCTACTGTTGATTTCAATAGTATCGGTATTGCTGTCACTTTGGTTGGTTTGGCCCTTCAGCTCTTCTTTTTCGCTTGCTTCGCTGGTATTACTTTCTACGTTCAACGTAATTCCCAATACCAATATTATGTAGAGGGACAGCCCAATGCCAAGAACAGATTGATTCTTTGTCTTTATGTCACCATTGGGTTAATCTACATCCGTTCAATCTATCGTGTTGCTGAGTATGCTACTGGATATGGTGGTCCTATCGCTAAACTGGAATGGGCATTCTACGTCTTTGACACCATCGTCATCTTCCTCAGCTTTATCGTTTACTGCGTCTTTTTTATTGGAAATTACCTCCCAAAGCACAATGCTGCTGCTCAATTGCCCACGGACAACTCCAGTTCAAGCAGCCAAACAGAGAAAGGCGACGTGGAGACAGCCAGCAAATTGTAAAATACGTCGCATGCTAATACCACAATAGTTACAAAATCAGAAACTTTCAGTAATTCTATTGACTGTAATCCTGGTGATTTACGTCTATACACCATTATTCAATAAATAAAATACAAGCATATGCATACACAACTTTTACGTTCATATCTTGTTTGAACTAAAGAGATGCTTTTTTTTTTTTTTACAGATTACAAAAGCGCACAATATTGCCTTAAATGTTTGTAGATATTGAGCATACTACAGCGGAGAAAAGCCGTATTCTTGATCAAGGACCCTTATTTCCGCGCCTTTTGTGTTTGCTTTATATAAACTGTATTGCTTAGCTATCAATGTATATAATTTCAATTATCACGGCAGTCGTTGGGTCACCAGCTGTCTTGTGACAACCATTAGTATAATCATTGATTCGTTAAGCAGCGCAACACTCCAATCATGAAATTTCAAGTTGCATGTACACCTTGTTAACAGATCAGTCACCTTCAACTGTGGGTATTATGGCTTTTAGCTCAATTACAATATCATTGTCGCCAATCCTTGAGAACATTTCTGATCGTGCTTTTGTCAAAGATTCTAAGAAGAAAAATAAGAAAAAAAAAATAAGCCTTCAGTATTGCATAGGCTGCGTCCTGATGGCTCTCCTGTTGTATTTCAAGTTTATTTGTTACAAGATCAGTAAATATTCCACGTGTTGATTGCAAAAAGCACACTTTTTGTGGGGGGCAATGCCTCTTCTTCTACCCGGCAATTCAGAATTGTTCTTATTTGAGGTACCACCAAAGACTGATTTGATTTGATGTGACAAACAGAAAAAGGCGTTTTCCAGCTATGATGTCATTCTCGCCCAATAAAGTCGCGATACTGCCAGCAGAAGTTTACGTCTACAAATATTTGGCATATGCACCTGGAGTTTTCCTATTATCCTTCGTAAAAACGGAGCCCTAATAAGAACACACAGTATTATGATGTATCAAATAAAAGATTTGGAAGCGAATTAGCTACCACGGGCCATCTCATAAAAGGTAAGTCATGCGCGTATGTTTGCTTGCTAGCATTCCATTCAAATCGAAAAACGTCGGCATGAATGCCTCAAGAAATGATAACACTGTATGAAATGTGATGGAAGCTTCTGAATCTCAGGACTCGAGTGGCCCAATCTTTGTTGGGATTTGCGTTACTCGAGATTACTTTTGCCAAGACCAGAGGGCAACGTGTACAGCATCAAATAAGCTTTTTATGCATCAGAGACGTCATTTCAGAATTAATTAATCAGGAACCTGTTCCATAAAAAGCAAAAATTCGCCAGGATCCGATAAAATTCAGGCACAAACAGGACGTAAGCCTATCAAAAAGAGATACTGGGATCAAGTTGGGCGAATGTGAGCCAATCATTCTACGGAATTCGGGCTATCTTGAGTGCGAGATCATGTTCCACCCATTCCCAGACCTTGGTAAAATGGAGAAATTGGATTTTTCTAAAGTAGCACAATATTACCGTCATTTACCTGTTCTTCGTGTAGAGCCTTCATCGATGATCGAAATTATATCGAAAAAATTCTGATCGTCTTCCCCATACAACATGACTTCAAGATTGATGAAATTTTTGCAATTATTTCTACACATTGCTTTTGGAGCAAGTAGATGCTATAATCAACCATGTGGCAAATTAAATTGTATTAATGGAACCAAAATTTGACGTTTATGGAGGCAGACATGTACAGATAGAGGGTATATACGCATCGCAGTATAGTTAAATCCAGTATTCCAATTGTTCTGATCGCATCATCATAGAGTGTTATAGAACAAATTTCGAAACTTGGCTTTTGTTACTCGATTGGATATTCCGAATATTCTTATCGTATCATCAAGCGCAATATAACGATATCTGGAACTAAACTTTAGTATACCGCAAGTTGGGATATGATGAACTATGGATTACCAGATCAATAAGCATTGCAAAATGCGACAGTGTAAAAATACATGTATAGTTGTGTGATGGTACTATAGAAGTTATGATAAAGCCTATATTGCGCATATCAGAGAAGAAGATGTCTTTTTATTTGTTCCAATGAATCCATCATACAAGTTTGTTAAGAAACGCCTGTTCCACAAACATTAGTGTAACACCGTCTTTTCGTATATAAAGATCAAATTCTTTCATTGTTCTGGTTGTTTCTCGTCTCATTTTATTCTTCTATACAATCGATACGACAATCGTATTCTAATTCATCAGTAAATCTACAAGCTATTACTACAACTATATCAACAATGAACACATTCATGAGCGGCAATGGATCTCAAGCATTGAGATTCTTCAAATATGTCCCATCGCTGGCTCCAGCTGCCGTGTCAATAGCACTATACAGTCTAGTAGCTATATACTTAACCATCCGCATCTTTATGTCCAAAAGTCCAAGATTCTTGTACATTCTACCGTTTACCGCCATAGTGATAGTCGTTGGATTTGCATTCCGTATTCTGTGCCATTTCTACACCGATCTAGACAGATTTCTCGCCATGACCTTGCTATTATTGCTCGCGCCTAATGCCTTGGCCCTCGTCAATTACAAAGCAGTTGGTGAAATCATTCGACTATCAAATGTCAAGACAAAGTATTTCTTTCTTCGCCCTAAATTTGTCACCTGGTTCTTTTTCAGCAGTGATTTCTTAGCATTCTTCTTACAAGGTGCTGGTGGTGGTTTGCAGTCTAATTACAAGTATAAGGATATTGCTGTTGCTATTACTATGGTGGGTTTGGCTACTCAACTCTTCTTTTTTGCTTGCTTTGCTGGTATTACTTTTTATGTTCAACGCAGCCCCAAGTATCAATACTATGTAGAAGGACAGCCTGATCCCAAGAAGAAGTTGATCTGGTGTTTGTATGTCACTATTGGCTTACTTTACGTTCGTTCTATTTACCGTTTTGCTGAATATGCCACTGGTTATGGCGGCCCTATTGCTGTGCTGGAGTGGGCTTTCTACGTTTTTGATACTATTGCCATCTTCCTCAGTTTCCTGGTTTACTGTATCTTTTTCATTGGAAACTATCTGCCAAAATACAATGCCCCTCCTCAATCACCTGATGAGATTGGTAGCTCCAGTAGTCAAACGATGAAAGGCGATGTCGAAAGTGGCGAAAAGCTGTAATATATTTTGCAAAAAAAGACAAACTATAATATAAACTATCTACATCATAATTACAACCTTCGTTAAACGCTAATTTTATGAATAAACTATAGTCTATATGCATTACTATAAAACCGTATTTTTTTTTATGACACCAGGTATAAATAGGTTGAAACCGGTCCTGGATCAGAAAAGTGTGATTAACTCGACATTTTGGCCAGCATAAACTGTCATTTCGAATTGTCATTGTGTAGCATATCATTAGCTTAAATTGGAATGAGCGCATGCCGAGCAAATGTATGTATTCACATGGCTCAAAGGGCTAATCATATACACATTTGGAGGCACTCTTAGGTTTGTGGGTAATTATAAGCTTCAGATAATCAAAAATTAGCCGCCGACAACAGCCATCTCTAGTAATTAAGCATCCGTTCAGCCATGTGCAACACGATACATATTTATAGCTGTTTCTTGATTTGTAGCTATGCCACAGTGTTTATTTATAATTCAAATAACAACTGAAAAAAACTCGAAGCTGTCAAAATACAAGAGATGCTATAGCTAGCACGCACAACTGTTCATTCGATCGCTATTTTGTTGCTCCTTCAGATTCATTGTTCTTTTACCACTTGCTGTCGATGACGACATTTGCGCCTGCTCTAATGGAATGTGCTTTGCTACATTGATGCAACAAGGAAGCTGAGTCAATGGCATGCGACTTGTGGAGATAAATATATCAGCTCATTTACCTATTTCGGTGAACACATGATGGACGTTTGTGCCCACACGAGCACTCGTCTCAAAATACAAAAGGTTGAATTCTTTAGCATATAAATCTGCTTCTTCTGTAGAGACATCTCGATATCTTTTCTCTGTATCAATCTTGTTGCCAACAAATGCGATCGTCAAATGTGGATTGGCCTGACGTTGAAGCTCCTGTACCCAAGATTGGGCTCTTGTGAATGACGACTATCTAGATGTTCAATGAAACAATCACCTGCTGATATCATAGGCTACTCACATATTTTGTAACATCAAACACTACAATGGCTGCCAAGGCGTTTCTATAGTACATTGGCGCAAGTGAATGAAATCTCTCTTGTCCTGCTGTATCCCAAATCTCGAATTTGACTTCACGATCGTCCGTGGAACACACCTTGGTCAGGAACGCAGCTGTAATGTGGTTGATCAGAGTAAGTAAAATGTAATGTTGCCAGCATACACAAAAAATTACCACCAATAGTAGCGTCTCTTCCTTCCACAAATGTATCTGTAGCGTATCGAGTAACAATGCTGGATTTACCTACGGAAGATTCCCCTGCGTAAAATAAACAAAATTTTCCTTGATAGTTGGTATTCCCCGAGCGTAACACAGTTTCCTTGTCTTTTGAATTATACCTAATAACACTAGCTTTACTGAAGGAATTTGAGCTGACATCTGCAAAGGTTTTTTGCTATACATTTAACAAAGAAAGAGAAAGGAAAGGAAAAAAAAAAGAAGGAGGAAATCAGGGCCAAGTTTATTCTTGATATTTTGTGTGCGTAGTATATCAAGTAGCTATGATGAAGCCTTTCTTACCCAACATGGAAACCAAGCACAATAAAGTTATCCAATGTGACTATACAGTTTTTTTTGCATAAAAGGATACTTGTTGGCTGTATGTATCTTTATCTTGTTCTTTTCGACATCTTCAAATATGAGTATCATTACAGCAGATATCAACGTCAACAGCTCGTTGGAGAAAGTAGGGCTCATCCCTGATGGTAGATGCATTGGCGCTTGGACAAGCTTACATAACTGATCCAATCTTGTAGTCATTCCCAGCGCTATTTCGCCATCCACATTACTCAAGGTTGACTATACAAAAAGCAGCAAAGATGTAGCTCTTGGAAACAATCTGACTCCCCAAGAGACCAGTGAGACACCCGATGTTTTCTTTGTGGCTCCTGATCAATCTGCATTTTACACTCTCTTAATGGTAAGAAACTGACATAAACAAACAATCTAGATATGGCTATTGAAAGGCGCACTGTATTTAGACTGATCCAGATGCTCCCTCTGCTCAAGATAAAAAGTTTGGCCCTTGGCGTCATTGGGTTGTTACTAATATTTCAGGTACTACAAGCACACAGATGTTATATCATTACATGACTCTCACACACCCACTTATTCCCACCCCACAAAAACAACTACAGGCACTGATGTGAGTAAATCACTAAAGAAGGCTGAAAACCAGCATACACCCTATATTGGACCTGGTCCTGGAGAAAACTCGGGAACACACAGATACACGTTCTTATTGTACCAACAATCCAATGGTGTACAAAAATTCAAGCCCATGGAGCATGAGCAAAGAGAACAACGTCGTAAATTTGACATTCGTGGTTTTGAGAGTGAAAATCAATTGGAATTGATTTCTGTCAATTTCTTCTGCTGCCCAACCTAATTTAAAACGCTAAATAGGATCATTGCAACTTGTCAAGAAGCTATGATTTAATGATTTAAATGCAAATTTAGTAGCGTCTTGACATTTTTACATTTAAATAATAAAATGATTTACCAGTATTCTAAATTGACATCAAAGTGCTTTAATGCCGTACTCTGCTAGTCTGGCACTGGGCAAGTGTGTTTTTGAAAGAGCGATACAAGCTTGACGAACAAGCACAAACAGAAAAATACAATTGAAATAACTCTTAGCTCTCAGCTTACATTTCGATACAAATCTTGCATAGTTTCGGCGAGATTTATCTTTGAACTTTCATCAAATGACTGGCAGCGTCTTTTGGTATAAAAACACACACACACACACACACTTCAAAATTGGAGCGAGCACCATCAAGACGCGCCACAGCAACACTGAAAGCATCATCAACAAGCCAAGAAGCATTGGATTTCAATACATGTTTCAAATTAAATTTATCGTGTGAATTCAAGTAGTTGTAATCCACTAAAGCCTGACCTTTAGGCCTGAAAAGTTTAAAGCTTTTCATATGACTTCCGAGCGTCGTTGACCCAAAGAAATGACCATTTTCTATTTCAATGCATGTTTAAGTGGGTTGTTTCTACTGCATTGATGTAGTATAAAGATACTCCTAAAGCTTACGAGATAGCCTGTGTTATCTTTTTAGTTGACTCATATCCGAATCATACACGCATCTAGCTAAATTGTCTCATGCATGTCAAGGGGATGCCTTAAAACTCAACTTTACCACGATCTTTTCCTGAAACAGCCTCTATAGGGCCGGGTTTATATTGTATCATTTTTTATTGATATCCCTCCATTTGTGTTACTTGCGTGCAGAGATAAATCAAAAGTACAAACCAATGAAAACACACTCAAAATTCATAGTGATACAACCATTTAAACATTACAAAGAGATTATTCTCACAGTTGATTTATTGCCTGTAGGAATTAGAAGCCATGTACTTTGATATCTACTTTTTTAGCAATCTTCTCATTGACCAAGAATTCTGCAATCTTTAATCGCTGATCGCCGGAAAGTTGAAGGATATCACCCAACTCTTCGTTGGGGAATATCTTTCCACTGCAAGCAAACACCTTTTTAAAGGTCTTGAGAATCTTTTTAGCGTCGTACTCTTTTGGAAGTCCTTGAAGAGTGGTCAACGTCTTTTTGCCGTTCCTTTGCTGAATACGCAAATCTGTGGTTATCCTGTTAAAATAGGTCTAGTTTCAGCTTTCTTGGCTGTGCTTACGGATGTTGTTGTTAGCCTCTTGCGCTCTATCATCATCAACATCGGTAAACGGATCTAAAAATAAACAAAATGCATCAATATTTCCAACATCTTGTAGCATTGTTTATCTTTGGCTACCAAAAGGGACGCTGAGCTCTTCAATAGTGGACATAAATTTGCTAGTACGAATAACAGTATTGGGATTGGAAAAAGGTGGAAAAGGAGAAATACATTTAGATTTCGAGATTTAGAAAAAGTTTATATATTCGTCTATTTTTTTGATCACACGCCCTCAAATTTGTGTATGTACATGATCAAATACTGGGACCATTCACTTTAGTGTCCTGAAATAGAGAGCCAACTGTAGTATACAGAAATACATTAAGGCATGCATTCATTGCCTTCCGTTGCCATGGATACCATTGACCTTGGATCACAAAAGAGCGATTTTTTTTTTCAAAATGTTGGTTTGCTGCATAAAAGTAGCATTATAAGACATACAAAACAGGGGTTGACGAGGGGAATCAAGGTAAACTTTATGACAAATATATATATAGTCTTATATTTCTATAAAAGGCGAGGGATTAACATGGAATCAGAGAAATGTGAATGATAAAAGATAAGATGTTTTTCGTTCATAACACAATGACACAAGAATCTATCGGCTTGTGATGATAATGAATGAATAAACGCATTTTTAAGGTTCAAAAGCATATATAAATAATTACGATAGATAAGTTTTTGGGATTAGATCAACCTCGTCCTCAATGTAACCAACTCGAGCCATTAATTCACGTGATGGTCTTATCACAGTAAGCAGTAGTGTATAGGGATCCCGCGGGTACAGACAAAATTGAGGGGAAATGAGAGAATTTGGAAGGGGATTATTAGCAATCAAATGGAGATAAACAAGAGATTGATTTGAAAAATGAGATAACAAATTCCTGATGATTGGATGAAATGCCCTCCGAACAATCCTAACTGTAAGATGTTGCTATCAATAGCCAATCGTAGATGTTTCGTGACCTTAATGATAAAAACTAGATAAATAAATAAAAAAAAAAAAAAAAAAAAAAAAAGTACAAAAAAAAATTTCATTAAAGTCCCATCTTTCCTTTTCTCTCTTCCTCTCTCCTCTCTTCTTTTTTAACCAGTAAATCAGAAAATGACTGTAAAGTCCCCTTTTTACAACAAGCCATCAACGTCAACTAGTGTTGATTCCTGCCATAAATGTCCGTTAATACAACAAACTACCCAAATGTCCAAGACAAATGATATGAATTGTGTACAACAACAAGACCAGCCTACTTCAGCCGTCGTAGCTGGCTTCGATCAGTCAAAGGTTTCTGCCCCTTCCAGCAATAACTTCATTTCAGCCGTTGTTGAGCCGAGCAACTCCAGTGTTGCGAAATCGGACATTGGAAGTGCGGTCGTTACCTCGTGTTCGAACTGTGGTACTACTACCACTCCCCTATGGAGAAGATCTCCCCTTGGAGAAACTATCTGTAATGCTTGTGGTCTTTATTATAAGGCCCGTAATACAACCCGCCCTGTTTGGTTGAAAAGAAATGCTTCAAAACGTCCCAAGAATTCAACAATTAGCCCAATTGCTCTTGCCCCGCGTATTTCTCCAGCTCCTCTTTTAGCTCCCGCTCCTCCTCCACCATCATCTTCTACTGCTGCTTCTAAACCTTCAGCACCTACTTTTGTAGTTATCCAACAACAATCAACCATTCAACATAAAAAGGATGTCAGCACTGCGACCTCTACTTGCACTACTGCAGCTCCTAGCACTTTATCCACAACTCCTGAAGATCTCGCCAATCTAGTCTGTGCAAATTGTCAAACTACTACTACACCTTTATGGAGACGTGATGAATCAGGTCATCCCATCTGTAACGCTTGCGGTCTCTATTTTAAATTACACAGTGTCCGTCGTCCTATCACAATGAAGCGTTCCACTATCAAGCGCCGTAAGAGGGTCACTGCTGCTACCATGGTCACTCACAAGCCTGTGGTCATTCATCGTCAAGCCATTGCTCCCATTGCTCCTTCTGCTGATGCCTCTCTTTGTGGTACAAAAAGACGAATGGAGAATGGTCCTGAAAGTCCAGCCAAGCGTATTGAACATTTGCGTCCATTGTTGCCTACGCCTTCTCCAACTCATGTTGTAGAACGTCCTCCTTCACCTGCTGCCAGTGTCCATTCTGCTAGATCTTCACCTGATCCCATTGAACCTGATGTCTTCCAACATCATCATCAACGCTATCTCCCATCTCCTCCAATGAGACCTACCAAGAGTACTTCCAACATTGCTTGCTTGCTGAACCCTGAAGTTGATCGCCACCAAAGAAGCTTGCCTAGCTTGCCTTCTCCACCATTGATCCCTCATGAAGATATGCTCCCATTGTCACCCAAGATGAATAATGATGCCAAGCATGTTGCTGCTGCTTTTGCCACTACTGTCTCTGCTTTGTTCAATCCTGCAGTGGCTGATCGCAAACACACTCATCAAGTTTTAGAAGCTCATCGTATTGAATTGAAGCGCGAAGTGACTAATCTTACCTCTCTGTTGAGCCGTACAACAGCGATGCTCCAGAATATAGACCAAGTCATGGCTACTTCCTCTTCTTCGTCAACCAACAACTATTAAATAACAATTATTACATTTTATGAATAAATTACACTACATTTTATGACGCATTAATTTTGTGTGTATCATCATCAATAACATACATGATACCCTTTGTTCCTCCTTGAAAACATGTGAAATCATGTGAAACTGTTTGTGCTGTTTGGTCGCAATGATATTCTCATTTGCTGGTAATGGCAGCTGTATACAAAGCCAAATAGTAGTGATTGTAGCGAATCAACCCATTTAGGTTGTAAATCAAAATGTAACAGTTTTACATTCGTGTTGCACACACGCTAATGGCAGACAACAATAGTAGCTTTGTTTTATACTAATAAACCATTGCATGGCAATATACGATTGTATATTATTAAGCCTGATAGTGAGGTTGACGAGAGAAAAAAAAACGTATCATTTATGCAAATCCTATAGTGGTTTAGTAATGGGATTCAGGCCCATTGATGTCGGAGTATGGACCCCGCATTTTCGCTGACTCTCCAGTTATCTGTTCAAAGTCAATCGTATTAAGCATTTGTAAAGTGAATTACAAACCATTTATACTTTCTTCCGTCTAATCAACACTCTTTTCTTTACTCTTCTTCTATTTATCCATGGAATACGATCCAGCAGTTTCTACTCACAAAGCATCTAGCATCACTAGCACAACCAGTACGAGCAGCAGCAGTACATGGGAATCCCATCATCCACAATTTAATTTAACTCCTCCGTCTTTTAAGAACTTTGGCCCCATGGAGCATGACAATTTCATGATTCAGAACGATGGTAGTTCACTGGTATTATAGGCTTTTTTTAAGTGCAAGTACTAATGTCAATACATGTTTAGAGTTCATTTCAGAGAGGATATCGCTGCATGATGTTACAACCGCCAATGTGTCTCTTGGTAAAAATATGAATATAGTAAGAGTATTTTTCATTACACAATTCACAATACAATATATTAATCAACTTCTCCCCCTTTTCCCCACAAACACAATCTACCCTAATTAGAAACATGAATATCACGAGCAAAGCAATGCTAACTCGGAACAGCTGGATAGTGAGCAAGAACCGGATGAGGCTCATGACAGACACATCTACCTCACTTCCTCGTATGCGCCTGCTCCAATCTATTTGCAGCATGGAGATCAAATTACTGTGCCATTTACAAAAAGGTATCATTCTATGGACAGCAGCAATAATACTCTCAAAAAGCAGCATTCACTTCAACAAACAAGGAAGCCTGTTCGTCAAATTCGACCATTGCAAGTGCCTGAAACCACTCCCAATAATACAAGACAGAGATCAGGCTCCATATCGTCCGTGAATTCAAATTATGCCCCCAAAAGACAAAAGCCCAACAGTAATCGAGACATCCTTACCGATGATGAAAAGAGAGTCAATCACATAGCATCTGAGCAAAAGAGACGAAATACAATACGCTTAGGTTTTAAAGAACTAACAGACATCATTCCCACCTTGAAAAACATTAACAACTCGAAAAGTACAATTCTGTTTAAAGCAGTTGAATACATCAAACATCTCGATAAACGCAACCGTGGTTTGAGAGAAAAGATCTCTACGCTACAGGTTCGGATGAATGTTGAAGGCCGTATGATGCAGCAACAGCAACAGCACCATCAACAACAAAGAAAATACTCGCCATATCATCAACAACAACAACAACAACAGCAACAAAAGTCGAATATGGCCGATACGCATCAATTTAGCCATTTGCCTGCTAATGCTGTCTCTGCCTTGATGGCTCACAAAAACCAACAAAAGCAACTGGAAGCTTTGCAAGAGCAACTAAGACTTCAACAACAATTGCTCGCTAAACACAACATTTTGCCTGAACATTTAGCCTCTCCTCCTTCACCTCCATCTATGCAATCTTCATCTTCATCATCAACAAAGCCTTTATCATTTGCAGGTCGCTTGTATTCATCGAATGCACACAACAACTACAACTCGATCTCTATTCCATCAAGCAGAAGTAGTAATAGTGATGATAACGATCACGTGATAATCCCTCATCATTCTCATTAATCGACTTGTTTATGTATATTATGATCCCTTTCCATATGCTTTTTATTACAATTAAAAAAAACGGCGTGTATGCCTTCTCTTTCTTTCTTTTCCTTTGTTTGGCTGGTTTCTTGTACACAAATATTTGTTTCGAATGAAATGCATATGCTTCTAGATACAAGCTTGTTTCAACCAATCAGAATCGTTTGAACTACATGTGATGGCAGCTGCTTTTGATCGATCCAGCAAACCGTGAAGCGCCGAACAGCAGCATGCTCTGGATGAGAGGAGATGGACTCGCTTTATGACGCACACAACTATACAGCTTTTCATTCGTCAAGTTTACTACTTTTGCTCCATTGAAAAAATTTTTACAATGCCGCCCGAGGAAGATTGCAAGAGACAGAAAGCAAGAAACATTTATCTACAGAGAAAAGGATCAGCATGGGCAATCCTTTCTCTTTATATAAATTCGAGGCTTGGCGAAGGCTTGGTTGTATACTCTTGCTTTTCCTCTATCACAAAACAAGAACTCCGGTCCAAGGCATCACACATAGCATAGCAAAAGGCATAGCATATAGCATAAAGCATAAAGAAGCCAAAAGGAAAGAACAGCATCAAAAGAACAGCAGACAAGAAGTTTCCGAATGGCACGTGTACACTTGTTCACAACATCGACGGCTCCTCATCATGAAAGACGTCGTCAATCACCCTCACCAGAGCATAGCATAGCTGATGATGCTCCATCCCCATCCACAAACATCACTATAGCTGCAAATGCAACTCCCATCCAAGAAGATGTCAATCCATTGGAAGTAGATGCCGTAGCAGCAGCCTCACCCTCAACTGTCAAAACTGGCCATGCTTCCATGTCCACCCCCACCTCACCTAATGAAGAGCAACAACAAGACCTAGCATCCAGCACTGCCGCATTGACAGCTGCCCTGTTGCAATCAGCTCATGGACATGAAGATGTATCAAATGCTGCGGCTACGGCCATGCCAGGAAAATCTGGTAAGTAATGTGAAAGAGAAATTGTGAGTATGGGAAACTAATTTCCGGCTATAATGAGCAGATTCATATCCCGGATTCTCATCACCACAACAGCCATCACAGGAGCAACATGATGCTTCTCAAAGACAAAAGGAACAGCAGCAGCAAAGTCATTTAGGAGCACAAGCACAGTCAAAGACGGAAGATGCCATCGAACAAGCAACAGCAGCAGCGACCGCACTTCAATTGCTAGGATTATCACATCCTGACACTACAACAGATCAAGCGAAAACTGCACATCAGCAGCCACCACAACAAAATGTGGCTAGCACTAGCAATAACAATACGACAGTGGATGCTAATAATGTGATGCTGATTGCCAATTATCCCGGCCTTAACCCCAACATTGAAGAGATTGATTTGAGTAGCGATGACATGATCCAGGACTACAAGCGAGGCACGTGGACAAGAGAAGAGGATGAGTTATTACTGGCAGGCATTAAAAAGTTTGGTTATGGTCGATGGAAAGAGATTGCAACGAGTATACCAGGACGCAAGGGCAAGCAGTTGAAACAACGATGGGACAATACGCTAGCGGCCAAGTATGTGGATCAAGAATGGCTGAAAAACAAGATACGAAGCGAGGAACAACTCCATCAGCAACAACAGCAACAGCAACAACAAGCTGCAAAATCTCTTTCCATGATGGATATTGATAAATCAAACAATGGCGGTGCGTCCTCTAGTCATGTAACAGGAGCGTCAGACGACAAGGCGCTCAAATTCTTGGAAGCGACGGACTGGAATGATATTGCTTTAAAGATCAGTGAAAAAGCTAGAGTGGGTGACCAACATGCTATAGAGGCGTTATTATCTCAAGCACTATTAGGCACGGTTGCTAGCCATGCTGCTGCCGCTGGTACTCCTGCTACGACGACACCTACTACAGCAAATGTCAGTACAAATGCCACATCATCTCCCGTCATTGGCGGCGGTGGCGGTGATGGTGGGAACAGTACGCCCATGAATAACAGCACAGTGTCATCTCCTGTTCAGCCATCATTGCAGCACCAACAGAATTTTGAGACCTTTACAATGCAACATCCTTCGAATCCAGGAACTCCGTCCGCATCTAGTAATAACAATAACGATGGATCTCTCGACTTGAACAACTTCTCAAGACCATTAGATAACAATCCACCTCCTCTGACGCTAGCTGATGCTGCTGCCTTGGCACTGTACGCAAACCAACTCTCTCAACATTCAAACGGCAATGGAAACAACTATTTCATGCCTTTTGGTAACGCATCCACCTCCAATAACGATAATTCTGTGGCAGCAGCAGCAGCAGCGGCAGCAGCAGCAGCAGTGGCGGCAGTTCAGCAACATCAACAATCCGATTCTCAACATTCACAGGCTTACAATTCGTCATCTTCCATCAAGACAACTGCTTCCAGCACAGCATCTCCATCACTTTCATCCGCCGTTGGAGCAGCAACATCGTCGTCATCTACAGGAGCAGCAGCGTCGTCTTCAGGCGGTAATAAGAATGCAGCAGGAGGTAAAAGACGCCGTTCTGATCCTGCACTAGCAGACACACAAAGTGCAGCCATGAGCATTTACGCATCAGCAACGCCCATTACCACTACCATCAACAACCAAACGCAAACAGTGTTTCCATGCTTGTTTCCTAATTGTGGAAAAACCTTTGCAAGACTTTATAATCTCAAGAGTCATTCAAGGACACACACAGACGATAGACCTTTTGTATGTCATGCTTGTACTGCTGCTTTTAGTCGAAACCACGATTTGAAGAGACATTCCAAAATTCATGGTGGAGATAAGCCTTATAAATGTGAAGGATGTCAAAAGAGTTTCTCGAGGCAAGTCTCTTTCAGTATGCTTTTACGAATATGAAACTAATACATTTTATTTTAGATTGGATGCTTTGAAACGACACAAAAGTAACCAAAGAAACAAACAAGGCTGTACTGGAAACTAAGAAAAAACAAAAAAAATGCACCAAGTCCATACCGTTTATTATCAACTTGGTTGCTTTTGCCCCCCCCCCCCTTTATCTAAGCATTTTCATTAAGATTACTTATTCACACAAATCTCCCTCTTCTTTATATTCACCTTTGTATAATTTTCTTCTTTTCTACAATAACCTCCTTTTCAACAATGCCATAAATATTGACTATTTTTGGACTATAGCTATAATTTACATAAAATCAATGAAATTGATGTTTCTACATATATTTTTATTGATAAACATTGAGAGGCAAGGATGGGCGAACGAATTTAATAGACAAGGGTTTTAAACTGTTTGAAGTATACACTGTAATACTTGAGCGCTTGTTTCAATGAATTGAATTCGAGTAAAACATTAGGGTATTGCTATTTTCTCAATCGAAAATTACTCACTGCACAATTATCAATTATTCTTCATATAATTGTATATTAATCCCTGTACAACTTTTCCTTGCTTATATAGAAGTTGTAAGTAGATAATCGTTAAGATTAGATCGCATACTACCGCCACGACAATGCGCACGCACTTTTGGCCGTTATACTATAAGACCAGCACCGCAATCTAGGCGCATGCATATGCAATTACACCATGATTTCAAGTGCTAAAAAATGAGCTAAAATCTTCATAACGTTACCTGTAATTGTAGGTATGATTTTTCTACAATGCTCTAGGTACACAACAATGGGAACAATGCATATGCAGGTAGATAATATATTTACATTACCTCTTGCTACTCAATAGTATACTAAATCACAGCCAAATTTGGATGCATTTAACGAGTGATTTCTCGAGTTAGAAGCTGTTTTAGACCGCAGAAATAGCACCAAACGATCTCTCTCAACTAGTCCTTGCTTGGCGACACTTTATCTCAATTTTTTTTGGATCATGACAAATCGATCCAGATCCCCATTTTTGCACGTATACTAGCAAGGGATTTTTGCTAAAAATCAAAGAATTGCATTTTTCACCCTCAAAACGAGGTTTTCTACCATGGTATGCCATAGGGAAAAGAAGACTTACGAGTCCAATTTATCGTCTAACATTGCTATTCGGGGTAATTAATTATGCGAAAGTTGAGTTTTCGACTGAAAACGTGTTTTCCGTTTTTGTCGATTTTGAAAATATTTTTGGTGAAACATAGAAAAGTTATTGGCACCATTCGACAGAGAAATCAAAGAGGCACCTACAACTATTAATATGCTAGGTAAATTAGATATATTGTTTTTAGAGAAATCTTTGATAGAAATGTTTTTTTGTTAAATCGACCACGAACTCATCGCTCAGTATCGAGAAAACACTGACGGCGGAGTGTGAAATTTGGCAGCAGCAGTAATAACAGTAATGGATGATTTGAGTAGCTAATCCTGCATGGATGCTATGCGGCGCCAATTATATCTAAGGACTATTGTATGTGAAGCTGTTAGAGCACTGTAAGAACTAGCCAACAATTATCAATGACTTGATGTATTCTCCAAGATAGTAGCTGGTCCCTGACAAATACTTGACAAGCTCTTGTCAACCTTATGAAGAGGATTCTTTCAGCCATCAAAATATGCGATTGATTAACTATTGGTTGCACAATTTCACTGAATAAAGATTAGTTGTGTCAAAATTAACAATTGGTAGCGCAAAGCGTAGCGATTGCGCAAAGTGTATGATATATCCAACCCAAATGCAATTATTGACATCAATCACTCTGGACTTTACTGTGCATAGTGTGAACGCTCTTAGCAGCTAAAAGAAGTTTCGCAAGGCACTTGAAACATGTTCATTATATCTGATTTGGTATCCATGTGTTGCTTGTGTGCAAAGTCTAATGTCATTGTTAATAGTAAAGTTATGGTCTTGATCTCAGTTTACAACAGACTCGGCCAAAGCCGCTTAAACCCAATTTTATCTATTTTTTTTTATCATATAACAGACGGTCTGTTGATGGCCATAAGAGAAAAGCTACTTTGAGCGCGCTTACACTTTTTCATATTCGTAAAATACAGATGTCTACGTTCTTCAACTACCATGATTCATACACCACTTGTTAAGTAGAGAGTTAGCCTTGTAATTTTATATAGTGTAGGCCCTCGTATAGATAGCTAGGCTGGAAATATAACTAATAGTACCTAGAGCAAGAATTGTGCAGCGAATAGTATATAATGACATGTGGAGTAAAGTTGCATAAAGGGTAGTCTAAAATTATACTCCAAGTAATAACTATACAGGAAGTAAGTTATGATTGCACAGATCGCAGAACCTATAACATTATCAATATTTGAGCATTAATTAACATTTACTTCAGCAGTACTTATAACATCATATGTATATTTCTAATGAACAAACACTGATACAGTAGTAAGAGGGTATTTATTCAATATATGACAAAGCAAAAAAAAAAGGGGGAAACTATTGATTTTCCTCAAGCGTTATAACAAGTTCATCTTTTCCTTGGTATTCTTTGAGACTATATTGAATATCCTCCAATCTACTTTTACAGAAACGAAAAGCATCTTTCATTCTAGTTTGAGAAGGAATGATAAAATTGAAATGTTTGCTGGGTATAGTTGCAACTGCATTCAATACGCGGTCAAGGTTGCCATTATTGATCGCAATACTGCCATCCGGATGCCAGAGCTTACCATCAAAAGAAAGGCTAGTGATATTCGGGTATTTGTATGTCAAATACTCAACAAATTCTGGGCAACAGGTTGATTCAACCTTGAGTGTCTTGAGAGAGAGCTCTTTTTTGACATTGCATTTCAACCAAACTCCAAAATCTCGAATCTGCATGCCTTTTTTAGGTAATTCCTTGAACTCGAAATCGTAAATTGTAAGCGTAACCAAGTGAGAACATCTTTTCAGAGCAGTTTCCAACTCAATAAAGTTTCTGACGTATCCTTTGATGTTTAAAGTTGTCAATTTTGGGAACTGATCCAACTGTCGAACGAAATTCCATAAAGTGCCGCTGCTAAAATTGTATAATGTAATTTTGAGAGAAACTGTGGAGGATTTTAACTTTAAAATTCTTTCAAGGTTCAAGCCAGAGTTATATCCATTGTAAATAGGTAAAGTTGTCAGTTTGTCCAACGGTGCTTTATCGATGATGCTGAAGAGCGTGGTAAAGAATATGTCTGACTTCACAGAGCCGGTCAACTTGCGGATGTTGGGTGTAATGACTATAGGCAATAATTCGGTGACGATCAAAGGCAACACAGCATTGTCAAAAGTGAAATGTACATGCCTGATATGCTTTGACTGAGACGGATTAGCCACTATGTACTTGTAAAGCTTCATAGCTTTATTCTCTGATTTAATGTCGATCCTTCTTGCAAGCAATTCCCTCATCGCGGGATCACTCCAGGCTTTGCAAACTGCTCTACAGGTGCACAACTGCTTCGTAGATTGGAGTTGATGAAATATTCTAAGTATTATTTCCTGATTTAATAATGATGCTTTGTTCATTTTGATTTTCACTTTTGAATTTATGAGGAGAACAAGAGAGAAGAAGGGTCAACTATAACACAAATGATACTTATAGGCTTTGCAAGTGACTGTACGCATCAGTTCTGATATATTGCTTTTGGTTTTAAACAGATATAACCGATAATAATTTCATTTGCTAGTGCTGAGCTAACACAATAATGGCTTTCGATAAAGCAAAAACAGAGATGCAATTCTCGTCGAGCCATTTACAAGACCATAATTACTGAATGGTTGCCGAAGATATTGAGCAATTTTGAGCTACTGCAAATCTAGCTTCACATTCCGCTTCAATGCAAATAATTCTAATAGTAGTTCACTGTCTTTATTCCAAATGTGTATATTCCTGATTGAGCACGATAATCTTGTTTTAGTAGATTGCCTATTTGTATTGAGCATAAGGATCACTGCCTGCAATATTACGACGCTGGCCAAAACTCATTCCCGACTACAGAGAAATGTCATCAATCTAACCCATCCTCCAAAAAGACATTCAAATCTACTTACTTGGTTTGCGCCACCAGTATAACCATATTGGTAGGTGTTGAATGTTGCATTGGCGGCGTTGGCAGCATCTTGTGAGTATGTAGCTTTTTGTTTGTCAGCGAGTTTGGGGCCAAGATACTTTTTGCATAGAATAGATGAACATCTTCTTTTCGCACTGATTCTTCAACATTTACTTACATTGGGTGATGTTCCAGCTTTGTATCCATATCTCGATAATGAAAAGATAGAATCAATGACCTGTGTCATGTTCTTTTTCTCAAACAAATCCACTGTTTGAAAGAGATCGTACTTTGGTACACCCAAAGCTTCAGCACCCCGTAAGAATATCGAAATGTTTTCCATCTACTCAAGAGTCAGTACAACATTTTAATGCCTTTATCCACAGAGCAATATATACCTGAATGAATGGCATCTTGGATTGCTTGAACTTTCCTTGGCCGGGAACCAATTTACCAATGACTCTTTTCGCTATAGTTTTTAGAAATCCGTATCTTTGTCTACTCAAGAGAGTGTACCTACTTGCATAGAATAACACCATCTTTTAAACTCTCGGCGAAATCATCAGAAGGAAACTTTTCACCGATAAGTTCTTCCATCCATTGTCTTGCTTGCTGCTCGCGTTCCACTGAGTATTTGGAGTCGATTTTAGCTTGGATTTCTAAAGTGCAATGCCATAAGTAAAATTACTCTGCTCCTTTTCTGCATTGATTATACCTTTATCGATACCGTATAAAGGTGTTTCGTCTTCCATGATAGAATTTAATGATAAATAAGATGAAAGCTCGGGATTTCCAAATTTCTTTTTGCAAGTGATGTGCATCATGACGTTCTGTTTAAAACCCATCAACGACTGGATTCACCTACCGCATCATGTGCTTTTGGATAGATGTCATTAATACAACACAGATCATACAATTTGGCGTTTTGTTGCCATGGTAACTGTTCCTGGATCGAATTCAATAAGGCCATGCGCATCTGGAGAGGCTATTGCTTTTGATATTGAGTGCAGCGTTCAGGTTGGATTCATATACAATCGATCCTTCATATTTTCTATTGCCATCTCAAGTCAGTAATACTACATGTTCCAAAGAAACATTGTATTTTGGGTACGTGCCAACAAAGCAAACATCTCGGCATCCCAATGCTTTGGATTTATCGAGTTTTACGCTTTACAGTGGATAGAAATGTTGGATCAGCATATCATGATTGGATATCCCATGTTTTTGACGTCACCCATCGATGAAATCTCGAGTTTGGGTTGGTCTCATTGGCAGACAAACGTACCCAGGGATGTGGGCAAATATAGCACATCGAACATAATAATAAATCCTTCTGCCTAGGTTTTTACTTCTCCACTTTTTATTTATTTATACGCCATGTTTTCTCCCGTGCTCAAGAGAAGTGTAAGTACATAATAGCTGTTGTTGAGGTGCATGCCGTGTTCTAATGTCGATGTAGCTTACTGCCGCTGCTGCTGGTAGCGCATGGATCGCAACTGCTTCTACTGCATTTGCTGAAGAGAAGAGAACCAAGGTAAAATTGGAGATAGATTTGAAATGCGCGATAGATTTGTCTCAACATCCAAGTATAGCTCAGTATTTACGACGAGCCTGAGCCAAAGGTTGTTATCATTGAATCACCTACCAAACTTGAAGAGCAAGTTTACATTGCACAAAAATATGCCAACGAAACTTTAGAAGAGGGAAAGGTAATAATGACCACAATGAAAAACCAAAAGGGATTGGCGTATTGACTTGAGATGGCATAGACTCATGTCAATGGTTGGGTACAAAAATACCAAGAATTAGAGAACCAAGTTACCACTGAGATCAACAGCACCATTGACAAAAATGAAGAAATCTTCCCCAATGTCGTTTACGTTGGTGTTGCCGCTTTAGCTGGTACCATCATTGCCCGTAACAGAAACATTGTACTTCGTTTCTTGACCTCCACCACATTAGCAGTTGGTACCTCATACTACCTCCTCCCCAAGACCACTCACAATGTTGCAGTTCAACTTGAGAAATTAGAACGTAGATATCCTCAACTCCAAGCAGCACATCAAAGTGTCAATGATGCTGTTGGTGATGTTCGCAAACAAATCGACGATACTGTATCCCAATTGCGTGGTGCAGTTGATGAGAATGCTAGCAAATTGCGTCAACAAATCCAACAAAATACTGATCTCGTCAAGGATCAAGTTAGCAGCGCTGTTGGCTCCACTGAAACCGAGGCAAAGGAGAAGTACGATCAAGTCAAAAAGAACGTTGAAAGCATGTACACAACAAGATCAAAGCCTGGTGTTGATGAGGTCCTGAAGCAAGAGAGAAAGTAGAAAAAAAAAGAGAGATAAAGAAGCATAAATTAATAAATTGTATATAAAAAAGTTTATTCAATTCACATCATCTTGAACCTCTTTCTTTACTTACCCTGAAAAGCGGTTGTTCAATGAGTGAAATGTGTGTGTGTTGTTGTGCTGATATAAATTTTTTCCAGGTGGACCCCCCCCCCCTCCCTTCCCTCTCTCTCTCTCTCTCTTCTTTCTTCTCTCTTCTCTCTCAATACATATTCTAAAACAACAAATAAAGCCAAATTGTTATTAGCGATAATAGCAGCATCACTTGAGAGATTTTCTTTTTTGTTCTAGTTTCAGCAAATATCAATAGCAAAACATGTCAAAAGAGAATCAAGTGCCTCATCCATATTATGATGAAAAGTCCATCGAAAAAGAAGCTCGAATTAGGAACCTTTTTGATTCATTAGACCACAAGGGGCAGGGCGTTGTTTATACCAAAGATATATCAGAAGCATGCAGATTGCCAGCTCACACTCGATACGCTTCAGAATTGCTAAATTCAGACGATGAAAATGGCATAGATTACGATCGATTCAGAGCACATGTTATTGAAAAGGAAGAGGAACTATGGAATGTATTCAGCGCCATCAATCAACAGGGAGATCATCGACTAAAGCCAGACGAATTGGAATTTGCTTTGAAAGAATCCGGAATCCACGTTACAAAATCAGATATGGAAGCCCTGGTTCAATACATCGACACTGCTGGAAACGGTTACATTGATTTTGAAAATTGGAGAAACTTCTTACTCTTACTGCCTCATGAAACAACATTGACAGAAATCTACAGATACTATCAAACAACCGCACAACTCAATGCTGATGCCGAAGTCGTCATTCCGCACACAGATGAAGCAGCTCGAAACGCATACAAATACCTTACAGCAGGTGCTATGGCAGGCTGCGTTTCACGTACCTGCACCGCACCCCTGGATCGACTCAAAGTATACCTTATTACCCATACTACTTATCAACCTCACCTTAATACTCAAACACAACCCAAAGCATCTTCATCTGCCATACTGAATGCCGTAAAGACCATTTATCGAAATGGTGGATTTCGTGGTCTTTACGTTGGTAATGGCCTCAACGTGATAAAAATTGTGCCAGAATCTGCCATCAAATTCTATGTGTTTGAAACCTCAAAAGCAATCATGGCTCAAATGACAGGTGCTCAGGACAAAAACTCGATTCCTGTCAGTGCTCGTTTTATTGCTGGTGGTGTCGCTGGTTTGTGCTCTCAATTTTGTATATATCCTTTAGAAACTCTCAAGACTAGAATCATGTCCAGCCAAGAAGGACAAGGTGTAAGACCAAGTGCCATAAAGACAATTAGAGAAATGTACAAAACGGGTGGTCCAAGAGCTTTTTGGCCTGGTTTATTTTTGAGCTTGTTGGGCGTGTTTCCTTACCAAGCTTTGGATATGGGTATCTATGAAACTTTGAAAGTGTCTTATCTGCAATCCATGGACAAGGCAGGCGCACATCAGGGTTTACCAGAAGGCGAAAAGGCACACCCTAATGTATTGGTGTTGTGGATGTGTGGTATGGTGAGTGGATCAATTGGAGCAAGTAGTGTGTATCCCTTGAACATGATTAGAACTAGGTAAGTTGAAATTATCATAGTTTGCGATTTGTGCTAAACACAGTACAATAGATTGCAGGCTCAAGGTACACCTGGTCATCCGTTTAGATACACGTCTGCCTGGGACGTAGCTAGAAAAACATACAGGGCTGATGGTGTTCGAGGCTTTTACAAGGGACTCGGCCCAACGCTGTTCAAGGTGGTGCCGTCGATTAGTATCAGTTATGCCGTATACGAATTTTCAAAAAGATCACTAGGAATTTCATAAACATCACTATAGACCTTTATTCACTTGTACATATATATAATATTAAAGCAATTTCTTTTTTGATCTTTCATAAGATAGAGAACTATTCACAACAAGTCATCATCGTTATAGCTTGTAGAACATGTCATGGACCATAGTCTTGCAATAGAGCAAAGCGCATTGGGCGGGTCAATGGCTGTTGTATGTGCATTGGGTCTGGCTGCTTTACTGTCATTTCGAAGTGAATAATACATGCCCAATGTCAATTGCTCAGAGATGGTATCATTCTGAGTAATAGCCTTGATCTGGTCTTGTGCTGTTGCGGTAGTAGGCTCTTCTTCCATCTTGAATGGACGCATAATGTCTACGTTCTTGTAGATCATGTCCAATTTTCGCTCGATACTTTCGCTAAAGGCATGGTTGGTGACAGACATGGTGGACCTTGATGTAACATAGATTTGCTGCAACGATTTAGCAATGTGTGGTAAATAAGATAGACTTTGGGTCAATCTCTTTGCGTATGCACTGCTAAAAATGAGTGGGTATAAGTGGCAAGTCTTTTTGATCAAGAGCGAGGTCAGCACGTCTTCCAAGTAATCTGACATGATCTCCAATGTCAGTTTTCTCTTCCAGTTTGATTGAAACTCTTTCAGTTTAGGGCTAGAGAAATCGAGCAAGACCTCCACCGTATCCAATGTTCCATAGGGTGCTTGTTTATCCAATACATAGGAGATTGGAGTCGTTACAAACGCCTTTTCTACTTGATAGCAATATTGACCCTTCTCCTCGCTTGGTTTGCTGGATGGTTTGAATCTGCATTTCTGCATCACTTTGTTGAGAATGACATGAAACCAAGATGGATGGTCTAAACTTCCCTCCAAACCGTTTAGTAGAAAAGTGCATTGCAGCTTTAATACGCCAGTTGGATTCAGTACAATGTCCAATTTATCCAGATCAAACTGTCTATAGCTTTCATCTCGATTTTGGAGCTTGTATTCCAAGTGATTTATGCATGCTGCTTCGCAAGAAAAGACTGTAGGCAGAACATGTATGCTTTTTGTCTCTGGGATGGATACATTCACTTGCTTGAATGATTTGATACTGACAATTTTTGACTTTAAGGGCTCCTTGGATGGTGTTGGTATAAATGTATTGGCAGTAAGCAGCGTAGATGAGGATGATACGCATGAAATAGCGTCGTCTTGAGTGTTTTCAATTGAAGCTACATCTTGCGTTTCCTCCAGCATTTGATATATGCACTCATTTGCCTGGTCGGCTTGTAGCTTTCCGTCCATTGGATTCATTGTCTGAAAGAGCAATGCATGAACCAGTTGATTGATCTGGAGAAGCAATAATGGGACGGAACGAATCGGCAAGAACCCAATGTCCGACCATCTCCCCACACCACGATGAACGGCTCATAATGTATCTAAAAGCATTCATGAAATGGCAAAAAGAGGCAAAGCAGGACAATATGTACAGACACTGCTTATGGCTTGAAATCCTCATTTCAATGACTTGCTTACATCATGCTTTTATAGCAAGACACTGTCCCTGTATAAAATCGAAATTCACATGCAACCTTAGTCAACTACTAATCTTTTTTCCAGCTTGGGCTACACAAAGCAAATGTTTATTCGTATTTTTTTTTATTGTAATTGATGTATTATATGACGAGAGAAAAAGATGAAAGAAATTACATGGAAGCCAAGTACAAGGTACCGACAGCAGTAGCACCAATAACAGCGTAACCGGATGTATAGACGCTCTTGATATCAAGCATCTTGGTAGCATCCCAAACCTATGATTTCACCCGCATTATTATTAGACCCAATGTAAATTATCAAACACTCAAAACTTACCAAATGTCTAACGCCATTGAGACAGTGGAAAACAAAAGGAGCAGCGACAGTGGTCTTTGCAGCAAACTTGAGAGCAAAGGGAGCAGCGGTAGCAGCAGAAATAATGCTGGCAGTATCAATTGTAACACCAAGAGCAGGAGCGGCAACGTAGGCAAGGGCACCCAAGTAGAAAGCTACCAAATAGAGTAATAAAATTTTAGATAAAAGATAATGAATCATCGCGTTTCAACTTACCACCACCGAGAGCAGCACCAGTAACTCTGTGAAGGCCAGACAAATACCAAGTAATTTGAGGTTGGTAGATTTGAAGATGAGGAGAAACAGGGCGAAGTTTACGTTGTTGACGCAAAAGCTCGGATTCAGCAGCGGCGCATTGCTCTTGAGCCTTATGAGAGGCATTGAAGTGTCTGTTTTTGCGTTTAATGTAGGTGTTGTTGGTGGATGATGATAATCGCAATGGTGAATACATGCAAAATGTCGGCTGCTATAAGAACTTACCTAACACCAAGAGCAGGAGAGGTAGCAACGGCGTTTCTGGAAAACAACAGGGTCTATTCAAATCAAACATGAGTCCATCGCAATCTATCCAGCACATATCCTATATTTACTTTGAGCAACTGTCTTTAAGATGGAACGAGTAGCCAACATTATTGAAAATCAATGAAAAGAGTGGGGTGTGAAAATATGGAGAAAGATAAAATGTGGAGAAATTGGAAGGGGGGGAGGGTTTTTGTTTCTTTGAGCAACAATGGCAGGACGGACTACGACTACATTCACTACTTGATGTGACATCAACAGCGCATAGAAAGTTGCATTTGGTTGGTCTAATCAAAGCTGGTTGGTCTTGAAACAGCCAAGAAATTAAATGAAAAAAAAAAACACCCACTCTTTTCGCTACAATAATCACAACGATGAGCAATGATGCACTGGCAACACAGAATAGCATGGACATTGATAAGGAGGATAATTTGACCGCTGAACAAAAAACTCAAATGGTGAGATTTCTTGCATCTCCAGTGCATTGCAAATTATTTGTCCAAAAAATATCCATCAAAGGTGATTCAGAATTGAGAAAAGCAGAGATCATTTTAGCCAGAGAAACCAACAAACAGCCATCTGCAATGGAATACTATGTACACTATGTTGAGTTCAATAAACGTCTGGATGAATGGGTGCCTCTCAGTCGACTGGATTTCTCAAAAGGCGTAGAGTTCCCAAAGCCAGTAGTAAAAAAGCAAAAGAAGAATAACCACCTAGATACATCAACAGCAACGAGTCGAGCATCTACACCATCCAAACGAAAAGGGGACGAGGAAAGCACCGAGGATGCTAATATTCAAGAAGAAATTGTCCTAGCAGAAGATGGAGAAGATGAAGACGAGGAAGGCACCGTTGTAAAGAAAAGTGAATCGCATGAGCCCACATTTTCCAAAGAGCAAGAAATCGAAAAACTGCGAACATCTGGCTCCATGACTCAAAATCTAAGCGAGATTGCTCGTGTGAAAAACATGAACAAGATCCAAATGGGTGAACATGAAGTAGAGACATGGTATTTCTCTCCTTATCCCAAGGAATATGCCTACTGCGATACACTGTACATTTGTGAATTCTGCTTGCTTTACTACGAATCTCATAAGCGATTGGAACGACATCGTACTCGCTGTCAATTACAGCATCCTCCAGGCAACGAAATCTACAGAAAAGACGATATTTCATTCTTTGAAATTGATGGAAGGAAGCAAAAGACATGGTGCAGAAACTTGTGTTTACTATCCAAGTTGTTTTTGGATCATAAAATGCTGTACTACGATGTAGATCCATTTTTGTTCTACTGTATGACAAAGAGAGATGAACTTGGATGTCATCTCATTGGCTATTTCTCCAAGGAAAAGGAATCGGCAGATAACTACAATGTAGCTTGTATCTTGACATTGCCGCAATACCAACGCCATGGCTACGGTAAACTGTTGATTGCATTCTCGTATGAATTATCCAAAGTGGAAGGAAGAACTGGTTCACCTGAAAAGCCACTGTCTGATCTGGGTCTCATGTCATACCGTGCATACTGGACAGATACCATCGTTGGCTATCTACTGTCTACCACAGAGGAAGTAACCATTGAAGAAATATCACAAAAGACATCTATTACGACTCAAGATATCTTACATACGCTGCAAAGTATTGGTGCCTTGAAGTATTATCGTGGCCAGCATATCATCTGCTTGGGCGATAAAGTAGTTGAGCAGTGGGAAAAGATTCAGCAAAAGAAGAAGCGCTTCATTTCCCCAGAGAAGTTGGATTGGAAACCCATTCATTTCACTTCATCTCAATTGAGATTTTTGTAAATATTTATAGTATGTACTCTTAAATAATTAATTATTCTAATATTTAATCACCTTTCATGATAAACTAATAAAAATGTAATCTTGTATCATATATTCGACATTCTATTTACTTCATAATGGTATTTTTTTTTTTACACTTCTTCACCTAGCGCTATTTGCACAATCGAAAATTATCTCCCTTTACAATTCTACACTTTGTGTCATCGTTCACTACGGGAAGTACTACGGCTTAAGTGCAAAGCCATGCAATTTCACCATGAGTTCAAGTGTCATAAACTACATTAAAAGAACTATAGCGTCACTTGTATCTGTGAATATGATTCTTGTACGTTGCTCCAGGTCTACATCAATGAGAACAACTCTAATACGGGCAGACAGCATATTGATATTAACCCCTATTACTCCATAGTATGCTATAACACAGCCAGAATTGAATGCATTTGACAAGCGATATCTCGAGTTAGAATGTGTTTTTAGGCGGTCAGAATAGCATCACACTATTGCTCTTGATGAGCACTTAGTGGCGACACTTTATTTCAAATACTTTTGGTGAAACATGAAAAAGTTATTAGCACCGTTCGATAGAGAATTCAAGCAATTAATCGAGATAATTAATATGCGAAGCGAATCAGATATAATGCCTCTAAAGAAATCTTTGATACAAAAAAACTTTTTGTCAAATCAACCACAAATTCAGCTCTCAGGATTCAGTGCAAAAACTGACTGAGGGGATTGAAGTTTGGCAGTGCACTCACTCACTGGGAAATCTCATGCTTGAACCTATGATGATAATGAATTTATAGAATGCTAATGAAAATGAATTGAATAATGATTAGTCTTCATGCCTACAGGAATTGATACACTCCCAATAATCAATCTCAATTAGATATATAGACCTTTTGTTCAGAAAGTATTTTAAGTTGCAAAACAACTATGTAGCAAAAATTTTTACTAATTGAGATCATCACATATTCTCTTTTGCACATGAAAAGCAAATTCAATGTTCATAGAAAGTTGTTCTAAAGTCTTTATGACGAAAAGAAATAGTTTTATAGTTTGAGAGGCAATGCAAGACTTTTTATTGTTTATTGGTATTGATGTATGTTATAAGATTTATTTTGAATTTGTATAGATGATAGACAATTTGTATAGATTTGTATACAGTAGTAAGAGACCGCATTGATAAAAGTATAGCTTGGTCTTGTGTATAGAATAGAAGCAGCATAGACAATAGTATGGCTTGATTGATTGTAGATGTATAGATGATGACATTTTGTATTGGAGTAGTCTTGACATTGCATTGAGAGTAAGCAGCACAGAGAATAGCATGGCTTGATAGTAAGAGATGACATATAAAGACAGCACAACTTGTTTCTTGATAGCTTTTGATAATGCTTGTAGATGAACCAGATAATGGATGACCAGAAGAGTGTATAACTAGATGAAAAAAAAAGACCAAATGAGTCTACAATATTTTGCAAGCATGACTTTGTGATATACCGTTTGGAACATTGATTGAAAGCTTGATTTGAGCACCAAGGTGTAAACTTGCTTCATCCATGATCCCAAAGTCATTGACATCTAAGGGCTCCTCCATCTCTAGATCATAAGTTGACCAACCACCAAGATCAAACCTATTCTCGCGAGCAATAAACTTGTGATCACCCCGTAGTACATGATCAGTGGATTCGCCCCGCAGTCTGTTCAGGATTATGAAGCGGTGACCCTACTCATTCCCACAAAAGTGTTTGCACAAGTGTAGTTTTTCGGCACTATATGATGAGTACAAGTTAGTGAACGTGGCTTATACACTTGACAAGATGAAATACTTACTCGCACAGTTCACCAAGGTAAGGAGGACCAAGAAGAGATCATGAAAGTATTGTAGCTTGAAGAGAAGACACCATGTATAGAACAAAAGTAGAGAGCCTAGGAGCCCTTGAGGCACTACATGATGAGAAGATGTCAGTAAAAAAAATGGTACGCTTGTTTGAAAAGATGAATACTTACTTTTAGAGCTGACCAAGGCATCCTATTATTAGAGATAGTTGTTGTTGAGATAGTTGTTGATATTGTTTCTTTTATATTTTTTTTTGTATAGAATAAAGCAGAGAGTATTTGGCTTTTTGTAGAGAGTATTTGGCTTTTTGTAGAGTGTAATTGACTTTTTGTAGAGAGCTTTGACTTTGTAGAGAGCTTTGACTTTGTAGAGAGTAATTGACTTTTTTTAGAGAGTATTTGACTTTTTGTAAAGAGAAGAGATAAAGAAGATGGGGATTCCACAATTCAAAATGGACCTCTATTTATACTCTTTTTCATCGATTTCATGGGAATATAGTCTCCTTGCCTTATCTAATGATCTTCTTCTTTACTTTTCTCCAGACCCTGTTTCCCTAAGGACACGAGAGTGGTACCATTTTGACGTTTGACATTTGGTCTATCTAACCCGCTTTATCCGATAATTTTAACTGCTCTCTAGCTCAAGTTATATCAATTTTATCATTGCAAAAAGCTCTTTTTCGACATTCACATGAAACGAGTTCCCCCATCTCTTCATAGATGTAATCAACAGAAACCATTTTATAGGCTCATTTTCCACTCAAAAAAATAAACAAAAAAAAAAAATTATTTGAATCTAAACCAGTGTAACTGAGGTCTATCTTGGCAGCCTCTCTATGTCTCTCTCCCTATTTTCTATCTCGAAACTCACACGGTTATCGACCCACATTTCTTTTTACTTATATAGTCATCAGCTGTTTGTTCAATTGAACGATAATAAAGCTCAATTCATTGTTTACATCGCTTTTGGAACCAGTGGAATGGTCTTTATATCACAAGTTATACAAAAAAAAATTCAATCGAATCGAGAAAAAAAGTCGTGTGCTTTTCAACAACAAGCATCAATAAGACTCTCATAGGGTTTCTAGACTAGTGCATATGATTTTCGTGCTACGCTTCTTGCAACTTCCTTTCAAGTGAGCTCTTTCAGTGAGGAAATTTTCACTTTGTTGTTGATGATACAAGGCAAGGATATAGAGTGCCATGCGTCAGTATACTCGCAATTAGATAGTTAATGATATCAATTGATATCTGTTCAAGTCAAGGATTGCCACTAACACTTATAATTGCTTCTTTTTTACATAGAGCTTGAAACAAAAATCCTTGTTTTCTTTTGTGCCGCAATGTAGCTAGTCCACCTCCTTGTTTTCCTTTTCAACAACTATTATCAACTCATTCCATGGAAAACTCACTACGCTGTTACACTCGGCATACTTGGCTCATTTGTGTTTTTTACGTCATCTCTACCAATGTGTTGCATTGACCTCAATATGATGGTATATACACCAGACATCAATAATTACAAAAGCATCTGTATTGCTCGAGACTCAAACAAAGTCACTAGATTTTTGTTGTTGCATAGTGTCGTTGATATACAGTGTGCTCAATTCAAATGGACAGGCAATTATTCAGGATGTACAGCAGCAGCAGCAGTAGAAGCAGTAGATTCGAATAGGTTTGTACTGATAAAAGGTAGAGTGGCAACAGTTGTTGCTGGATTGGTGGCGCTTTGTAGTGGAGTAAATGAGTTTTTTTGTTGGGTGCCTTAATACTGTATGAAATCTTGATTTACATGGACAGTGACAATAGGCGACACATGGCTTATGTTGCGTCTATCCTAGATGGGCTGTTGTGATGCAGTATTGTTTACATATGCTTGCGGTTGAGGCATGTCTTGGTGTAGACTAATCGAGACCGACATGACTGAACCTCCATCATTATTGTCTTCGATATCTGATTCGTATATACAAGGTGAGTTGGCACTATCTCCAGGCACCTTGAGGTACTCTGGAGCAGGATCTTCCTTCTTGGGCGGTAAAGGTTCCAAAACTACCTCTTCTTTCACTAAATGAGGAGCAAAAATAGATCTCTCACAATACTTGCAGCTAATTGACCCCTCACTGCTGATGAAGTAGTACATGCTCGGTCGCAACTTCGACGGTATCACCAATCCTCTTGGCTGAATTCTTTTCTACTATCCAACCACTTCATCTGTATTACCTTTGACCACAGCTTCTCTGACCTTCACAATAACTTCGCCTTTATAAATGGTACCAGTCTCAGGTCTGCCCCTTACTCAGCCAACCCAAGTGCACTCGCTAGTAACATGGTGGATCGTTCCTCTTCAATATGGAGACTGTATCAATTAGTAGCAAAAATGCATGAAAAGGACTAGATGCTTCAGAAAAATATACCTTTCATAGCAAAAAAAACCAATTGACCAGTGGCAAATGGGCCCAATGCATGTCGCAAAATAGCATTGCTAAACGAATATTCCCTCAATAATAGTAATAATAAAGCTTGGATCTTTTCGTAAATCGTCAATTAGAAGTAGCATACAAGCGATTCATACATTGAAATCATGTAGTGTGTAATGTGTCGTCCAGCATCTCGATAAAGGATAAACTATAAGCTATGATACAGTGGTGCTAATGATTTGCACCCACTAAAAGGGTAATAATAACAGTTGCACCCCAAGTACCTAAATGACTAGCCATGCTTCACATCCAAGCTGATGAATAAAACGCATTTAAATCCATACATCATTTCATTACAGTACTTTTCTGTTCTGGCCCTAAGAAACATCACATTACAAGCTACTCAATTAGAGTCAAATGATACTATACCTATATCGCTTGATCGCTTCGTTTGTAATGGCTAGATGCTATGATGTTTATTGTCAATTGATTGATGAAAGAGATAGTTTGACACGGTAATAATCAAGTTGAAAAGCATACACGCTCTCACACACACAAAAAAAAAAAAAAAAAAAAAAAAAAGCAAAACAAAAGAGGGGTAATGGAAAAGTATATAAGTTACTTCTCTTTTTTTTTGATTCTCTTTTCTTCTTCTTTCTTTCAATTCCTATCTCCATATAATCATTCTCAATATGCTCAAAACAACAGAAGGCACAACCGAGTCAGCATACAATAGCGAGACAGCACCATTTGACTTGTCAACTGTAAAAACTAAATCTCAAGAACCTGAAGTTGGCAAATCCAATCGATTATTTGGTATTAAAGAAGCCCCCACATTTTACCCAACAAAAGACGAATTCAAAGATCCTATGGCTTATATTGAGAGCCTTAAAGGTCCAGGCTATAGGCATGGGATCCTTAAAATTATCCCTCCAGCAGATTACAACCCTGAACTCCACTTGAACACGGAGGTTTGTGTTCATTCATGCTGATTTTCGAATTGATGTTGACTGATTTTCTCTATAGTCCTTCCGCTTCAAGGCGCGTATCCAGAAGCTAAATAAAATTGAGGGGGAGACTCGTACAGTTTTAAACTACTTGGAGCAAGTTAAAAGCTACTATAAATTGAGAGGCAAATCTACTACCAACATTCCAAAACTTGATAAAAAAGACATCAATCTTTACAGATTGAAAAAAGAGGTTGCCCTCCGTGGTGGGGTTCAAAGAGTGACAAGACTAAAGCTGTGGGCCGAGATTGGTAGAGAACTGGGCTATGTTCGCAAGAACTGGACACGCCTGTCAAATACTCTTAAAAATACTTATCAAAAAGTCATTCTACCCTATGAAACTTGGTATGGGAAGCATAAACGCGATACAGGAAAGAAAGGTATGTCTATATTTCATTATTACATCAACCCTTATACTTATTTCATTTTATTTAGTGCAATACTACATAGTGAACGGCCTAAATAGTGGCATTATTATCGAAGAGGAGAAGTGCGAAGTCTGCAACAAGGACGAAAATGAAGATAGCTTGCTCTTATGTGATAACCGTGCCTTCCATGCCTACTGCTTGAACCCTCCTCATTCCTCTGTGCCAAAGAAAGATTGGCCTAGCTTCGAGAAAGTAGCTGCTGTGGGAAGAGACTATGGTTTTGAAGATGGCAAGGAGTACAGCCTGAAAGAATTCCAGACAAAGTGTGATAATTTTAAGGCAAGCTACTTTGAAGAGACTCATCCAGAGGGTATTAGCACTGTAACAGAAGATGAGTGCGAACGCGATTTCTGGAGACTAGTAAGCGATCCTAACGAGGCTTGTCAAGTTGAATATGGTGCCGATTTACATAGAAGGTAAGTTGAATGACCACGTTACGCATGCAATGTAACTAACAATAGTCTTTCAAGTGCTTTCTCTAGTGTTAATCCTACGTCTGATCCATGGAGCTTGAATGCTATCTCTGTCGCGTCTCGATCTTTGTTCGCAGACATCAAACCTGATATCACTGGCATGATGGTGCCTAGGTTAAACGTTGGCATGTGTTTCTCTGCGTTAGGTTGGCACAGCGAAGACCACTACACCCACTCGATAAGCTATATGCATTGGGGTGAAACAAAAACATGGTACAGCGTCCCAGGATATAAGGCTTCAAGGTTTCAAGATGCAATGAGAAAGGCAGCTCCTGGTTTATTCAAACAACAACCTGACTTATTATCCCAACGCGCAACAATGCTTAGCCCTGAACGCTTAAAGAAGGAAGATATCGATGTCTACGCTGTTGATCAACGCCCTGGCCAATTTGTAGTTGTCTATCCTCAGGCATACCACAGTGAATTCAATCACGGCGTAAGTACTAGCATCATTTGAATCAATGCTCAAGCACTGCTAACATGCTTTTATTACCTAGTTTAATTTGTGTGAAGCTGTTAATTTCGCACCTGACAAACAGCTTAGTTTGGGGTGGCTCAAGAACTACAAAAGTTACAGACGACAGCCTTACTTCTCATATGACCACAAGTTGCTTACAGATTTACAAAGCCGTAATACCCCAGAGCATGGCAATTGGTTAAGATTCAAGCTAAGGGAAATGCGGCTCAGCGAGATGGAAGAAAGAAAAGATGTCAGAGCCAAGCAATTGGAGGAAAGAATTGTCGCCAAAGATGATGTCCGTGAAGGGCTGCAGTGTGCATTCTGTAACCGCCACTGCTATTTATCATACATTGGCTGTAGCTGCACCCCCAAGATAGCCTGTCTAGAACATGTCGCAAAGGTAAGTTGCACAAGTTTTGCCTACACTGAGATTTCCGTAATCTGACCTGTCATTCTCAATAATAGTTGTGTGCCTGTGATGTAAAAAGCAAAGTGATGCATGTTCAATTCACAGACAGAGAACTTGTTGAATTAGAAGAAAGTGTCATACGTGTTGATGGCTCTTGTGATTCTTGGATCCAATTGCTCGAATATTGGTTGAAATTCAAAACAAACATCAATATACGGAATCTCAGAGGTCTTATTGACAGGGCAAGAACTCACAATGTACCATACCAGTTCGTTGAATATGTAAAAGCATTTGTAAACATCCTAGATGACTCAAATACTGGTGCTGAACGCTTACTGGAACCAAGACAAGATGGCCCAAAACAAACACAAACACAAACTCGATACGAGCGATGTCAAGATTTGATGGAAACAGGCAAGGGATTTAGCTTCAAGGGCATTCTTCTACCCCATATCGAATCTTATGCAGCAATGCTCAAAGGTGTGGATGATCAAATTACAGAAGAACTATTCGTTTCAAATGATATAGACCGCCAAAAATCCATATTTGACCAAGGAGTACTTGTCCGATCTGACTCTGCTAAATTTCAAAAGCTTACAAAATTCATCGAGAGTATCAAAGCAAGCGGCTCAATCTCATCAACATCTCCTATGGAACCATTGCCTATCTTGGGCTCAACGATTGAAAATATCAGGACCTATGCTCAACCCAAACGATCTTCGGCTCTCAAGAGAACTATTGATTACAAAGAATCTTCATCATCTGCTTCAAGTCCACCCAATTTTTCGTGTATGGGCTCAAGCCTATCTTATAAACAACCTTCAAGTCAGGAGAGATTTACAGCAAATCATCGTGGAAAGGGTACAGAGCGTGAAAATCCTGTTGCTGCAAATGACATCCAGCCTGCTAGCCAGCTCATCACTGCCGCTCAATCTGCAAATTCCACTCTACAGTTAGTTGATACCACAAACCCTATAAATCATACCCTGAAGCGAAAATTGGCCATTGCAGTAGACCCATCACTAACTCCTGAGCGACCCACAAAGGCCATCAAATTGACATTGCAACTACCAAAACCAATTGCTGAACACTACCATTCCACTCCGTCTCTATCTCCATCACCCTCACCTGCATCGCCGACATCCCCAACCTCCTCTGCCACTACCTCCCCTTACCCCGCACCATTATATACCGCTGTACCAATAACGCCACGCCCATCAACAACATCGTCCAGCAAAAAACGTAAGCATAGTCAAGATGATAGTGGGAATGACAACAGCAAACCTTGTAAAAAATTAAAGTAAATAATATAAATCACAGTATAAATGGAAGCATTTGTATCAAAGCTCCAAGTATCATAGTACCCGAAAAATGCATCATCATAGCATTTGTTTTTAAATTTAAATAAAATTAGTACATAGTATTAAATTAAACAAGCCTGATAGTTATCTTTTTTTATGCAAGTGGTTATTAACAGCCTATTATTAGGCTTTGTAGCGGTCTTCATCAGCTTATGGCCTAGCGAACAGTATTGGCAACCTTACTTTCCATGTCACCTGCAACCCTGCCAGGCCATGTGGTTGTCATACTGTAATGTCAAAATTAGAAGTGGCATAGAAATATAAAATCAGAGGTTTAGATAGAGTAGATAGGCATCTTTGGAACTCCCGATGTAAAAGTTAGTTTATGGTCTTAGCATTGAGCTATAACGCTTTTCAGATCTGATGTATTCAATAGGCAAAGGAGCCTCTTTGCCTCAAAAATTAAGCTTTAATCAAGAAGATGTATTCACTACGCTAGAGTCTACAGCATAATGAACTATAGTAAGGTCTACCATCTCCTTTGCAAGTGGTATATTGGTCATGATAGTTGAAGAACGCAGCGGCGTGTACATTACGGATATGAAAAAAAAAATTGCAAGCGTACCCAACGTAGAGCATACATCTTGGCAAGGAAGAAAAGTAGGACCACACTTAACAGGGTAAGAAAGTAGAGGTCTTCCTTACTGAGTTATGGATATAGATTAACCATCTAATAGCTTCACTCATGTCTTCTTATTATGAGTGAATAAAGCTATCGTAGTCTCCTACGCAGCCTTGATTACTCCTGTTGTATTATGCTGCGCGTAATACATGTTCATTACTATGATGATTTAATCTATATCCTAAACACATTGAAGCTTTACGCGTCAGCTGTGATCTATTTTTTGTTCAAATCTGTGGAAAACGTGTACGTTAATGATGGTATGGCTGACTTCAATAGTTGTTCTTGCGGCTTTTTGTCTTCAAACGAAGCTGTGAATCCCTTAGGTTTAACCTCTATGAGTATTGCAGAGCATTGGTTAGCTTTGAATCATTTTATCCATTTGATAGATTCAACGAGTGATCAGAATCTTTGTATAGAGAGCATGGTTGCATAAAGAGAAAAGTCGTTGGTGAACCCCAATTCTTAGAATAATGTTTTGCATCTGTCATGCAATCTCTCTATTCTTGTGCAAAAGATTATGGATCGTACACAGAGCTACTTTCTTTATACAAACACAAATTTCTACGCGACGATTATTTGGCCGCCATGTCGACTCAAGAAATATCATCCATATAACGAGCAAGACCTTTGGTTTCTTGAAGGTGGTAATGCTGATTGATGGGTGCTTCAGGTTTATCAGCTGGACGTGCCAAGCTTCATGTTCTTCATTTGGCCCTTTGCATTACCATAGCATTTATGTTTTTTTGAACTTTCAAGATTAAGCCAGATGGTTGAGTGTCTAGGAATTGATAGCATACTTCAGTCGTCTATGGATCACAATATAAATTATGAACAAGATGCTTAGAGACATCCAGGCCTTTCTCAATACACTTTTGCCAACCTTAACGCAAAAACTATTTCTTTCTTCGCTTTTGAACTTTCACTTTTGCCGCTGAAGTTAATGTCTCCGACATAGTTTGCATCCTCTTCTTAGCGCACTGACATATACCTATACATCAGCAATATATGGATTCCATGCGTACAAGCAAAAGACGTCAGGCACACGACATTGGATTGACATTCAGCATCAATTAGGGCAACTGGATCATCGACTCGTAGAAGATAACACAGTGGATCTAATGGTACAACAGCAATGACACACTGCTACCGTTACCATCAGCACAAATATGCATCTTCAGGATCAGGATAATCAATTGATCCATCAAGATGGTTCCAAAATATTTGTAGTAACAAATCCATCTAAATATTCCAAAATAGTCTCGAGCCACATCCCATGTCAGGACCAGCAAATAGACCATTCGCGCAAAAGAGCGACAGTAAAGAAATCAATTCTTGTCACTGTAGTCAAAGCTACCGATAGTAGATCACATAACAGAGCAAACAGAAGAAGTCATACTTCTTTGATCAGTAAAGAAGGATAAGCCAATGGATGTTCCCATTTACATAGTTTTAAAAGATGTTGCATCCAAGTGTTTGGGAGCAGAGAAACATACATAATTTAAAGTAAAATTGTAAATAAAGACTTGAGAATTATATAAGCCAGATGCGAAAACTAAAGACTTTATTAAAAGGACCAAGCACATTTATTTATGCTAAATCATAATCATCACAAAATCAACTAATAATTCCAATACAGCGTTTTGAACATAGACAGCCAAGATCCTCTATCAATCAGATGTTGTTTCTAAGCATATTGTTTATAATTGATACTTGATCCGAATACAATTGGGTTATCCCAACTCACGAAGCCCAATAGACTCCACATGAGGCCACTTGAAATAAACTCAGTGGAAAAGCAATCTGAAATGATTTAATTCGGCTGCTAATACAACATCTATAGTATATTTAAAGTATTGCGCTATCAGTGTATTAAGCTCCACTGAAGAGTCCAGGTTAACGCTTAACGGTGTCTTATTTATGGGGGTTGATCATGTCTTGATCTGTTTCTATGAGCTGGGTATACCAGTTCACTTACCCCATACATTGAGCCAGTAATGACCTTCAAGCATTAATTCTAGTACTTTAACAGCTTCATATACAATAGCCCTTGGATATAATTGGCGCCACATAGCATCTGTGTACGATTAGTTACTACAGATTAGTTACTACAAACATCGATGACCTTCATGATTGCTGCTGTCAAATTTCAACTCCCGAAGTCTGTTCTTTCTTCAATCCTGAGCGATGGATTTGTGGTCGATCTGAACTTTTTTTTCTTCTTTTCAGTGATTTCTCGGGAAACGCTATATCTAATACACTTTACGTATTAATTGTCTCGAGTACTTGCTTGAATTCTCTATCGAATGGTGCTAATAACTCTCTCATGTTTCACCAAAAATCTGTTCTAAATAAGGAAAAACTAAAAACACGTTTTCAGTCCAAAACTCAACTTTCGCATAATGGATTATCCAAACTAGCAACTTCATATCATAAATTAGGCTCGTAGGTCCCTTTTCACTATGGCATGTCATTGTGGAAAACTTCATTTTGGGGATGAAAAATGCGATTGTTTGATATTCAATGATTTTTGCTTGCTACTACTCGTCAAAAAATGGAGACATGGACCGATTTGTCATGACCCAAAAAAATTTGAGATGAAGCATCAGCAAGCAAGTACTAGTCGAGAGCAATCGTTTAGCATCATTCTGATGGTCTGAAACAGCCTACAAGTAGAGATATCAGTGATTGAAAATTGTCAGATTTGGCTGTGTTTTGCACTTTTACGAGTAAAAAAAGCACTGTAATGATATGATGTATGGATTCAAATGCGTTTTATTCATCAGCTTGGATGTGAAGCATGACTTGACACCCAAGTACTTGGGGTGCAACTGTAATTATTACCCTTTTAGTGGGTGTAAATCATTAGCACCACTGTGTCACAGCTTATAGCTAACCATTTATCGAGGTGCTGGACGACACATTACACGCTACATAATTTCAATGTATGAATCGCTTGTATGCTACTTGTAATTGACGATTTACGAAAAGATCCAAGCTTTATTATTACTATTATCAAAGCAATACTCGATTAGCAATGCTGTTTTGCGACATGCATTGAGCCAATTTGCCGCTGGTCAATTGATTTTTTGCTTTGAAAGGTATATTTTTTCTGAAGCATCTAGCCCTTTTCATGCATCTTTGCTACTAATTGATACAGTTTTTATATTTTTATGAATAAGAGTGCCAGCACACTATTACTACTACTACTACTGCTACTATATCAAATAGATGGAATCTTAATTTTCCAATTGCCCCCTTCAAAAATAAATAATATTATTACCAGAACAATCAATAAAAGACAAATGAACTTCGCAAGATCGATGCCATATAAGCTTTTTGCTTCAGATGTGCACTTGAAGATCCACGCTATAAGACATATGCTTGTATTCATGGTACCAGCTACAGATGCATTATGTACTACAGACTCGTATAATATATGTTATGCTATAGACATGCATGTGATACGCTATAGACATACCATATATTCAGATATACAGTATGCTAAATTTTCTTTGATCCAGTCAAGCTTACTTCGATGAACCAAGCTTAGTGAGCTGAAGAAAAAGCTTATGTCAGAGAATGAATCCTGAATTCGAATCACAACAAAAACGTAGACCCACTCATTGCATCTGATCAAAAGTATAACCACATTATCTACATATCGATGCAGCTTACATCCCATTTTTTTTATTATCTACAAGTATTAATGATGGTTGTTTTGATTCTCTCCTTCTGCTTCCTCGGCATCCTCAAACATGCTGTCCTCCTCTCGATGTCCGTTCATAGTGGGAGGCTCAAATACAGACTCCAAATGTCTAAGAGCGGCTTGTTGCATCTCGTTTAATTCTGCCTCGTCGCTAGGATCGGCGTAAAATTCATTGTCATCTTCATAGGCATCTTGCTCAGCCATAAATTCCTCATCAGGATGAAGAGATGCACACTCATTCATAGCCATATAAATACCCTCCACTTTAAACATAGCATTAGGTCTTTTGTTTTAAATTAGAGTTCAATAGTCAACTTACAAGCACCACCATCTCTAGGAATCAAACGAAGTTCTGTCACTGTTTCTTCTCTTTCTTGCTCATCTTCTGGTAACTGTTGATTGGGGAAAAATAAGCCAGAGTCGAGCTGACAGTAGATGTTGGGTTGACCGTCTTGTCTTGAAATGGCATGGATAATGATGTCTGGGTATTCTACAGCGATACCAGATTGTGCAGATTCAGAATAAAAGTAGAATTGACTAGTTTGACATTGTTAGCTGAAAGCGTGTTATCGCCTTGTCGTTTGGGATGCTTACTCTTCACAGACGTAAAGTTCACCAAAAATAGGGCCTTGATGGCCTGCTAATGGAGGCGAGATCAACAAAGCAGTGTCCTTTTGGATATGGCGAGGCTTCAAGGAGCTAACATCTGGTGCTTGGTTAAGCAAAGTAACAGTCATTTTGTATTTTGAGCTAGAAGAGAAAGGGAAACACCAGTTTATTACAAAAAAAATTTGAAAAGGCTTTCATGAAATGCACTATACACACCTCAGATCAATGCTTGTACCTTCATCCAGTTTTGAATATGAAAACATAAAAGATGCAGGTAGTCAACACTGCAATACAATGAGCTTTCCACCCACTATGGTATAAAGATATCTCACAATCCTATCAAACATACAGTCCCTGAATTTCGAGAAGAGATAGATTTTATTTCTTATGTATATACATGCTTTAAATGAGATAATAAAAGACGAACAAAAAATATAGAGGTAACGATTAATATAAAAGAAAGAGAAGACACAAAAGCTGAAAAAAGAGAAAAGGGGAATGATCTAAAACTTGATAGCAGACTTCTTTCCCTTCTTCTTCTTTTCCTTCAATTTTCTAGCATGTCTGTTGCTACGAGGTCCACTGGTAGAAATCTTCTTCTTGGGCTCTTCTTCAGTCATGGCATCAGCGTCAGCAGTAGAAGAAGCAGCAACTTCCTTTTCCTCTTCCATGAAATCACCAACACTAGGCTTCTTGGCAGCGTCAGCTTGAGCTTGTGCTAAACGAGCAAGACGAGCGTCCTCAACAGGCTTGAAGATTTGTTCTCTCTTGAGAGCTACATGCCGAACGATTAGATCGATCTGCTCCGAGACGTCGTAACAACATGTCCTCAAAATACTATACCTCTGGTTCTCTTCTTTGTGTGTGATCTTAAACTTCTGGCCATTGTTGTATAATTTGGGAGATAGATAAAGCAATCAATTACATTTGAAAACATTTTTTTTTCAATTAGGATAGAGGGATTATGACAGCCACAAAGCAGTCCATTTAGTAATGAGGAGCAGTGTACAAACGTATAGGCACCAATGAGATCAGAATCATGGAAATGTAAGGTTTATTCTCGATGAAATGCATAAATGCGGTAATGGATATGATGATGTGTACTGGTATTTACTCTGAATGTTAGTTTTCTGAAGGAAGTGGATCTGTTTGTGGTGATGAAAAGACCCTTTTGATGATTTCATTTCTATAAAAAAAGAAATGAATTGAATGTCGAATTGGGGATTGATAAATTATAGCCTTTAACTCTACCTGGTTTTATAACTATGCAGCTGCTCTCTTAAATTATCGAGATTCTTGATCGGTTGTATGCCTTCAATGTCGTCCTGGCTGTATTACCGCATTAGTAAAATGCAAATACGGACTATTTTGTATGATCTTACAGTTTTCGAGCCGATATCCCTTCGATAGTCAGATTGAGCAAGCTCGCATCTTCGTCAAATTGATCGCTCATTTGGCTCTGCTCTAATACACAATCGGTTACTTGAAAATTAGCACTGTAGCTGTCTACAGATTTGAGTTGAGAGGCAGAGGAGTCGAGCTCGACCAAGATAACATTATCTTTCGGTATTTCGAGAGGGAAATCTTCATCTTCAAATACGTAGTGGACGACTGGATGCTTGTATGTATTGTGTATCTTGTCGTGAATAACAACGAATTGGGGTATATCCAACTGCGATGTGTTCATATTGCTAGAAAATGATGTATATATGAAAAAAGCCAACAAAAATTGGTCATAATGAACATTAAATGTTGTGTATTCTATTGGTTACGAGTAGCTTGGTGTGAATCACAACCCAGCAGAACTAAAAGATTAAGGAAAAATTGGAGGTGGAGGACCATGCCTGTGTGAAAATTACTCTTTTCTCTTATTTATTATTACTCAACACATGTTTGCCTATAAACCTCATTTCTATGCTATAAGCAAAAGAAGCTCTCAAGTTACAAGATCAGTCTTTGTTCGCTTGAGCTCGTCTTCCTCCTCCTCAGCCGATAAATTGGAAAATGTAGTCGACAAAGAGAAGGCTGCTGCGAAGCCATCAACAAACAATAGCGGGGAACAACAACCCTTTCAATTAGCAGCAGACAAAGCCAAGAGCCTCAAGATTCCATTTATGCCTGTCATCAATATCCCAGAAACTGAATTTGCACACCATGCATTCTTTTCGCTTCATAGACCACTCTTGGGCTTATCTGACGACGATGAGAAGCCCTTCTTTAACAACAAATCCATCGAAGAACAAAATCAAGAAAAACGTGAGTTCTATCCTATCGTTACCATGGCAACAATAATTTGGCATTAACCCTCTTTTTCATAATTTTTAGTCGATGATGTATTAGCTAGTTACATGATGAATTTGCAACCTTTTGTGGAACCAGCTGCACCTGGTGCTGAATCAATAGATCAACAGACATCACAAGCACAACCTGTGCAAGTCAAAGTAGAGGATGAACAGCAACTCGAACGAGGCGTTTCATTCGAAATCATAGAGAACGAAGAATTCATAGATGACTTTATGTCGAATGATTTCTTGGCTGAATCTGAGCAGCAGCAGCAGCAGCAGCAACAAGAGAATATCATGGAACCAATGCACAGCTCTAGTTTGCCCATGTATCATATGCCTGCCAGTGGGGATGTATTGGATTATCTTACATCTGTCGAAACCAACATGAAGATGGAGCATGCCAAACTGGACGCAGAGGAGAATGCCAGAGCATTAAGGCTGAAGAAATTAGAGATGATTGATAGCTCAAAACGATTCAGTCAGAGCAAGCCAAGATTTTATGCCAACAGTAATAATAGAAACGTTCATTCGAGATTACGTCGCTATCAGCAGAAATGGAATTTGAAGGATTAGAGTATCCCATTGTAACATACATACACACATATACATTTTATATATAACCCCCCCTCTCTCACTCTCTCTTTTTGTCGCTTCACCTTTTTGCTGCTTATTTATTGAAATTTACCACCTCACTACATTTTAAATGATAAATAAATAAAACGATTCTAATCCATATCAAGGTTTTTTGTGTATACAACTCTGTGCTCAGCTGATGTTTTTATTCCTTCTCTCTGTCTTTCTCTTTATATAAAAATGGGCCCTTTCTCTCCCTCTCTCCCACTCTTTGTTGTAGCACCCCCCCCCCCTTTTTTTTCATTTTAAAACCCCCTTTGTATATCTCTCTCTCTCTCTTCCATCTCTCACACACACAAAAAGTTGACAAGCAACTCAAACATGTCTGCTTCTCATCATGCTTTAGTAAAAATCAATCAGAACAATCGCTTTGACAGGCGTTCAACAGAGCAATTTCATAGTGAACAGAGCATATTTCATCAGCATCGGAATCAGAATAAGCTTTTGATTCATATTCCTGCTTTATCACCTAAAAGTCATCACTACCCAAGCCTTTTTCTATCAGCAACTAGCACCAAGAAGCAGCTCAAGATAAGTAAGGCATTGTTGGAAACCACATCGAAGACGCCCTTGAATGCTGGCCTGGATAATGTGTTGTTTGTCTCTACATTGGACAGCTACTGGACGCGTACAACATCATACAGGATGAAGAGACATACTAGTAGCGGCAGCGGTACACAAAATTCGGATAATGCCATCAATGCCAGCACTTTGACAACCAGAAGATATTCACACCCTGATACCAACAGAGCACCAGTGTCAACAAAGCCCATGATGGAATATCCTTCAGTGCCTTGCAGCGCCAGTAGTAGCAGCAGTAGTAGTAATCGAACCCAAACCAACTACGACATGAGACGCTTGTCATTTCAATCCGATGCTGCTTCTACGGAATTGATCCGAAGATTTAGTTCTGAGAGCACAGCCAGTAGTTTATCCAGCATTTCCTCATTTATTTTGGAGAGCCATAACAAGCTGCATCAACAACATCAAAAGCAGCAAAAAGTACAAGAGATATCAAATGACGCACAGACAAGTCATCCAGTAGCATTGGCACAAAGCAATTTAATACAAGCAGCAGAAGCAGCAGCACCTACAGTAGACGCAGAAAAAAAGCCATTGGATCGTGACCCTGGTCATGCCTGTGAAACCATGCACAGCCCCTCTAAAGAAATGCAGCAGATTCAAGGCACAAGTATCAAGGAAGAAGAAGAAGAAGAAAAAGAAGAGCAGCAATTGCCCATCTGGGCTGATCCTATCAAAGTCAAGGAGAATCCAACAAGATTTCAATATACCAAATCCTACTTGAAACAGAGAGACATGCTGAACGATCGTAGTTTACCGCTTGTCAAGCCCTGTGTGTTTCATTTCAGTGATACTAGTAGTCGTGCCACTACTCAATCCAAACGAACAGAGCAGTACATTTCCACTGTGAAGCCTGTGTTTGAATGCGAATCAGTATGGGAGTTTGCAGCTCGTTGGCGTACATTCAAGGAAAAATGCAACAAGAAACCTTCACAGCTATCAGCAAACCAAAACATCTTTTGCTTTATCAAAGGCGTTGAGCCCATGTGGGAGGATCCTGTGAATAAGGATGGTGGTCGCTTCTTTGTTACAGTGTATGATACTCGACATTTGGATGAATTGTTTGAATGGATCTTGTGCGCCTTTGTGGGTGGTAACTTTGTAGACGATGGTGTGGTAGGCGTTGCTGTGTCCAAGAGATTTCGTGGTGATAGAATCGAGTTTTGGTTTGATAAGAGTGCAGATGAAAGCAAGATACCCAAATTCAAGTATGTATATTTTCTTTGTGTGTGTGTGTGTGTGTGTGTGTGTGTGTGTATGTATCAATGTGTGTATACCAACTAACTTTTCCCCCCTTAAAGAAACAAGCTCTATGAACTATTAGCAAGCAGTTGTCATGACGAAATCAAAGCAGGACGATACAAGAAGCATTTCGGCTAAGAGCTCATCTATATACCATATATTTCATCATATTGTAAATAACGACATGCACACACACACACACACACACACACACACACACACACACACACACACAAACACACACGGCATTGCTTTTGAACCAACAATAAAAAAATGAACAGTAATACATAGTACATGTACAGACTAGATGCAATAGTACATAATGAAAGTGGAAAATAACTCCCTTCTCTTTTGACATGTATAAATGTAGACCTTTGCTGTCCTCTCCTCTTCTTTCTCTCTTTAATAACTATAGCCCATATGTCTGTCATCACTTCACCCAACGTTTTCAAGAGAGTTTCACTGCATTTACCTGCCAAAGTGAATTCAATCAACCCATCTTTAGGCAACAATTCCACATGTCCATTACCGCTGAATGATAAACAGCCCAAGAGAAAAGACAGCCAGTTCAAAGTATCTCATGATATCACCATGTTGTATGAGCTCTTCTCTTCGCTTGTTTCGCCAAAGGCATCTGCTTTACAAGGCGCTACACCTATTTGTTTGTGTTGCGAAAGAAAGATCACAAGCCTAGTATGCCAGCCAAATCAACGCCAACATGAAACATCTCACAACAAGACAACATCTGCTCTCTTTTATGATTCCCATCATGTCAAAAAGTACATGCAACATGTCATGACTAGGAAAAACATGACTAACATCATCAATTACGGCTTCCCCTGTCCTCATATCGTACTGGAAAACGCTGATTTACCAACGCTTCAGTACCATTGCGAGCACTGCGAGTTTAGAGAGAAGCAAGAGACGATTCGCTTAACGCTGACCCCTACACACTGTCGTGCTGACGATGATGAAATTTATAAAAATGCATACACCACTACCCCACATCTCGAACAGCAGCAATCGAAAAGAATGAAGAAAAGAAGGGGCTGTATATTCCTCTTTATCAGTTAGTAGAATGTCGCACTGTGCCGTCTCTAGAAACAACAATCATACAATAAATGAATTTTATTCTTTACAAAGCTATATAAAAAAAAAGCTAATGGCACCTTATTTCTTTGTTTGATTTCTCGATGAAATAGAAATTATGCAAAGCATTCATAAAGATTTGAGATTGGCTTCATGGCCACCTTGACTCGATCCACTATATCAGACACTCGTTTTTTGAAGGCTTCGTTTTCAGAATCGACCGCCTAATCCGTGCAAATAAATTAGTCGCTTTCAACTTTGGATTGTTGCAATAAAACTTACAAATTCAAGTGTATCTACTGTTGCTTCAATGCCGTCCATATTGACTGTAATCTTCTTTTCCTTTTCATTCATTTCAACCTCTCCAAATTGTGCCTCCAAGAACGAAGCAATATCCAAGAACTCCTTGTCCAATTGTTCAGCCTTCTCCAATGCTTCGGTTTCTTCAGATTTTGGAGATCCATGGCTATGTGAGCATGGTTGCGAGCTCGCTGAGAGATGATTGAATTAGTCAATCATTGTGTGTATAAGTATTTGAGATGAGCTTACCTTTCACACTAGCGGGAGAACTGTCAATCGACAGTAAAACAGCAAGCACAGAATCAGCCACCATATCGTTCATGGCATTTCCAATCCACTCCAAGGTCACTTGATTTGAACTCGAAGCAAATTTCTTGATATCAATGGTATCAAACACACGAAGCACAGTTCCCTCCTGATCGCCAGCACCATCACCTTCTTCTAAAGTAGACTCTGTGATCGTGCCAAACATCATTTCAAGATGCCATTTCAAAAGTCCAATACCAGCATTGAATGGCACAACTTGACGCTGTGTAACGACTGTTGTGATTAAACCTCCCAATTCATTCAAATCTTCAGGGCTCATGATATTCAGCTGGAAATCCTTCACCACAAGCACACCGTTCAAAGACTGGTTCTCTGTAGGATATTTTGCAGCTAATCTACCAATCGTCTTGGCCATCTTTTCACCACGGAAATGCAATTTGACGGTATCACAGTTCTTGGGTGTGTAGATGGTGACATTCTCTTCCTTTTCAGAGTATTTACTTTGCAGTGCAGATTTCAAACGGTACATGGCATTGGCTTCACCATGGACAAGAATCTATCATGTTACAAAATGAGTGTTAGGGTTGGGGTTTGGATCTATCCAACTTACAACATGAGGTGCTTTGACATCGTCAATAAACTTGCTATTTTGAGTAAAATCGACATGTGCAGAGAAAGAGATGTAATCTACCGACATCTTTAATGGCACTTTGCGACCATCCATGGCCTGAAAGTCTGAAGGCTCGTTCATCGCTTGCTATGAATTACGTTTTGAGTAGGTTGTAAAATTGGCAGATATCAAATCAACTTACTCTCGCTAATGTATTTTCTACGCAGTAACCTGTAATCACCAAACCGTTCTTCTTGTCTGGCGCCCATCTTTCGAATAATTCTCTTGACAAACCGTTCTAAGCAATCTAGTTTAGTGCATCTATCGCTAGCCAATTCAGCTTTTTGAGCACTTACTTGAAGCATACCAGGACTTGCCATCATCACACATGGTCCTGAATCCTCAAACTGTTCCACGTTCTTGAGATTACTGATATGCTTAAACACAAATGGGTTGGAGATGGCGAATTGTTTGCGAATACGAGCGTTCATCATGTTGATATATGTTTGATAAACAGCCATACATCTCTTGGCTAGACTGGAAGCATAGTAAATCGGAATGCTGTCTAATTCTGGATGTGCCTCCCAATATTCGTCTAGAATCAGCAGCAATTCCTGTGCACGACCCAGGGCAAACACGGGCATCAGGCAACGCCCTCCACGTCCGACAATGTCATGAATAAGAGCTATAAGAATAAATCTAAGTAAATGATCCTTCTGACGGTGGTGTCACCTTACATGTAAATCGAGACTCCTTTGCGATTCTAGGTTCATGACTCTGCACACCATAGGTACTCTCTGTAATCAAGACATCAACTGCTCCTTCTGGCTTCTCAGCAGCCATTAAATGTCTGTCTTCTTCTCTTGAATAGTCGCCAGTGTACAAGACTTTGACGCCTGCAATCTCGATCAGAAACATGGCAGCACCAAGAACGTGGCCGGCATTGAAACTAGTGAACTTTATGCCTTCTACTTCTACTTGTTGGTGATAATCGACTGCTTCGATACGGTGAAATGAGTTGAGCAAATCTTCCTCGCTGTACAACTGATCCTCATCGCCAATGTTACTGTGCACACACTAATTAGAGCCTGAGTAGAACGTCCATCGCATTGAATACATACCTGACACGCAAATAATCACTCAACAGCCACTTGTAAATAGCTTTCGTAGGATGTGTCATGAACACACGGCCCTTGAACGTAGTCTGTACATAGAAACGTCAATTAAAATATACACCCATACAGAAATTTTATACCTACTCTTTCCATAAGGTATGGCACTGACGCAGCATGATCGACGTGGAAACTGATAACGAATCTGTCAAACCCTAAATTCATGCTATGTAGAGCAACACTTACTGAGTGACCAAAAGCACATCAATGCTTGCAGGATCCATTTCGTCAAAGAAAGGCAGAGAAGCCAGACCATTGTAAGCAGGGTGAATACCAGCATCAAGCTACAATTTCAAAAAAAGAAAAAAAAAAGAAGCGAATCAATAAACCATTCAACATGAATCAAACACTTGCAAATACAGATAATTATCACATTGTACAATAAATCACTTTTTATTTTAGAAAATACAACACACATATCTATCTCTAATTGTCTCGCTGAATGGCGCACTTGTCATATCCACAGTGTGATAATTAACTGCAAGAAAGAAAAAAATTTACAACCTACCAAGACAGTCTTTCCTTTGTATTCCAACAGAATAGAGGATCTTCCTACTTCGTTGCCAGAGCCAAGCGGCGTGATCTTTAAGAGATCGTTTTCATCTGTAATGGGAACTTGTAGTTCGGCTTTACGCTTGATGCCAGACATGTGTCGAAATATGTGTATAAAACAAGAAAGAAAAGAGTCCCTCTTTTTGCTCCGGCGCGAGAGAGTTTTTATAACATTTAGGATACAGTGACGTCGCGTGCGTGCGTGTGGAGAGAGCGAGCGAGCGAGAGGGAGCGAGAGAGAGAGAGACAGAGACAGAGCCATCATTTATGGGATCCACAGTGGCAAACCTTTTTTTTTTTTTTGTCCCCCCTCCCCTTTATCTGATGAGTATATAAACCCCTCTTGCTCTTCTCTCTTCTCTTTGCTCTTATTTCTTGAATATCTATCTTTCACATCAAACAATGAGTCGACATTCAAGCACAAGCAGTACGAGTCATACGCCTACTGCATCAACACCATTGCTGAATGATGGCCCCAAAGTGCGTGGCGTACATCGAGTGCCTACGTTTTTCAAGTCTTCTATTCCAAACCGTCGATCTCTGTTACATGCTTTTGTTGGTATGGCCGTTCACATGTTGTTTGAACTGGTTCTGCCTATTGTGTTGTATTATGTGCTGCGTGGCTTTGTCTCTCCATTACTGGCTCTGTTGCTTGCAGGTGTCCCTACTGCAATCGCTGTTGTTGTCAAGGGCTACAAGGAGCGCAAGGTAGACATGATGGGTGTATTGATGTTGATGGGTTTTGTTGTATCTGCTGTGCTGGCATTTGTCCAATCTGATCCCAAGCTGTACCTGTTGCGAGAATCAGCCATGACACTCGCTATGGGCACCATGCTGATCTTGACATTGCTTCCTCTTCGCTGGCGCTACCATGTGCTTCGTCCGTTCATGTTTTACGTTGCAAGACAGATTGCAATCTCGAGCAACGTCTTGATGAACGCTAATACTGTGCGTGAACATTGGGATTGGTTTTGGGATTACTATGCTACGTTTCGTCATTTCCTTCGAGCATTAACAGGCATTTGGGGTCTCGGGTTGGTCAGTGAATTCCTTGTTCGTGTAGCACTTATTAATGCATTGGATGATGTCGATGATGTTGTTTATTATTCCAATATTTACATGTTTGTGGTGATGATTGTCTTGGGCACTTTGACAGTCGTGAGCGCCTTGCTGTTGAGACACTACTTTAACATTGAACAAAACCGCATCAAGGTTGCTGAGCGTAGATCAGAAATTGAAAGCATCATTGCTCGTGCTGCCGCCGAACAGCAACTCAAAAAGCAGCAGCAGCAACAGCAGCAGCAACAACAACAACAACAGAGAAGAAAGAACGCTCCCTGGTAAACCCACTTTTGCCATGGCAACATTTCAATACCCCCCCCCCCTGAATCGCATCATTATGATACATACAAATTTATCTCTCTCTCTCTCTGTGTGGGTGTGTGTCCTCCCCCCTACTTCATACCACAATAAACCATATTCTTTATACCCTCCAAATGTGTTGATCTAAATTAGCCTTTCAAATGTTGTATCATCCGAGCCTGAAAGCCAGTCCCCGGCTGCCTTTTGCATCCAAGACTTTTAGGACGAAAAAAAATATTTTTAGTCTCCCTTTCTCTCTCATAGAATCATTTCGAAAATGCCTCCCAAGAAGCAACAAACCAAGAAGGATAAGCAAAAGAAAGAAAAGGCTGCCGAGGATAAGACCTTTGGTATGAAGAACAAGAACAAATCTGCCAAGGTTCAACGTTACATCCAACAAGTCAACACTCAAGCCAAACACAATGCTGAACAAAGAGCTGGTGGCCCAGTAAGTGCTTTGCATGTGGTCATAGTGCGATGCATGTATTTACGTTTTATATAGTCCAAGGCAGAGGCTGCTGCTGAAAAGAAGGCTGCTGAACAAAAGAAGAGAGAGGAATTCGCTGCTCTTTTCAATCCTGTTCAAGCACCTCAAAAGGTTCCTTTTGGTACTGATCCCAAGACAGTTCTTTGTATCTACTTTAAGCAAGGCAATTGTGAAAGAGGTGCCAAGTGTAAATTCTCTCACGATTTGAATGTGGGTCGCAAGGTTGAAAAGAAGGATTTGTATACTGATCACAGAGCTGAAGGTAAGCTTTTTTTTTGTGGGGTTTGGTTTGTTGCAGGTGTCAATTAATGCCCATCACACGCGTTCACAGATACTATGGATACTTGGGATCAAAAGAAACTCGAAGAAGTTGTTCAAAGCAAATCTCAAAAGCAACCTCCAACTGACATTGTTTGTAAATACTTTTTGGAGGCTATTGAATCCAGCAAGTATGGTTGGTTCTGGGAGTGTCCTAACGGTGGTACATCTTGTAAATACAGACATGCCCTTCCTCCTGGTTTCGTTCTCAAATCAAAGAACAACAAGGCTGATGAAAAGGAAGAGATTTCTCTTGAAGAATTTTTGGAGAGTGAGGTAAGATTAAATAGAAAAAAAAAGGAAGCTAGAGAGGAAAGAGAAAAAAGGAGAGAGAGAGAGAAAGACTGACATTGCCATACTTGTAGCGTCATAAACTTGGTCCCAATCAAACACCTGTCACTCTCGAATCTTTCACACAATGGAAGAAGACTCGTCTTGATAAGAAGGAAGCCGAGGAATCTGTTGCTCGCAAGGCAAAGGAAAACCGTGTCAAGGCCGGTAGATCCCAAGGTATGTCGGGTAGAGATTTGTTTGATTTCAACCCTGCTCTTGCACAAGATTACGACGATGAGGAAGATGCTATCGATTTCTCTGCATTCGATCGTGCAGAAACTGAAAAGGAGCGCGAGCGTTTAGAAAATGAAAAGTTTTTGGCTACAAGTACTGCCAACATGTCTCTGCAGGGCGGAACTGCCGCAGAGTAAATCTACTATACATATATACACACACACATACATACAAAAAATGTCAAATAAATTTCACCATGAAAAGTAAGAGGTTGGATAAGATTCTTGATAAACTCATGCTAAGCGTCAATGGACTTTTGGGTGGATTGTATGACAGGTCTCGAGTGGTTTGATTTGCACATACTACGATAATTCGCACAGAGCTTGAGCCGCTGGATATGAAGGACAGCACACCGCAATCTAAGCATACAGATATTCAAATACACCTTGATATAAAGTGGCACAAACTGTGCTGAAACTTCAATAAAGGGGTAGGAGGTGACTTGAAACAAAAGGCATTATTTGCTGCAGTGCCAGGTACTTCGTGTTCTTTTTCAAGTTTGTTCACCATGAAACTAAGAAACAGACAAAAGCGTGCCTCGGACAATATCAAGCAAGAAGACTACAAACCTAACCTTACTAACATCAACGCGTCTTCTTCTACAGTTGATGAGCCAAATACTTGTGATCACAACATTAAGCAAGAGGATGTAAAGAATCAAAGCAATTTGCTAAAACAGGATGGTAAGGAAACTGGGTTTTCTGTTATGAATATACTCCAACTATGTACATCGCGCCTACAGACGAATTTGAAGGAAAAGAGTATTACTACCGCTGTGATATATGCAAGCAGAAAATGCCCAGCATCCAATTTGTGATGGAGCATCGCAAGTCAGTCCACAATGTCAAATCTGTGAAAATTTCAATTATCAAAGATACCAACACGGAACCTGATATACATGACCCCGATTTTCACTGCCAGCCTTGTAATTTGGACTATAAGGATGGAAACAGATACAGAAGTCATCTGAGAAATGTCCATTTCATGATTCTAAAGACAATACCTTCACACAAAATACCACGAAATAGCATTGTCCCTGACCCTGATGATCCCAATCTACATTGCCGAGCATGCGATAGTACTTTTTCTTACAAAACAACCTACAAGCAGCATTGTCGATATATACACGGAATGACATCTGTCAAACTTGGCATTAAAAAATCAACGCTGGATGGCATAACAGATACTTATTGCAAGCTTTGTGATACACGTTTATCAAGCAAGACAGCGTACAAAATACATCTTTCAGCTATTCACAAAATGGATTGGAGATTGACTCGACAAAAGCCGAAAAATATAGTGCCAGACGTTGACGATCCCAACTTTTATTGTTGCGCTTGTGAGACGACATTGGGAAGCAAAATGGCCTTCAAAAATCACTTACTGCTGGTACACTCCATATATCCATCAGCGCCCAAGAAAACCAGTCTGGAACCCGATATTGACGATCCCAACTATGACTGTCGAACTTGTCAAAGGAATTACAGATCTAAAGGCGAGTATCGAAGACATCTTCGTTATGTGCATCAGATAGCTTTAACGCCTTTGAGAGGCAATGTCGACCCTGAAAATCTCCCTGACCCAAACGACCCTCACTATTACTGTAGTGTTTGCAAGAAGAGTTGGACGACGCGAGGACGATATCGATCCCACTGCAGAGGCTCTCATTTCATGATATTAGGCAGACAAACTATATCCAACCCTAATGCAGAAATCAATATCAACGATCCTAATTTCTACTGTGCACAGTGTGAGCGCTCTTATAACACTACATCAAGTTTTAAGTGCCACTTGAGACAAGTTCATGATATCTGAATAGGTTTCCATCCGCTTCTTGATTACATGCAAAGCCTAGTATCACTGTTAGTAATAAAGTAATAGCCTTGATCTTAGTATACGACAGGTTTTGTCAGAGTACAATTGGGGTAAACTGTCCTGTACAATCAAAGTCGCTTATAGCCAACTTTGCCCATCTTATCGTATGGCAAATGTCTTTTGATGGCCGTAAAGAGGTATGTTTACTTTGAGCATGCTACAACACTTTTAATGCAGGTGTACGTCCACTACTAGCAAGCTCATGAGGGAAACGTCTTGTCTCTTGAAACTAGTATATTCAAACTCTTCTTTTCCTTTGTCTCTTTCATTAATGTCAGCCTTCAAGACATGATTAAAAATCAATCGTTGAAAAGTTGCGTGTAATGTTTATTTCAATGCTCGCCATCAACAAATTGGGCCATTTGCCATGCCTCTTTATTGGTGACAAGCATTGCTGAATGCAGTGTAACGTTCAATAGACATCTTCCTGAATCCAGGTACCCACACACACTCATACACAAATGTGCTTTGCTGATTTGCATGTGCTATTTCTATTGATTTCTCCCAATTGAGAATTTGTAACCTATGTATATGGAAAAATTCTACTCCTTTTTCTGATTGATGTCATTGTGTTTAACAGAGGATGGCTGCAAGATATCAATGGCTACACATTGTCGTTACGATTTCTCTACAAAGAAAGACGATGCGATAAAAAAGCTGATGTAAGAGCTACCCAAAACCCCAAGAGCTTCTTAATTTGTTCAACTGCAATGATTCTTTGGCTCGTTGATCAAAATACGATACAAGAACGATCCTGCTGTCGAGGCATATATGTGGGTCATTGCTGGAATGAACATGCTGTAGAATGGCAACATCTCTGTGCTATTGTCTAAGTGTAAAGCTGAAATAAATGTACAGATTAGGAAGTATTTCTGAAGGTGACATTTCAATATGAATTTGGTAACCATAGTGATGAAATGTGTTACTACATGTGAAATAGATGTCATATGAAGACGAGTGATATCGTGCCAATACGTAGAGATCAATGCAACATCATCTCGTTTTCAAGTTGTATATAAAGGCTTGATATCCTCCAGTTTGCATCTCAAAATTATCAATCATCAAATCAAGAAATTTAAAATGAAATTCACTGCTCTTATCGTCGCTACTGTTGCTCTTTTGGCTTCCACTACTATGGCTGATCCTACCAACAGCACTGTTCCAAACAATGGCATGGGTGGAACTCTGGCTACTGCCAGTATCTCTGTAGATAATCCTAATGCTGCTCACAGCGCCTCCAACAAGATCAATGCTGGTGTCATGGCTATTTCCTTGACCTCCGCCGTCACTGCTGCCTATGCTTTGATGTAATATACGTTTCCCATCATCTAAACTTAGACTTGTCTATCTCTCTTATTATCACTTTATATACCTTTCCATACTTTTTACTCCTTTTTAATATTTTAAATAATAAACTACCTTTCATTCGCTTTCCTCCCAAACTTATAATATCGAATAGAATCCTTTAGGTGATTAAACAACTCAAATGAATCTATTTATTGCCATTCATCAACGTCTAATTTACAATCCTTCCTTGGGCCACATCCAGCCAAAGGAGTCCTCAATATCACCGCCTTGAATACCACGATATTCATCATACAATTTCTTGAAACCCTCACCAATTTCGGTCTGTTCTCCACTGCCAATCAAGATGGTTTGATCTCCACGAACAATCTTCTTGACAGGTGTAATGATAGCAGCAGTGCCACAAGCAGCAACTTCCTCAAACTTGCCTTCCTCGACCTCCTTCAATGCAACAGCTCTTTCTTCAACCTTCCATCCTAACTTTTGTGCAATATCTTCAAGTGAGAGACGAGTAACAGATCGTAAAATTGAGTTGGAGTCTGGTGTGACAAAGGTACGCACACCATTGGCATCTATTCAACACTAGAGTCAATTCAAATATTCACAAATTCATGCAAAAACGCATAGACTTTACCAGGATATGTAAGTGCAACAAAGTTGGAAGTAGAGAATTCATCAATGTAGTTGTGGGTCTTGGAGTCAAGATGAAGAGTAAGAGCGTAGCCAGCCTTCTTGGCCTTCATGATGGGGCCAAAGGTAGGAGCATAGTTACCACCCAATTTGGATCCACCAGTACCATTAGGAGCGCCTAAATTACAAGCAATTTAGTCAAACCATTCCTCTCCTAAATACCACAATCCAAAATGCTTACTTCTATCAAAATCTTCAATGACAATAGCATCCACGGGCTTGACACCGCCAGTGTAAAAGGAACCGACAGGCATAGCAAATACGACAAAGGTGAACTCTGGAGCAGCACCCATACCAATGTAAGGACCACTACCAAACAAGAGAGGACGAATGTAGAGAGAACCGCCAGTTTCCTTTGGAGGAACGTATTCGAGATTTGCTTCAACACAGCGACGTACACCTTCAACAAAGACGTCTTCAGGAATAGTAGGCATGAAAGCCATGTCGGCACTGCGTGCCATTCTTGCGGCATTTACATAGGGACGGAAAATACGAACACGACCTTCTGCATCACGGAAAGCCTTCATACCTTCGAAACACTGATACAGCACTGATTAAATGTCTGTTGAAATCAACTGCTGTATTCATTTTTTTATTTACCTGTTGGCCATAGTTGAGACCAGTAGCGCACATGTGAACGTTCAACATAGGGTCTTTTTCCATAGTGCCCTTATCCCATCCGTTCTCCTCGGTCCATGTATATTTCACATAACCGTTGATATCTCTGTATTGAAATCCCATGCTAGAGAAATCAAAGGTGGAGGAAGGGGGTGTAACAGGCTTTGTAGCAGACATTGTTAGTTTATTTATTGAGCAAAGAAAAAAGTATACAGAAAACAGAAGGATGAGGCTGTATTATATATGTATGGAAGTTGGGAACTTTGACAGTGTTCTATCCAATAATAGCATTGATGACTCTTTTTAACTCATTCAATCATTGGCATTCGGTTTTAAAAACTACCGAGAGTTCATTACTGAGTTTCTGGCACTTGCTGTTCTTCACTGCCACTAGCAGGTTCATCCGAAACGACCGCTTGATAGATTGTGCCAATCAAACTCAATGCATGGATGCGATTGGCAAGGTCAGTCTTTGTACATTTTGCATCACTCAACACCTCGTCGCAAACATCACGCAATACGCCCTCGATTTCCAGCTTGGATCCCCTCCAGATAGCTTCCAAACCCTGTTCACCATTAAGTCAGAATCGGCGTTTCCTGCCTGTCAAATCATGCTACAAACCTTGGCTGCTGCTGCTTCTTCCAATTTGGCTCTTTCCTCCTCTGACAGTCCCTTTTCCTCTGCTTTTTGCAGCTCGCCAAATGTCGATTGCAAGTCGTAAGCAGTTCTTAAAGTACCAACAGTTTGGCTGAAAATGTAACCCTTCTCTCTGATGCTATAATACATGCCGCCCAAACCGAAAGCAGACTTCTTACTTCCATAATGGTTTGCCTTGGTATTGTAAATGTAGCCAATGGTGTGTAAGAGGTCCACACCGTGATTCTCTCCCTTGAGGTCCTCAGCTTCGTTTTTGATGGTCTTTTTGAATTCCTGTTCGCCTTGGGTATTATACAAATCAAGCTTGCGGGTTAACTTTTCAACAAGGAATTCGATACGTTTAGCACGCACAAGATTGCGCTCCTGCTCATTTGCAGTCTTTTGCACTTCTCTCTCTGCTTTTTCTTCGGGCGTAAGCTCTGCTTCATCCTCCTCTGCTGTGTCTAATGCTTCTCGCATGTCTTTGCCGATAGAGATCTCTCCAATGATATCCACAAATCGATCACCACCAAATGATTGCTTGAAAAAGTCCTCGGGATCAACTACGCCATTATGATTTAGTGCTATTTTCTCTCACTCTTTCTCTCTCAATCGATGCGCTCATAACCACATACCAAAACCACCATCAGGCTTCACGCCTATATCGCCATATTCATTGTACTTTTTTCTCAGCTTGGGATCAGACAAAACCTGATTTGCTTCTGATAATTTCTTGAACTATGACACAATGTTACATGACCCAGTGATTATCATATGGGCAATTCATGTTTACCTTTTCTTCCATGGTTGGGTCTCCTGGATTCTTGTCAGGATGCAGAATTACAGCACGTCTTCTGTATGCTTTTTTGATTTCTTCTGGAGTTGCAGTGACTGAAACACCCAGAATTTCATAGTATTCAGTGGATATAGGGTTTTGATCTATCAAAGAAGGAGTTCAGCGAATGGCTGTGGTCAGCCGCACTATGCAAAATCTTACCAGTTCCCTTTTTTCTGGAGCTTCTTGCCTTTGAAGCACTCGATTTGGACTCTGCTTGGGGAGTGCTAGTGATCGGCTCGGTTACTGTGTATGTCTCTACTTGCTCACAAGCCCAGCACTTGACCGATACTTTTTGTCCAACAGCCTGTCCTTGTGGATAGAACTCAATAGGCGTAATACATTTCTTACAAGACGATTTGATGTAGGGTTCTGGCTTTCGAGAGTCGAATATCTGTGCCATCTTTATTATGTGAAAAGGATAAATAAATAAAAAAAGAAAGAGAGATTGAGAGAGAGAGAGGTGAAAAAAGAAAAAGAATGTCTTTTCGCAATGAGGAACAGACCAAGCTCTGCTGTAACGAGTACCCCGGGGGGGGGGAGCAAAAGGAAAAATCTTTTTTTTTTTTTTCTTTCTTTCTCACTTGTGCTTATTAGTCATTTTAAATAAGCATGCCAGCTATAGATGCTGATAGCCAAGTGCTCAATGAACCACAAATCAGTGCTGAAATGGCCAATTGAGATATTTCGCCTGTTCTTGATGGCGCCAGAGCGCCAAGCACACCTACTTGCATGCCCACACTGCCAAAATTAGCGAATCCACACAGAGCGTATGTCGTTACTAGCTGTGATCTCGGTGACAATTGCCCTTTATATGTATCTGTCAACTGTTTGTAGGCAATAAACTCATTTGACCATATTTTAGTTGCCATGAGTCTTCCTACAATGACCAAATCTCTGTCATCAGCACCGATGAGCCATGCAATCTACAGCAAAACATTAGTTTGATGATGTGCACAATGGCAAGTCAAAACTTACGGGAACAAATAGATAGCCAGTAACCAACTCTAACGTCAATTCCTTGATTGTCAAGAAATTGCCCAACCACGTCAAAAACGAATTGATAGCATATAAAGCGCCCAGAATGGATATGATGTTGGCTATGATCAACAATGAAATCTTGACTCCCATCTCTGCTCCTTTGCCAAGAGCGTGCAATATGTTTGCTGTATCATCATTCTGGTGTCCTGGAATATTCGCATTGTCTCTTGTATCCGATTCCTCTGTCTCTGGGTACCTCAGCTTTGAAATAGCAACAGAGCATGGAATGGACATGATGCATGAAGTCAATAAGGCTTGGCCTGATACACCCATCGCAATATAACCATACAAGACAGATCCAGAAATGGTTGCAAAGCCAGATGTCAATATCTGATGTATTTCTGATTTGGTTAATGTAGGTACCAGAGGTTCTATCAATAAGGCATTCTCGCATGCGCCCAAAAATGGCTGTTGTCTGTTAGTCTCGATGGTGTGTGTGTGTACAAGCACACAAGGTAACAACTTACCGACGCAACAGCTACAATGGACTCTGCTCCTGAAATACCTAGAATCGCAATAAATACAACTGCCAGCTTTTTGAGTATCCATTGAATTGTTCCCAGATAATATAGCATTTGTACAGTGGATGAAAAGAAAATCAAGGCTGGAAAGACATTCAGGGCAAACGTGTTGGCATTGACAGCAGCTGTACCAAATACAAATTCCGCACCGTACCAAGCATTATGAAGGTATCCCTCCACAAATTCACTGATCCATTTGAAGAGATCGTGCCCTACTGAAGTTCGAAACACAAACAATGCCAGCAGAAATTGCATCAGAATAGCAGTGATGACTGTATTCCACTGCACATGCTTGCGATGCTAATGTAGCCTTGATGATGAGCAACGTCAGACAGTGGCCATACGTATGTTGAACCTACCACAGATGCTGCAAATGTCCCAAATACAAACACGAATAGTCCAAACAATGAGATCAGTCGTCGCAATCGAGGCGATTCTTCCTTCTCTGGGAACGAGAACACTGTCGCTGCGATGACTCCAAGCACAATGAGCCCATACAAAACGGTCCGAACGATATAAGTGCTGTGTTGATGAATCAGGCCTGATGTTGCATGAATGCCTCTTTTCCAAGGTGTAGTGATGATGGTTGTCGGTACATGACAGAATATAATGTAGCAAGTAATGTAGACGTACAATATCCCCAGCACGAGTAGTTCTTGGTTGTATCCTTTGGGTATTTGTAATGCGTAGGCTGCGCTGATGAAGCCAGTCAAAGCCAGCCAAATCAGAATACTACATACACGGTAAGACGTTGGTATGATCGATCTTGCTTGTGTCGTAAAAGAAGCTACTTACTGCACATAACCTCTGTATCGGTGGGTATAACTGCTGCTCGAATTGCCAATGCTATCAAACGACGAATTGTAGAGCTCATCTGGTTCAGTTTTCATGTCAATGGCCTGCATATAACGGGGTGAATCAGAGCCATCTTGGTCACTGGAGTGCGCTATTGAAATCGAAGAGGCTGTTGTGTCTTTATGCATCTCCTCGTTTTTTTTATGTGTAAAAAAAAGATGAAGAAAAGGGTTGCGGTAGCATGTTAATTGATAAGCACGAATTTAAAATCTTTTTGTTTCTAGTCTTAAATATGCACTCTATGTATCGGTCCGTGAGTATTGCCAAATAGACAGCAAAGATCCAGCAGCAAAGCAGGTTAATTAATCTCAAATGATGGACTATTCAATCACACTCGCTATATTAAAAAAGAGCAGCTATCATGCGACGGTATGCATCCTTGTTTTATACACTGCATCTCCTACGCCTTGCTGTATTACCACTCTCTCCTCCCCCCCCCCCTTGAAGATAAGATACTTAAAAATATGGGCGTACCTATTAAAAAGGCCTCTTTTCTTCACTGCTATCAAAGTGCGGATGCCAACTCTATCTCAGTTTGAAACAAAGCCCTTAGCATATCCAGCAAGCTGTATGATGTACATCACCATACACAAACAAAGATTGATGCAGGGACCTTTAATTTACTGTAAAAAAGAAGATGAAAAAGAGACAAAAAACTTGTTGTTTATTTTTACTCTGATAAAAGAGAAGGGTAATAGTAGCGAATTAGGAGGTAATATTAGTGCAAAGTGTAAGGTTGGAAAGAGGAGTAAGTAGTAATCAAGGCATATACCATAAACATACATGGTTCATAGGGTATTAAGTAAGTGGTAAGAGTAGTCGTATTAGGCGGTAGTAATACACAAATATATATATATAATGTGCTCAAGAGCATGAAGAGGATGCAGATGTCCTTGATGATTCAATAGTTGAAACAGTAATAGATGATTCGGTTGAGCTGGATAATCTCTCAATGGTCGATTCAGAGAGTAATATGACACTATGATTGATATCCTCACCATGAAAGGCCATTGCAATCTTCTCGTGATGAATACCACAATTCTGCAGCATATTTGGAAGTGCTCCCATTCTATGATTTATGTCAATAAGACATCACTTTATATTCAATGTAAAAAAAAAAAAAAAAAAAAAAAAAAAAAAAAAAAAAAAACTTACCTGGCAAGAAACATTTGCAGTCGAAGCCGTACGGATTGCTGATACAGCTCATGGAGTGATCGATGCTTGTACACGCCAGCACGGAGATGTCTTATAAATAGGTAAAATTCGATGACAGCCTGTAGTCTATCTCGACAGTAACGATCAATACAAGCCCATTCATCAAAGTACGATATCCTGAATCTATATTTCAATTCCTCTTGTCTGGCTGATTTATGTACATCTCTACCACATGCTTGACACCCCAGAAAAACCGACGATGTTGTAAATCTCTCCCAAAGCGTAGCAGAGGCTTCTTCTTTCAATTGACGTGTTGCTTGTTCAGTTACAAATCCTTCTGGACACTCCTCTACAAAACATGTTTTCACCAATATAGCATCCATGATCTTCTTGCTCGACATTTTGGGATTTGGACCAAATCTTAAACATGGCTCAATATCATCACGAATGCAGTATCGCATGTATTTTAGCGAGTGTAGTTTGCGTAGTGGTGTCTTGTGCACAAGTTGTATGAAATCGTTCAAATCCTCTAGAGCGCTCTGGTCCTCCAATGTGTCCATATAAAGCCCCAAATCTAGTCCGTGCATCAAGATGGTCTCCACTTGAGCACGAGTGTATGTATCAATCACATTACTTTCTGCTAGCGTATTACAATCTTCTATTTGAGTTGAATTGGGTGACTGAGGAGGTTGGGGCTGTTCATCTACTGAGTACACATGGCTGCTGTCCTCCATCTTGTTCCGTATCTGAGTGAGCTCAATTGAGGCATTCTTTAGTAATGATTGCGCTTCCTCAAGTTCTTGTTGTAGTTGGTCATTTCTGGCTCTAATGACTTGCTGCTCCGCCTTTTCAATGGTTATCATACTGTTTGCCTCTTCGAATAGTTTCACTGTCAAATCTTCCAATTCTTTTTTCACGTTTTCCTTGGATTGCTGTATATTAATGACTTGAGATGTCTCTTCTTTGCATTTTACTTCTAGTACTTTCAAATCATGCTGCAATGACTGAATACCTAGACATGTCGTTTCGATAGATTGCTGCTTTTCCGTCAGTGTTTTTTCTAGTTGCAGCGTTTTTGAGGCTAATTCGTCTTTTTCATGGCGCAAAGTTGTTCTTTGTAGTTGAAGGGTATGAAGCTGAGTTTTGGTTTCATTATATTCTGTCTGAATGGATTCAAATGAGAGCATGTTTCGACAGTGTAAACATTCGAAATCAGAAGAGATGCCATGGCATTGACACTCCAGTGACTTTATTGAGATTACTGGACTATTTGTTGACGTTGTGCTATTACTACTATCCTGATATGTTTTGTCCAGAGCAACAACGGGCGGTATCATTCCATCTGGTTTGATATTGATGTTCAGATTCAGGATTTGTTCCTCTGTTGCTGTTGTCGTAGTTTCAGTTGCCATGGTGATAACGATTTCAGGAACAAAAAAAAAAAAAAAAAAAAAAAAAAGGGAATAGGAAAGGAAGAAAAATGAAGAGGAAATGGAAAGAAAGGATAATCTATTTTTTTCTTGTATCATCCATAGGGGATAAATGACGCATCTTTATTTGTGCACTACCTAAGCTCGAGAAAAAAAAAAACACTCCCCTTTTTTCAAAGGATACAAGTTATTAAGCTTTTCTTTCCAACATTTCAAACAACGGTAAATCAACCACGCACAAGGCAAGAGATTAAAAAAAAAAATTTTCTCTCCTTTAAATCATACAAACAAAAATGTCAAAAAAGTTGTTGTTCAAGCCAAAGAAGTCCTATCTGGATACAGTCAACATTGAATCGATCAAATTAAAGAATCCCTTGAAGAATCAATTGCTGATATTGGATTTGAACGGCACATTGGTATCAAGAGTACGCAAAAATAAATCCATGTATGTTCGCCCTTACAGCCAGATATTCCTCGATTATGTGTTTGAAAACTTCAATGTTATGCTCTGGTCCAGTGCACGACCTGACTCTGTCCATAACATGAGTCGTTTGTTTGGAAAACACAAGGAAAAACTCTCGGTCATTTGGGATCGCACAAGCTTTGGACTTACAAAATCAGATTACAACCGCAAAGTGCTCACCATCAAAGATTTAGATATAGTTTGGAAGCATTTCAATGGAAAATACAATGCAACCAATACCATCTTGCTAGACGATTCACCAAAGAAGGCACAGTTGCAACCCTATAATTGCGTCCATCCCAGTGAATTTGAGCATGGTTCAAAGGCATTTCTTTCGAGCGGCGAATCCGAGCTATTACATGTTTTAGATTATTTAAAAGTTTTACAATTTCAGAGCAACGTGTCAAACTACATCCGAGAGCATCCCTACGATACATTGTCCAACGACACTAAACACAACATATTCCAATCCGAGTTTTACCTATTTGCCGACGATTATAACAAAGCAGGCCAAATAGTAGATCTGCAACAGCGACAGCAAGACAACAACAGCAGCAAGGATGGAGCTAATGTATTGATAACAAACATGGCCAATATGAAGCTACAATAAAATCCAATCAAATTAGCACGTATAGTTATTGGCTGGTTAAAATAACTTGCTTTTTATATCTCAACAACAAAAAAAAACTTCGACACATCTCAGTTACACATGCTAATAATAGGGGATCAGATAATATAAATGTGCTTTTGTCTCTTTCTTGCTTTTCTTTTTCTCTTTCTCTGCTTCTTCCATAAAATAAAAAATAAATTGATACGCACACTACATTAGATGTTGTATCTAACTGATGATCTGGGTCTATTGCCCTTCTTCTTACCGTTTGGTATCATTGGATTCTATAGATATCTCTGGTTCTTCATAAAGGTCACTGCTTGGTTAGTCTATAGACCAAGATTACCCAAGGCCAATCCGACTTATACAGGGGAGAGAGATGTGACAATTATCGTACCAACCATCGATGCAGGTGAAGAGTTTAAGATTGCAGCAAAGAGTTGGTTAGCATGTAATCCCAAGGAAATTATCATCATCACCGAGACTAAAATGCGGGAACCATTACAAGAATTGGCCAACAGCGTCAATCCAGACAAGATCCGTGTATTGACTGTACCACGAGCAAACAAAAGACTGCAAATGGTAGCTGGTATCAATGCCACTAACAGTGAGATTATTGTGTTTGCTGATGACGATGCTATCTGGAAACCCACCATGTTGGAATATATCCTCGCTTGCTTTGAAGATTTGAAAATGGGTGGTGTTGGTACAAGTCAAACAGTCCATGCTGTCGATCCAAACGGCCATCAAACTCTTTGGGAAATTCTTGCCGGTTTTAGATTAACCAGTAGAAATATTGAAATTGCTGCTTCCACTCACATTGACGGTGGTATCTGCTGTCTCTCTGGTCGTACTGCAGCTTATCGTACATTGATCCTCAAGGACCCTGCTTTTCAATATTGTTTTACAAACGATCTTTGGTTGGGCAAATACCCATTAAACTCTGGTGATGATAAGTTTCTTACACGTTGGATGGTATCACATGGCTGGAATACCTATGCTCAAATTTGCAAGGAAGCCGAACTCTACTCTACGTTCAAGAACAATTGGAGATTCGTAAAGCAAGTACTTCGTTGGACTCGTAATACCTGGCGTTCTGATTTTAGATCACTGTTTACCGAGCGTTACATCTGGAGAAGACATCCTTTCGTTGCATTCACCATGGTTGATAAAATCTTCAATCCTTTAACTCTGTTAGCAGGTCCTATCCTTGTCGGTGTGTTTGCTTCTCTTCAGGAGCAAAGGGCTGGTCCTACAAACCCACCTTTACCAGCTTGGAATATCGCCATCTCTTATATCATCTGGCTGCTGTTGACAAGATTCATCAAGTTGATTCCTCATTTCCTCAAGAGACCTCAAGACATCTGGGTTCTGCCTGCCTGGCTATTGTTTAATTACTATTTTGCCATCATGAAGATTTATGCATTATTCACATTGCACGAAGTTGGTTGGGGAACTCGAGCTGGTGTCGGTACTGAGCTAGCTGCTGATATCGGTAAAGACGAGGAAAAACAACCTTTTGACAACAATAACGACATCAAGATTGAAATGAGTCAATTGGACTCTAACGAATCAACTCCCAACCAATACGAACAACAACAAAGAAATGATATTCAAAATTACTACCAAGAAAACCCTCCTTACGAAGATCCTTTCTTTTCAGAGCAAGACATTTTGGAAGCTTCTCGGAACCATCATACAGAAATGGGTGTAGATGGCTCTTTTGCTCCTATTTCTTCTTCGACAACATCCCCTTACAGTAATAATACCACTTCTAATAATACACGCATTCAGCACAACCACCATCATGATGGTACCCCATCATCATTATTATAAAAATAAACATAAACATAAGGCATCCTGATTTAAATATAGAACCCTTCAAATGTTGTACAGTTCTCGATCGCTGTTGATAATGGATGTACACAGTGTTCCGAAATGAAAAAATCAGGTTATTGGCCGCCTTATCGTGCAGTTTACATACTCGTTCATATGAAACAGACGCAAGACTTTTAGCAATCGAATCATTCTTTACTTTTTGAAAAGAAAAAAAAATAGCCTTGTCTTGAACAAGATCTGAACTCGGAAATCCTGCTTTTTTTTGATTTCCAGGGGATTTTTTTTTTTTTTTTTTTTTCAACAGTAAATCTTCATTGTTTGAGAAAGCTCGATCCCCGGTTTTTCGTGAAACATCGGTTTTGATAATGGCACGTTTCTCCCAAACAGGATGAATAGAATAGAAGACGAGGAATATGACGTTATTGAGATTAGCATTAAAGCACTTTTTTTTTTTTTTTTTTTTTTTTTACAGTAAGGCACACAGAAAGGGCAGTGGCACACACTAACCGAGATTTCGCATTGTAATCTCCCGTTTAACTGAAAATGGCATCACAAATACATGCTTTCCATAACCATGTAGTTATCGCTGATCTCTAAGAGGAGCATGACAAAACTGGATCCCTAGTTATATATATATCCAGTAAAGCATGCTCCTTGAATTGAACATCAAACCAGCATTTTCATTATGTAAAACAGCGAATAAATCTCAACCAGCATCTCTATTGTACTGACCTGTGCAATAGTATGGTTTTGCCATCTGGCGTATCACGGATTAGATGATTCCTCTAGCCATGTTTGAGGGCTTTTAGTTTACCTGCCCAAGACTTTAGCTTGTAATTCATGTGGCTCCTTGTTGATTTCCAACGATTACTGAAATAATAGGGAGCTCAGCAGGTCCAGCTGCGAAAGCTTCTTTTGGATATTGCCTGTACAGTACATTGGTTGCTGCTTCTTATACACTGGTGAACATAATTTCAAGCATCATGCACAAGGGCTCACTACTGGCATTAGTGGAAAGAAAGTTGCACTGGCCTGAACGTTTTCAGAAACAATCCTATTTTGCATTAAATACAATATTCCGCTGCCAAAAGCCAATTTCTACGAGATCCATTGCAAAATACTTGTATGACCAACATGATATTTCTTATTTTTATTTGATATAAATTTGACAAAGCCAATTTAGGTGGCGTTCTAGCAGGCAAATATGTAAATTTGACAGACCAAGCTAGATCGAATCAACGCTCTTCTCATAACAAAACGAATCAGGAAACAAGGCAAAGCATGCGATTTTGCCTCGTCTAGAATAATTGACTACAAATAGTCCCCATAAGTGCAATGATGGCTAATAAAATATGATGAGCTCACAACTGCAAACTTGGGTAGCGGCGTGTTGCTACTGTAGTACCTCCGCTCTTCTCTCCAAGGTAGTCTTCAAACTCTTATCTATCAGGTTCATAATGCTTTCACAATTATCGTTTATATTCCTAGATCAAAGCCCTATCCATGTGCTTTTAAGCAGGAGCAAAAATGAAACAAATTACTATTCAAAGCAAGCATGTTTACTCATACTATGTATATTACTATACAGCCATTGTTAACTCGATCAACAAATGATGTCCGATAATTTTTATATGTACGAGAGTATCTTTATATATTGTGAATAACGATTATTGATTAAATAAAGAAAGAAGATTGAAGTGGCATTGCTGATGACCATCAACAATAGTATTTGTGCTTCTAGGTACGGTTGTTGCATCATGACGTTCCAAATCCTGAACACCGAGAAGCATATGATGACGAGTAGAAATTGGGAACATCTCTCGTATATCTGTTTTATTTTTTGAAGACCAAAGAAATTTGAGAATGTCGATCAATTCGCCAGCCTTGTATGAATCTCTAATGACACAATGAGCGACTCAATATCGATTTGTTTGAACTTAGTCACAAACCAGATCTAGATTGTATTCTTTGAGTAATTCGATGAGCTCCTTTGTTTCCTTGGGAGACGGTCATGCAATTGCTCTTTTTTCTCGCTGAAATCCATGCAAAAGCATCGATGCTTTTTTATGCTGGTTGACCACCACTTCGTAACTCGAATGCATTTCAATAATTTTTGACTTTCCATCTTTATACAGCTACTTCAAAGTGCCTAATAAGCTGAAAGAAGGATTTTTGCCATAATACTGTAAGAAAGAAGAGTCCCTGTTGGGTTTATAACGGTACATACCGTTTGTTAGAAGGTATGAACACTTGCTAACTAATTTGAAATTGCCTTGCACGTAATTATGTGGTGGTGCACAATTTTTTACATGTTATTACTTACTCAGTTATATATATTCTTTGGCTAATTTGCGCTCCAAATAAACTAAATCAGCGGAAATTATGCATATAACCACTCAGAAGCTTAGAAAAGCTAATTAGGTAGTACTTCAATTTTGTTTATTAACATCAAGACAGGGAAAATGGCTGCCATTTGTTTTTAGGTTTGTTGTGTATATGGACCTAATAAATAGAGATCGCTTTTCTACGTTTCTGGGCTGTTTCATGCGTTGTTTCCATTGTTTGAAGAAGTGATTTGAACACTACACTATGCGAAGAAAGAAAATGTAAAATTCTGTAAAGGGCATGTAAATTTGAAAGTTTGATGTTTGACTAAAATTCTGTATGCTTATTGTGTAAAGCAAGCTTGTTGACAGATATTTAAAAGCTTTTAAATATGTACTTCTTGCAGTAAACTATAAAGCTCTCACGGGGCAAAGGATAATATTTTACTTATTATCAAAGCATTATTGCTACTGTATTGTTCTTTCAGATAACTTAATATAGACTAACTCGATAATACAATCCAACATAATAATACGCCTTAGCCAGATCTCGAAGAAGTGCAGTAAAGCTTTTAATGCGAGAACACACCACATTGCTGCAGATCATATATAAATGGGCTATGATTAGCAAACTAAGTTGTTACAGTTTTGATGTAATAAAAGAAATGATTTTTGCTTCTTCTACAGAAGACATTATTAACAGCTATTATTAGTGTTCTTTTCAAGACTGATGGTTGTTGTAGCTTTTTTTTTGTTTCTACTATGCATACCAAAATGAGGCATGCGTCTCCTCCCTGCTAAGTTGTGCACTTTCCAATGCCAGCAGCAGTTATCTGGAGGACAACAAGGCATTTCTAATACCATGCCCTCAGCTAAAAATTTGCCTCATTTTCATAGTACTAGAATAGTTTCAAGCTATCTCATATTGTGTATGGGACCTCATATCTGGCCATGGATGTTGGAAACGATTTTCAAATTTTGACTTTTGGACTTTTGGACGATTGAAGATCGAAAATTAAAAAAGTGCCGGTACAGTCTTGAGATTTACAGGTTATCGTAACGAAGTCTTGCCTAGAATGCGATGGTGCAAACCAAATTTGCGTAGCTGTCTTGGTTGCTGAGATATCCGTGATTTCATGATTTGATCTATTTTGAGGAGAATTTACTAGTAAAAGTTATTGAATTGATATATAAATGCTATTTGTATGGATACTAAAAGTTGTTTGTGGTACTTTGTTTGACTAAGGCGTGTTAAATTTGGGATTGTAATAGAAGACTAGAAGCAGTAGGAAGGAAAAATGTGAAAAATGATCCAACTTTGGATGGTTATTTCTCCATGTTTTACTAAGCGAGTTGATGTTGCATAGTGCTTGACTTTTGTTTCAATTTTAATTCTCTATACGATGGTATGGTTATTATTAGTATTTTCAAAAATATGTCGGATAGTGCCTGCTTGAGACAAATCAAAATACATGACTTTGAGTTATTTCATGAAGGGAACGTCTATTAGGTGTTTTTGACTTTTAGATTATGTTGGGGCTAATGTAGGGCTATCCAATGGTCTTTGTTTTGTTCAAATCTGATTAGTATTGGCAGAGATATCGCAGAAAACCCTTGTCGAGGGAAAATTCATGATTTCGTCGATTTTCGACCTATGAAGGTAAGGTCCCAGATCCTATCTGAGTTTTTTGGTCAGATAAATTATGTTTATTTCTCCATGTAGAGTCGAGCTAGAGCCTCGAGTAAGAGCTAAAACGATAGGAAACGTCTTGCGCTACAATAATGACTATTATTGCAAGCAAGGTTATGTTGATACAGATCGAGAAATTATTGAAAAACCACCAAAATCTGACGAAAAGCGTTTTTTCTGTTTGAGAAGTTTAGCGTTGATCAAATCAGACAAGAGTAATGTCATTCGATGCGCCTTCAAATTCTACACAAGTTTGATATATACTTAATCAAATGTTTAGTATCAACAACTACCAAGTTTAGGTCATGACAAAATTCATCATGAATAAGGCCTCATTCGAAGCAGTATGGATTTCAACCTCAGTTTGATATCAGCTACCCTATATCCAGAGTACACCCGTGACTTTAAGTTTGCAGCTTTTCCTTTCTTTGCGATTCCCCCGTTTTTCTTTTTCCATACCCCCGTTTTTAATACTACTTTTACTGCCAAACCTATTATTCATCTTGTTATTATTGAAGGCAATGGCAGAAAGTTCATCAAGCCTGTGATTGTTGTTAGTTGTTGCTAGCATATGCAGGTGAGTGTATTTACTGTATCGATTGTCCAAGAAGTCTATTATTAATTAATTATTCTTTTTCTTTGTTGACTAGAATAGCTATCAGCGACGACGACTACTGCTTCAAAACAAAAGAGAAGAACAACGTAGCAACAACTGGTGAATACTGCTTCGACTTACAGTACTGCCACCACCACCGCTTCTCTGAAGTCTCATCAATTATTGCCATTTCTGAATACGGTATGTACCATTGTTGATTATTACTACTTCTTTTTTCATTCAATCGTAACTAACTGAATTTTCGCTTATTTTTAGGAAATGGTTGTGTATATTATTCTAGACTCCAGCAAGACCTCTGGTGCTACTTTTTGTTGCTTTGACGCTCTCTGCAACATGTCATTTGCAATGCTGTTCTTGCCTGGTTTAGTGCTGTCTGCAAGTTATTAGTAGCGCTGTTCCTCTCTTCTTCTGCTGGTTTGGTGCTGTCTGCAAGTTATGGGTAGTGCTTTTCTCTCTCGTTTTTTGGTTCTATCTGCAAGTCGTCTCAAGTGGCGTTGTTACTCTCTGGTTTGGTGCTGTCTTCTGCAAGCCATTTGTATTGCTACGTTTCTCGAATTCAATGGATCAGGTTAGTTTCAATGATGTCTGCTGTTCAATAGTATCTTACTGATTACACGAATTTGACAAAATATAGGCATCAAGCACAAGGTGGTGCTCCTCTAGGATATTAGATACAGAACAACCTGTCATGAATTGCTCAACAAGTAAGTATAAATGACGTAGATTGTTCGATACATTACTGACTATTATTTTATTATTTTAATGTAATTTGTAGGCAACAAGTATAAGGTCATAACGAAGAATGGATGATGAATGATGGATACTGGATGTAACCGGAGCTGCTAAAAGCTGATCAAGTAAGTATATTATAATAATATGACGTTGATTGAAGAATGTAAGACTAATTATATTATTTTGACTATCCATAGGAAAGCGCATGGCAACGATCATGGACACTACTACTGCTGGATGCTGCAGAATATCAGTCAAGTTAATATTTTTTTGTCAAGAACAACCATAGCAATAATTGTAGATACAACCCATTATTCATTTTTAATTGTTTATTTTTCTCCCCCTTATTTGCCTTGACGACACTCTTTTTTCTTTGGCTTTTCGCCCTTATTTTCTTTTTTACTTTCATCTGCATGTAATGTTATTACCCTCACTATTTTTTCTTTCTTTCTATGTTTCTGTGAAGCATACCTTTTTTTTTTACGTTGAGTGGATGTGCCTATCACTGAAGCTCAACAATAACAAGATTCCGAGGCTAGGATTAGATAGGCTGGTCCAAACTTAATTGTTGATTCTACTTACTTAGCGACAGTTGAGGGTCTTAATAAACATAATTCCTCATGTTAGGGGTGTAGTAAGGCACGCTCTAGCACCTGAGGGGTGGTCTAATTGAAATACTACCTAATTGCATTTTTGGGTAGTACTTCAAATTCCGCCTAACATCGTTGCAGAGGAGAACTATGGCAAAATTTTTCTAGGTTTTTCAGTATATAGAGGTAATAAATAGATATAGCTTTTCTACGTTTCAGTGCTGTTTCGTGCGTTGTTTTCATTGCTAGAAGTGATTTGAACACTACATTATGCGAAAGACATGTAAAATTCTGTAAACAGCATGTAATAAATTTGAAAGTTTGAAGTTTGACTAAAATTTTGTAAGCTTATTATTTGTAAAGCAAACTTGTTGACAGATGCTGTGGGATTTATAGCTAGTTAAAGGTTCAAATTCATGGAAAAAAAGAATAAAAAGACAATAAGTCAACTTGATAAAGGTATAGGTTTATTATCAAACTGAAAGGTGGTGTAGAATAGACTGAGGCATCTCTACTGCTGGCCAGGTACTGTAGATGATCCTTCTTATATACTATAACAATGCATAAAAGGTCTGCTATTATTAAGGATTGACATATAAGTCAAATCAGATTGATTAACATATGGATTCATACTAAAGCAAGTCTTAGCAGGCTAACATATTTTAGCTCATCATCTGGAAGCCTAAATAGACCCTTATCCGAAGTAACCTGATCTGTTGTCCTTTGCATGACGATTATTAATAACAATCCAGTAGCATGTATCCTATAGGTAGAGTCTTTTAGTCTATATTAATACTACTGTAGTATCTGTCTGAGTGTATATCATTGTTCTGTATACTTCTTAGCACATATCTAGATATATGGCATGTCTATTATTGTAGTAGCATGTCACCATGTGCATGTCTATAGCATAACATATATTTTACAAGTCCGTAGGAGTACATAATGTATCTGTAGCTAGTATTAAGGATATAAGCATATGGCATATAATAATGTGGATCTTCAAGTGCACATCTGATGTATACATCTTATTATATTGCATCGATCTTGGCATTTGACTAAGTCTATTAAACGTCCGAAGTCAATGTCGGGATACAAGCATCAGTCTATAGCGCCATTCATGCTAATGGTACCATCATCTATAGCCTATGTTGTATATACGGTACGTATGAATCCGTATCGTACATCTAATTAAGTGCACATCATAGTTTATATCAAAATATGGTAACTGGTGGATGAACTGTGTACGGAATGCAGATCATGGTTGATGTATTCCACAAGATTGTTACTGAAGACCATCCACCAATTCGTACTCGTCCGTGCCGAATCTCTTCCGAAGAGTCCCATTATTATCTCATGGCAGAGCTGGCAAAATACTGCAAACTAGACATCATTAGGCCGTCCAAATCACCTTCGGCTAATCACATAATCCTCGTAAAGAAATCAGATGGGAGTTATAGGCTAGTGGTGAATAATTACAAAAAACTGAATTCCATTACCAAGAAAAATGCATGCCCACTTCCACGAACTGGCGATATCTGAGATAGTCTTGAAAATTCAAGGATCTTCTCCTCCTTGGACAAGAGAAACGCATTTTTTCAAATTTCCATGCGAGACGACGAGGATGATGATGGTGGTACTGGTAGTTGCAGTGTAGAGAAAAGTTGTTTCTGCACCAAATTTGGCAGTTTTGAAATGGTGAAAATGGGACAAAGATTGTGCAATTCACCATCTACGTTCCAAAGAATGATTGACATTTGCTTTCAAAGTATCATGTATAAGCTGGTTGTGTCGTACTTGGACGATCTGTTTTGTTTTAGTTTATCGGAAAACAATCATTTACAACAACTGGAAAAGGTGTTCTACTGCATCCGCAACGCCAATTTGTCTCTAAATCCGAAGAAGTGTCATTTTTTCAAAAAGTCGTTGAAGTTTTTGGGCTACATCGTGAGCGATGAAGAAGGTATTTCTACTGATCCTGCGAAAATTTAAAAGATCAAGAATTTTCCTCGACCTACATCTGCCACAGGGATCAAGTCCCTCCTTGCTGGGATCACAACAGGATACTATAGGAAATAAGTACCGGCTTATGCCGCAAAAGCTCGCCCGCTTTACGACTTGACGAAGAACGAATCTGTTGGTACGTGGACTAAGGCTGCTGAAGACTCGTTTGAGTCACTGAAATCTGCTCTGAAGACGACTCCCAATCTGATTCGCCCCGATTTTGATAAGGAATTTATCCTCATGGTTGACACTTCTCGTATTGGTGTCGGTGCTGTATTAAGTCATCAATTGGATGATGGTCAGGGAAATGAACGGGTCGTGCTGTATCTCAGTCGTGCTCTGAAGGGTAGCGAAGTAAATTATTAACAAGTAGAGACTAAGTCAGCCCATTTGGGCTGAATCGGCCCAAATGGGTCGAGTATAAAATAAATGTTTTTCAATGTATATGGCTTTTGTGTATCCAACGAATGTGATCATGACATAGTTCAAGGGTGCTGAAAATATTATCTGCAACGTTACAATTATTTTTGTTATCAACATCTTTTGTCAATTTACTTCTTAAAATCTAAACTTTTCAACCCAAATTTAGAAAGTCATGCCTCCTGCAAGCACTCAACTCGACATTAACGTAAATGTATCCGTTAGCAAGCGTTTCATCAAGGATTCAGATGTAAAAAACATTCTTTTGGTAAGTACGATTGGAATACACCCAAATTGCAGTTCAAAGAAAAAACTGTTGGGCGCTCAAACGTTGGCAATCATGTAATGTACGATGTCATCCTGGATGAGGTACCCGCTGTTACCATGAAGCTCAAGCAAGGCTGTTTGAAGTATCTGAGTCCTGGAGCTAGTGCTTCTACTACTGAAGATCCCAATGAACCCAGTAATCTCCCTGTTGTAAGCGAGGATCTTTTAGATGATGCTATCCAGTCAGAAGAAGAAGAGGAAGAGGAAATTGATTTGACTCCCGGCGATGGTTGGACTAGTGGAGAGGTGTTTGTTGACAGTAGACTCTACTCAGAAAGCTACAGGCAATCCAGTTCCAAACTGAACATGGAGAATCAACGATATGAATCGCCATTGAGCTATTTCTTGTTCTTTTTGCCACATGAGCAGATTCATCGCATCATTGGCAGCACCAATTCTCATGCAAGAAATGTAGACGCATCTTGGAGGGACATCAACTACAATGAGTATATGATGTGGCTCGCACTTCTCACGGTAATGACAGTGATCCGTCATTCTGATCGCAAGGCCTACTGGAAGCAAGGATCAAGTCACTTCACTATGAGTATCGACTTCAGGAGATACATGTCATTTAACCGATTTGAAGAAATCATGCAAATGCATACCTTTGAAATCCCTACAATAGAAAAGCAACAAAATGATCCTCTCTACCAAATTCGCGCTACCATCACTGCCTTCAATGAGCATATGGCAAGCTGCATCGTGCCTGGAAAGTATTTGGTTGTTGATGAGTCAATGAACCAGTGGTTGGGCATTGGTATGCCAAACTTGAAGAAGGTGCCCAGGAAGCCTCATCCTATCGGTTAAGAATTCAAGACCTTGGCTGACCACCACTCCTACTGCATTCTGCAGATGGATAGCGTGAGTGATCCAGTTTCAAAAGAGTATGACAATGAACCTGGTATGAAGAAGTTGACGGCCACCATCAAACAGTTGGTGAAGCCTTGGTTTGGCAGCGGAAGAACGGTGATTGCTGATTCCTGGTTTGGCTCCCCCGACATGACGGCAATGTTGTCCGATCTAGGGCTTTACTCGATCATGCAAGTGACAAAGCGTAGGTATTGGCCTCGTGGCATGCCAGTAACTGACATTGTGGAGCAATTGGAACCTGCCCATGGTAGTCATTACACCATGAAGAATTCCGGCAGCGGAACAATGTTTGTATGTTCCTACCGAGATAGGCGAGTTAGAGCATTTATTTCCTCCTGCGGTACCACCAGTAGGCTTGGTGGCCAAAGAACTTCTGTGAGTTCTGGTAGCCTTGAAGTAGCTGTAAGTGGCCCCAATGTTGTCAACGAATACGAAACACACAAGAGTAAGTGAATGATATACTGTGATGATACGATGGATTGTAAAGTGATTGTGATTCCGATAATAGGTTCTGTTGATGCTGCCAATAACTTGAGAGATAACAAGATATCCTACCATGATATAATCTCAACAGAAAGGTGGGAAATGCGCTTCTTTGGGTTCTTTCTTGGTATTTGCGAGGCCAATGCCTTCAGTGCCTATCGAGTTTTCAATGAGAACGGCGGCACTACCCATAGTGCTTTTAAGGATTCCTTGGCCTGGTCTTTCTTGAAGCATTGTGAGGTCCTGAACTTTGGCTCTACTTCTGAAACCATAGATAGTGAACCAAGGGTTCTCAGAAGCCATAAAAATCACAAGTATATTAGCATGAATAGTGCTAATCGCTCAAAACGAAGAAGATTAGTCTGTCGTGATTGTAAAAATAATGGCATCAGCGGCATTAGAGTTGAGAAATGTTGTAGCTGCAACCCCGATAGGGCTTTGTGCGAAGGTTGCCATCAAGATCATTTATGTAATATACTGACTCAATGAAGCCTCCTGAATAATTATATTTAACTTAGTTAACACACCTATAAAATTTTCAAATAAATTTGTCAAAAATTCAACAAGTTAACATCGATTGAAAACTCGGCCCATTTGGGCTGACCAAAATTTTCAAAAACAGCCCACAGAAAATCGATCTCTAACAATTCAAATGTTGTTGTTTTCAGTCAAGACTGGAATAAAATTGGGATCAATTTTATGAGAATAGAAAAAAATATGAAAAAATAAACCAGAAAAAATACAATTATAGTCTTTCCACGTTTTATTTCGATTAAAAGAAATCTGAAGAAAGGATACATGCTCTTTAAGAGAGCTTGTATTTATATCAATTGTAAAATAGCTTCATTACAGTGAGAATGCTTATTTTACAGCTTAATTAAAGAATGTCCTTGTTGACACTCTCTCACTTTGGATTGTAGTTGAGATTTCGATATGTTGGTATTAAAGTCGATACTATTGTTTCGGTCAGGATTGTGATCCTTCAGAATCCTGATTGCAACTGAGCTTAAGTTATTGTTCTATAAACAAGAATGTTTACATTTAGAGTTATTGCCACTGCTTTAGCAGGTGCCTCGTTTATACATATTTGGAACATTGTTTATTTATGAATATGATCAGCATCGTTCAACATTAGCATGTGCCACAATTGTAGAAGTCTGTACTTTGATCAGGAGTACAAGCTTCCACAGACTCTAGCTATTGTTTACTTACGCTTTCCATAGATTTGGTTCCTAGATAAATCAGCCATGATTCTTCTGGGTTTTATTACAATGTCAATTTGGGTGCCAGAATAGGTGCTATTTCATTACAAAGACAAATATATCGCATACAATATAGGGTAGTTCACAAAATAAAGCAATATTCTGAATAGTTTGCATAGCTTTTTGGAAAAATATTTATTAGTGAAGAGTCGGCCCAAATGGGCCGATTGCTTAGTTCCAACTTGTTAATATTTACAAATTATGTAATCATGCAAGATTCAACACCACCAGTCAGGTGTATTTCAATTAGAGTTTGACAGATTATTAAAAAATAATAATCAACATCATTTTTTCTCTCGTATTCTTAATTTACCCCTAGGTTTACATACAACCACTATAGTGTATCACTTAACTATATAATAGTGGAACATAATACAACGATTCGTTATAGTTTGAATATCGTCCCTTCATTTTTACAGTCGATATATACGATACATGTCGATTATATATATATTTACGTCTAGACCACCAACAATTGAATAGACGTAAATACGAACATATCATTATGGTGTAACGAAACTGGAATGCATGGGTCTCGTATGGGCTGTACAAAAGCTACGACCGTAGCTCTTAGGTAGTAAATTTATTATTATCACGGATCACTCGTCCACTGCTGGTATTTTCAGTACTAAGCAGCCCACAGGCATAATCGCTCGGTGGATAGAGATAATGGCGAATTATACTTAGGAAGTTAAGTATTGTCTTGCAAAGCAGCTCAAAAATGCTGATTTCCTGTGTCGTACTGGTTTATAAAAATTGAACGATTTTGATCGAAAAAGTTTATAATTACTCATTCCTTTATATAATTTCTCTTTCTTTCCCTCTTTCTTCACCTCTTGTATTTTTATTGTATTTTACTTTTTCTCCTCCACATATTATTTATCCAACTCTCATAGTATATCCCCACACTATGCTATATTTTATCAGCTTATAATAATTACCCTCGCACAGACTTCCATTTCTTGTAATCCCCTTACTGCTGACTCATTGTAGTACCTGAAAACACATTGTTACGCGCATTCATTATCAAATTACACTGTAAATCTGCGCCTCTTCGACAATCTTTGATACTACTTGGAAACCCTGGAGGAACCAAATTGGACGTCTGATGAAGACAAACTGCAATTCGGCAGAGTAAAAAACTTGTTTTTCATGGTTCACGGTAGGATCTTCCTAAAAGGAACCCAACGAATGCTACTCTCTGTCCGGAAATACCCACAATGCCTTCAGATGTATCATTCTCATCCTCTTGGTGGTCACTTCGCATACCGAAATACTTTACGGAAGATCAGCCGAATTTATTACTTGTTATGATCTAGTTACAATAATCATTACATAGTCAATATTCAGCAATGTCAATTTCCGATTACTATAATTTCCTAATCCATATAAATATGTTCTGGCCACAGATCAAATGAACCTTAGTGAAGTTATCTGTTCTTTTTCCTCCTTCCCTTTCTATACTTATTATCCCCAATAAATATACCTTCAACCACATATATATTTAATAACATCTATAATTAATTGATTATCTCGTTGGCCGATCATATAGGTATTAATTGTATACTAGTGATACTCATTGCAATTAGTAACACAAAAGCCTGCCTCATAGAATCAGCCAACTATATAATACCTCACATAATATATATAAACCATCATTGGAAATCCTGATCTATTACAGTCTAGGTGTTTTTGGTTGGGAGCTGCTCCACCGCTTGAGTAATAATCTGCTTCTTGTATTGATTAGTGCAAAAAGATGCTTGAAATATTGCGCATTATGTCTAAATAAAGCATTATATTGCCATAATGTGCACAATCTGAAACTTGTGAATTTTGAGCAGTGTTATCGACTACTACTCTCGATGCAATATCACTCCAGATACAATGTAATTGTATGTACTAACATGATAATGTGCACATAATAATTCAGGCTGCTGTCGAACAATCTGAGCCCCACGGCCATTTAATCGCACAAAAGACATAAAATGTCGTCACTGTGATACAGGCTGCCAGGAACTGCATCAAATTCTTGATAACCTTACATGTAACTGTGAACAAGCCTATTTTTACAATGATCCAGGTTTGATTCAATTGGAAAGATCCATATACAGTGGTATAAGCAGACAGCATGCTTACATTATTAGCTTTTATTAAGCAAGTGTACACTAAAACAAAGCCAAACTTGAATGCATTAAACGAGTTATTTCTCGAGTTAGAAGCTGTTTTAGGCTACGAGAACAGCACACAACAATTGCTATTGACTAGCAGTTAGATACTGACGCATTTTCGCATTTTTTTTTTGGGATTGATGAGACCTTGATTTTTCAATGAGCTACCCCTTTACGGAAACATCAAAATTTAGTTTATCCAGCTTTTGACCCGGAAAACAAAGACTTTTACTATGATGTTTATAGTATCAAATTTGGGATAGTGGTTATATTACAGAATGGAGCTGTTTTTGTCATTTTCCATGTGATGTATCACTTCCAAACCGGATCTCAAAATACAGTAAAACATTTAGTTCAAGCACAGATCGCATCAGATCATAAATGTCAAAACATGAAACTAAATTCAGTTACTGATTTATTCATCATATGTTCATGACAATAAATTACATCTATTGTCCTATCACCCAGATCTTCCCATTCAACACGTTATCCTCACATCAAATCCTCCCTCGGTTGGAATAGTATATAAACCCTCTTATTTCCGATGTAGTAAACGATATTCTTTACCTAATTAATTTTATACTTCTTTCGAAATAATTTATTTCTGATAAATCAGTTGCATTCTACTGTATTAACATTCGATCTTTTCTTCATTGTTCATATACTTGTTTCTTTAGTAAGTTTTAATTATATGTACTCTGTTGTGTCAGAAAGTTACAACTGCCTATATAGTAAGACTAAGGCGCTCCTGGATAGGTAATTCCACCAGCTATAATGGAATATGCTACTACTAGGTTACATCTCAGTTGATGGGCAGATTCAGCTGCAAGTGAATAACATTTGTTACTGTCTTGTGTGATGCCTCATAAATTTAGTATAAATAGCCCTTTAATTTCATTAATAAACTTCAGCATATTTGCGTCTTCTTGTTCAATTACTATACTATCTTTCGCTGTGCTGGTTACTGTATATTACGCTGGCTCAACACTGGAGTTGCAAAGATAGCAGACAAAAACACATACAATATACAGTAGTAATATCAGCTGTGTGGTTAGCTATTATCATTCAGAGGCACGTCAAGCCCAAAGCGCAAACCATAAACTATACAGAGAAAACAAAACTGCAGTCAGGTCTTGGATAGGATCAGTTTTTGTCAAGAAATTAAGCAGTTCTGGGTTGATGAATTTAAGAAATTAAATAATGATTGATAATACATACTAAAGAGTAGCTTTTATGAGTAGCACAAGAATGCTTTCAATCTGTGTGATTAATTTTACTACCCAACAAGTACTGCTTGCTTACGAATCTGTGATTACAAATATGTCGAACATGCGTTTAATTGGAAAATCCAAGATATTTCGAAATTGTCACTCTGCCTAAAGTAACAGCCTTTCAAAGAGGTTTACACAAAATTTCATTAAGCTAGTAGAAGGTCTTTACTGCTTAGAATTTAGCTCTTTTGTTAATCTCTACACGATAGAATGGTTTTTCGAATTTTTTTTTTGTCAAAAAAAGGAACCTCATTTTGGGTTGATTTGCCCTTATCCATGTAAAGGAAAACTTTGGCTAATTTTAAAAATTCGTGATATCTCAACCACTTCTAAAGCTTTTTCTTTCTATAGTATCTCATTCGAAAGCTTCAGTTAAGGAGTATTTGTTGATGCTAAAAGCAAACTGTATGTAGACTTGTGTTTTGGCGTAATGTCCCAAAATCTGATTTGAGCATTTTTGCTGGTTGTGGCATCCACTTGAGCTCCAGCAACTTGAAAGTTGCACCATTCGCTGCGCTTTATTTTGAAGAACATAAAATGCTTAATTTACAGGCAATACTCATTTAATAAAATTCAAGATTATAAAGGAAAACAGCAGTTGATCGTAATTTTTACCATTTTCAAATCGTTTTTGCCGATCATTGCTTTAATAAGCATCACGACGGCTTCTAAATTCTAGCCTTCTCCTCCTCCAATAAAAGTCAGTAACTGGTAAAATATACGTCACAAGAGTATTTTGCAGACGCTGTGGTTCTCATATTATCCCCCGTTTTTTTTCTCGCCCTTTTTTTGCAGTATTCTTTAGCTACCTGTATGGTTGCTTTACTGTTCATAGATGCAAAACTCACTTAATTACGAGCCAATTGATGTTTCCATATGCTGGTGGCATGTGTACTGCATACGATAGTGACATATGTAAGTACGTATAATTAGAAAATGAATTGTTTATTTACTGTTATCTCTTTTTTTTCTTCGCTTGGTTAACTAGGTAGGTCATTGTTGTTTTTTCTCGACCTCTCTCTCTCTATCTCGATATACTGGTGTCTTTGTTTTGTGCAGCAAGTCGTCATGATAACTCTGCTTTGGATTCTGCGGCGCTCTGATGATGAGCTGCTGTTGCAGCTATGCTATTAGTTACGTATACCTTCTCCTCTATTGTGCAACTACCATACGTTACTAAAACATAGTTTCTTGTAACTGCTAGTAGGGCCTTCTTTCTTGGACCAAAACCACTCTCTGGTGCTCGATTTCTCCTGCTTCAAGGCTCTCTGATGTTGGTATTATCTCTCCTAATGCAAGACTCTCTGGCGCACGCTCTGTCTGTAAGTATATATACAACTTTTCTCGAACAGCAGTTACTAAAGCACTTTGTTTTCTTACTTTGTAGGTCATTCTGTCGGGCTTTGTGTTCAGGATTATCGTTTCTCCTCTCTTTGAAGCTCTCTCTTTCTCTGTACTGGTGTCTGTCCCGATGTCTCTTTACTTGGTTTTGCTGCTGCGTTCACGCTGCTTCAGAAATATTACACCGTACGTATTTCAGCTTTCGTCAACATTTACTGATTCACTGATGCTATCTTGATTTTGTAGGTCAGGATATCTATTTTGTGCTACAAGAACGACGACTTCATCAACGATGCTGCTATCTAGCGGTTCGATGCAATGTGGACAAGTGCGAGAGGGATTTTATGGTTCTGGATGATACAACAAGAAGGACTTCTGATAGTGGACGAACTACAGTAAGTATAATGCATGGTGTTGATTGAAATACAAGGTACTAACTGTATAACTTGGTTTATCATAGACAATTCAAGGTGGACCTCATGGTTGTGGCTACAGGAATGGCTTCTGATGACAGTGGACTAGGTAAGTATATTTTGCGTTGATTGTAGAATACATCACTGATTCTATCATTTTGTTTACATGTAGGTACTAGCTGCAGACAGAATCAGATCAGTTGGGCTTCGACGAAGGATATTATGGCACTGGTAAATGCCGCCTTCTTATTTTTTTTTTTTTTTTGGCTTTATGCTCATTTTTCTTCTTGCTTTTTTGCCTGTTTTTTTTTTGGCTTCGGCTTTCTTTATTATTATCGTTAGCTATTTATCTGTATAATTCCATTTTTTTCCTTTTTTTTTCCTTCTATGTTTCTTCTTTGAAGAAGCATACCTTTTTTTTACGTTGAGTGGATGTGCCTATCACTGAAGCTCAACAATAACAAGATTCCGAGGCTAGGATTAGATAGGCTGGTCCAAACTTAATTGTTGATTCTACTTACTTAGCGACAGTTGAGGGTCTTAATAAACATAATTCCTCATGTTAGGGGTGTAGTAAGGCACGCTCTAGCACCTGAGGGGTGGTCTAATTGAAATACTACCTAATTGCATTTTTGGGTAGTACTTCAAATTCCGCCTAACATCGTTGCAGAGGAGAACTATGGCAAAATTTTTCTAGGTTTTTCAGTATATAGAGGTAATAAATAGATATAACTTTTCTACGTTTCTGGGCTGTTTAATGCGTTGTTTTTATTGCTGCAAGCAATTTGAATGCTATAATATGCGAAAGAACATGTAAAACTCTGTAAATAAGATGTAAATTTGAGAGTTTGACAGAAAACCGTACATGATTCTTGTTGAGCCAGCGTATACAGTAACCAGCACAGCGAAAGATAGTATATTATTTGAACAAGACGCAAATATACTGAAGTTTATTAATGAAATTAAAGGGCTATTTATACTAAATTTATGAGTCATCGTACAAGACAGTAAATAATGTTATTCACTTGCAGCTGAATCTACCGATCGACTGAGATGTAACCTAGCAGCATATTCCATTATATCTGGAATTACCTATCAAAGAGTACTTTAATCTTATATAGACAATTGTGGCGATTCTAGCACAACAAAAGACTGTTAAACAACAATGAAATTAAATTAGATACGGCAAAAACCAAAGCCTATAGTTATTGACTTAAGCGCATTATCTATTATCAAATATAATGTATCTGGTCATGATTGGTCTAAACTTATGTGGTCCTACTGTAAGAGCTCATCAACAGTATATTTTAAAGCAAAGCTTTGCTTGTTATAGCTATTGATTTTGTTGAGGCCATCGAAAAAAGCAAGATACAAGCTTTTTTAAAGTATACAGTAGCTCTGAGAGAATAAACACTCAATTGTGCTATCAATTGTTAATACTAATGTATCATAGTTTCATTAACCCCCTCCAAATGAAGGATACTGGCTTTTACTTTTTTCTACTTTGTAATGTAAAAGATGGCACATTTTGCTATTTAGCTCAAGCGCAGAAAAGTGTCTTTCTTAAAACAATGCCATTCATTTATTAATGCGCACTATACTTTAAATTAATATCGTATATTCCAGCATTTTTGCGTCGCTCATTCGAGTTCTTATGTATTCTTTTGCATCATTTTATTTAAAACAAAAGCAGAAATAAATTCAACTGTATGATTAACTCCAACTTATATACCAACAAGCATCATCAATACGTAACCTAGCGTAACGATGCAAAACATAATCAAAATACTACAAGGCACACCATTCTTGAGAAAATCTTTAGTTTTCAAGTATGGCTCCCCTATGATATTTTCTTGCGAAATAGCTGTCATGTTAGGAAATCCAGATACAGGCAACCCCATAGCCGCAGAGCAAACAAAAGCAGTTCCCATCACAAGTAAACGGGGATTTGGATCGGTCAATTGAGCACCAATTTTTGCAACAATAGGTAAAACAATCAATGCAGCAACAGTATGACTGATAAATGTTGCAATGACCAATACCAAAGAGCAGAATATAAACAACACTTGAAAAGTTGAGAGCCCCATAACATGATCTGAAATGCCCAGTGCAATTGTATACAGCAGCCCTGAAGTTTCAACGGCTTTACCCAGTGCTATACCACCCATAGCCAAGATTATGACGTTCCATAAAAAGTTGTTGAATTCATCTTTGGTCAAGATACCAGTGCCAAAGAAAGCGATTAGAGGAATAATAGCAATGACACCCATATCACCCAAAGTATCACGATATGTACGAGCAATGCACCACAGTACAATGGTAAACAATGTGACACAAACGATAAAGAATTGAGTTGGGGTCATTCTCAGAGACATTTTGTTTGTTGTTGTTGTGATCTCATGTCCATCATTCTTGATTTGATAAGACTGCAATAACCAAAGCCAAACAATGCAGTTACCCAACAAGCAAAGTGGCACTGATACACAAAACCAATCTGTCCAGGAAGGTGGAGGTGACATATTTTGAATAGCAATGACATTTTGCGGTGATGCGATAGGAGATGCGATTCCACCCAAATTAGAAGCTAATGCGATACCCATAATCAAACACGGACCGAACGAAGATCCCACAGGCAATGTGCGAAGAATAGGTTGAATGAGAGATAAGCACAAAACCGGTGCCGCTACATTGCTGATCCACATACTTGCCATTGAGGCCACCAACATGTTCACCAAAAGTACTTGAGACGGACGAGTGCCAGCTTTGGACAAGACAAACGAAGCCAAGGCCTTTGCGATACCATACTTGTTGAGTGCAGCAGCTATAGCAAAACCTCCCAGTAGCAGCATAATTACAGGTGACAACATGGATGCAAAGACAGCTTTAGAAGCTTCCATTGCGCTGAGCCTTTGATAAACAATAGTTCCATCTGAAGCTTCATGTTCTGAACGAATTACTCGCAAAACAATAGCTAAAAATGGGACTAATAAAGCTGTTACAAACAATGGCATCAGCTGAAATACATAGTTTGATATGAGTTGCAGAAATGACATAGATATCTTTATACAAATGTATTTACCTCTGTAGCCCATAAAACACTAGAAAATACCAGAATAGCAAAACATCGACGCTGTTCAACGTGCTGGAATAAGGAGCTATTGAGCAGATACAAAAACAATGCCAAGCTCAATGCCAAGTAGATCCATTTCTTCATTTCAAACCCTATCAAGCCAGTATTCGTCTTTTCTTCTTCTACAGCAATATTTGTCTCTCTGCGTTCTCGTCCTATACACTCTCTCCATATAAGGTTTCTATCATTTTTTAATGTTTCATGCAAACTCGTTTTCAGGTCGTCTGATTTCGAATGGTGTTCATTGTAAAGGGTTTCAACTTGCTGAATAAGACGATCTAGATGTTGAGAGGTAGATGGCTTGAATGGATATGACTGTAACAGAGTGTTGTTGGTATAGGATGTGCTGAGCTTGGCATTCATGCGCTTGTCATATTTTTTCAAAATCTTGGCAAAGGCAGTCTGATTCAGGTACAGGAAAGATTTGAGTTTTGACAAATAAAGGTACAAATTCATTAAGCGTTCATCCAGGCTGTCACTGTCTTGGTGGTGTTGATAGTAGTTGTTTGATGGCACCATGGTGTCCGCAGTAGAGACCTGTTCATCATCTATACTACAGCTTGAGGAGGAAGCAGGCAGTGAAAGATACGGGCTTGCATTTGCACTTGCTTCATGGACCACAATGACGATTGGGCTTGTTGATGGTGTTACTATATCGTCCAATTCAGCATTGGCTTCAGATTCTCTTTCAGTATAGAATTGGATGATATGTGACAGTGATGTATTTAATGCGTTGGTAAACGTGGAATTGTCATGACCATGGATTGATAGCAATGCTGTCTGTTCAGTGAGTGATGCCTTTTTGTTCTTTTCAATCTTGTAGATCAGCGATTTTAGAGATGAGTAGCTATGTTGTACGTTGTCAGCGCACACATGTCAAACGCTTTACAAGAGTCGAAACACTTACGGCAAGTAGTTATCACACCATTCAGGCACGGCGTTAAATTGAATATAGCGAGCAAACTTCATTTTGAGATACAAAAAGGAAAAAAAAAAGGACAAAACCAAAGGGATCTTGTAGTTTTAAATAACAGTTCTTTTATTTGTTATTATCAAGGCTTATTATAAATCTTTTCTTCTTTTCCCTGCGATTGTGCTGCCCATCTTGCAGCATTAAATAAGAAATCGCTCAATCTATTCATATGTAACATCAAGGAGAAGGGGGAGATGTCATATTATAATTAGAGAAAGAAATAATACAAACAAACAAACAAACAAACTCTATAGAAGTTTCTTACCTGTTTAAAAAGATGCCAACTGAATCATCGCAGAGCTGGTCTCGAACCAACGGTTGAACTCTTCTCTCTGCACGACGACACACCGAGCGAGCTACATGCAAACTAGCGCTAGATTTGCCTCCACTAGGCAAAATGAACTTTGTTAACTTGGGCAATTGTTGATCGTATTCATCAATCCAGTCTTCCATGGCCTTTACATGCTGTCCATCCGCATCAAATCGAGTGCGGGCTGTTGTATGTGTCTTATTAGCATGTCATGTATTCAGCTGTATGTATGCACCATGTTCTATACCTAATCGAGCTTCATTGGATTGTTCACGAGGTGTCGCAAGGTTAGAACCTACATCTTGCAAAAGGCATTGAATCTACAATCCCTGTGAATACCATGTCGTCATCTTTTTGCATCTTGATGTGCCTCTACCTTGATTAACTTTTCAACCAACTCATTTCCCCAATCCGTGTCCTCTAAAAACTCCATGGCAAGTCTATTTTTTTTTGCAGTGTTATATGACATGCATCTATCTACAAAGTATACTCTATGTACCCGATATTTGATGTCAGTTCATCCGTTGTACCTATAAGCAATCAACAAGTTTTTTCTCGTGTCTATCTAGCTGCTAAATTTACCCAATGCTTCAAAGATCTCATCATCCTTGACTCTGCGCTCTCCGTTATACAGGCTGGAGGTACCTTGCTTCGTTGGTTAATCCACCGGATCTGCACCCACTTGTTGATCATAGACTCACCTTTGTCCCCGGTTTTGGTGTATATTTTCATTTTGGAAAAGGAAATCGAGCGAGGAACCAGGAGCAATAGTCCCCGCCTACTAAAACCTTTTGTTGCTTGCAACAGGACCAAATCAAAGAGCGCTTGTAAGCGATGCGACTAACAGCGAAGGTCTAACGCGTGCTTGTCCACCAATATTGAATCTGAAGGCAGCATCTTGCAGTTAGCCTGGCAGGCGAGTCCAAGCAACAGAAACGCAATGGTAAGCATCTGTCGTACCTTGTTACTTGAACAGCTAGAGAAAATCCTGCAAACACGACATTTGTTTTTGGAAAGATGTACAATATAGATGCCCGCTTACTGCTGGGCTTCATAATGTAATAATTGAAAACAGAATAAACCCATTTTCTCAGATGACGAACAACGACGGGACACGAAGAAACTAGGCAAGTATAAAAAAGTACACAATTTACTCTTTTCTCTCTCTCTCTCTCTCTCTTACTTTATTGAAATCACAAACAAACTAAAATGTCTGCACAAGAGAAATCGGAAAAGCAAAAAATGCTGGATCATGAATGGTATCATGCTGGTCATAAGGAGCTCTGTGACGACAGAAATCGCTGTCAAGAACTATTGAAGCAATACAACAGTCTGCCCAACAACGAAGAACGCAAGCAAGTGGCTCGTAAGCTCTTTGGTTCTTTTGGCGAAAAGGCCTTTATCAACCCTGCGATCAAGTGCGACTATGGTTACAACATATTCATTGGAAAGAATGCAGAAATCAACTATGATTGTATCTTTTTGGACATTGGTAAAATCACAATTGGAGATGATGTGTTTATGGGACCTGGTGTGCATATCTATGCCGTCAATCATCCACTTGATCCTACGCTTAGAAAGACAGGTGTTGAGATTGGTAAGGATGTCACTATCGGTAATAATGTGTGGATTGGTGGTGGGGCTATCATTTGCCCTGGCGTCACTATTGGAGAAGGAACTACTATCGGCGCTGGATCTGTTGTTACCAAGGACATTCCTGCTAATGTGCTTGCTGTTGGCAATCCTTGCAAAGTGATCAAGGAGATCACGCCTTCTTAATTGATCATGCAATAAAGAATCCTGAACATAAAAATTGCGGCTGGACATGTCTTCTACGGTTTTTTGAGTCTCAGCATGTTACCCACCTTGTTAATTGAGCAGAGGGAATTTGGGTCTGTTGTTTGTTATTCTCCTGTGTTGCAATGAATCGCCCCCTGATTAGATTTAAAAAATCATTGCCATGCTACATTCAGACATCAGTATTACATCAATGCAAACGTACAATACCGCTATCTTTGACAAACGACAAGAGAAAGCACGCAGTATGGTCAACTGCAGCGATACCCAGCACGGCAGCAATCAACGACACCACGACAGATACAGCATTGCCTGCTATTCTGGCTGCTAATGAGTCTATTCTATACGGCATACACAACGCAGGCATGCCATGGTGGGCAACCATTGTGGCTGGTACTTTGCTATTGAGAACCACCATGACACTACCCATTGCTATTTATCAGCAACGTGCAATGGGCAAAATGATCAATTTAGCACCCATGATCCAGAGCTGGGCAGAGACACTTAAAGTGCAGGTTGCCAAGGAAAGTAAGCAGCATGGCTGGCCGTATCAGAAATACCAGCAAGAGCTACAGAAGCAATACAAACAAAAAGTCAACCACATTTATGCACATCACGGTTGCGCGCGTTGGAAGATGCTGCTGTTGCCATGGGTACAGATCCCTCTGTTTGTGTCCATGTCATTGACCTTGAGACATTTGACAGCATATCCGTTGCCATGGTTAGGGCAGACATCCAGTTTACCAGCAGAGGGGTTGTCAGACGGAGGGTTAGCTTGGTTTATGGATTTAACAGCTGTGGATCCAACCATGGTGATACCTGTCATGATAGGTGCTGGTAACCTGATCAATGTAGAGGTACAGTTGTACGCACGCAAAGATGGATCATGTCAGTCATACTAACACGATGGATAGCTCAATGCTTGGTATGCGAGAGGAAAACAGAGTAAAACACAAAAGATCATGACCAATGCATTCCGAGTGCTGTCGGTTGCCTTTGTTCCTATAGCAGCCAATGCACCTATGGCCATTGGTCTTTATTGGTTTTCATCAGCATGGTACAGTGTGGTTCAGAACATTGCATTCAAGATACCCAGAGTCAGAACTGCTTTGAAAATGCCTTTACTAAATATTGCAAAAAAGAACAAAAATGTAGAATAAAATTGGCTAGTTTTTAATGTAATCCTTGGTGTGCTCTATCTTTTTGTTCAGCATATAATAAAAACTGGTTACAGTCTTTGGCCAGAGGAACTGGATCTCTCCTGACTTTTTGCTCAAGTACCATGACTTGCATCCTGTGGCCCATGTTGTGCCCTTAAAGTCCTTTTGCAATTGAGCAGAAAACTTGTCTTGGGCCTCTTCCTTAGGATCCATGCACTGAATGTTGTTCTTGAGCATGTATTCCAACAGTCTGATGCCATAGTCAATTTGGCATTCAATCATAGTGACAACGGAGTTGTGTCCAAGACCAGATCCAGGGCCAAGCATCATGAAAAAGTTGGGAAATCCATGAATATTGACAGTTTTGTAGGTTCTTGCCCCATTATCATCCCACAATTTGTTCAAATGGACATTATTGCGTCCGTATACCTGCATGTGTCCCAAAAACCCATTGACATTGAAACCGGTTGCCAGACAGAGCACGTCTACATGCGTTTGTGATCCATCTGCTGTAGTGATAGTTTGGCCCTGAACGTTGACAATAGGCGAAGTATTGACGGTAACATTGCTTTGACACAAGGCTTGCAAATAGTCGTCAGAAATACCAATACGCTTGCATCCAGGGGTGATATCCGGTATCAATTTGCTGATGAGATCAGGTCTTCCTTTGGATATAAGCAATTGAGTCATTTGCTTTTCTAATCTCTTTCTGAAGAATTTGGCGATCCACGAATTAGCATCACCCCAGACGCCGAATCGAAGCTCTCGCATAAAGAATTGATAGGCTCTGTAGATGCGCATCAGGAACGGGAAGAAGCTGAATAATCGCTTAATGAAATTAGGGTAGTAGAAGTTGTTACGAGGAGTGATCCATGTAGGTGTACGCAGGTAGTTGTGGAGATGAGTTGCCTTGGATGCTAAATAGGGCACAATTTGCACAGAGCTGAGGCTAGATGAGTATTGTAGGCTATCTTTTGTACCTTGTTGAATTTTTACCTTGTGCCACTACCAATGATGGCGACTGTCTTGCCTGTGAAATCGTAATCGTTATCCCAATAAGAGGAATGGATAATCTTTCCTTGGAAGGGTTCGAATTCCTTGGGTATATTTGGTACACGAATGGCTCCAACACCTGAAAAGCTGCAAACAATGAACAAGATGCTTGCATGCAAATATTGACACAAGTAGCTTACATAAAATCATAGAGCCTAGTTTGCGTTTCTTCTGACCCACTTGTCTTTAATTCAATCTCCCATTTCTTTGTCTTTTCGATCCATGAAGCACGAACTACCTCAGTATTGAACTGTGTTTGTTCGTAAATGTGATGCTTTCTGGCCACACTACGCATGTACTCATGGATTTCCTTTTGACCACTGTATTGCTGACTCCAATCTGTGTTGACGATTATTAGGTACCCCGTGCATCACACCTCTCGATAAACTTACTAGGATTCAACTCAAAACTGAATGAATATAGATGACTAGGGACATCTGAAGCAGCTTGGGGATACTGGTTGTAGTGCCAAGTGCCTCCGATGTCTTCAGTTGATTCAAATATATCTGCAGAAAGATTCAGCTTCTTTTTAAGCTGAATGGCAGTGGTCATACCACTGAAACTACATGGCAACATTGAATGAGTCTTTGAAAAGCTTGGTGCAGTAGACAGTGCTCTGTATTTACCCTGAACCTATGATGGCAATGCTTGGGTAAGTCATACTAGAATACTTGTAAAGAATAGAAAAAATGTGGTTGAAAGCAGCACACAACATTTGATCTTTAGGTTTTTATATAAAGCATAATTTAAAAAATCACAAATATGGAATAGATTTGGTGCAACAACAGCTGTATCGGTAACTTAAAACTTATTGCTCGTTCAAACCATCTAGGCGATTTACATAGTTGGATTTCATACTTAGTATCTACTCAAATGGTGGTATGTGTGTGTGTGTGTGTGTGCCTACGCAAACGTGTTTATACTTGTAGCGAGAACGACATGTAGCTCGTAAAGCCCATAAAGTGACATTAAACGCATAGTATAAACTCTGTGTGAATGTACCACATAATGCTTAATGCTCCTCTTTTGGAAGGAGAAATGCTTCGTTTGAAAGGTTTAGGCATTGCCCTGAGAAAAATAGAAAAATTGGTGTGAGATGAAAGCAGTGCATTCCTATCATGTAAGCAGAAATGTCAATCAATTGTCTATTTTACAGATGCATGAATTAAGTTTTTTCTGTGAATAACCGTTTAACTCATTCTAGTCATTCACAATCTTCTTCTTTTTTTTTCGAAAGGAAATAATGTCAAAATACAACTTCATAGCAAAGAAAAGGTATTGAAGTATGGCATTGTAAATGGCACCGACGCTGGATCACATATTCTGCTTTTTCGTAATGTAGGGTTTCTTCTTAACTTTTTTGTAATGGGTATGCTGCTTTTGTAAACCTTGCTGAGGGATATTAAATGATATTTCATTTTTATTGCTGTACAACATGTCTTGGTTTGATACCATTTTATATTTTATCCCATATGAGATTTTTGCTGTATACAGAAGCGTAAGCAAACTCTGGACATGTTGATCTTAGTTTCACAACTTGGAACAAGGTTGATCAAAATGACGTACATCTAACGAACATTATCAGAAACTAGCATCTTGTTCATCAAATGGAAAGCGCGTTTTAACGTATTGAAAGTTTGATATTTATTAAGAGATTATTATCAATAGCACATAGCAGTTACATTAGTTGGTACCCTATACAATGACATGTCACTTAAACACATGTAATAAATACACAATTACTGGTTCTTACCATCATTTTGACAAATTCCTTATAGTTGATTTTTCCATCGCCATCAGTATCGGCTTCCTTGATCATCTCATCGAGCTCTTGAGAGGTCAGTTTTTGACCGAGATTTGTCATGACAGAGCGAAGTTCATCTTGTGTGATACTACCATCTTGATCCTTATCAAATACTTTGAATGCTTCCAGCAAATCATTCTCTGTTTCATCATCAGCACCCTTCATTCTACACTCACATTATTATTAAAAACGAGCAATTAGCCTTTAGCATCTACGAACCTGGACATGATGGTCAAGAACTCATTGAAATCAATACGGCCATTATTGTCAGAGTCAACATCATTAATCATATCTTTCAACTCTTCATCAGTAGGTTCTTGGTTCAAAGAACGCATGACTTGGCCAAGTTCTTCTACATCAATAGCACCATCGCCATTTTTGTCAAACAAGGCAAAGGATTCGCGATATTCGCTGATTTGTTGCTCGTTGAGTTGGTCAGACTATAGAATAACAAGATTAGATGATATGCTATCAATAAAAAAAAATACAATGACATACCATTTTTGTTTTTTATAAAAGTGATAAATAAGTAAGATAAAGGTAATTAATGGCTGGATTGAACGATGATGGGCTTATGATGGCGTTGACGACACAACACGCTTTTCATGGGAGTTTTAACCTTATTGCGCCCTCTTACCAAATAAAGCAAAGGCCCCAGCGTCCTAGTGAGCAAATGCATGAATTAAAACAGCAGCAAAGTGTTGGGTCATGAGATGCTGAGGTAGGTAGCAATAGTGCCATTATAATGCAACTAGACTTACCGAACATTTACTTCTCTTTTAAAACAAATAGCAATGTGTGCCCCCTCCTTTTCTGAATCAAACACACTAAAATGGCATGCAGATCATTTCTGACGCATTTTCAATACCCGCTCCTCTAGCAACCAGGCACGGCCAAGAGCAGCAGATCTATCATGATAATGATACGAAAATCAATGACAACATCACCATCGTACCCAAGAATTCAAAAAAGACCAAAACAGGCATAATTAGCAGCAACTGCACTAATGACTTGTGCATAAAGAAATTAGACAAAACTGTATTGACAAATCAATACATGTGCTATGGAAGTAAAAGGAGGATCTGATTTTTCGTGAATTTTATTATTTCTATAATAGTATGATGATGTTGTTGCGCATATTTAGAAGTTGGAAATCAAATTTATGAGTTGGGTATTTACATTTTTTTTTTTCATTAAGTGGCATTTCTTGGTGATGGTTCCAAAAAGAGTGATGGATTATGGTGCTTATTTTTCAATATGAATATAATATAATAAAAAAAAAGAGTGGGGCATATTATATTGTCGACAAATATAATCAAGTTGAGGCATGAATGAATGAATGAGAAATGTTGAATTTTAAAAGGATTTGGAGGTGTTTGTTGGTTGATATTGAATGGTTGAAGGATCTTCATCATCCGAACTATATAAGGAAGAATTATTTGATAGTAATTGAAAGCGCATGTTCATTTGCTGCTGCTGCTGTTGTTGTTGTTGTTGTTGTTGTTGTTGCTGCTGCTGCTGCTGATATTGAAGCTGAAGTAATTGCTGTTGCTGCATGTATGGAAATAGTACATCACTGTTGTGGTTGTTATCGTACAGGCCGTGAAAGTTATTATTAGGATGGACAAAACATCCAGGACAGCTGCATAATTTGCCATAGTAACATGTCACGATTCGAGTCACTGCAGGCTTTTCCTTGGCTACTTCAACCCTCTGTTCCTGATTTGAAAGCATATTCGAAAGTGGCGTAATCGTTATTACAACCGATTCTCCTGGTTGCTCTGTGATGGAAGAGGCTGATGGGCAGTTTGGATGAGGGGCAAAGCTACCGCACAATGTTTGTTGCTGTTGTTGTTGAGATTGAGAAGTAGATGAAGATGTCGTGGTAGATCTCGTCATGTCGATGCCTGCTGATGTTCTTGTGCCATTGATTTGTTTATTGCTATTGGTACTATTATTAGCAGCAACAGAAGAAGTCGCAGCACTGTTGCTATCCATCAATACATTGTTCAAGAGTGTCGTTAATTCATCAGGGTCTGTCATCATAAATCCGCCCAATTCATCAGAAGATTGACCTTGAAATTCGCCGTTGCTGACCATATCTGCATGAATTGAATTTGGCGAATGAGAAGATAAATTCGATGAGGATGTCGATGAGGCAGAAGATATATTGTAACCAGCTGTTCTCGTCATGGATGCAGATAAATTCTGGCTATTCACTACTGCGCTTTCAGATTCCATCTCGGTGATTTGTTGATACTGATCATTTAATAAGAACGACTGCATGTCCATCATCACATCGTCTTGTTGAATTATCTGATAGGGCATAGATGTCGATGGTGCAGTTGCCATAGTAGCACTAGTAACAGGGTGAGAGATGGTAGATCTTCTGCTGTTATTGCCGCTATTGGTGGAAGATCTTCGGGTAAGAGATGATCTCCGTCTAGGGCTCTTTGTTTGGCCACCTAAAAACCGAAGGCTGGATGAGCTATGCGATTTCTGGAAGTTGTATAATACAGGTGCGTTTTCTTCCAAGATCATACCCCGAGATCTGACAGGCAATTTAGGAGTATTGTCTGATGGATGTTGCTGTAAATTTGATGAATTCCAATTCTCTTTTGTATAAAGTATCTTTGTGGCTGTCTCATGACATGTACACTGAGAAGGAGCAGCAATACCTCCAAGAGAAGATGCTGGTATGACAGGGTCTTGTTGGCCATTGATTTGAATTAGATCCGAATAGGAAAGGCTGTTATTACCATTTTGATCTTCTGAAAAAAAGGATTTGGCTGATGGGCACTGATAACATGGCTGTTGCTTTTGCTGTTGTTGTAGTGTGGCTGTGTTTTCAATATCTACGTTAATTATATTAATTAGCATTTAATGTACGAATTTCACGAGTTTGTATAATAGACCTACTTTTAGTCTTGTCAGTACAAGAACATTTGATATGGATTTGTCTTGTTTTTCTGAGATCTCTGCAAAATGAGCATTGGGTCACTGGTCTTCCCTTTTTACGGATTTCAAATAGAGGCCGTTCAATATGATTACAGTTGGAAGATCGATGACCCTAAGTTTATCATGTACTGATTAGCAAACAATGAAATTCAATTGGAAAAATAAAAAGCAAGTACTACCTTGACACATGTATTACATGCAAATTTTATGCCGTTAATAAGCATGTGTAGAATAATCGACCGTATAGAATGAGAAAAAGAGAGAAGGGTAAAGAAAAAATGAGGCCTTTTTTTCTTATGTGGTATATATATATATATATAAATGGTTATTAAGGAGAAGTGTGAAGGGAAAGCCTTTAAAGATGAGCAATAGAAATTTCAAATAATGAATCTCCCCCCATAAAAAAAGACAGGTTGTCTTTTTCTTCTTCTATTTTCTTCGCTTTTTTGCTGCTTTTGTTGGCGAAATCTTTTGATGATTTAATTTACTAGATAAACGTGTGTTAGTTGGTATTTTTTGCTTTGGTGTTTTTTTTATCGGGTAGCATTGAAAACGGTATTTAAAGCAAGAAAATGCTGATTTACAGGAGCATGACTGGAGATTTGCAAATCCCATCAACCCTTTAAAAAGCCAACATTTGCAGCGTCTTTTTCGGTTGTTTTGCAGTATGTATTTACCTTGATATTAGTGAAAGGAATTAAACAAGTGAAAAGAGAATTGTAATATAAAAAAAAAGAGAGAAGGAAAGAAAGAGGAGGAATTCAACAAGACAATTATATAAGGCACAGAAAAAAATGTCGCCGTTCTGCGTTTTTTGGTCGCTTGTAGATCCCAAATGATATGATGTTATATTTGAATGCTGTGTAGATATAAAATACGAACTCCCTTATTCCAAGATATTTTAATTAGTTTGCACAACATTGTCTTCCGTGCTTTTTAACAGGAATTATTGTGTTTATTGTGTATGAGAGAGGGTTATAATAATTTTAGTTGGCTAAAATCACTCATTTATTGCGCACTAAAAGGTCCCCCAATAAACCTCCCCTAATGAACCTCTTCAATAGCGATTTAGGCGCAATTTATTACTTTACGCACCTGCTTCCATGCCTAAAGAAAAAAAAATCCATCTACAGTGTTTAGCATTTAGAAATCAAATAGAAATCGAATTCTTTATCTGGCCAATCAAGAATTTCAACCTTTTCGCTGACCATTCAATTTTTTTTAGCTCAATCAAAACTTTGTATTGCTATTCCATTTTTTAACTGACTATCATCTCTTGACAATCAGTAAAGAGTCTGCTAAAAAAAATCATATATAAAACTGAAGTGTGTCTAAATATAAAAAGACACATTGATATATACCCTCTTCTGATTTGGCTATAAGCATAACAGTCGCTTGAACCTTAATGGATCCTAACAGGCTGAACGTACCAGAAATAAACTTTCTGGCTTGTGACTTTGTTTGGTGGTGAAAGCGATTATGCTTGCATTGAGTAGTTTACAGGCACCGATTTAGAGTAGTTTATGGGCACATATATTTTGAGATCATCCCTCTTCTTCTTTTATTTCAAGATTCCCACATAGCCATAGACAAAGCTCAACACCGACGCCTTATGATCAGTCTAAAAGTATGTAAGTGGACTTTCTGGCATTCACTATTCACTATCGAGACTCATTTCTTTTTCCTTTTTCTTTTAACAGGAACCGAAAGAATCGTTAGAAACAACTGATAAAATAAGAAGTTAGTACAGCAGATTCAATTACTGAAGCGAAAAAACCAGTTGAGGAAAGAACCACCTGTTCAAACTGCGGTCGAGAAGGCCATTCCAGACGAATGCATTTTAATTGTGCAATAAACAATGCTCAGTCGACAAACACTAACGTCGTAGAAGCTGTGGGAGCACCAACCGTTGTAAAATGTCATTATTGTAATGGAGAGGGTCATTCAAGACGCACACAATTCAATTGTGCAATGAATTCTGCTTTTTTCATTGATGATCAGCCTCATCACAACATTGCCAGAAATCCTAACGACAATGATAGCAAGGAATTCAAAAGAAACATCAGAACGTACGTATATAATTCCCCTTGAGATTGGCGTTTGACACGAACATCAACAAAGCCCAAGAGCAGATACTTAAATCAACTGGCCTATATTTCCCATCACAGGTATTCAGTCATGGTCAATTATATGTTGTCATGTCCAGAGTAAAAACAGCTTCTTCCATCAAGACCATGATAGAGTCTGATGCATCGCATCCGGGCCCTACGTCTTTGTACCGGAGCGAAGCGAGGGTCAGCGACTAGTAATATTCTATGTTTCATAGGCAGCTTCAAAAGATGGAATCAGTGTTCCCAGGCTAAATGGATCACTAGGCGAAAATCTGCTCAGATTCGGACAAAACATACAGATTACCGACAATAAGATCACGTATTTCGCATAGTAAGTTTGAATCACATAATCTTTTTATCGGGTTAATAAACATTATTTAATGGCTTAAGCAAGAACTCGATCCTGGATATGTCGGCCGCTACTCAGTGTTCCCAAATATCACTGCTTGGTGATGTTTATATTAAGAGATATATGAATGAGAAGTACAGTTGGAAGTCAGAGCCAAAAAATAAGAGAGAGAGAGAGAGAGTTACTGGATATTTTAGAGAAAAGAGTCGAGAATGTAAAGTATTAAGTTTTTCAAATTATTAAGCGTTTCGTAGCGTTTATATTATCAAAAGATAACCAGCAAAATAACTGCTCTGAGCTCATTGGAGTCAATTGGTAAGGAGGCCCAACATATCATTATCTAAGACCATATACACTACAATGTGAGTTTATAGTATTAATTATAAGTGCGACTTGATGACTTTTTTTTTGGTAACTTCAAGGATGGAACTGCATATCTACAGGTCATATATGTTCTCAGATATCTACTTGGAAGAGTGCTCAAAATTGAATATCATTGTTAAATACTGGAGCAACCTATTCGAATTTTTCTTTGGCTGTAATAGAAACATTTTCTTAAAACGATAAGCTTATTTCTAACATTCCGTTTAGGGAATGGTAGAAGATATTTCCGATCTTTACCATGACTACAGTAGAAGTACATCGAATATTGTCTCCAACATTAATACAAGAAAATCAAAGGCAACCAACCACAGTGATACAGTAACGAATATTGGATTTCCACAGTCATTTGGGATGAAAGCATCATTAAAGTAGAAGGGAGCGAAAAAGAAAAAGAAAAAGGGGAGGAGGAAGATGAAGAAGAGGAGGAAGAGGAAAAAGATAAGGAGCAAGGAGAAGAGGTTCTCAATGATGCCTAAGGATAATATAATAACACTAGTTATAATTGTACTTGATAATGTCAATAAAAAGTTGCATGATTCACTGTTATATCAAAGTCTTTAGCTGTATGGTGATTGTAAATATGTCACTTAGATTAGAGCCATAAGTTTTCAAAATAGATGGAAGTGTTGCAACTATATTGTAGAACATATTTATGCATAGTCTTATATTAGACAAGATGAAATGACCATACTTACTTTATTAATTGATGCGATTTTCATTTGAGTCACATTGATGAGTGTGCTGGTTACCTGCTGGCTTCTACTCGCTCCTGCTGCTGTGATCCACACTCATTTGCTGCTGTGTCCTGATGTGACGAGTAATAAAACTGAAATTACCACGATTAAACTATGGAATAGTTTATATCAGCTTCCTCCCCTCCGTCATATACACCATAAATCACATAAATGCAGTTGACTCTGGAAGGCTTGCAGTATTTATTGAATGAACTATCAGCTTTTATACAGTTTTTTGTGGCTGTGTTGGGCCTGATAGCCATACTATTACCATTCTTCCAGAGACTCTCCTTCTACCATGATGATACAACCTATATTCTACCAAATTATATCACTTCATTTCTGCATAAGACATCCATTCAACTGGGCATACCACAATTAATGATGTACATCAGACCACAAGAGTATTACGACAACTTATCCAAAAAATTAAATGGTAATCAAGTAGTTATTTATCAGGAGGGAAGCATGACTAATACGAATATCATGACAGAAAGCGATTTAGCAAAAACTTCAAAAGTTGCAGACATATGCCTAGCATCTGGCATCGAAGCAGATGACGACTCTTCACATGTATCCGGACTCGTCAACACAGGGAATACTTGCTTTATGAACTCTGTATTACAAGCATTATCATCTTTGCCTCACTTGCACAATTATCTGGAGCACATTAGTCATATCGCCACAGGAGTGCCATTACCAGTAACTCGATCCCTCCTAAGGACCATTCGATCACTGACCAGACCCTTATACCGCCGTTCATCCTTTCGCCCCGTGGATATCGTCACTGCATTATCATCCAATAGACGAATTATCAGTCGCGAACAGCAAGATGCGCAAGAATTTTTTCAGTTAGTATCTAGTGCGATGGACACAGAGGGGCAAAAAATTGCCAAAACAGAACAATTGGGTGGTGGATTAAGGGATTTGTTGAATCAAACCACTTTAAAAGGTGTCATTCGACCTGAATGGGTACAGAAACCATTGTCTTGTTCAGCCAACACACAAAGCAAGGTGGCAATGCTGACTGTAAATGATCATTTGGAGAACCCGTTCACGGGGCTACTAGCGAATCGATTATCCTGCATGCAATGCGGTTATACAGTAAAATATCAAATCTTGTGATTTTCCTGAACTTTAGAATACTAATTTATATGTATTTCAGAGCGCCATTCGACATTTCTCGTTTAACAATATACAGCTCAACGTCCCTAATAAGGTAAGACTTGGTGGTGACATCCCTTTGACCATATGCTGACAGTTTGCACAGTATACTACAACACTAGAAGAATGCTTATCGCAATTCACATCCATGGAATATCTGCAAGATGCAAGCTGCAGAAAGTGCTCATTTGAAACCACTGTGAAGGCATTGGCAGTAGAAATTGAATCACTAAAGCACCAATCAAAGAAAATCAAAAGCGACACCAAAAAGAAACGGGAGATTGTAGTCCAATTAGTTGCTATGGAGAAAGCCAAACGAGAACTAGAGCGCAGACTAAGTGTAGGAAGGATTGAAGAGGAAAACGACCATGACAAATTGCCCTTACTACGATCTGTGAGTCGCATGAGTAGCAAACAAGTCATGTTGGCCAAACCACCCAAGATTTTATGCCTGCACATTTCTCGATCCGCATTTCTTAATACAGGTGCCATTTACAAAAACACATGCCAGCTCTTGTTTCCTGAATATTTGGACGTATCACCTTTCAGCACTAATGGCACATTGCACACACAACCCAATATGCCCATCTCCACAGTGAATGAAAACAGTACTGATAAAGGCCTTTACTATCGATTGATGAGCGTTGTAGTGCATTATGGAAGCCATAGCTTTGGCCATTTTGTGGCATTCAAGCGTCGCATCTACGCAGATCAATGTAAATGTTACCAATGTATTCGAAACAGCAATGTATCAGCAAATGAAAAAGCGGAACATTGGAAGTGTCAAAACTCGTGGTATAGAATATCGGATTCGAAGGTTGACGAATGCTCGATTGAAGATGTGAAGAGTTCCAATCCTTACATGCTATTGTATGAGCTCGTCAGCGAAGACGATATGGACTCGGAGACAGAGGAGGATGAAGAGGTGGAATGGGTTGAAGGATATGACAATGATGAAACAGAGAATACATCTCCAGAAGTGAATGGCCCGGAAGAAGACGATACAGCAGCTTTTAATAATACTACTTACAATAATATACCAACTGATGATGCTGCCAAAGAAGCATTACGCATTGCCACTGCTCTAATGATGGGAGATCAAAAGTAATAATAAAATGTGCTGTTGGCGATGAATCATGCACTATAAATTTAGAATAACTCTCCTTCTCCTACTTTGTATATAAAACTGTATTGAAATTCAACCCATGTCTTGATGGTTCGCTATACGTGATGAAGTTTATCGGCATTGCCATAGTGATTAATCACGATAGTGATGATGATAGATTTTGCACATTCAACTCCGACATACACTACTACTGCTATAATTCACTGGCACCGATTTGATCGCTTTCGATGCTCAAAAACCTCCCAACCAAAATATTTCAAAAGCATACTAGTAAAGTACGTATACCCCATTACTCAAAGTATACATGGATTTCGGCAAGGAATCCAATGGTGCTATTCAATCTTAGACTTTACACTGAAATTAATGAGGAAATCAGCAAAAGCCGAATTTTACATTTCTGATAAAAGCTCCAGATTGTGCCTATGTAATAGCCAATTAAACGCTTTCATGATATTCTTTAGTAAATTTGGACCATTCTGAGCATAGGAAAGCTATAGTCAAAGTCTTTGTCTTCATAGTCAAAAACACAATTTTCGTATTTTTCAAAATCTCAACGCATGGTAGCAAGGGTTCCAAGGCGAATTTTGGATGATTTTTCCGTGATCAAAAATTTTTGAGCGAATGATACAGAAAGTTATTACGGATCGCGAGAGATGGTTTGGTGTCATTCTGAAGCCTCAAAGTATCCAATAACCGTCAAAAACTAGGCTGAAGGATTGACCAGTTTCAACAGTTTTTGGCATACAATGAGTGATTTGGATGCAAGGACTGACTTAACAGCTGGTTTCTATGATTGCATTTTGCTGTTTGCATCACTGGGCGACACGTGCATCAAGTTTTGACTTGATATCAGCAACAAGATTGCATAAAATGGTTGTGGTAATCCTTTTAAATGCGCATAAATGGTTCAATGGCTTGTTTTTCTGTATGTATTCGAACATGGCATTATTCCACATCGCCAACTATAGTGATTAAATGAAGTTTTATCCTGGTGCAAGATTGAAGAATAGTATCTGGCAAGTTGGGAGAAATTTATCGTAGATTTGATGTCAAGTCTACCAACATTAGCCATAATAGCAAGCTTGAAAAGTCTTTGCTGTTGCAGAAGGGAGTGAATGCAATACAAAAGATGGCGTCTACAGCGAGGAATGGCTTTTATTGTTGGTGATCCTGGGAAGTGTTTCATGATACAATTTCTGTTTGTTTCTGACTGAGCTGGTGTTTTGGATGACTTTATCAGAATTTGAGCAGATTTCCTGAAGCAAAGCAGGGTTTACTTTGGTTGATAAAGAACAAGGGAAGAATCAAAAGTTTGGCAACTTCGTGACCATTGCACTTGCGAGCCATTTTTGTTTCGGCATCAAGGTTTATCACTGAGGAGGAGGGCGGGGTCAACCACAAACAGAAAGGTCTGAGTTTTGTCGAGCCAGCGATTTTGCAAGAAAAATGAACATACAGCAACCATTATGATACCCCCTCTTCCCGAACATCTATAACCGTCCGAAATGGTAAATACATCTATAAAGCATACACTGATGATAGAGAAAGAGAGATCGATATGGATGATGCAAAAGATGGATTTAGATGGATACACAATAGCTTGTTGGATGGATGGCTACATTTGAAATTTTGGATGCAATACTTTAGAGATGACGAGGTTGAGTTGATTATTTTTGCGATCAAAGAGCTTAGACCTCGCCCATATGGATCACCACGTTCTCTCTACCTCTATCTTGTGTGAACCACATGCATTTGTACATTGTAGACTAATTCATATTTCAACACAACAGCCTCAGCAAATTAAGGATATCAAGCAGTTCCTTGAAATTGCCCGTAGAAAGGATGCTCAATCTGCCCGTATCAAGAAGAACGCTGATTCTGTCAAGTTCAAGGTCAGATGTTCTCGTTATCTCTACACTCTTGTTGTCAAGGACAAGTCCAAGGCTACCAAGCTTAGACAATCTCTCCCTCCTGGTAAGTTGTATTGCTGCGTTTAGACCGAATTTAATCAAACTAACTGTGATGTAGCCCTTGTTGTCAACGAGATCTAAATTTAATCAAGCCCATCATCTGTTGTAGCTTTTTTTTATTGTAGTCTCTTTTTTTTTCACATAATAAACCAATATTGAAGAAGAAAACACTCATTATGAGATCGAGCCGAAGCTTTGGGTAGTATTATCACATTGGGATTTTTGTATTTTCTGATTCCTGCTGGTCTCGAGACGATGCTTGTCGTTTTTGGTTGTCTAGTTCCACTTGGATTGCAATCTTTTGTCTCCATAATTTTTCTAATGCAGTCTGAGGAGAAAAATGTTGGGACTCTATTGATTTTTGTATTAGAATATCTAGCCCTTGTACTCGATTCAGGCAGCCAGTTTACCTAATATCATCTCGTTCACTTCATCTGCTATTTTATCTCTGTGGCGCTGACTAGAACGATCATGACTTTCCAAGTCTGTGTAAGCGATGAGAGAGGTAGCATCGTGCGTCAACTCTTTGTATATTTTACTGCAAGATCGAAAGTAGAATTTTGCAAATTGAATGGCCTCAATAGGACCTGAAGATCGTAGTGTCTCGACAAACTGTTGACAGCGCAGCTTGTATATAATGCAATGTGATTTTGGCAACGTTGCTTTGTCTTCCGGTGTAGTTTCCATTCGATTAATTGTGTTGTATATTCTTATTAAGTTTGGGAAATGCTTCTCGATTAAGTTGAATGCTCTTCCAATATCGCCTTCCCTGATTGCATTGTGAATATCTATCGGTTCGATATATTAGTCGTCCGTTCAGTAACCAGACATCCACTTTTATCTACCTCTTCTGGCATCAATGTGGTTCCATTCTATGTTATTCTTGTCTAGCGTTGATATATCAATGGTTTCTGTAGAAATGCATGTGTATATCGTGTCAATATAACTGAAGCGATCACTATTTGTATGTTTTATGCAGCTCTTACGTTTGCTGTCATTATCGTTCGATCCATTGATTGCTTGATCGCCTACCATTTTGAATGAATTCTTCAGTCTTTAGCATCACGTATATATATATATATATATATATCTCACCTGCATTATGTATGTTCAATTTTATCGTTTTCGAACATTCATCCAGACGCTGCATCTCGTCTAGCAATGCTTTTGCTGTATCTTTGTAGCAATAATGGAGCAGATACTCCATTATAATATCTTTGCAGTCTGTATTCAGATCATTCATCATGCTTATGGTGGTTGTAACAGTTTATATGAAAAGGAGAAAAAAAGAAATAAGTATGTTTTTCCTTAAGATGTCGCACACATCAGCATACACACGCACACTTTGTCTACGCACACGATTTATAGGTGTCGGCACCAAAGATCCAATCATGTCATATTGATGCCACCATCCAATGGAAGAAGCTCGATCCTTGGCTTTGCTCTTCTAATTTTCCATTTCATGTAAGTCCCCTCCTGCAACATTTTTTGATTCACATTGAAGCTCGGCTCAACAAAGTTTTCTCAAATGTTCTCTGAGTTAATATTGACACTACTACTGACATGGAAGCAACATTTCAGTTCAAAACTATACACTCTTTCTGGAAAGTAAATTCGCCCAATGGCAAGAATAATTTCTACGTCCATGATCCAATGTAAGAGTTCAGCATGCAAATCATGAGAGCTAGTTTTACAGAGACTGACAGGTATCTTTGATTCAATATTGTGAGGAGTCAACAAGGTAACTAGAACCTGAAACTCTATATAATTCAAGTAAGATAAGAATACATTGCAAGGTTCTTCACAACTTACAAAAAGTTTGAACAAGCTATGAATAGCAGTTGCAAGCATTTTCAACTTTATGGTTAAAAAGTAAATTATCGAGAGCTTCTTTTGCTTCACAAAGAAGCTTGCCCTGACCTTCAACTACTTTGAATTAGAATCAGAAGCGCCAACTCCCCTGTATAATGAAGTTGATGTTAAAACCAACATCCTTTGAATTGGCGTATGCCTCAGCTTTGTTCCTGGTGGTGTACTTATATACTGATTTACCTGTCTTGATCTTTACCATACAATTTTCTACCTTGAGCAATACTTTGAAAAGAGATGATCATAAAATTCTCGAGTAGTAGTCAGCTTCCTTTATGTTTTTAGGGTTCGATTAGATGAAGAATTCACGCTTACCATGTATATTTGATAAGAATACTACTATTTGCACCATTTTAGAAATGCAATTGTTAGTTTGTTAGTTCTGGAGGTCATGAACAAATGAGGCAAATATTGATAAATACCCTTCATATGGGTTGGCTTTTGTTACTACTGTGTTTGTAGGGGAAAGAAGAAATATCGATAAGTTAATATCTCATGTTGTCCAGTCCTTGTATACTGATAAATTGAGTCGCTTTGTCTTCTGTTACAGAACAAGTATAGCTCTGTATTTATCAAATGTTAGTTTGGATATATTTGATAGCCTGAAAACATCATTTTAAAAATGATGCTAGTACAACCAAATTGAACATGTGGTTCTTGCTAAATTGAATAGATGGTTTTACCAATTTGGATTAAGAATATATAGTATACCATTTGGAGATGCGTTGCGATTGTTGCATGGCTTGCTAAGAGTTATTCTTGTATAATAAACATTCGCCGAATTCCGAGAAAGACCTTCCTATGAAGAGAGTACTAGGAGGCGCTACGGCTCTACACTATTAATACAAGTATAGCGATTAGTCATTCAAATCGTATTTTCAAACGCGGAACCACTGTGTACAAGCTAAACATCAAAAACACTTTTTCACTGGAAATAGCGGGGAAACTTTTCCAATGCGTTGGAGATCAAAAATTATAAATATTGAAACAAGGAGATCTTCTCTTTCTATTTCTTTTCTTTTCTTTTTTTTTCTCTTTCTGTTTGTTTGTTTGTAAATACCATAAAAATCCAAGACAGCATGTCAAACAAGAACTCAATGGAAATTGAGCATCAACAGTCAGACACTGTCAAAGCAAAGGATCCAATCGTTGATTATGAGAAAGGAAAGGACACATCAGTGACATATGTGGATGGATTCAAAGAAGAGGACCGCCTGTCAATTGAATCGGAAACACAAGAGTATGTGCTGAAACAGCCTCCGGATGGTGGAAGAGCTTGGTTGGTCTTATTCGGTTGCTTTTGTGTATGTTGCTACATTTAAACCCGAGAATGGAAAAATTAACTTTATTCTCTTTTACACAGGGTCTTTTTTGCACGTAAGACGGGATCTCTTAACTTTATCTATAAAATAAGAAGCTAACACTGTAGAATTCAACAGGCAGGGCTATAATTATGTGTGGGGTATATTTCTGAATTACTACAATCGACATGTCTTTCCCGATCAAATGACAGCATTATCTTGGATTGGTTCATTATGGTTAGCACTCGCCAATATCGTAGGACCGTTTTATAGTTGGTTTGCTGTGAAGGTTGGATACAAATGGATGTTGATTGCGGCCCTTGTGTTATGGTCGCTGGGTATTATGATGGCTAGTATTGCAACAGAGGTACAAACGGATTTGTATGATTTCATGGGTGCGTGTAATTGATCCAACGTCATAGATCTGGCATCTCTACCTGACTCAAGGCGTGCTGATGGGTGTTGGTGCCTCTTTGGTATGGTTTCCCTGCGTCAGTGCTGCTCAACAATGGTTTTCAAAACGCAGAGGTCTCAGTGTAGGTATCGCTATTTCAGGCTCAGGCTTCGGTGGACTGATTCTGTCTAATGTGATACAAGCTGTTATTGACCATCTGGGATATCAATGGGCTCTCCGTATTGTTGGCTTCATTTCGTTTGTATTACTCATTATTGCTGCCTGTACTGTGCGACCTTTGAATACACCTCTAAATACTGAGATCAAGATTTTGGACTTGCGTCCCTTTCGCAATTTCCAGTTTGCCCTACTATTTGCTATCCAATTTATTGGTAACTTTGCTTTCAATGTAAGTGTATTGATGTATACAGTTATGTACATGTTAACTAAATCAATCTGCCCGAAAAGGTTCCTTCTAGTTTCTTGCCTGGTAAGTTTGTGTATAAAAGAGATTGAGAATATTCATGTGTTGATGTGAACACATTGTAGCATACGCCGACTATCTTGGTTTAGACCCCTGGATCGGTACTAACATGTCTGCTATTATTTCTGGTGTGATGATTGTGGGTAAAATCTCTAGTGGACTCATCAGCGATTACGTCGGTCGTGCCAACATGACATTTATTACAACCACCCTGACAGGTGTTATGTGTCTTGCTGTTTGGCTTACAGTAACAAACCCAGCTGGTATCTGGGCATTTGCCGCTATGTTTGGTTATTTTGGAGGAGGCTACCTTGTCATGGTTCCTGCACTGTTAGGTCAAGTGGTGGGTATGGAAGACATTGAATCAGCCAATGGCCTGCTCTTCTTTGCTTGGTTCTTTGGCGGTTTGTTTGGTTCTCCTATTTGCGCAGCGCTTATCAATGATGCTAGTGGTCATCCTACCTACGACCATGCCATCATCTTTGGCGGTGTCCTCATGGTATTTGCAGGTCTATTAGCTTGGGCAGTTCGTGTGATGAGAGCTGGCTGGAAACCATTCGTCAAAGTGTAACAGAATATCTACGATACCATATTCCTATCATACTAGTCTATTATATAACGAAAACAAAAAATATAGAATGTACCATAAATGTCGTCATGGCTGTGTTCCCTGAATATGGAATATAAACTTCTCATTGTATAGGTTACACTGTACACTAAACAACATATAGAAATTTTATTCGCTTATAGCATATACAGAAGAAATTGTTACCAAGATGCATTCCCCACGATCTTTAAGATCTGTATATGGCGTAATGGATCGAGCGGTTGATAGCCTGTAAGAAATGACACTTAGCAGTATAGCAAATGCTTGTGATGTTGCAACGTTTATGACTTTGTGGATTGGATTTATGATTCTTTTTAAGGTGTCGCTATTTGGACAATCGAAGTTACTTCCTGTACCGTTATTTCTTGGAAGATGGCTATCGATTACTCTTTATACAAGCTTATTTTGGGCACCGTCGTTCAGTATGGGCAGCATCACGGTTTAAATGCATATATATGCAGCTACACTGTGAACGCTAGTGCGCTAAAACTTCCATAGTTTTGCCCGTAACTGAGGCTTTAACTCTTGTACAATACTCCAGGTCTACATCAATGGGAACTGTTCATATAAGGGTAGACACCATACTTACATTAGTTCTTCCTAATCAATGATGTGCTAAAGCAAAGCCAAGTTTGCGTACATTTGACGAGTAATTTTTCGATTTATTGGGCCGGTGTCAGGAACAAAAATTGTCCGTTATATCGAGATTCCGTTAAATTGGATTTGGATGGTTGAGATACATTGTGCTTAGAATTGGCTGTACAGTACATACTACATATTTGCGACTATAACTACAAACAATACATTCAAAGCCATGAAATGCATGACAACAAAGCAAAACAGAGATAACTGCTATCAGCCAAATTTACACTCAATAGTTGCAAGATAAAGCTACCCATCATATTTCAGATAGTTCTTCCTATAATACACTTCTTCATTTTCAAAGTATAGTGGATTAACGGTGGTGAAAATGAAAGCACCCACAGTATCTTAATTCGAAATAGTAGACATAAGCAGTGATTCTAAGCAAATAGACCATAAGAGGCAGAAGGTGGCTTGAGAAATGGCACAAAATAAAAAGCATCATTTTTTTTTTGCAGCGCCTGGCCTTTCATGTTCTCTTCAGACTAATTCAGCATGAAACTAAGAGACAGACAAAAGCGCGTCTCAAGCGATATTAAGCAAGAAGACTACAAATTTGATCCTACTTCTATCAATCTGTCTTTTTCTACAGTCAATGAGTCAAGTACTTGTAATCTCGATATCAAGCAAGAAGACACAAAGAATTACAGTAGTTTACTGAAGCAGAATGGTAAGGCAACCAGTTATCAACTGCGAATACACTCTAAATACATCGCCCATAGGCAGATTTGAAGAAGGAAAAGACTATTACTACCGCTGTGATAGGTGCTATGAGAGAATGCCAAATCTCCAATCAGTGCTACAACATCGCAAGTCAGTTCACAATGTCAAGTCGAGTAGGACTTCAATGGTCAAAAATATCAACACGGAGCCTGATATACATGATCCCAATTTCTATTGCAAGCCGTGTAAAGTAGACTATAAAAGCAGAAACGATTACAGAAGTCATTTGAAACGTACTCATTTCATGATTCTAAAGACAATACCTTCACACAAAATACCACGAAATAGCATTGTCCCTGACCCTGATGATCCCAATCGACATTGTAGGGCATGCAATCGTACTTTTGCTAACAAATCAACCTACAAGCAACATTGTAGATATACACACGGAATGGCATCTGTCAAATTTTCCAATTACAGTTTAGCATTAGATGGTATATCAGATACTTATTGCAAGCTTTGTGATGTGCGTTTATCAAACAAAACATCGTATAAAAGGCATCTCATTACCATGCACAAAATAGATTGGAGACTAAATCATCAAAGGCCGAAGAGTATAGTAACCGATGTTAATGATCCCAACTTTTACTGTCGTTCTTGTGAGAAGACATTGCCAAACAAACACTCCTTCAGAAATCATTTGGTAATAGTGCATGCTATATATCAACCAACAACCAAGAAAAGCAGCCTGGAGCCAGATACTAACGATCCCAACAATTACTGTCGTGCTTGTAAAAAAGATTATTCCTCTAAAAGCACTTATCGAATACATCTTCGTAAAGTACATCAGATAGCTCTACCGCCCCTAAAAGGCAATGTCAACAATGACAAGCTTCCTAACTCAAGCGATCCCCACCATTACTGCAGTGTTTGCAAGAAATCTTTTATGTCACGACTAAAATATAGAAGCCACTGCAAGCAAGTGCACTATATGGTATTAGACCATTGCAGTATATCCAACCCAAATGCAACGATAGACATCAATCACACTAAATTCTACTGTGCACAATGTGAGCATTCTTATTATAGTAAATCAGTTTTCAGAAAACACTTGAAGGATGTTCACAATATCTGAATTGACATTTTTGAACGCAAAGTCTAGTGTCATGTTTAATAATAAAATTATTGCTTTGATCTTGGTATACAACGGGCTCTGCCAAAGCTGATTACAACCTACTTGGCCTATCTTGTATGATGCTTTCTCATATCTGTAAAATACAGACTTCTGCGTTTTCCAACTATTGTAATTTATACACCACTTGTTGGGCAAATAGTAATTCATTATGCTGTAACCCTTCGCATAATGAAGGCATCCTTTCAACACATTTTCAAAAAATAGCTTCATTATTTTGCAAATTCAATCATCTTGTTCTATTTCGACCAGGACGGCGACAGCATTATGCGTATGTATAACGCAAGGCTTCATATTCAAGACGATCAATTGCTCTTAGCGACTTTTCATCCTCGAATTTCGAGAATACTATAAACTCGAGTACTTTATGTCCATGCTTCTGCGTCTCTGGTGTGGCGGCAGCAACCTCCTATTTATCTTTGTTATAGATGGCTGTAATACAAAAAAAAAATCGTGCAGTCAAGGATGGTTGAGACACATAGCACTGCTATCCTCATTATTGCTTCAATTGTAGGTGCTTTGGATTTGCTGGGTATTGCTGTTTGTACAATTGAAGATTCAGAGTAAAAGTGCAAACGGTAATTATCTTTATATGCCAACCTGTCATACTCATGCTATCATACAGCTTCTTGTATTTCGTTAGTTAGATCGAGTTGATCAGATCTGTACGGGCACCAGTTATACTCAATAACTACCAATAGTTTGGTCATCACAGTGAACATCAGCAAGAAATTGTTGAAAATATGATACAAGCGTACATTTCTATGATTGACTTGTTCCCTTGAAACGTACTGTTGATGCAACGAGATTGATCTACTCTGGAATATTGGATTCGCCACTGTCATTAGCGTGAGCTGAACAATATTAATGCAACCGTGTACAATCCATCCGTGGGGCAATGGGACAATAGACGGCTAGAGCCGTTCAAGCATGCCCACTCCACCAAGACAGTTCCCTTTAGTGTAATTCTTTCTCTCTCTCTCTTTGTTGCGTCTTTGGTGCATTGGATTCCTTTCCTTCAAATGAATGTCAGAGAGCACTTGCAAAGTAATGCCATCTTTCGTTTATTATTTTATATGTCGAAAAAAAACCTATATTACAAACTCTAATAAAAACCGTCGTCGTCTTCTTTTTTACTTTCTCTTTCCCTTGGTAGCAACCTTCTTTGGTGGACCACCGCTAGCAGCAGCCTTCTTCATGGCATTTGAGACAGCTTCGTCACTTTCAATCCAAGATATATCACCCAAATCCAAATCACCAAAACGCTTTTGAAACTTTGTCAATTGTTCACTTTCGTCAGTAACGCCTTCCTTCAACATGGAGGGATTCCAAAGAGGATGGTTGCGAGTATCTTTGGTCAAACGAATTTGGGCACGAGTAGGCGATGTAGTTCTAACAGTGTAGGTTGCTCCGTTGCTCAAAACAATGGTTTGAAGGAATTTTTCGGGCTTGGATTGTGTTGATGCCTTTCTGATTTGGACAAGCTGGCTGGCTACTCGAGCTGATGTATTGGTGTTTAATCGAAACATGGTAATGTGTATGTGTTAAAACAATAAGAGCCCTTGTTAAAAATTGACAAGAGGGGTTGATTTGATGGCCGGGTGGTGTTGGATTTGGCTGGATGAAAACTAGTCACTTTTTACAAGCAAGGCCTCTCTCATGAATCAGTGGAATGTGCACCTTGTCAAATCTTGATCATCTTACAGAGAGACATCATGCTTCGAACAAGCCATCATGTGAAGTATAGGCTGTGCTTGTTGCCTGTAGTATGTAGATATTTTTCAATTCAAGCACCAAGTTTGAATAAGACATCCACAATCAGCAATGATGCGGATGTGTGTATCATCAGCCGTTCATCGCTAAGAAAGAAGAAGTCGAAGAGAAGAAAGGAACCCATTACACCGATACCACTTTCGCAACGACTGAGAGATGCTTCCATAAAAAAAGAGCTCACAGCTGGGGGCTGGGATACTTTGCCCAAAGATGTGTCTTATAAACGTAAAGAGATTCGAGCTAATTTCTGCCATCACTATCTGACATATCATCTTAGGTGTGCCGCCACCAAATCATGTGGAAGTAGCAACGCTTGCTCATGGTTTAGAAAAGGTCTTGCTCAAGTAAAGTTGACTTATGCGAAGCGTTTTATTCGTAGTGTATTGATTTGTAGCATAGTCCTGGAGTGCATTTTCTGAGAGACCCCAAAACCAAAGTCTACAACTTTACACCCTATTTAGAAGACATCACACAGCCGCTAGATTTCGACTATGATTCACTACAGCCCTACATCACATCTTCCAAAGACACAGTATGTTGGTTCGGTGTATTAGAAAGGAGAGATCATTGACTTTATTGTACTACAGAGCCTTGTGGATTTAGCCAAAACATTACAAAAACGGTACATTGGATCCACATCATCCGTGTCCGCTATGTTATCCCACATGTACTTTGTCATGTCAAACTTCAAACCAGTAAACACTTCTTGTTTGTCCCGCGCATTCGTAAATGAGGTAAACAAAAGCAAAAAAAAAAGGTCAGATTTTGTATTGCGTGATTCTGAAGCAGCGCATTATAGTCAAAGAATTTCACCAAAGGATCAAGGACACCTGCTTCTATTTATCTGAGATGGAAGGATGGAGTTTATGCAGTAGATGTGGACAAGTCTTATGACTTGGATGAAACTATTCTGTCAGTACTTGTAAGGGGGGACAACAATGAAATCAATGCAAACAATACAAAGCTAACTTGATGTCTTCAGGGCAAATCTCTGGAGAAGGTGCTGACTTCTGAACCTGATGAATTTGAAAAGCATCTCAAGGAAAACTCATCACAGCTATCTGAACAAGAGAGAAATCAACCAGAGAGCTATGCATATGGAGAGGTAATATTTGCAAATATACAATATATATATATTTGGCTTAACTCTTCTTTTTTTTTTTTTTTTTCTGAAAGATTGGAAAATTCTTGTTGAGATCACAACTTGATTGTTATGATCCAAAGCTACCAAGAGGCACATTTGATCTAAAGACAAGAGCAGTTATGCCAGTTCGACTAGACATTCAAAATTATGCTGTGAGTACCTGCATTTTATTTGTATGTAAACAGTGTGTTCATACGTTTTGTGCGCAGGACTATTTGGGATATAAACTGAAGCGTTCCAAGGGCTTGTATGAGTCTTTCGAGAGAGAATACTATGACATGATACGATCCGCATTTCTGAAATACAGGTAAAAAGTAACCGTACCTAAAAATACAGCAAGCACTCATTTCTTTTGCATTTACAGCTTTCAGGTGCGTATAGGACACATGGACGGTATTATGGTTGCGTATCATAATACAAGCAAAATATTTGGCTTCCAGTATATCTCTCGAGAAGAAATGGATTCTCGTTTATTCGGATCTACTAAACTTGGCGATCAAGTGTTTCGAAATGCATTGGTTATGTTTGAGTCTATTTTAGACAAGGCAACAGAAAAGTATCCTCAACAAACTTTAAGGTTATCATTTGATACAAAGAAACACAATCAAACAAAAGAAGCTACGACTTATATCTTTGTGGAAGCAGTGCCTGACACTGCTGTTGCTGCTACAACAAACACAGAAGCATCCAAAGCAGCATCTTTACTGGAATCAACAAACACAGGTGAATATGACTATGATCCGTATGATAACTTGACCATGTATTCGCTCAAGACACAATCACTGGTAAACAATCACGCTATACACGGACCATTAGAGTTCAAGAATCCTCAGAGAGATACATGGACTGTACACACAAAGATGGAAGAAATGTTTCAAGACGATTTCAAAAAGAAACAGGAGAGATTTGTTCATATGCGCAAGCTCCAAGCCTCTGTCTATTTGCCCTCTAATAGAAAGAACCCATTGCATGCCATGTTTAAACGTATCAGCGAAAACGAATTAAAAAATGAAACACAATAAACATTTTTTATTTTATTTTTGTATGAATGATATTTGCTGTTAGGGTATGAAGTAAATGTACAAAACAGCCTGTAAAATTTAGTATTGACGACATTCCAAATCATGCACCGGCTTGTGGGCCTTGAGGCAGCGAATACCGCAATAGTATTGCGATTTGCATCTGGAACAGACTGGCATCCCCCTCTTTTCTACACCGCAATTAGAGCACGACATGGAGCATGATGATGATGCACCGCTGGAAACAGAAGATGTTCTGGATGGTAATTTCGGTCTTATCGTGCTTTTATCGTCCTTGTGCTGATCGGCAATTAAATGCTCAAGAGCTATCTTGGCAGAGCTTTGGAGTTTCTGCTGCTGAGAGTCCAATTGAGTTGGATACACAGACAGACATTTGCGGTAATAGGTGATTGCCTTGTTCAGATCCATATCCTCGCATAGATTGGCACGGCAGTGGTAGATGGATATACGAATAGTGCGTCCATATTCCTCGCGCATGGATAATGGCTGCTGGCATTGTGTACTTGCATTCACCGGCAAAGATAAGGGAATGTATCTGTCTGCTTGTGCGCTGTCATCCTTGACTAGTTTACCTAATTCACGGAGTTCAGCCATCAGCATAGGTAGCCATGGCAAATGTGTTGTCCTGGAGACATCAACATGGCTCTGTATCAATGCGATGGTTTGCTGGACAATAGCCAATAGCATTGCGTTCAACTGCATTGGCTGCTTACTCTTGTTCAATCGAAGTGCAGCAAGATAATAGTTTGCAATTTTGTCACAGTTGAAGCACTTTCCTTGCGCATCATGTATGTACTCTGTGGTCGATGCCAGTTGATAGGCTGCTTCAATTGATCCGTCTTGCTTCAATTGACGCTCAAGCTGATCATTTTGATGAATTAATGGAGATTTTTCATTCACAAATGTCTTGCTACTAGAGAGCAGTAAAGTAGGCATTTTTTTCTTTTTTTAAAAAAAAGTTAGGCGGAAAAGAGTAAGAGAAAGAGAGAGGAAAAATAACCAGCTAATCGATATTTAAACGAGTACAAACCTTGATTACAGCATGTTGGTTCACTTTTACACAAACTATCAACAGAGCGGAACATTTTAGCTTTAGAACTCAAAGCCAAACAAAATCAAACACTAGAGTCAAGTGATCCCATGTGCCTTAGTTTGTTGTTTTGTTGATAGGCAACATATTTTGATAAATACCGACCTTTTGTCGTACTGTATTGTTATATGAAAAAAAAAAAGCTATTGATTCTATGCGTATATCAACGTTAATCATTGATTGTCCATTTTTATAGTCTTGTTTGTCATTGTTACAAACGAACCAGTCAATTCATCGTATTTTCGCTCGTGGCCCTATATGTCCTTTTTCACTGGCTTGGGTACATTTGCTTGTATAACCTTTGTGCACTGTGGACGATGATCCTTTTTGGAATCAATGTCAAAGCATCAGTTTGCCTTGCTATCTAAAGATACGCATCTGGGCTATCAACGCTCCAATATTGTATATCAACTGATTGCAATGTCTCATTGTCGCCCGAAAAAAAAAGCTTATTTAGTTGCAGTACATGTAAGATGTATCTCGAGAACCTTCTTTATTTGTAGCGTGTTGCTAAGTATGTGGTCTTTGCCGAGGCTGTCTAGAATTCTTCTTTTAGTGTAACTTTCCTGCAGGTCAAAAAGAAGCTTGTTTACTAATGCTGTGTCTCCAGTGGCAGTTGGCGCTTTTTCAAATCAATGCCATTAAACTTTGTACTCTTGACATGGACCTTTATTGTGTCTCGACCGGATCAAGCTCATGTGAATACAGGAAGGCTTTGTTAGGTCTTCGATTTGCAGCAATTATGGATGATCTCTCAATGCATAATTCAGACAAAGGCATTTGGCCAGCTAAACCAACATTTCAAGGGTCAGACACGATCCTTGGTAAAAGCAGCAATGCACAGCCTTTTTTCCTTTTACAAACCTTTCATCTCTCCAGTTGTTTAAAGCAGGTCTCTAGCCAAAGAAATCATACAAACCATGAGACAGGTAGACTTGGCTAACCGTTGGCAATCTATATAGCGTTGATACACTTTGCCTGTAGCCAGCAATTGACACTCGAAGCCTTTGATCTTTGTCACAAATGAGTATAAATTACGTAGTTTTTGATATTTGTTATTATACCTTCCACAAGCACTCCATATATAACGTTTTCCGGCACCACTCTATTTGGTTTGCCCTTGATCCAATTGCATGATCTGACAAAATCTGGGTGCTTACCGCTTTTCTGCTGGCAAGAGTTTATACACTAACAGCTCTTTACAGCCGGGAAAGTATTGACGGTTTAATTGATGAATGTGTTGGTCTTATTGCAAATTACGCTTGGTTGCTGACATGTCATTTTTAGCATGAAAGAAAGAAAAAAAAAAAAAAGGGCCAAAACACAGGATCACACCAGTTGCCTTTTTTAAATCCACCACTACAGCTTAAAAAAAAAAAAGTCCAGTCCGTCAAACATTTTGGGCATTGAGGCTTTTTCATCATCAAACTATAAAATGAATTTAGAACTGCTTGGTAGATATTGATGCGAGTTTGATCATGCGAGGAAACACTAAACCATTTCAGACCCTTGGGAGCAGGAATATCCACAACTGATCGAAGACACCTTGGAAGATGGATTTGTATTGAATTGCAAGTTCAACAAACGCGGCACATTGCTAGCAGCTGGTTGCCTGGATGGACGCTGTGTAGTTTACGATTTCGATACAAAGGGTGTCACCCGCAGTTTGCTGGGCCATGTGAAACCGGTTGCCAGCATCAGGTTGAGTTCATTGCTCTGCTGTGCCAGCCCTGGTTGACTAATCTCGATTTTTGTCTAGTTGGTCACATAATGGAAGAAGCTTGCTGTCAGCGTCAAAGGATTGGACATGTATATACTGGGATCTGGTCTCAGGGACAAAGAAACTAAAGATTCGGTTCGACACACCACTCATGATGGCACATATGCACCCAAAGAACAAGTAAACGCACCCATTCAACAATCTTATTATGGATCAGTACTAACGAGTACTTGTAGCAATCGGTTTGCTGCAGCACTTTTTCAAGAGAAACCTGTTATTGTAGATATTGTAGGCCAAGAGACTGTGAGAACCGAATTACCGACAGATCCAGATGATACAGATGACACAGGAAAAGCGTATGTTGATAGATTCAGCATTGTTGAACGTGATGAATTAAGCTCTCGGGTAGATCATCCTATATCACAGCGCTTGCATGGAATAAAGCAGGGAATCGAATATACACCGGTAGTTCAAAGGGGCATCTCAACATTATTGATGTAGAAACAAACAAAGTGGGTGATGTTCTCTTTCTCTGATTACTGCTTATTTACTGATTGTGCTCACGTTGACAGATCATATACAATACCAGAATTACAAATACAACCATCAAAGGGATACAGTGGAGCAGGAATGGACGGTAATATATCCTTTTTTTTTGTGGCACAGCAAACAAGTGAACTCAATTCTTTGGATCAATGACTAGTGATATGCTCATCAATGCAAATGACCGACAAATCCGATATTTTCGACTGGAGGAATCGACGGGCGTCCCAATATTACACAACAAGTTTCAAGATCTAGTGAACCGAATTCAATGGAGTCAGAGTTGTTTTAGCAGTGATGGCGAGTTTGTTATTGGAGGGTCAGGACACAAAGCAGAACATAATATTTATATATGGGACAAGAATATGGGCAACCTCGTCAAGATTCTGGAAGGCCCAAAAGAGCCGCTGGATGATTTAGCAGTAAGCTGGCAACAACAGACATTCCGCGATGACCGAATTGACTGATTGAACTTGATTAGTGGCATCCTGTCAGGCCTATTATAGCTTCCGTTAGTAGTTTCGGCAATATTTACATTTGGACAGCCAAGCACGAAGAAAATTGGAGCGCTTTTGCGCCCGATTTCATTGAATTAGAGGAAAATGTAGAATACGAAGAAAAGGAGGATGAGTTTGATGTGGTATGTGTGTCTATGCCAGAGATCAGGAACGTCTATCTTATCGCTGTCTGTAGGTTCCTGATGACGAAAAGACAAAGCAAAAGCAAGTGGAGGAGGACATTTCAATCGATGTGACAACGTGCGATAGTATCCAAGCATTCATCGACTCTGACGACGAAGAGGAGGGCGACGAAGTGTTTTATCTATCATCACTGCCCTTTGTAGACGACTATATTCAAATCAACAGCACCCAATCTGCGCAAACCGAGGAGAAGGCTCCTAAAAAGAAGCTGCTCAAAAAGAAAAAGAAGGCTTCGTCTGAGAGCGCAGATGAAAGACCTAGAAAAGCATTCAAAAAGCAATAAACAAACCTCTGATTTCACCTTGTCACTGAAAAAAGTGGATAGCCTCTTCCGTTTGAAGTGGTCTAAATCACATTTTTATTATCAACTATCACAGATATTACATGTAGAGACAGAGAGAATTAGATGTTTCAATTCGTATATAGTAGTATAAATCGCACGGTTTCGATTATTCATTATTAGGAACACTAACGATGTAATATGGAAGAGCAGGCTACAAAATACAAAGATGAATAAAAACGCACTTATAGCACAAACACGGCACTCACTTGGATCTTCTTGTTTCTGTCGCACTGTACCAACCATTCAGGCTTCACAATAGGTATAGAATGTTGAACTGCACGATCATAGTTTGCTCCACCAGGAAGTTGAGCCAATAAATGGGTTGTCTCTACACTCACTTCATCAGACCACGAAGCGCCCATCTTTGATAACAAATCCTTCAACTCTGTAATTGCTGGTTCTGGTTCCTCGAATGTGCCAAATGCAACACGGATACCAGTCAAGTTCTCCATCTTGTGTGTACGTGCAGTTACTTTGTTGGATTTGTATTCACCAGCAGTTGTTTTGATAACTACATGAAATTCGAATTCATGATCCACATCCAATCCAGACAATTTAATGAAATTGGTATCACTAGGTACGTGCTGAGATTTGTATTAAATTACATGTATTTCCACGACATTAGAGCTATCCTGTTTACCTGAGCCAACTTTGTGCCGTTTTTATATATGTCGAGTGATCTAAGCTTGGCTGTGTGCAATAAAAGAGGGTCCCATTCAAGGATAAGTGAGGTTTGAGTGATGTTTTTGACACGAACTACAGGAACTTCTGGCTCGTCTTGGCCAAAAGTTGCTAATATAGATTCCTGTAGCTCCCAAAATTCCTTCATCTTCTTTTCTTCTTCGGGTATGTTGCGACTGACTGCAATATTGACAATGCTTCCAGAAGTAACACCTTTAGGAAGCAAGAGCGAGGGAAATTCGATAAGGTGGTGGTCTTCAGTCAACAAGATTGCCTACAAACACCATGTATGATTTAGTTGTCAGGGATTCCAGGCAACGGTAAACGTACTTACCATACCGGCATCAAGTTTGCCTACTGTGAACTGTACTGAGGTCATACTATAGCTATGTATATATATATATAATATACTATGTTGATATGAAGAAGGAAATAAAACAAAGATTGAGAAAAGTGCAATATATATCAGATACCGCGAATTCATGTCGTCGCGGGTCCTCAATTAAAGCATTTTTTGCCAAGCCGATGAACAGGTGAATAGTGCTGCTGAAGCAACCTTTTTTTTCTATGATGTGAATAGTCTCAATACAATGACAAAAGAACAGTGATTTTAAGCACAAACCTCGAGTGAATAGTTTGAGCGTTTGATGTCCATGTATATATGACTGATTCAGAGCTCTGACTCTACAGCGACATGCTTGCTCAATCCCCGCATTACGAAATGGAAGGTTCAGATGGCTAGATCAGACAATTAGGCATGATTCAATCAAGTTTCTTGCTCTTTGCACAACAGTTCTGGTTTACTTGATCTCCAATGTATACATTTATGGCTTGTGCTCAGATGATGATTTGGACGACAAAGCACAAAAGTTCAATTTGAATCCACTGCACTCAAACACAAGAAAACTTGATACAAAGAGTGACAATAACAGAAGCAGCTTTTCTATTTCTTTGCACATAAATAAACAAAAAACAGCATTTCACATTTTGCTGTATCCGTATGATATGGGAAAATTCACTATCAATGTGAAAATATCATGCAAAATAAACGGGTGCATAAACTAACGATAATGATATAATTGTATTTTATTGCCATGGTACTGAATGAAATGATATATGTGTGTGTATTCTCACTTTTTTCTTGATTTTGTATATGTATATATATACGAGGATGAATGTTTGTAAAGAAGGTTTGTATGTACATTTAATTACATGTTTGTAGCTTTGTAGGACATGGATCTTCTTCGAGATACACCTTCAAATGTGTTCTGAATAGACAAAGCAGTTGGCATCATGAAGCCAGACACAGGAGCGGATCGAGGAGCTGGCTCAACATCCTTATTATTGGTTTTGCTGAACAGTGGGAAGAATGATAAGCGCCCACCATCTTTTGCTTGTACGCTATCTTGTGGTTGCTGCGAAAAATAGTCTGTTTTAATGCTTAATGTTGCCTTTTCGTTTACTTTGATTTCATTCTTGGAGACAATGATATCAGATGTAGATATTCTTCGATGATGGAAAGGTGCACAGCCTGAAGTGTGTGAGCCAAATGATTCTAATTTTTCAAAAGTTCTTCCACATTTGCAACGAAAAGGCATCTTCTTGTTTGTGAGTCGTTTGTTTAAAAAAGAAGAAAGAGGAAGAAAAGGGGAAAAACAGCGGGTAAAACTGAATTAATAGAGATGAGCTGCAAGTTCACAATGGGCGTTTTTGCATGACAACTGATAACAAATTATCCGTTTACAGATGTTATGTAAGCAAGATAAAGCACCCATTTTTTTGTCTTCTCCTGGATTCTTAATTATGTTTCGTCTGGGAGCCGCCTTGCTACTATATTCGCTTATGCCAAGCACAATAATGCTTAGTTTCAGGTACTGCAGCCTCAGATCAGTCCCTGAATTTTCACCGCCGTAAAATTTCACATTTTATAAGCTCTTCAATAGTTCTCATTTGCAAGGATAGCAACACATTATAGAAATACAACATTTTGTTTTATTGACTCAATAAGATTACATGTATAGGAAGGAGTAGCATATCAAATATTCATCTAATGTACTGTTCGGCATTGGCCAATCAGCAGTTTCATTAATTAATTCTCCAAGAAATCTCGTTTCATATTGGCATGTAACCTTGAGCGAACGATTTGCATCTTTTCGACAGACATGTGCAATTTACTCTCATTCGCATCTGCACTGACTCTCGATAATGCCTTTTCAATACCAAACCAAGCAATCCAGCAATTTGGATGGGCAGTGCATTGCGTTTTGGACTCCGTCTCGAGATCTTGCAAGTATGCTGGTAGTCGTAAATGAAGTTCGCTTTGATTTTCTTGTATAATGATTGCACAGTCTTTGTCAACATGGACTTCCTTGGCTATTGTCCATTGCGGGTCTTTGGTCAGTTGGATATCATCGCCCTCCAAAACAAATGAATTTGTGCTATGGTAGCAAACATTGACATCGTCCAGCTGAATGATGGGATGAAACAGTTTCTTATCATGCAAATACCCGATTTGGTCTTGATCAAACTGAAATTGAGAGGGACGAATGTCCTTGATGTGTAACACAATTTCTGAATGAAATTGTTCTGTTGTCACCGTAGTAAGCTTATCACGAAGCTTTCTAAATAAATAAAATTGCGCATCTGACAGTAGTCGCAGCCGATGCTCTTCATCTCGAACTTGAATGTGATATCCTTGCAAGTGTCGTATCATGTCCTTGAACGTTTCTGGATCTCTCTGTATCATAATTGGTGGTGATTGTCCCAAGTCATGTGTATGTGGTGCCAATAGATCATGTTTTAAGGGTCCTGTAAAGTAGTTGTGGGGTCCATCTTGAAGAACAATTTTTGATGTTAATAAGCATGTCTGCAAAGAATGTATCCTAGATCTCTGTTCAATACCTTTATTGAATAGATCCCACTTTAGTCGAAATGTTTTATTCCCCACTTGAACGTAAATAAATTGTTTCAAGTATTTTGTGAGTCGTTTGAGTCCGTAATAGTGCGAATCATTCAACAAATCTTGGTGCTGGCATTCATCTTTTGCTACCACTGGGTACCCTCTTAAGTGCCGAATTATCAGCTCAAAAGTCTCTGGGCTTCGATCAATATGAATCAGTCGAGCTTTAGTTTTCATGAAATGACGAGTAAAAAAGTTCGTTGGACCATCTGATAGCAGAGATTTCCAGCTAATGTAAAATGTGCGTCCTCCGATCAATATGGTAAATACAGTGTTGAGGTTGATTTGTTGCTCTTGTGCTTGCAAATACTGCTTCATTCTGAGGCTTGTTTTTTAGGCAATATTATTTTCGATGAAAGGTTTATATCTAATTGTGTAAAAAGTGATAATCGATATTTTATTGTGTGAATCGATTGTCCAAACAGCAATACCGGTAAGATTTACCTGGTCAAATTCATCTAGAAATGAATTGTTACTGGATAAAGCCAATACATAGGCACAAAATTACTGAAGTTACTACATTTTTCCGCCAAAGTGAAATGTATTCTCCACAACTTTTTGTCTCTTACGTCACAAAGTAATGTTTGATACCATATCTATACAGTGGCTGGTAGACACTACCAACATGACCAAAATCTTTTTCGGATCCGTATGAGGAGGTCCGACTCATTAATGATACATATATTCATCAGCATGCACATTGCTTTCTCTCCATCTTTGTATAGTTCTGTGTGTTTAATTTGAGACCTTTGTATTGGTGTATCAGTAAAGAAAGGTGGTTTGTTTGTATTATTTGTGGATTTACACCGAAATCTTTCAAATTTGATTAACATAATTTTTTTAAAATCATTGGATCAATGAATGCACAAACTTACATCTACACTGACCATTGGAATACAGAGTGTGTAAGACGTTTCCATCTCTTAGTTTTACTCTTCCTAGCAGCCATTGTGTCCTGCAGTTTTGAATACAGTCGTTGCAAACTGTTTGAAAGCCAGTTGGATAGCCACTTTCGACTTTTTACATTTTTGCAGTCGCTTTTATCATTTCTAACTGTAATTTTATAAAAACTATCATGTCTCAATGGGAAACTATCTTGGATAAATCATCTCATATATCACCGGTGAAAATAAATCCGCCAAAAAACCATTCAACCGAGCGGCTTGAAATCCTGATGAAAAGTAATGTAATTTGAATGATTCAATTGATCTTCTTTCTACATACTCAACTTTCACATGATTCTAGGTAAAAGTACAACAAAGACTTTTGTCAAAGCAGCAACGAGCGAAACGCAAACCAGAGCACCAACAAAAGTAAGTTTTAGACGTAGATAACAGGCGAGCTACTTACCGTAAGTTAGAGGTTTTCAATCAAAACAGCCATCATATCAACATTGGCTCTTTTCACCCTGGCGTACATGACAGCTTCGATAGGCTGCAGCATTGGCAGGTTTAATTCAACCCATAATCCTATTTGTAAACGTGTTGCCCAGCTACCATCGCCATATACACTGTACAGCAACGTCATGGATAAGCACTTGCTCGACAATGGTAAAGAGAGATCGAGGGCATGGTTGGATCAAAAAATGAACAACTATTATGAAGCCGTAGAGCCATATATTTCCAAGCTGCAACAAGGTTATCGTTGGTCAGAAACCACTAGCGTCAAAAGTGCATTCAAACAAACTGGGCGCTTTGCAAAATCACTGGTCTACACTGAGGAAAACCAACTTCGACCTGTTCGATATATAAACCAACTACAAGACATTTACCTTAAGCCAGTTTGGGACTACATCAAAAACTCAATTCATGATCATTTGGTTCGACTTCGATATCAAATGGACGATTACATTGAGAGTGGATCGCATAAATCAGCACATACGAATGGAGCTGGGGAGGAGAATGTCAATAGCGGTATTGTGGAAGACAAATTGAAGAGAACGGCTAAAAGAATCCTGGATTACATTGATCAGATCAATGAGGTATCAGTCAGCACTGGAATGAAGCAAGACGAAGCCAGGATCAAAGCACAAGAAATTATTAAAAGCATCACGGATGCAACTACTACAAGCAATGCTGCTCACCTAAACATGGTTGATATCAACAAAGACAGCTCTGATGTTGACAGGATTGCATTCGAGATCCAAGAAATTATGGAAGTAGCGGCATTAGAGAAAATACAGTTGGACGAGCAATTGGGTTTGATTCAAGCAAAAGTATCTTCTTTCGCTATGACTGAAAATGATAAAGACACAGACGAGAGAGATGTACGACGTTTAACCATAGTCGCCCTCAAGTCAGAGATTGACAATTTAAGAGCAATCGCAGAAAACAATGTACGAGAAAGGGCGAAAGCGAGTTTAAAGGTCGTTGAAAGTATCAACAAAAATGCAAGCATCAAAAACCGAATGAAAGAGGATGTTCAGTCAGCTCAGCGTGCTGCATTAAAAGATTTACGGCAGATCTATGTTAAATTATATCAAACGAACAAATTAATTGATAAGCTTACCTTATACTGATCTCCCTCGTCTCATTAAACAACGGAATCGCAGCCCTACCAGACGCAAAACATAAACATTTATTAAGCATTTTACAGAAACCTATTAGCATCGCTTTTTTTTTTTTTTTTTTTTTTTTAATAAAATTGAATATTCAAGCTATCCATAGATCAGCGCCTATTAATGCGTTTGATTCAAAGTAAATTAGCATTTAAGGGTACATGGCTCTTGATATTGGCTTGCTGTTCATGGATAGAACAATATCTCGAATCCTCCCAATTCACAGAATTCGTTGAATGATGACCTTACATAAAGAAGTTGACAAACCTCATGAAAATTTGACCTTGAGACATATTATACTACACTAACAACATTGAATTTCAAAGGCTCGCTCTATTAATTCGATTATTACTGTAGTAAATAAGGTAAACAACGATTTATTTGAGTTGGTTTGTAGGCATCGTTACTATACACGTATCTTTTATTTCTCTTGATTAAACGGTGAACATTGATTCAATTATACTTGGCCTCATCCTCCGCAGTCTTCATATTCTCTAAATGCTGCCATTTGATATACAGGTTCCGCACGATAAACACAGTTTATGTATTTCGACCATCCAGTTTTCGGCATCGTACTACTTCATAATCCTTCTCTACATTACTACATCTTTTACGCCCTAATTACTCAGCAGTGTATGTTCTGAAATCTTCATGGATACTTTTTTGCAAAGGCAGCTATAAAAAAGCCAGGCATCAACTAGAGGAAAAAATTTCTTCGTAATATAATGATCAGATCAAACAAATTCGATCGGCTTTCTTTTTATACTACCCTCTTTTTCTACCATCTTTTGGATAGAATGAGTTGTTGTGGATAATACACTGAGGATATCTGAAAAACGAGAGATTTGACCGGATGCGACTAATAAAAGCCATTGAATTCATATATAAATGCTATTTGTATGGATACTAAAAGTTGTTTGTGGTACTTTGTTTGACTAAGGCGTGTTAAATTTGGGATTGTAATAGACGACTAGAAGCAGTAGGAAAGAAAAATGTGAAAAATGATCCAACTTTGGATGGATATTTCTCTATGATTTATTAAGTGAGTTGATGTTGCGTAGTGCTTGACTTTTGTTTCTCTTTTAATTCTTTATACGATGGTATGGTTATTATTAGTATTTTCAAAAATATGTCGGGTAGTGCCCGCTTGAGGCAAATCAAAATACATGACTTTGAGTTATTTCATGAAGGGAACGTCTATTAGGTGTTTTTGACTTTTAGATTATGTTGGGGCTAATGTAGACCTATCGAATGGTGTTTTTTTTTGTTCAAATCTGATTAGTATTGGCAAAGATATCGCAGAAGAACCTTGTCGAGGGAAAATTCATGATTTTGTCGATTTTCGACCTATGAAGGTAAGGTCCCAGATCCTATCTGAGTTTTTTGGTCAGATGAATTTTGTTTATTTCTCCATGTAGAGTCAAGCTAGAGCCTCGAGTAAGAGCTAAAACGATAGGAAACGTCTTGCGCTACAATAATGACTATTATTGCAAGCAAGGTTATGTTGATACAGATCGAGAAATTATTGAAAAACCACCAAAATCTGACGAAAAACGTTTTTTCTGTTTGAGAAGTCTAGCGTTGATCAAATCAGACAAAAGTAATGTCATTCGATGCGCCTTCAAATTCTACACAAGTTTGATATATACTTAATCAAGTGTTTAGTATCAACAACTACCAAGTTTAGGTCATGACAAAATTCATCATGAATAAGGCCTCATTCGAAGCAATATGGATTTCAACCTCAGTTTGATATCAGCTACCCTATATCCAGAGGAGTACACCCGTGACGTCAAGTTTGCAGCTTTTCCTTTCTTTCCGATTCCCCCGTTTTTCTTTTTCCATACCCCCGTTTTTAATACTACTTTTACTGCCAAACCTATTATTCATCTTGTTATTGAAGGCAATAATAGCAGAAAGGTCATCAAGCCTGCAGTTGTTGTTAGTTACTAGCATATGCAGGTAAGTGTATTTACTGTAGTATCGATTGTCCAAGTCTTCTATCATTAATTAATTATTCTTTTTCTTTGTTGACTAGAATAGCTACTACCGACGACGACTGCTTCAAAACAAAAGAGAACAACGCAACAACTGGTGAACACTGCTTCGACTTACGGTATTGCTACCACAACCACCACTGCTTATTTGAAGTCGTATCAATTGCCATTTCTGAATACGGTATGTACCTTTGGCTAATTATTACTTTTCATTGAATTGTAACTAACTGAACTTTCTCTTATTTTTAGAAAATGGTTGTGTATATTATTCTAGACTCCAGCAAGACCTCTGGTGCTATTTCTCGTTGCTTTGACGCTCTCTGCAGCATGTCATTTTCAATGCTGTTTTTTTCTGGTTCAGTGCTGTCTGCAACAAGTCATTAGTAGCGCTGTTCCCCCTCTTTGATCGGTTTGGTACTGTTTGCAAGTTATGGGTCGTGCTTGTCTCTCTCGTTTGGTGCTATCTGCAAGTCATTTATAGCACTGTTTGTGTCTGGTTTGGTGCTGTCTGCAAGTCATCTCAAGTGGCGTTGTTACTCTCTGGTTTGGTGCTATCTTCTGCAAGTCATTTGTATTGCTACGTTTCTCGAGTTCAATGGATCAGGTTAGTTTCAATGATGTCTGCTGTTCAATAATATTATCTACTAATTACACGAATATGATAGAATATAATAGGCATCAAGCACAAGGTGGTGCTCCAGGATATTAGATACAGAACAACCTGTTGTGAGTTGCTCATCAAGTAAGTATAAATGATATAGATTGTTGCTGGATACATTGCTGACTATTGTTATATTATTACTTTTTGATGTGATGTGTAGGCAACAACAAGAATAATGTCACGACGACGACTAATGGATAATTAATGATGGATACTGGATGCACCTAAAACTGCTAAAAGTCGATTGGGTAAGTTCATGATATGATGGTGTTGATTGAGGAAGAATGCAATACTAATTATATCCTTTGGACAACTATTATTATGTATACTGTAGGCAAGCGAATGGCAATAATCATGGACACTAATACTGGATGCTGCAGGATATCAGTCAAGTTATTTTTTTTTTGTCAAGAACAACCATAGCAATAGTTGTAAAGGCAACCCATTATTTATTTTTGATTGTTTATTTCCCCCCCCCCTTATTTGCCTTAACTCTCTTTTTTCTTTGGCTTTTCGCCCTTATTTCTTTTAATTTTCATCTGCATGTAATGTTATTAGCCTCACTATCTTTCTTTCTTTCTATGTTTCTTTGAAGCATACCTTTTTTTTTTACGTTGAGTGGATGTGCCTATCACTGAAGCTCAACAATAACAAGATTCCGAGGCTAGGATTAGATAGGCTGGTCCAAACTTAATTGTTGATTCTACTTACTTAGCGACAGTTGAGGGTCTTAATAAACACAATTCCTCATGTTAGGGGTGTAGTAAGGCACGCTCTAGCACCTGAGGGGTGGTCTAATTGAAATACTACCTAATTGCATTTTTGGGTAGTACTTCAAATTCCGCCTAACATCGTTGCAGAGGAGAACTATGGCAAAATTTTTCTAGGTTTTTCAGTATATAAAGGTAATAAATAGATATAGCTTTTCTACGTTTCTGTGCTGTTTCATGCGTTGTTTTCATTACTTGAAGTGATTTGAACACTACACTATGCGAAAGTACATGTAAAATTCTGTAAGCAGCAGCATGTAAGTTTGGAAGTTCGACGACAAGGAGCCTTGCATGATTATGTATAAAGCAACTCCAAGTTTGTTAACAACAGATGCTTATATCTTCTAATATATAGTCGTATTTGCTTGTAATCTAACGCCCACGGTAATAAAATCAACAAACTAAATAAAAAATACAATTAATAATGTTGAGCAGTAATTGTTTGCAAGGAGCGTATTCTATTAAAGCAAAAAAAAAGAAAAAAAAAAAAAAAAAAAAAAAAAAAAAAAAAAACAAAAAGCTACTACTTATTACAAGGAACTGGTTGTTGTATTATTCCTGATTCCTGACAATCTCCAGATACTACTGTCTAGTTAATGTTGAGATGTTGCATAGATAGCAAATAAGTCTATTTGGTCACTATAATCAAACATGACTCATGCTAGTAGCTTATTTACCTTGTAGAGACTCGATTCAAGTAGACATATTTCAGAATAATAGCTATAAATTGATTTGACAAGAGGTGGCCGCACTGATTTACGTCCCTACGCAACAAAAGCAAGATCAAATCATTCTGACAGATTTGGTGATCTGTTTACCTCAGTTTGGCATGTAAACATAGATGTATGCTTTTGATACAGCCAACAACCATCAATGTTGCTACTGAGAAGCTCAGAATTACTCTTATCTCATCATAATCGATCCACAGAAAATAAAGTAGAATCAGCAAGTGAAGGCGATGATGAGGTTTATCAAACTAGTAAGTATAAAGCTAAACCGAACAATCTCCTTCTCGTCAACTTGTGAGGTTGTACCCAAGAACGATTATTTCCTTGTCATCAGCAAGTTTTTGTTGTTGCTTTGACTACAAATAATGGAGCCATGTGGAGTCTCATAAAAAAGAAAACGCCATCATTCTCAGCTGTATAGTATTTATACATCTTCTTTTTCAATACCTACTGTTTCAAACGAAAAGTCATCAAAATGGATGATCTCTCCACAAACAGCACAAACAGATCCATACCTGAAGTAAATGTACCATTAGATACAAGTGTGTCTGGAGGTAATTTGAAAGAAACAAAGCAAAGGCAGCGTCGTAAATTCATCTTTTTGTGTGTATGTGTTAATAAAGACGAAATGAATGACGATCAAGAGCAACAACAACCAGAAGGTATTGAATCGACTTGGAAGGACATCCTTACGAGAATAATGGTAGTTCCCTCACTGGTGACATTATTGGAACTTAAACTGGAGCATTTTGAATCATTGAAGAGCTATACCCAACAATGGTTATCAAGTACTATAAATTTCGTTCAAGAATATAGCGCCGAACTCGCCTTAATGACTGCATGGACATGTATCATCAATGGCTTACGCCTGATGAGTCCTCAACATAAGCCTCGGCTGCTTCTGTGGGTATTCATTCCGTTGACTACTATATTATTAAGCATAATCTATCCCATCTATCTATCGTCGCAAAACCGGAGTGCTCTTTATGCTAGTCAGACACCAACAAAGCAATATTCGTCATTCGCCAAGCATTTAGTGGATATTGACACCAAGATAACCGAACAAGCTTCACGAATGGAGCAACTTTTTCAAAAAACACAGTACAGCAACAAGTTGCTGTTGGAGCAAATGGCTTTTATGTCATCGCAGATTCGAGAACAGCAATCCCAACTAAATTATCAACGTGAAGATTATCGAAGGATTTGGGATGCATTGTACACGCAAAACCAATACATGCTTTCTGTCTCTGATGATATAAAACTGGATGTCATTGAGGCGCTGCAGGACAACACAATCGTAGTGTTCGATAAATCAAATGAGCAGCTCAAGGTATCGCCTCAGTTTCTGGAATACATGCAAACGGCCAACTTTATCCAAGCTTTTATTCAGCACAACAAGCAGACCATCCGATCTTTTATTCAACAAGAGTTACATCACTTTTTTCTGGCCCAGAAAGATGAATCCAGTTCAATCATGGAAAAGATAGAGCAAGTGCCAGCATCTTTGGAACGGCTTGTTGAAACCATGGTAAAGAAACACCAGCCTCAACACGAGGATGAGCCTGATTTTGCACTTGGTAGTCGAGGTGGAAGAATTATTACGTCAAAAACTAGCAAAACCTATCGAGCTCCACCCACATCCAAACTGTTTTTGCGCAGAGCACTTGGTTATTACCCCAAAATCACGAAGCCTGCAGCAGTTCTTCAACCGGGAATGCAAGTAGGCGAATGCTGGTCGATGAGTGGTACGAATGGCACAGTGGGTATCTATTTGAGCAAGGAGATCTACATGACGAGTGTGACAATAGAGCATCCATCAGCCAGTGTATTACTAGATGATATCAAGAATGCGCCTCAGGATTTCAGAGTGTTTGGTATGCCTACAGACTCGCCAGATCTGCCAGAGGAACTCCTTCTGTTAGGTCAATTCAAATATAATATCCACTCTGAACAGAAAGCACAGAAGTTTCCATTAGAGCCTGACAGGGCCTTTCACACCGTGATTATTCAATTTTTATCAAACTGGGGCAATCCTGACTTTACAGACATTTACAGAATAAAGATCAGTGGTAAGCCTGTGTCTCCATACGTAGTAGATCAAGAATAATGTGAATTTCGATGAATAAATCTTTTTATTATTGCTACGCTATGTACACATGGATGTCTTAATATGGACATAATCATCTTCTTCGTCTTCTATATTTGTTTTGAGCATCCTCTACTATATCATCTATGAAACGAATGTGGGTTTTTGATGAATCGTCTCGGCTATTACGACGTCTTTCGTCTGCTCTATAATTCCTCATACGATCTTTGGCAGCAGTATGCTACATTTCAAAAGATCAGTAAGACTATCACTGTTGAAAAAAGCTTATAATTACCTCCATCATGGCGTGTTCTTTGGCGCTGACCCCTTCAGGGAATGTATGTGTATGCTTTGGTCGCTACGGAATATATGTGAATACGTGTTTGAATCAATGGAGCCCATTACTTACTGCAGCTGTAGGCTTTCTCTTGTTGATAAACAGGTTGCTGCTGGTACCCGCATTAGGCTGCCGTTGTGGTGGAGGAGGAGCTCCTCTGTTCGAAACAGCAGGCGGAAGTCCCCTTGAAGCACGGTAATCTGATATGCTCAACTTTGCACGATCTGATGATGACGATGCGTTTGTTGGAGCTGAAAAGGATACAGCAGCAGCAGCACGGCTCTTACTGGTATTGAGTTTCTGTTCCTTGTCCTGACGCACTTTTTCCAGGAACATGGAAGGGCTCATTTTCACATCTTCCTGCTTGATATCACGCATTTCAATATCGTCGTCCACTCTTCTCTTTCTACTGCTATTACTCGAACGTTTGCTGCTACTGCTACTTTTACGTTTATCACCAGTTCTTGCATTGTTTGTGGTTGATTCACTATCTGAAGATGAAGCAGAGGAGGGCGAACTTGAATTGTTGTAACTGCTTGGCGCGGAAATCTTGACAGGACCCTTTTTGTATTGAATAGCCTTTGACTTGGCAATTGGAACCGTTTTCTCGAATATATTGTGTGGTATAGACATTTCGTTGATAGTATGGTTGAAATAGGGGTATTCACACTAAGCAAAGTTGTATGAGTGGACGGATAGACGCTGATCCAAGGCAAACACTTACATCTGTAATGAGATTACGCTTTTGAGCATCATAAACCAAATCTCCCCAATACTCACTGCTATTCAGTGAGTGAGCGTTACCCAGCACAAAGAGCGAGCATTTTGCACGAGTCAAGCCTACATTCATACGACGCATATCAGCCAAGAAACCAATACCACGACCTATACAACATGTCAGTACGTCTAGAGAGCCTCTACTGCAAATACCGTCATATACCATATCCAGCTCTGACACACGAAAAGATGATAATCTCCTTTTCTTGACCTTGGAAACCATCCACCGTGTTGAAATCAATCACATCCAAAATACTGTTACCAAATCTCTTTTGGAATCGAGATTTCAACTGACCCACTTGCTGCTTGTATGGCGTAATGACACCAATCTTGGACGCAAATTTGACTGTAGGCAGCTTTGCGCAAAGCATATCGACCAAGGCAACAGCAGCATCTGCTTCTGCCACATTGAAAATCGACTTGCCTCGACCCAGCTTTTCTTGGCCATCCATGATGTTGAAGAATCGATAGGGAGGGAATTGGGGGAGTGCATGCCATATGGCAGAAGAGACTTTGTCCATATTGGGACCATCCTTGAGTTGAGACTGGTAAAACATCTTGCTGGGGAAGCTGCTGATATGAGGATGCATACGATATTGGATACTAGAGAAAGAAGCTATTAATGGACGTACATTAAATCGTGCGTTGTTATAGTTACCTCAACAGGTTGATCTCTGAAGCCATGTTTCTTTCTAATCGCATAAACAAACTCTGCTGATAGTTGTGTTTAGTAGCCAAACTTGACATGACAGTAGGAGGCAATTGGTTTGGATCTAGTACATACAAAAGAGTTAGACACAACAGTCCTTATACGCTACAACGAACAGTACTCACCACCAACAAGAATACATCGTTGTGTATCAAACTTGAGAGGAATCAACGAACTGATTTCAATTGACTGAGCGGCCTCATCCACAATCACAGTTTCAAAAGAGACGCCCATCTGGGTCAGCATATCATGGCCACTACCACTGAGAGTAGCACAGACCACATCAGCATTGGCAAACACCTTTTGACGTGCACGAACGCGGGAAATCTCCATTTCTTTGCCATAGTTCTTTTGATCTTGGTAGGTATCCTTAAGCAAAATTCTGCTTTTAGTCAATTTCTGAGCCAGCGTCTTTCTTTTGTCACGCAAAATAGACATCTGAACTATATCGCTACCAGCCTGTGTGATTTCTCTGTCCACATCGTCCAAACTGATTTGAATGTTACGAATGTCTTGGTGCAACGTGTCCAATTTGGCTCCCCATTTGCCGCCTGGTGCGCCATCTTTCCCACTCGAGGCATCCATCTCTGCTTCAATCAATTTATCCAAGATGCGGTCCTTGACACTAGCATTCACAGAGTCTGCTACGCCGATACGAACAATGTTGGGGCTGGTAAGCCCTTCTGAAGTCATGACACCCTCTTTGAGACGCTTGGCGATTTCATCCACAGCAGCGTTACTGGGAGCACAGACAAGCAGTTTGCCAGAGGCTGACGTATCTTCTGAAGTAGCTCGTTTACGCTGATCCAATAAAGATACAATCAATGCAAGAATCGTCTTGGTTTTACCAGTACCAGGAGGACTACGACAAATGTTAGATCCGAGATGAGGGAGGCGACGCTTGAATACAACTTACCCCTGAATCAATGAAAATCCCTTCTTCTTTTGCATGGCAGACACAATAGCAATAGCCTGAGGCTCATTCACGTCATAACGAGCGCAGCAATGTTGGATGGAAGAAGTGCTGAGCTTTGGCTTGGGTATCGCTTTGGGGTTGATAATGTCTTGAGCTAAATCATAGTAATCCAAACCTTCCAAGGCAGCGTATTCACGCACTGTAGTAGTTAAGCTAGTACAATCACAATTAGATATCGATACACACACATATATACACACTGAGTGTACACCACAACAAACCTCATAATCTTGAGAATATTCCAACTGGTCTTTGGCGAGATGGAATTCAAAATACTGATACGATCACCCGCAAAATAGCAGCGAACTACGACTTCACCCATATTCTTCTTTTGATTGATGTTCATGACTTTACCCAAAAAGGCCTTTCCCTTCCACGAGTTGTCATGAGAAGGCGTACTAAAGGAAGAAATCTGGTCGAAAAATTGATGTCCAAAGTGATTGGCGACACAAATCAGATCATCGGCAGACAGGTTGTTGGTAATCACACTCATGGGCAAACCAAAAGTGACATCTACGAAATCGTTGGTATGGCAACGACCTTCCACAATACAGCGATCCAAGACATCGTTCTGTGTCAACTGTTCCTTGGCACGAAGCAGTTGACTCCAGGTCTCCAGCATCAGTAGGGGTTCAAACACGGCACGGTATTCATCAAATGTCTTAAAGGTAGAAGGAACGGCATCGTACATGGATGCGTTGGCATAAGGAGGGATCTCTCTGGTCTCTGTGATATCCCAAGAGAGCATCGTCTTGAACAAGCGGTCGATATTGGGCGCAATCTTTTGACGTCGTCTCTGTTCCAGCATGCGTGCGTTGCGCTTTCTATTGAGGAATTCGTTGGTAATGGGCGTTTCAATCAGTTTGATGGTTCTCTTGGGTTTTGCATCGAACAAGGCCTTGACACTGGCGCTCTCTGCTTGGACATTGGCTGCCTTGAATTCAGGCGTACCGTCCATATCACTGATTAGACCCAACAAACCAGCATCATCGTCTCCATCGTCCGAGGAGGAATCTGAAGAATCAGACGAGTTGTCTTGCGATCCACCATAGCGTTGACGAACGATACCGGCAGCAGAAGGCGACTTGGCAGTAGCAATCAAACGACGTTCAGCACGGAATTCTTCGCGCAAACTCTTGAGCTTGGACGTGAACCCCATAGTAGGTGGTCGCAATTTGCGTCCCCTTGAAGTGACAGCAAACGTAGGTTGTTTGCTCTCTGCAGGGTAGAATCGAGTGTGCTTGGGCTTGACGTCAGAACCTAGCTTATGGATCGCAGGTGCACTGCTGCTCGATGGAATGGTTGCTCTCTGTGGCAAAGAAGAGTCGTCATCTATTTGCATGGCGTCTTGACCGAAATGTGTTGGCTTGCCTTGTTTCTGCACATCATCTGACGCAGCACTGGCATCAAACCATTCATCTGGCATCTGAGAGTAATCAATGTCTGCAAACTCTTCTTCAATCTCGTCGTCAGAAATCTCATGAGGGTCAGTGGGTGTTGCTGCAAAGAAGTTTGTGATTTTAGGTGTAGTCGCTGTTCTGGTGGTAGGGCGCGTGGGGCTTGTGATGGCCACGTTGGAGAAGCTTTGATCCAAAGTGATTTGACGCTTTCTGGCAGGTTGAGAAGAAATAATGCTGGGTGCAGAGGCACTGCTTGCCATGGAACTGGAACTACTGGGACGAGCAGACGCTTCGTTGACTGCAGTTTGGCTGCTGGAGGGATTCACTGCTTGCCATTCCACATCTTCATCATCGCTGTCGTCGTTCAAAAAGATGAAATTCGTGGGCTCGTGTGCACTGAGGGCCATAAACAAGCTCTCTCTTTCACCGTCAGTGAGTTTGCTAGAATTCACACCAGTGGCAGCTGTCATGAGTCGATCGTACGCTTCCGCCGAGATCTTGACCTCTGCCTTTTGCAACGTGTTGAGGATGGTATTGGTGAGTGGTATAAGACGAGAAATCACATCTTGGCGCGTAACATAGATCCAATGCGAGAGAGAATTTGTCATGGTATTGATGTGATCATAAGTGACAGCTGCTTGCTCTTGTTGGGTGGTTATTGCTATAGCTCTTTCAAAGAGTTTCTTGGAGTTCATCATATGTGTGGCGGTATCGAGAATAGGCACAATCAAGTTGACCACAGCCGACGGTTTATACTGAGAAGCCCACTGCAGACCTTTGTCAAGGATGATGCTGATGGTACGCCAACACACATCCCAAAACTCGCCAATGAGGCCATCCTCGTCCTTTGCTTTCTCAGGGCCCATTTCTATCAATGTCATTAGGTACCCACTGGGCAAGCTTGTCATCAAATTAACCTGAATCGAAAAGAAGGTGGCAAGAGAAGGCACAGACTTGAACACGTTCAAAGTAGGGCTACTCGTCAAGGCAGTGAATTCACGCAGAATGGCATTGAAGGCCTCCAGCACCTTCAAAGGTTGGCACATGTAGAAGAAATCGTGAAATAGGTCTTGATCGCTGATTTCTCGAGGGTATTGCTGTATGAAAAGGGCAGCGTCTTGTTTAATCTCCAAATAAGGCGAGCATATCAAGTGAAGCACTGGCTGGATCATGTCCTTGTCTGTCGCTATCTCCTTTCGCATAGTCCAATCTGCCTTACACATAGCCTTCAGCGTCTTGGCCACCACAAATCGATAGTCGGCAAATCGAGTCAACACAGCCTTGCAGTCAGCTGACAGCGACTCGTTTCTACTTTCAGCGTCTTTGGCAATTGAGGGAACATCTGACGAAGCGATATTGGCATAGGCCTTGAACAGCAGTGTCACTAGCCAGGGATACTTTTGCACATCTTCATTGTAGCATGACTTGACAGATATCCATATATGTCCATAGGGCGACTTTTTTGGCGTGTTATCCACAATGTCTTCGTCATCCACATCACTGGTGAGATCGTCGGTTTGAAAGATGGTCTGAAAAGCCTTGTTCAAGCAACTAGAATCTCTGTCCACCAGATCTGATAAGATGTTTCTGGCAACCACTGGCATACGCTGTACCAGCACTGGCAATGATGCGGCATCTAGCTTTGCAAATCCAATGATCTTTCCTATGTATTCACCCACTTTATCCACAGGCACCGAGTCGTCCGCTAAGCATTGATCTATGATCTGCAAACCCAGTTCAGCGCAATAAGCTTTACTCATCACACCCCAGATATCCATCTGAAAATAGCCAAATGTTGTATCTAGGATCTTTTGCGTAATGTCCTTTTCCACGCTCGTATGTCGTAGAGACGACCAGTAAGGGTATAGCCACTCCAACATGCTCTTGATCTTTGCCATCAGTTTGTCATCAGGGTAACGACTGCCATCACGCTGAAGAATTTTGCCCGTATTTCCCTCTCTCGCAATCTGCATGCCGCCTTGGAAAACAGGATGCTCACAAATCTGCTTTACAATATCGTAGTAAATAGTGCTGTTCTTGATGATTTTGCCCCAGAATCCGGTTTGCATCTTGAGTAACATAGTTGTCATGGTCTTGAGTATCTCTGCAAGCCACTCTGCGCTGCTGGACAATTGCACCTGGATCAGATTGGACATGGACACATTGGACTCTTGTAAGCAAGTCAGCAACATGTCTGATGATGCCATGCCAATAGCTAATCTGAATGATTTCCAATATTCCCCCAAATCCTTGGTGGTTTCAAAAGGGCACATTTTGGCAATCTGTTGATCCTGTTCCTCTTCCTCTTCCTCCTCGTCCTCCTTGCTGAATACTGTCAGCATACCCAAAATCAAAGGTTTCGCTTGGCTAAAGTCTTCCTCTGACAGAGTGTAATGGTCCGTAGTAATCAGCTTTTCCAGTAATTTTCGAGCCCAAAATCGAACAATTCTGTGGTGATAAAATGACATTCGAAAGACGTAGATGGCTGTTTCTGTGCCGAATGTTGGGAATGATTTGGTCTGCTGAATCAAGTCGAATACTTTTCCAAGTAGTTCATCGCATTTGGCATCTTTTAGTAAATAAGGAGCGTAGATAACGTCTAGGATGGAGCATATCACTTGATTGGTCATGGTAAAGGTGCCTTCTTGTGCTGATCTAAACGTTGATTTGACTCGATTGACATCAAAGCTCTCAATTCCTTCAAAGAAAACTTGAACTGTTTCTTCAGGAAAAACCGTGTTGTATCTGGATTTTTTTTTTTTTTTTTTTTGGTAGCATGTTAGTTTGAGAGGGATACTTCTCCTTTTCATTTCCTTTCCGTAGTTCTAGTTCTAGTAGCTTACCTTGCTTTTACGGATTGCTTTGAGTTTTGATATGCCTGTACGCAGTAGGTACAGGAGCTTAATTGCGTATTGAGCTTCTTTTTGTACTGTACAATGGGGTCATGATCTGGCAAAGAGAACAGCCACAGAGACTCACGAGCGATAGGCAAAGTAGCATTGGTGCACCACCAGTGATTGACAGTGCTTGATAAAAGGTACTCTAGAGCCTTGTTGAAGAAATTCGTCTCTACATCAGCATTGCCCGGATTTTGCTGCTTTTCTTCTAACAAGTTCAATACTTCTTGGAGTTGCGAAGCATTGTTGTTGCTACTCATAATTGTCAATAGAGAAAAAGATGGTTTTAAAAAATTTCTTTATTCCTTCCTGAAATAGGATTTTGGGCATTTTTGTGTCCAGTGACGTTTGATTCGACCAACATTCGCGTTTGCGCGTTTGCTTCCCAATTGTAGTTTTGCATTGTCAAACCCAAGTAGTGCTTATCCATGCGGCCATACTCCTTGGTTTTGCCATTGCTGGCATCAAAGCTAAAGGCTGTATTAATTGAATAGGCTAAATGTAGGCTGCAAAAGAAAAAGGGGCGTAGTATGACATGTCGCCCTGTTTGATGACCACTCTGATCCCCGGGTTTGAAATTTGGTACGCTTTAACATGATCAAGACAGTCTAAAATATCATCACAATTAAATGGTGCGATAGAGCAGAGCATGACGATGAACATGACAATACATTGCCCCTGAATTTTGACATTTGCTATACAGTTGAATTTCCGCACAGTCTGGGATCAGTGTCCAAATGTATCTTTTTTTTTTTTCTACTTCTAAAGTCTATACTGTTTGGTTTATTGGCATAATCGCTGATATTTCAAGATAGAAACTGATATATAGCATGAACAGATTGCACTATCTACGAAGCTAAGCGCTCGTACTCGTACAGAGTTCCGTCAGAGCGAAACACTTCAAAATCTAATATATCTGCTCCTTGGTCGTCCTTTGGATCAATGACATTCACCCAACCGCCTGCTGGAATCGAGATTGAATAACAAAAGTACTTGTAAGATTGAATCTGTGTGAATCTGTATTGGATTTTGTTTCATCTACTTGACATGGATGACGCACAACTTACTGTAATTACAACTACTTCATCCTTTGTCCCTGACATGGAGCAATCAGGTGAAGTATAGGGGCAGCATTCGTGCGATGCTGGACCTACGTGTTTCCGAAACAGACTATAGCGAATACATATATATAAGCAATTATTGCACGAGAGAGACGCCCCGTACTAACCTTAAAAGTGATGCCCTTGTGTGATAGGAAGTCTGATGCAGATCTAGGAACCGTTTGTTTGTTTTGTTGTAAATACAATAAGCGTTTATTTGTTGTGCAAGGAGCAACATTTGCATGAGAATGAGTAAAATGACGATTGCCTTCATTTTGGTTATACCGATGGAAGCTACAAAAGTGCAACCATATTTATATTCAACAGATCGCTTACAATGAATACTTCAAATGATGGCTTTAATAATGAAATTACATTGACAAGGCAATGTATTTTTAGCAGCCTCAACGCGTGCCTCCTTAAATGCTATTGCACGCAATCCAATTCAGTAGATGTAATTTATTTAAATTAGATTACAAGAGACGATCTTTGTCCTGAGGTGTCATTCTAACTGTTCTTGCTCTGCTCTTGTAGTCATCCCAGGGAAAATAAGCGCCGCAAATACGTCTATGCCCTGTGAAAGCACTACGGCCGTGCAAGACACGCCAGTTGTCAAAAGTAACCACGCGACCAGGAGCCAAAGGATCCCACAATTCGTTCTTTTTCGACTTTAATAAGTCGCTCCACAAGAACAAGGCATCGTAAAACTCTTCCAATTGGGTAGAACTAAGATGATCAAGTGTGGAGCGATCATCATTGTTATAGCGAATTTGGTAGAGCTCTCCATCAGGTCCGTGATTCAAAATTGGGTTAGCTCTAGGTGTGGGAACGATCAAGACATTCTCATCGCCTGCCGAGTGCGTGGGAATGAGTGTGTTGGATAATGTGCGGTAGGCGTTGGGAGACTGAGCCTTGAGCTGCTTAGCAACAGCGAAACCATCTACGAACAATGAATCACCACCTTCACCTTGGAACTCTAATTTGTGGAACATTTGCAGACCTGCGGGCTCCGTGAAATACGTATTGTCTGTATGAGCACCCAAGGCCAATTGGGTGTAAGCAGTATCCGCATGAGCTAAATCAGCAGTAAACGACCAAATGCCTTGAGAGTAATGTGTTTCACGTAAAAAGCACAAACGGCGAGCAAGCTTTTCAGTAGCTTCGACTGTAGTAGGCACGCCTTCTACAAAAGAAATACCATATGTTTCCAGTTGATCCAACCATTGCTTTAGTCCTTCCTCTGTGTTCATGACAGCCTCATGGTCTACAGGTGTAAGCTTGAGTCCAGCATCCCACAACTTGGGTTTTTTAGTTGCCAAGGGTTCCGAAGTTCGAAGAATAGGGCTGTATGAATGTGTATGTAACCAATCCCAGGCATACATGGATTGATGGCCATCTGGCCAGATCACAGAGAGTCCGTCTTGTGTGCTGTCGACAGCTGTGGGCTGAATATCACGAGGAATGGAAAATGTATCGACGAGACGTTGACGAGTGATGGGATGATAACATTGCTCGCAACGACAATGATCTCTCAACCAAAAATGATTGTAAACACTGGTTTTGCGATTGTTCCAGTCCAAAAATACTTGCTTGTCGTTGGCGAGACCAGCTCGTTGAGGGACAGCGCCTGTACCTTCTAAACGCTTTTTGGCATTTGGTTTATGCAATCGTGGTATGGAGGTAGAAAAGAGTGCTCGGGTAGGGTAATTGGCAGAAGCAGGGCTGACAAATCTGGACAACTTGAAGTAGCGTTGCATAGTGTCAAAAAGAAAAAAAAGTGTTTATAAGCAAAATAATGAAACAAGGCCTGCTTAAAAACCAAAGATCGGGTGCGGGGAAGTTGAAATCAAAAGCTGTGCAACATGTACATTGTCAAAATCTAATTGCAAGTTTCGTCTTGAGCTGAAAAATCATACGATGTTCTTTATTGTAATTGAGGAATTGTGATTGCATATGATGAGATACTTCAAAAAATGGGATATGAGCCTGCTTGATAAAGCTATCCCACTTGATTCAATGCTTTATCGCTACCGACGTCATATGTCCCACTACAAAAAAATTGATGAGCGGGATATTACCAATGATCAAGAGCATTGCTTTGGTACAGTAAAGGTTGATACTGTATTGTTAGTTTGCAATAACACTTGAGCCAATTTTTTCCATCAATTCGTCAAGATAGTAGCTTTCAAGTGTTCAACATATCTGCATTATGTCTAAGAAGCATTACAAGTACCAAATGATCCCTCAGATGAACGCATTTAATCCCAATGTCAAATTCCTTGCGCTTCATCTCTGGTAATTGAAAGTATACTGCTATTAGCACAATAAAAACCTACTTCCAGCACCATCATAGACTATTTTTCACACAGTCGTATACTACTCCCTGTACAAATTTACTTTTTGCAATGTCCTTCATTATGAGCTGCAATGCGATTTAAGCGCACAAAATGCAATTATACAGTCATAAACCGCGTCAAAACCTTAATGACTTCATTTGTAATTGTAGATATGACCCTTCCACGATATTCCAGGTCTACATCCATAGGAAAAACTCATATACGAGCAGACAGCATACCTACATTGGTTCTTATTACTCAATAATATGCCAAGTCATAGCCAAATTTATGTACATTTGGCCAATGATTTCTCAAGTTAGAAGCTGTTTTAGACCTCTAGAATAACACCAAACAATTGCTTTCGACTAGTAGTTACCTGCTGATGCTATATCTTAATTTTTTTTTGGTTCATGACAAATCGACCCAGATCACCATTTTTGAATGCGTAGCAGTAAGGCGAAACCATCAAAAGTCAAACAATCGCATTTTTCACCCCCAAAACGATGCTTTTTACAATGGTATGCTATAATGAAAAAAGACCTACGAGTCCAATTCATCATATAAATTTGCTATTTTGGGTAATCAATTATGCGAAAATTGAGCTTTCGACTGAAAACGTGATTTTGGTTTTTGCCTATTTAAGACACACTTTTGGTGAAACACAAAAAAGTTATTGGCACCATTCGATAGAGAATCCAATAAAGTACTCGAGACAATTAATATACAAAGTGCATCAGATATACTGGTTCTAGAGAAATCCTTGATTGAAAGAAAATTTTGTCAAAATTGATGATGAATCCATCTCTCAAAATGCGGCGAAAGACGTAACGGGGATTTAAATATGGCAGCAGCAGCAGCAGCAGCAGCAGCAATGATGAAAGTAACCAATGTTTGCAGTAACTGATCCAGCATGTATGCCAATTATATATAAAAGCCGTAGTATAAGGCTAGTAAAGTACCATTAGCACTACCCGATGACAACTTTTGATTGAATACATTGCCCAAGTGGAGTAAAATCGCCTCAAAAGTAGTAGCTGGTTTTGCTCCAGTAATGGCCGTGCTGCAAGTAATACCCTACACTTAAGGAGTAGATGGTGGCTGGAGAAAAGACTTCAAATAAATAGCATTTTTTGTTGCAATAATAGTTCTTTCGTGTTCTCTTTCAATCAATTCACCATGAAACTAAGAGATAGAAAAAAATTTGTCTTGGACCATATCAAGCAAGAAGACGATAAACCTGACCTTACTCTTATCAATGCGTCTTCTTCTACAGTCAATGTGTCAAGTACTTGGAATCAAGACATCAAACAAGAAGATACAAAGAATGACAGTAACTTGCTACAGCAGGATCGTAAGTCAACTGGTTTGTGTATAATAAATTTACTCTAAACGCACCATCCACAGACGGATTTGGAGAAGGAAAAGACTATTACTACCGCTGTGATATATGCAAGCAGAGAATGCCAACTGTCATCTCAGTGTTACAACATCGCAAGCTAATACATAACGTCAAACGTACACACTCTTCAAAGATCAAAGACATCAACTCGGAACCTGATATACAGGACCCCAATTTCTACTGCAAGTCATGTAAAGTAGACTATAACGGTAGAAGCCAATACAGACAACACCTGAAAGCTGCTCATTACATGGTTCTAAAGCCAATATCTAAGTACAGATTACTGCAAAGTACTACTGTCCCCGATCCTGATGATCCCAATTTACATTGCAGAGCATGCGATCGTACATACACTCCCAAAGCAACCTACAGGAAACACTGTCGATATACACACGGAATGACATCTGTCAAACTTGCCAAACAAGCAAATACGTCAGATGGTATTATAGATACTTATTGCAAGCCTTGTGATATGTGTTTATCGAGCAAGCAAAGTTATAAAAGCCATCTTTTCGCTATTCACAATGTGGATTGGAGATCGATTCATCAAAAGCAAAAAAATATAGTCCCAAACGTTGACGATCCCAACTTTTATTGCTGCGCTTGTGAGAGGAAACTGTCAAACAAATCCACCTTCAGAATCCATCTAATGAGGGTGCATGCTGTATATCTATCAGCGCCAAAGAAAACTAACCTGGAACCAGATATAAACGATCTCAACAATAACTGTCGTGCTTGTCGAAAGAATTACAGTTCTAGAAGCAGTTATCGGCTACACCTTCGTTATGTACATCAAATGACTTTGCCATCTTTAAAAGACAATATCAACTGTGGAAGCCTCCCTGACCCAAACGATCCTCATTTTTACTGTAGTGTTTGCAAGAAATCTTTTGAAACCCTAGGCAGTTATCGATTTCACTGCAAAAATGTGCACAGAATGGTACTGAGCCATTCTAGCATATTAAACCCAAATGCAATGATCGATATCAATCACCCTGAATTCTACTGTGCACAATGCGACCGATCTTACTCTTCTAAATCAAACTTCAGAAGGCACTTGAGAACTGTTCATCATATCTGATTAGCTTCCAGTATTCAAAGTTTAGTGTCATTGATAAATAATAAAGTTATAGTCTTGATCTCAGTATACGACGGACTCTGCCAAGCCGTTTAAAGCCCATCTTAGAGTAGTATGTGATGCATAGACATTGACGTAAAATGCCTCATCCATGAAAGTAACGGATGTTTTCAGCAGCTAATGGTGATCAGATGCTATGCGATTTCAATTTTACATAGGGGCCACTGTATATTAAGCTGGCAAGACACTGTTATCACTCCTCAATGACCGTTATTGAGTTGGTGCATTTGCCCAAGGTTGTAGTCGTTTCCTGACACTTTCGTGAAGCTTGTAGAATAGAACAAAGAAGAGCCCTTTCACCCATTAATATATATCTTTGGCAAAATTACTGTTTGTACAGTGTGCCTGAATAATGGCAGGCCATGCAAAAAAAAAAAATAGCAATTAACGATGCAAAGAATAGAGTTGTGCTAACAACAGTACCCTGATTAATATATAGAACGTATGCTTGCTATTCAATAGTAGACGAGTCTTTATAACATGTACAGCAGCCTCCTCAAAGATGCCTTTTAAAACGAGCAATGTACCTGAAATGATATCTGATTGTACTACGAAACGCCCATGGAACGTTTACTGAGTGGAGTAACGTTTTTCAACGGATCAATTTCAAGCCATAAAATTTAGATTTGTCGATAAAGATGGAATCTTGTACGTCTCTCCTCAATGCATGCATTCTCTTCTAACCAAGAGTATTGATTGATTCAAGGAGCATGTATACCATTTCAAACCAGTCACTGTGATCCTCTTTCAACGTCATTTTGCTATAGCTAATCAAAGGATTCAACTGGGCGAAATCATGAAAAGTTTGCTGGCTCTCAATGCCTTTCTTGAAATAATGGCAACTACACACTTGTAAAGTTTTTTTTTTTTTTCTTTTCTTTTTTCTCAATAATCAAGAAAGAACAAGACCCCCTTTCCTTTTTGTTGTTTCCTATAATGTCCTATTTCGGAGACAGAGATCGTGATAGAGGTGATAGAGGTGACAGAGGTGGTGATAGAGGTGGCGACAGAGGAAGACCCAACCCCTGCAGACTCTATGTTGGTACGTATATATATATTGGAATGTAGAGTGCCTTTAATAATCTCTTGGCTCTTGTAGGCAAAGTCAGTCGCTATGTACGCGAGCAAGAGTTGAAAGATCTCTTTAGTAGATATGGTAGAATTAGAGACTTGGTCCTTAGAGTATGTATTTTTTTTTCCAGAGCATCCCGTATCTACCACATGTCAAATGTTGATCCATCTTTCCACGATTAGGATTTCTATGCTTTTGTTGAATTTGATGTAAGTTGTAATGTGCTCGACCTGGATGGAATGCGTGCTGATCCTTTTGTATTTACCAATGTGTAGAGTGTCAGAGGTACTCATCGCAGACTGTAAAATGTGTTCTTTGTGTGAAGCTAATTACTTTAGGACACTGTTAATTAGATGCTGAAGACGCCGCTAAAGAGCTTAATGGCTATGAATTGGAAGGCGAAAGACTGATCGTTCAGGTTGCTAACCGTGCTCGTGACAGAGGCGACAGAAATGACAGAAACGATAGAGGTGATCGTGATCGTGATAGCCGTCGTGATCGTGGTGATCGCTATAGTCGTGACAACCGCGACCGTGATTACGATAGAGATAGAGGCAGAAGATATGATAACAATAACGATGGTGGTGACAGATGCTACAACTGTGGTGAATTCGGTAAGTTGTCATTTATGTAGTAGCCTTTTATTCATGTGGCTAATTCAATATCAAACTTTTAGGTCACATGTAAGTAGTCAAATCATAAAGGGGAAGGCACAAAGCAACACTTGTACTAACCTAAATGCTGTTTCTTTCTTGCCGTACAGTGCCAATGAATGGTAAGTTTACAGTCAAATGCGAGCAGCTGAACCATCATGTCTCATTCATATTTAAACCATTCTGTAGTCCTTTACCCAAGGGAAGGTAACGTATTTTGCATAGGTTCATTTCGAGAGCACCCAGGTTTACAGGTTTGGTTTTTTTTTTGTAGCGGTGAACGTGCCATGAGATTCCAAAAGGGTTGCTGTTTGTAAGTGGAGATATGTCAATGGCTGTATTTTGCATGAATTGATTTGTGTTTTAATTATAGTGAATGTGGCCAGACTGGCCACAGAGCTCGCGATTGCCCGTAAGTAGAACAATGAAACTACTGTATATCATGTCTGATTTGATATACCCGATAGTGACAAGGCCGAGAATGCTGGTGCCAATGCATCCTCTTCAAGAAGACGTAGATCTCGCTCCCCTCGATCTCGTTCTCCAAGACGCTCTCGTAGTCCTCCTAGACGTGGTCGCAGCGATAGACGCTCTCGTAGTCCTAGAAGATCTCCCAGTCCTCGCCGTCGCTCACCCAGCCGCTCTCGTTCTCCCAGTCGTCGTCGTAGATCAGACAGCCGTGAGAGATCCGCTAGCCCAACACAACGTCGCCGTTCTGTCAGCCCTGCTGACAGACGTCGTTCGAGAAGTCAAGATTCTGCAGGAGATGTCAAAATGGATTCTGTATAAAATATATTTCACATCCAATTTATGTAATAAGAATAAAGCCACATACACACACACACGCACAGGTACACGCACACAATCACTACCACACACACACACACAACAACAACCAACAACCATAACTCGATACTACATGCTCAAACCAAAACAACAGCCAGTCAATCACCACCACCGGAAAATGACGTCGAATTATATAATTTTTTACCAAATAAAAAAAAAGAAACATGTTATCAAGCAAAAGTCCATCTCTTCTTTTCCGTATCTATCTTGCGTGTAAAATGCCAATTGTATATTCATTCGAGAACGGAGACGCACTTTCCAGTGGTCTCAACAGCTTTGTAGAGAAAGTTTCACGCGACTCTATTGCTAAACACGGTCATCTTTCCATTGCTATTTCCGGAGGATCTCTGCCCAAGATTTTGTCCAAGGAATTAGCCTACAACAAGAATGTCGACTTTAGCAAGTGGCACATCTTTTGGGCTGACGAACGCTGCGTCTCTCACGACGATCCCGACTCGAATTATTTGGAAGTCAAGAAATCCCTCCTTGATCACATCCCTCAAATTCCTCAAGAAAACATTTATCCCATCAATCAAGCATATGCCGTTGCAAAGGACGCTGAAAACGCGGCTACTGAATATGAGCAGCAGCTCAAGAAGTTTTTCAAGAATGAGCTGCCCAGCTTTGATTTGCTGTTGTTGGGAATGGGTCCAGATGGTCACTGTTGCTCCTTGTTTCCTGGTCATCCCTTGTTGAACGAGCAAAGTCGTTGGGTTGCACCTATCACTGACTCACCCAAGCCCCCTCCAGAGCGTATCACATTGACTTATCCTGTCGTCAACAATTCTCAATTAGTTGTATTCGTTACTGCTGGTGATGGCAAGAAGGACATGGTTCAACAGATCATTGAGCAACCTGAAAAGAACTTGCCCTGCCAAAGAGTTAAGCCTGTGGGTAAGGTCTATTGGTTCATTGACCATGCAGCTGCTGCAAAATTGAGAAAAGAATCTTGCTCCGAGTATAAATTGTAATTATAATAAAGGGTCTCTATGTTTTTTTTTTTTGCATCGAACGTAAATGAAAGGAGGGAAATGAGCGTGCTGACTTCAGTGTATCTATTGAGGGAAAGGGGCGTTTCTTTTGTTCTAAAAATGTCAAATACAATTTGTATATTAATGGATAGATGTATCAACGGAGGTGCCGTGGATTTTGTACGCTGAATGAGTGGATGCGATACATTTTTAATGAACTCTTTTAATTTATGTACATTCTAATCAATAGATGCCGTACGCTGAGATTAAGCAGACGTGTGTCTTGGCTCAAGCAACCGTGCCACGTCTGTTCTGATGATAGCTTGTTGTGCCAAATGCTACATTTGAACTAGAGTGCTAGTAAGAGCTGCCACGAGTAAATACATTCACAGTAATAATCTGGGTTTTTGAATCTCCTTTTTGAGACGAGATTCATGCACGGTTCATCCCTTTGATTTAAGACGATCCCCCATTCAGCAAGCACAAAAAAAAGTTCAAGGCCAGGAATTTCGCATATTCAAAGGGTTAATTGCGGATACAGCAATGAGTATAATGAAAGGGATGGTGCTCAATGGCATCAAATGGCTTATTAAACGCTCATTTCGTTTCAATTCGAAAAACCTATATAAACCAGATCCCATTTGGTTCCAATTTTTTTTTTTTCATTATTCACTACTTCTCAATAATACATTAGAACTAATTCAATCTTAACAATGGCTCGTCTTACTCAACTTTGCATTGCTACTCTCGCTTTATTGGTTATTGTAACCTCTGCTGCTCCTTGTCATGGCGACAATGGTCTTGGTGATCATGATGGTGGTGATCATGAACTTGGTCATCATGGCGACCATGAGGATGCTGAAGACTGGGATGATGAACACGATGGTGAGTGGGATGATGAGGATGACTACGAAGGTGGCAACGATGATGAGGACTGGAACGATGGTGGTAACGGTATGGACAATGAAGACTGGGATAACGGAGAGGATAACGATGGTTGTCACCCTTCTGGATGCATCGATATTGACGATGGATGCCCTCCTCATGGCTGCAGCGGTAATGGCGGTGGACACAATGGTGGTAGCAATGGCGGTAACAATGGTGGTAGCAATGGCGGTAACAATGGTGGCAGCAACGGCGGCAACAATGGTGGCAGCAATGGTGGCAGCAATGGTGGTAACAATGGTGGTAACAATGGTGGTAGCAACGGCGGTAGCAATGGCGGTAGCAACGGCGGCAACAACGGCGGTAACGATGATAATGATGGAACTCTTGTCGATGTCGATGCTGGCCACATTGGTACTGGTGATCTCAACTTTGACAATGCTCTTCAAGGTGTTGTTAACCTCGACAACCTCAGAGCCAACGACCTCGTCTACGATATCAACGCTATCAACTAAATTACCATTACACAATTATTCATCCTTCATACATTTGCCAATTGGCCTAAATCATATCATTCATACAAAACTCATTGCATGATCATTTTTCATCATTTAATACATTGAATATAATAAAAATATTGTCTCAATTAACCTCCTTCTTTGTGTCTGTGCCTTGACCATGATCGACATTAAATTCTTCAGTGTCTAGTATAGCATTAATGAAATGTCACCCTTATTGCTAGGAATGAAGATTGTTTATCCAAAAAGGTCTAGACATCCCGTTTCATAAGCATGCTAAGCTCCCCGCATTTTAAACCCGTTGCACCGTTGATCATTCGTGGGCACGCCATAAAATGAGCTAGACAATCTCGCGTGGTACACTGGAAAAATAGCAAATATCGGGTTAGTTTTACCGTGGCACTTGTGGTCAAACTAAGTGATCATGTCTCTTGTCTGCGACCCAGCAAATGTGTATATGCATCATGTGATCCCGCATCTTGATTCAAAGCAGCTGAACTGCATGCAACAAGACTACTGGTGAATGGTGATTGACAAGAAGCCTGAGATTTGAATATTTCTTGTTTTTTTCCTTTTTTGATTTTTTTTTTATCTCTTGTTCTTCTTCTTCTCTCTTATTTTTTTTTCTTTCTTTCTTACATTTCAACCACTAGCTGTACAAGAGCAAAACTACTCAAGGAACATGCTGCAACGACTCTTTCGAAACAAAACTGTTTCAAGAGATGCGGACGACAGTCATAGCCAAATACTACTAGAAACTCAACCGTAAATAAAAACGATAATTATAAAATGAATGACATTGAGTGAGAGACGGGGCGGAAGGAAGGGGGGGGGGTTGACATGTTTGATGTTGATTTTATATAAAAATTAATTAAAATAGATGGCAACCCACTGAATTAAAGCAAGAGCATCTTCGAGTCTTATTTTGCCAGGATGTCGGTGACTCTAATAAGACAATTCTGTATGATTCGGATTATTATGTGAACACTAGCGAGGCTGCTAGTACGTTGGCTCGTTCCTGGAATGGCTCACAGTATCAGTCGTTTTCTTCGGGCAGAAATGGCAGCATGGAATTGGGTTCATTCAAAGATCAGAGGCATGATTGGAGACCGTCCTACATGAGAACCATGCCATCCCTCTCCTTATCAGATCAACAGAAACACATACGACCAGTAATGACGATGACATGACACAAGCACTCATCGACGAAACTAATACAATTACATGTAGAATCATCGCAAACTCGATCTTACTGGGGAAATGATATTTGGCACTGCTCCCTTGGCTTACAAAGGCATGAACACAAAAGTGCATTACTACAAGCGAGACAAAAACCCTCAAATTGTGATATCAAAGCTGTTTACATTAAACAACTACCAGTCGCCATCATCACACCATACTTCGGACAGCATACGGAGAGCGTCGTTTTCGTCCATTAACAGCGACAGATCTACAGCGTCATTTCTAGCAAATTCATTTCTGGGCGAGGACAACACATCCGAGCAATCAAGTGATGATGATCATTACTCTCATTCGTACTATCAACCAGTCTTTATATCGACAAAGCGCTCACGCAAATTTGCCCAAACCAACATGGAAAACGGCCTATTTAACCCTACACCCTTACCGACAACTAGAATATCTGCTATAGAGAATGTGGGTCTAAAGCACTCTTGTGTTGGTGTATCTGACTGAACCCGTTTTTTCTTTTTAGCCTGTACGACAAACATCGAGATCAGTCAAATTTGCAGTTGCCATTATTATCACTCTAGAAGACAAAAACGAAACGCTATACGATTTTATATTCTCCCATTTTGCCTTGATTGAAAATAGACTACATCAATTACAAGCAGTGGCGTTCAAGCAGCTCTATCAATACTTTAAACACCATCCATCACCGCATTTACAGCCTAGAAAGAGATCCAGCACCATATTCCTCAGTCCAAACGCATTTCAGAACGATGCTTTCTTGATAGACGCATCGAGTCAGTTGAAAAAGTCATTCTTTGATCTGTATGCCACACCGCGAGTACAGGCAAGTACATTTTGCTATTACTAATATGACTTGCGCTTATATTGAAACACTTAGGAGCCCCTTTGGTTAAACATGTCAACGTTCCCTCAAAAGAAATCCGAATATGATGCTAGTCTAATAAAGGAATTAATGCGACTAATACACCAGTTTGATAATAAGACACACAATTACTTTATATCTACACTGCTGACTGGAGTTCTGATGCACCACTTGTCCTGGGTGCATACTGTTTCTCCCCCTGAAGCAGATCAAGTAAGCTGTTGCATTTCGTAATGGGTCATTTGGTAGTATCATTCACTCATTCATTTATTTAGCATATCGGGTGTCACCATGGCAACTACGATCCATTGTGGGCTCAATTGAGGTATTCTGAAAATTATAGATTGATTGAAAACGAAGCTCATCTCTTTGCAATCAACAGTGATTTATATGGATTTGTCGGCACACCATCCAGGATAACAAGAACAATCGTTGTGGGATTACGGTCAAGTGTGGTGCGAAGGATATTATACATTTTAACTTATTTCATCCGGTGTAACGAAGTCTATGAAAACACAGAGAGCCGAACTATCGTTAAAAAGGACCTGTTATCAACTTCAGTGTCTTCAGACTCTATTTTCAGCCGAGAATTAGATGACGCCAACAGTGAACACAAGTTTGAAGATAAGATTGCGAGGCACTTAACAGGAGACGTTGAATCAATTGCTATTCCTCGAAACTCAACCGCACGATCACCAGTTTCAACTACAACAGCAATGAACGCTCTGAGCATTAACAGAGACATCTATGCTGCGTCTTCCTCCATTGACTCGATTTCAAATTCATTGAAAAGCTCGTCGAGATGGTTAAGTGATACAGAAGAAAGGCCATGGTCTCCAGATCCATTTGTTGTCGTATCATCATCGCCATCCTCACTATCACTTGAATCACCACCGCCCTTTGTGTCACCAAATGAATGTTATCATGTTGCTATGCCAAAGTAAAAAAAAAAAAAACCAGCTAAAATGAATACAAATGTCAACCAACTCACCTTTTTTATGTATAGATCAACCATCACTCATATGGAGCCAGATATCACCCAACAGCAGCAACAGCAGACAGAAGACGATATACCCCATTCCAAATCCACCAGTACGTCCAACACCTCATCCACCGCGGCCACCAACCCTTCCACGAGAATCGATCGTCTCTATGCCAAATCATATGGTCGCTCCCTCATGGCCTCTTATTGTGATACCTATAAATCTGATTTTGTCTTGATGGGAATACCCACATTACCGCCAACTTCTGTACTGGATGCTGATTTGCGTAGTACACTAGAGCAATTCACACTTTCTGATTCTGTGCTTGAAGCCTCTTGCTTGATTATTGATACAAACAACTTGTAAGCAACAATTGAGCAAAGCGTCCATGTATGCTAACCCTTGTTTTATAGCAAATGTCGAGTACTGAACCACAGGATGCCTGATTCGTTGCCAGACACACCACCCAATATACCAACCTCAAGCAAACGATCAAATCAGTGCGGCAACTGGCAGGTGATTGCCATGTCCAATTTGGTTCACACTATGCTGGTTACAATGAAACAAAAATACGATGAAAACAATGGTGATCTATCCTGCTCGGAAGAGGTAAACCAACATCAGATCAGGCAATCAGTCATATAGTAACATAGCCAAAATAGATCATTGGCTACATGGAAGACAGTTTGCAGCTGGTTTACCTGTACAGCACCATGCTACAAGACGAGATACAAGAAACTTTGCAACAATCCGATACACCTTTGGATGATCCAGCGAATATTGCTTCAAAATTAGGGTAATTAGAGTCATCATTAAATCTTGAATTCCATCTCATTGTATTGGCTTAATAGACTGAATCAAAACGATATACCATTACTACTCAATGTTGCGAGCACCTATGACGCCAAGATATGGGATTTGCAAAAGAATGCCTATAGATTTAGCTAATCCGAGAAACTGTAATAAATGCTCATCATGTTTGCATTGCAATGCCCCTTTGCTGAGGGTTTCCAAAATCCAAACTTGTATGATTCAATGATGCCACTACTCAATGTCATGCTACACAGTCTCATACCATCATTGTGTACATTCTAAGGTGAAATCTTGAGCAAAAAGGGCAGCTCTCTTTTATATATTAAATTCTTTTTTTTTTAGTTGTCTTTTTGTGTATTCAAGGTGTCGTATATAAATATTTGTGGTTTGTGTTAAATTACAAAGAGACGGAATCAGCATAAGGCAAGGTGGTAAGATCACCAAGAGCAACAGTGGTGGGCTTGCTCTTGAACAACTTTTCGGCAATCTAATATGGTATTATTAATAACGAGTCTCTCCATCTAGAGCATACTATGCAACTTACTTGAGCAACATCAGAGGTAGTAACCTTTTCGAATGCTGAGACGGCATCAGCAGCAGAGGTATACTTTCCAGAGTTAAGAGCCTATGCAAATAAAGTCAGTATCACAACACATTTTAATGGATAGAGTGTAACTTACTTGAGCACCGAGAGTTTCAAGAGTATCGAGGCGAGTCTCGAAGCCAGCAGTAGCGGCATACTTGGCTTGAGCAACAGCTCTGTTAAAGTCATCAGAAGAGAGACCCTTAGCAACAGCCTTTAATTGTTCAACAGCAGCAGCAATGGCAGCACCAGTTTCAGCGGTAGAAGCAGAAACTTGGACACCAAAAAGACCAGCATCAGAGTAACCCAAGTTGAAAGCCTTGATTTCAGTACCTTGAGCAAACTTGGTAGCAGTTTGAGCAAGGATACCAGAACCAGCGGTGTGTTTGATGTTAACTTCACCACCAAGAGCTTGACGGAGAACTTGAAGAGCAGCATACTCGGAAGAGTTGAGAGCAGCACCCTCGAAAGCGAGAACGTAGTTACCCTTGTTGGAGACGGACTCAATACGAGTCTCACCGCCAAAGTACTTGGTAGCTTCCAAAGAGAGCTTACCAGAAGGAAGGTTCAAGTAAGTTTCAGCCAAGTTTTGAAGGATTTCGTGATCGATACCGGTACCAACGAGGGCAACGTTGCCAGAAGTGAAGAGGCTTTGAGCAAAGGACTTGACAGTGGCGTTGTTGACACGAGCAGTACGCTTGGCAAAGATGGAGTTACCAAGACCGGTACGGAAGGCAACATGGTGAGCAGCTTCAATAGCAGAGATCTCAGCGTTACCGAGAGCATTGATGGATTCAGCAGCGGTTTGGTGTGCGACATCGATGAATTCGTGTTCCTGGAACTTTTGCTTGGTAACAACATCACTCAAAATTTCAGCGAATAATTCACTACACAATGATTGTTAGATGAGCTGTCAATTTTCAATCGATTCCATCCCTCCCCCCTCCCCCGAGAGATCATCATGTAATTTTTATCGTCCCATGTTATGTCTATCGCTATATCTTGCTCTATCCACATATCCTCGTAATTCGCAGTATTCATCTATACTTACACATCATCTTTCAAGAGTTCAGCGGAAAAGACAAGAGATTCATGAGAGAGGTTAGAAGACAAAACACCCCCAGCAATCTCAGCTTCACGAGCAATACGGAAAGCAGTGCGATCAGCGTTGTTCTATGATGAAGATAATCTATTTAGTAAGCTATTCAATTCCATGTTGCTCTGTCTCTATGTAGCGATTGTTGCGCATTTTCATCTGTATATCTCCATGTCGATATTTCAATGGTTTCTATGCAAATTTCACAGCAAAAAAAGGGGATGCACAAGAGACAAGAGCATCTGTAGTATGTATTACCTTGAAACCGTAGTTCTTCAAAAAGTGGGCGACACCAGCATTGCTACCAGATTCAGCTCTGGCACCACCGTTGACAACGACAGCCAAAGAAGCAGTTTGACCGGGTTCTTGAGATGAAGCTACCTTGACACCGTTAGCGGCTGTGGTGATTTGGCTGGCGGTAGCAGCTGTAGCGTAAGTAGCCTTTGAGGCAGTGCTGATAATGGCTTTACGAGTGGCGGCCAACATGATATTAATTCAATAAATAATGAGGAAGAGAAGGGAAGAGTGGGGTGTAAAGAACAAAGAAGTTGCGGGGAAGAAAAAAAAATAATAAAATGTTAAAACTAGGGCTTATTTTTGTACATTTTGTAAGGGCCATCTGCGTCCGGTTGTTTGAATGGATTTTCTTTTTTGTCAACCATTGCCCCGTTTGACCTGGTAAAAACTGCACCATTTTAGCACGTCATCAACCCCCATTAGAATGTCCGTTTGTGTCTGCTTGATCAGTGTGATTGAAACTCCATGATGCATTGTCATTGGGGGCTCTGAGACGCATTGATCCAATATCTCCATACGTTGACATATGGTGTATATATCATTGTGTTTATTATAGTGTAGAAATTATGGACAAAATTATTGGCATTTGGTCTCAATGATGGAAGGGCCAACTTCCTCATATTCCTTTTTAGAGATCCATAATTGATTAAATGTGCCTAGTGATGCCAAGATAGAGCCACCCAACCAGCTGCTGCTCTTACGTTCCATTTGACTACCAAAAGCATGCACCTTGACCTTGTTTCCTGGTGCCATCATGGGTAACTCGTTGCTCAATCTCTCTGTGAATCCAGGGAAGAGTGTATTTCCACCTGTGACAATGACATTGTTGAACAGCAAGGGACGCAAATCGATATCGCAAGCATTGATGCTGTTAAATACGAGTTTTGATACGCCTACAGTGTGTTGTAATTGATTTCTAGTGAGTCCCAATGAGGGAATGGGTTGTGCTTCTTTTCCTGGTTCAAGAGGTGGCTACAAAGAAGAGATGAATGCACAGTCTATTGCGTCCACTAGTAACACTTACCAAACGAATATAGCGAGGATTAAACATGATTTCAGGAACTCTATAACGCTCAGCACCAAATGAATTGTTGTAGCCGTCAGGAAACTCAAATGGTTTTTGAGGTCTTTGATTCATCATGTGTTCGTCGTATGGAATTTCTGATACTTGAGACACAGATTCCTTATATTCATGAATAATTCTCTATAAAGAGCCTCCTGTGTTAATATCCACACTACAATCGCTGACCTAGCGCTCGTCCCTACCGAAACTTGGTAATTGTCAAAACTCTCTGTTGTATCTGGTCTCTTGCGCAGTTGAAGTTGAGGTGGCTGACCAGCAGGAACTGGTTTTTTGCTAGCAATTTTGTAGAGAGGTGTCACATCCAAATGCAAACCGTTCTTGATGTAATCTCTAATTTGTTGACTCAAGATATCGCCACCCACTGATTGATGAAGCACGCCCTTCTTCAGCACATAACCATCATACACTGGAACAGCGCTTGTTGTGCTTCCTCCAGAATCCAAAACTAAACCAGTAGCTCTACCAACTGAAAAACTATAGAACAAACAGAGAGCAAAAAATCAACGACTGCCATCAAACAACTTTTATGTGAATCACTGTACGCTGTCATGACTGCATCCTTGGCTACATAGAAAGCAGGTACATCAAACTTTTCGAATGCTAATTCCATCATCTTTTCGCGGTTCTCAGATGTGTTCCAAGCTGGTTCTGTGCATAATAAAGGGTGTTCTGAGGAATTGACGTGAAGCATATCGTTGTAAGCTGCTTGCCAGAGATGTTCAACTGCATCCCAATCTTTAACAAGGCCATCTTTCATGGGGTTCTTGATCTCCATGTTGGCTCTCCATGTGTTTAATTTGCTGTCTCCAATATAATAATTGCTTTCTTTGTCGATACCATACGAGGTTGGAAAAATGGATTTGGGCACATCTTCTCCTGCAAAGCCAACACGTGTAGACGTGGAGCCCATATCAAATACAAGCGCGTTTACTTCATCTACAATTGATCAGTTGAGAAAACATGGTAGTGAAAATTAAGGCTTCTTTGAATTTACCTCCACCGTAAGTAACCATTTTCTATGGTTTGTAATTGTTTAAAGGAAAAAGAGTTTGAAAATGTATTGTGCTTTGCTTTGTGTGTGAAGCAGTCTCAAATCAACGCCACGATTTCTGGCTATGGATTTGATCTAAGCTGACAGATTCATAGCAAGCATGCTTTGTTTTGAAATGCTCTGTTCCCAAGTTCAATGATTAGGTTGTTGTTTGGCCAAACAACGGAATTACCTTGATTCAAAATTGGACGACTCAAAGTGGTAATTTTAGATTATCAAATTCATTCAAACTGAAAAACGTAGTTGTGTTGCATCGTGATATTGTTCCAAAAACCGCGTTAAAACCTCCATAATTTCATTTGTAATTGTAGATATGACCCTTCCACGATATTCCGGGTCTACATCCATAGGAAAAACTCATATACGAGCAGACAGCATACCTACATTGGTTCTTATTACTCAATAATATGCCAAGTCATAGCCAAATTTATGTACATTTGGCCAATGATTTCTCAAGTTAGAAGCTGTTTTAGACCTCTAGAATAACACCAAACAATTGCTTTCGACTAGTAGTTACCTGCTGATGCTATATCTTAATTTTTTTTTGGTTCATGACAAATCGACCCAGATCACCATTTTTGAATGCGTAGCAGTAAGGCGAAACCATCAAAAGTCAAACAATCGCATTTTTCACCCCCAAAACGATGCTTTTTACGATGGTATGCTATAATTTGTAATGGAGTCGCGCTCCGGTTTTTATTTTAAGTCCTTTAGATGGTATGCTATAATGAAAAAAGACCTACGAGTCCAATTCATCATATAAATTTGCTATTTTGGGTAATCAATTATGCGAAAATTGAGCTTTCGACTGAAAACGTGATTTTGGTTTTTGCCTATTTAAGACACACTTTTGGTGAAACACAAAAAAGTTATTGGCACCATTCGATAGAGAATCCAATAAAGTACTCGAGACAATTAATATACAAAGTGCATCAGATATACTGGTTCTAGAGAAATCCTTGATTGAAAGAAAATTTTGTCAAAATTGATGATGAATCCATCTCTCAAAATGCGGTGAAAGACGTAACGGGGATTTAAATATGGCAGCAGCAGCAGCAGCAGCAGCAGCAATGATGAAAGTAACCAATGTTTGCAGTAACTGATCCAGCATGTATGCCAATTATATATAAAAGCCGTAGTATAAGGCTAGTAAAGTACCATTAGCACTACCCGATGACAACTTTTGATTGAATACATTGCTCAAGTGGAGTAAAATCGCCTCAAAAGTAGTAGCTGGTTTTGCTCCAGTAATGGCCGTGCTGCAAGTAATACCCTACACTTAAGGAGTAGATGGTGGCTGGAGAAAAGACTTCAAATAAATAGCATTTTTTGTTGCAATAATAGTTCTTTTGTGTTCTCTTTCAATTAATTCACCATGAAACTAAGAGATAGAAAAAAACGTGTCTTGGACCATATCAAGCAAGAAGACGATAAGCCTGGCCTTACTCTTATCAATGCGTCTTCTTCTACAGTCAATGTGTCAAGCACTCGGAATCAAGACATCAAACAAGAAGATACAAAGAATGACAGTAACTTGCTACAGCAGGATCGTAAGTCAATTGGTTTGTGTATAATAAATTTACTCTAAACGCACCATCCACAGACGGATTTGAAGAAGGAAAAGACTATTACTACCGCTGTGATATATGCAAGCAGAGAATGCCAACTGTCATCTCAGTGTTACAACATCGCAAGCTAATACATAACGTCAAACGTACACACTCTTCAAAGATCAAAGACATCAACTCGGAACCTGATATACAGGACCCCAATTTCTACTGCAAGTCATGTAAAGTAGACTATAACGGTAGAAGCCAATACAGACAACACCTGAAAGCTGCTCATTACATGGTTCTAAAGCCAATATCTAAGTACAGATTACTGCAAAGTACTACTGTCCCCGATCCTGATGATCCCAATTTACATTGCAGAGCATGCGATCGTACATACACTCCCAAAGCAACCTACAGGAAACACTGTCGATATACACACGGAATGACATCTGTCAAACTTGTCAAACAAGCAAATACGTCAGATGGTATTATAGATACTTATTGCAAGCCTTGTGATATGTGTTTATCGAGCAAGCAAAGTTATAAAAGCCATCTTTTCGCTATTCACAATGTGGATTGGAGATCGATTCATCAAAAGCAAAAAAATATAGTCCCAAACGTTGACGATCCCAACTTTTATTGCTGCGCTTGTGAGAGGACACTGTCAAACAAATCCTCCTTCAGAATCCATCTAATGAGGGTGCATGCTGTATATCTATCAGCGCCAAAGAAAACTAACCTGGAACCAGATATAAACGATCTCAACAATAACTGTCGTGCTTGTCGAAAGAATTACAGTTCTAGAAGCAGTTATCGCCTACACCTTCGTTATGTACATCAAATGACTTTGCCATCTTTAAAAGACAATATCAACTGTGGAAGCCTCCCTGACCCAAACGATCCTCATTATTACTGTAGTGTTTGCAAGAAATCTTTTGAAACCCTAGGCAGTTATCGATTTCACTGCAAAAATGTGCACAGAATGGTATTGAGCCATTCTAGCATATTAAACCCAAATGCAATGATCGATGTCAATCACCCTGAATTCTACTGTGCACAATGCGACCGATCTTACTCTTCTAAATCAAACTTCAGAAGGCACTTGAGAACTGTTCATCATATCTGATTAGCTTCCAGTATTCAAAGTTTAGTGTCACTAATAAATAATAAAGTTATAGTCTTGATCTCAATATACGACGGACTCTGCCAAGCCGTTTAAAGCCCATCTTAGAGTAGTATGTGATGCATAGACATTGACGTAAAATGCCTCATCCATGAAAGTAACGGATGTTTTCAGCAGCTAATGGTGATCAGATGATGTGTGATTCCAGTTTACATAGGGGCCACTGTATATTAAGCTGGCAAGACACTGTTATCACTCCTCAATGACTGGAGCATTTGCCCAAGGTTGTAGTCGTTTCCTGATACTTCTGTGAAGCTTGTAGAATAGAACAAAGAAGAGCCCTTTCATTCATTAAAGTATGTTGTTGGCAAAATTACTGCTTGTACAGTGTGTCTGAATAATGGCTGGTTGTGCAAAAAGCAGTACTTAAGTAATAACGTGAAGAGTAGCAATTCTGCATAGAGCAATGTATAAATGTTGAAAGAATAATGAATAATTGTGCTTCAAGTGAGAGCTGTGTAGGAAGTAATTTTCAACTGTGCAAATAGCAATGCCCATCAGTTATACGCTCATATACCAGAAGCATGACAGTTGTAGCTTTTCGCATGAATTACAGTATCCTGAATAGAAACAACTGCCGAAATGTGTTGTTCATAGCTACAAAAATGATTTGTAGAGATAATGACACTAAAAATCATTCGTCTTGCACAAGGAGCGGTGCCGAGCTTCCCCTGTCATGTAACTTTTTTGAGTCCCAAGACACTTGTTTAAATATTAGACAAGAGATTCTTTCATACTGCTTTTTTCACGTGCTTGTGAGACCATAAACCATAGACTTTTTAGATATCCCCAAACATTTTCTGGAGAAAAAAGTTTTTAATAAGCGTTATAGACAATTGTCATTCAGGTTTCCTTTTTCCTTGATCATTCTATACAATTGAAAAAAAAAAAAAGATGGGAGGCAAAAAGAAATCTCCCAAGTCATTGACTACCGAGACACCAGAGGAAAAGGTGACATTGTTAGCTGCTGAATCCAGCCAAAAGAAATGGAGAAACTGGTGGGTCAGAACAATCACTACATTCATGATGATTGGCACCTTTTTCCTTATTCTCGCTTCGGGTCATATTTGGGTTATCATGATGGTCATTGCTATTTCCACAGTTGTATATAATGAAGTGCTGCAAATAGCTCAGGCCCCAGCAAAAGATAGCAATTTCAGATGGTTCAAAACTATGAGCTGGTAAGTTGTTCTGTTCAGTCGAGTTTATGCGAATGATGATACCAACCACACATCTCTCTTTTTTGACACGCAGGTACTTTTTAGTAACTACAACCTACTTTCTTTACGGTGAATCCATTATATATTACTTTCAGCAAATCATCCTGGTTGATAGAGTGCTCTTACCATTCGCTACTCATCATCGATTCATCAGCTTTGTCCTCTACATGATTGGTAAGTTGCTAGATCTAGCAATAAAGAAGAGGGTCGCATCTAATTAGTTGGATACGGATAGGATTTGTGTTCTTTGTCGCCAATTTGAAAAAGGGTCAGTACAAGCAGCAGTTCCGTCAATTTGGCTGGATGCACATGGCTTTGTTGCTTGTCGTCTTTCAGAGCCATTTCATTGTCAACAACATTTTGGAGGGTTTGATTTGGTTCTTCATCCCTACTTCATTAGTGATTTGCAATGATATCTTTGCTTACATTTGTGGATTCTTTTGGGGCAGAACTCCTCTTATTACGGTATCACCAAAGAAGACAGTGGAGGGCTTTGTCGGCGGCTGGATTTGTACAATGATATTCGGCATGTTGGTAAGATCACAAGGAACCAGAAATTTGGCGTGTGATGTACTAATGACTAGCATAGTGGTCTACTTTGTTGATGAGATTTGACTACATGATCTGCCCCGTAAAGGTAAAATGATACAAGCGAAAGACCTCCATCATCATGCATTCTCACAATTCTATAGGACTTATCCATGTCCGCTTGGTCTCAAATCGACTGTAGTCCTGTTAACCCTGTATTCACTGCTGTTCCTTGGGCATTGCCTACTATGTGGACCACCATTATCAAAACTTTGGTAAGTACATTATTTCACAAAATGTCAATGCGTTGGGTTCTGAAGGTTATGAGTAGATTCACAAGGAGGTAACCAAGGTTTGGATTGCACCTGTTCAACTTCATTCACTTGTGATGGCTTGTTTTGCATCATTGATTGCTCCATTTGGTGGATTCTTTGCTAGTGGTGTTAAGCGTGCGTTCAACGTAAAGGACTTCGGTCAAAGTATCCCTGGACACGGTGGTTTGACTGATAGATTTGATTGTCAATTCTTGATGGGCGTCTTTTCCTCCATCTATTACCAGAGTTTCATCAAGGTACAGTATATAGGAATCAGCACTGCGCCAACGCATCTAACACTTATAATATCATAGACATACAATTTGAACATTGGTACTATTCTTGCATCTGTCATCAATAACTTGTCATTGCCTGATCAACTGGAGTTACTAGAGCGCATCTTGACATATTTTGTGAACCAAGGCATCCTTGATCCCACTGTGTTACAGAAATGTGGTGCCAGTGCATTGACTGAGAGTGCTCGTCAAATTTTGGAGAGTAGCATTAGCTCTTCTACATTGTAATATTATTAGCCTTACTATACTTTATTCCTCTTATACATATATTAGTTTTCGTAATGTTTTGTAATAAACAGCAGTTGGTAAAATTGTTCTCAATTATACATAAAACGATTAAAGAATAGTTTTTATTTGTTAAACCCTCCCCCCCCAAAAATGACCACATATTGTATTGCTCGGGCCAAATCAAAGAAGTGATAGAGAAACTAAAAATCTTTTTGATAGGCAAAAAGGTAAAAAGGATAAAGAAGGGAAGGTAGAAGGAAGGTGCAGCCACTACATTGAAGAGCTAGAGAATAACCAAGATATTAGTTTTTGACCAAGAGGGGGAGCATCAGGAGAGATCTGATCATGATGCAAGTACTCTAGTTCGTGTAAAATTTGACAGATAGTTGGCCAACGAAGAGACTATGCAATATGCTTTGAGCGGTTTTTTCCTGTTGGTTTCTTTCTTGAAGTGGGCAACAGGTTTAAGAGGAACGACAGAGGGTCAGCGACAGGACGCGGCATATACAGACGGCGGTGTATATGCAGAGATTCAGTGGCATGAGACCTTGTCAGCAACTCAAAAAGATGGTAGATACATGGCTTGGGAGGACCACCAGGCAGCCAACCGAGACGCCAACAGATTAGGCGACTACGTTCGACGGGAGTCATTGGAAGCCATAGTATGGGATCCATCTTCAGATCACCACGACATGCAGATAGAAGAACAGAGTTAGCGTTATTACGGCGTTGCTCGAAGGATTTTTGTAGATACTCTTGACGAATAGCTCGGAAACGGCGTTGGTCGATCTGTTTGGCATCTTATGTGGTACAAAATCGCCACAGAGAAGAGGTTGTAAGCTTATACCACTGTGAGCCACTTGTAGAAGTGCGAGTGTATGGTAGTAGTTGGAGTAGAAGAGTATCGTCAGGAACATCCATAGAACGTAGGAGAAATTTCGTCTGCAGAATGTGAGTGCATTCTTTCATTATTGGTTGGTTGATTAGATGCAACATCACTTTGACTGAGGAACGAAAGCTACCCCCAAAGATTCGACGTAGACACTGGTTTTGGCAAGATTCAAGTCGCTGAAAATTTTTGTGTTTGATTTGCAGGATGGCTAGGCCATATTCAAGTCGTGGGCGTACCATTTGACAGTAAAAGCGAGGTGACACAAGACGATCAAAGCCAGTAGAGTTTACACCAATTACAGCCATCTGATTCATAATCTTGAGGGCATTGTTAACATTTCCTTGGATTAGCTCGGAAGTGTTGATATAGCCACCAGGACGTATGGGGATGCCGAGGTGAGGGAAGGAGTCTTGTCTTGGAATCACAGAGTTATATAACGAGTACGAGTGGGTATCGTCAGTGGGAGCCACAATTGCACATTTAAGAGGACTCCAACGGTAGCCCAATTGGTAGCTGTGTTCTTCACACTTTTGCAGGAGCGTTTGGAGTCTAGATGGTGAAGATATGAGAACGACATCATCCGCATATAAAAGGCAGTTGATAGATGAGACAAATGAAACTAGATCAGTGGCAGGTTTTGGATCAAGAGGGCTGTCTCGAAGAAGGCCAGGTATTTGGTTGATGTAAATTGAGTACAGGAAAGGGGAGAGAATAGATCCTTGCAGCAATCCAGTTTTGGGCGAGAACCGTGCTGATTTCGTGTTGCCGAGCAGTACTTCGATTTGCACATCGTTCAATAGGTTTTTGAGTAGGCCAAGAAGTGCAGGATGAATACAAGGCGCGAGAGTTTTCCAGACATGATCTCTGTTAATTGTGCCTTAGGCAGATTTGATATCTAGAAAAGCCAGTGTGGGATTGACAGCATAGTGCTTGCGTAATATCGAGCAGGTCTCTGCAAGGCACAGAGCTTGATCAAGCGTACTACGGGCTTCACGAAAGCCTCCTTGGGCTATATCCAATGTTGGACTTTGGTCTCGAAGATCAAGGTATAAGCACTTTTCTAGGATTTTTTTAAAGATAGATGTTAGGCTGATCGGTCAAAAGTTTCCTGGATCAGTTGCTGGGCCTTTTTTGTGGATAGGAACAATTTGAGCGACTCTCCAAGATAGAGAGGTGTAACTCCAACGCCAACACAGATGAAATAAGTAAACGAGGATTGGTGCAAGTATTTCATTGAGAGAAGCAAGCATTTCGATGGTTAAATGATCTACGCCAGGTTCCTTTTTTCTGGGAAGGCATTTAATAGCTTTGTTGACATTGTCGATGGTAATTGGACAAGATGTTACATCAAACGATTCAGGTACCACCGGTGTAGCATCCCTGATTGTTGTAGTGTTAGTCGAAATGGGAAGGAGGTCGCCTACAAATATGCGTTCTAAGTGTTGAGCCATTGTATCTGCCGCCTGTTGTGGTCCTTCTAAAGTAGAGAACGTGGGTTTAATAGTTCTATTTTTCCTAATTGGACTAAACTTAGCTATTGCCTTGGAGTACTCCCCTTTGGCCATTTGATCGGAGTACTGTCGCCAAGTTTCTCGTCGGCGCTTGAGTACAAGACGACGCAGCAATGTTGCTTGGGCTTTTTGGTGTAAAATCCATTGCCTCAGAGCATTTAAGCCATTTGCTCTCCGCCACTTTTTATAATGGACTCTTTACGGTTATACACGGCAGTCATTTCAGGTTTCCAGAAGTCCTTTAGCCAGTCTGCCGTTGGTGGTGGTCGTCTGCCGCATATTGCATCCAAACTGCGATAGATAGTGTCACATAGGTGTTGATGGATAGAGTCGATATATTCATAGGCTTCAGAGCTTTTTTGGGAAAAAGAAAGAGATGAGTGGGGTGGCAAGATAAGTCCTAAACTTTCTTTGAATACATCCCTGTATGAATCCCTGTTTCTAGGGTGTTTGGGTTTGCCCAGATTTCAGGTAACACGCTGTGGAGGTAAGCGATGACGAGAGACCTCGGGGAGCCCAAAAGAAAGAGTTATAAACTTGTGGTTGGAGGATAGAGATAGATCATGGCGGATTGTCAGTTAAGGTGAGATCAAGTCCCTATCACTGAGGAAGAAGTCGACGATGCTTGTACCTCCATGGAATATATAGGACGTGGGTTGCCCAGAAGCAGAAGTGAGGCGCTGGCTCCATAGTGTAAGATCTTGAGCCTGAATCCAGTTTGATAAGACTCGGCGACGAGGGTCGAGTGGTGTATCGCCAGTGATTTGTCCCAACCGAGCGTTAAAGTCACCGCGTATGATTGTCGTAGTTGTGGAAGCATATTGCATAGGTAATTCCTCAAGGATTATAGTAATTGATACGTCCTCTTCTAGCTCAGGAGGTATGTAAATGCACTATTGCAGTGAATCAGTATTGTCGAAGATAAAACAATGGATAAAATGTACTCAACTAATAAGGGGTGAAAGTGTTCTATTGGAAAGATCGGAAGATCATATCTGCGATTCACCAGCAAGGCGAGACCAAGATGTGCCCAACGGCCTCTTGTGGTTACCAAAGGTAAGCCATATGTATGGTACTCCTTCCATGAGGAGTGGAATCTCGTTGGAGAGAGTAACCAGGTTTCGGTAAGGAAAAGAAGGTCAGGGTTTTGTGCAAGTTGTAAAATCGGGTAGATCAATTGTTTTGGCATTCCAGCAGCATTAAATAATGAAATTGATAGTCGACTGATTATTTATTGTTGGGGAGATCCAGTGGCAGCATCGGCAAGCAAGAGAATGTTATTGTCCTCCAGAGCCATTTGGTTGGCGCCGTCTGGAAGAGGTGTGGGAGAAGTGGCAGGGATTTGATTATTGAATACTACGTTACCGATTTGAGGGTAGCGGTTCAAAGCCAAGGAATAATCATAAAATTTTTTGGTGATATAGTTCTTTTCATAGAAGTATCGAGCTGCTGCGTACTTAACAGGAGTACGGATATGCTGAACAGCGCTTTCTAGTCGTTTGATTTGCTGATTTCGAACGAATTTATCTCGCTCAGTATCGGAGAGGTCCTTGAGTTTAGGATCTTCAAGGATTGAGCCGCTGTTAGGGTTAAAGTTCTCGTCATGTGAGATACGATGTTTCTGTAACAGGTCTACTACGAAATCGGATTCGAAGTCGTTGTGGATAAGGACGGCAGCATTATGGCGTGCTAGGTAATGGATATCAAGTAACCCGGCATTGTTAATGCCCATACGACGAAACATCTTGCGGAGAGTGCCAGCAGGGATTCTTGTTTTCGTAGGAAGGTAGAGGTACTTGAAACCTTGATTGGCCGAACGGCGTTCGAAGAAATGTGCAGCGGCAGCTTCTCGTTGAGCACGACGAGGTCCTTATGACGGGTCAGGGATTGCTTCATAGAGTCGAGTTTTGCCTGGTTATGCCAAGGGGCGTTGGGAAATTGAGTATTATTGCTGTTGGTAGTTTCAGCAATGGTGGGAAACTCGTGAGAGTTGGCTGTGGATGATCCTTGTGAGGTGGTAGTAGAGTTCAATTGACTTTGGAAGTGTTGGATGGCGAGATTGGCCTTAGAGAGTTTCGAAGTCCGTTTCTCTGATGAATTCGAGATTTGACAATAAAGCAATTGATAGCACGAGAATTATTAATCAGGTTTCAACTGTATTCAAAAACGAAAGCAAAGAGCCAAATTTATTACAGGGCGACGCTGCTCATATTATATTTGATCTTATTATGAGCTTCCCTGGATCATGACTACTGCGAATGTATAAATGACGGAGGGCTAAAGATAAACCTGTGTAGGCTGGTTTGATAGGTTGATCAACCAGGACTCTACACAACAGTTACAGCCAATTAACGACAGACCAAAATGTGCTGCATAGCTAGGATGGACTGAGGCAAAAATGATAATAACCAGTGAATGTATGCTTGAATACAACATTCTCAACCATTTTTTGTTGTAAATGATTGATGGCAGCTTGAGGATCTGCTGTGCTACTAGTTTGCGTTAGAGTGGGTGTATCAGTAGTGGGTGTAGTTACCAGATCGGTAGGTGCGAGTTCCATATCCTCGAATTGAGCTCCAGAAGAAGCAGCAGCCTTGATCATATAGTACATTGTATGGGATTGAGAGTACTTCTTGCAAGAGGTACAGATAAATTGCGGTTGGGTGGGATCTCGAGAAGAAGTTTCATGTCGGTGAAAAGTAGTTGTGTTATTATGACATGATGTGATACACTGCAGTATGTTTTCGTCGATTTTTGAACTATGGAGGTAGGGCCCAGATCCTATCTGAGTTTTTTGGTCAGATGAATTATGTTTATTTCTCCATGTAGAGTCAAGCTAGAGCCTCGAGTAAGAGCTAAAACGATAGGAAACGTCTTGCGCTACAATAATGACTATTATTGCAAGCAAGGTTATGTTGATACAGATCGAGAAATTATTGAAAAACCACCAAAATCTGACGAAAAACGTTTTTTCTGTTTGAGAAGTCTAGCGTTGATCAAATCAGACAAGAGTAATGTCATTCGATGCGCCTTCAAATTCTACACAAGTTTGATATATACTTAATCAAGTGTTTAGTATCAACAACTACCAATTTTAGGTCATGACAAAATTCATCATGAATAAGGCCTCATTCGAAGCAGTATGGATTTCAACCTCAGTTTGATATCAGCTACCCTATATCCAGAGTACACCCGTGACGTCAAGTTTGCAGCTTTTCCTTTCTTTACGATTCCCCCGTTTTTCTTTTTCCATACCCCCGTTTTTAATACTACTTTTACTGCCAAACCTATTATTCATCTTGTTATTATTGAAGGCAATAGCAGAAAGTTCATCAAGCCGGTGATTGTTGTTAGTTGTTGCTAGCATATGCAGGTGAGTGTATTTACTGTATCGATTGTCCAAGAAGAAGTCTATTATTAATTAATTATTCTTTTTCTTTGTTGACTAAAATAGCTATCAGCGACGACGACTATTGCTTCAAAACAAAAGAGAAGAACAACGGAGCAACAACTGGTGAATACTGCTTCGACTACTTACAGTACTGCCACCACCACCGCTTCTCTGAAGTCTCATCAATTATTGCCATTTCTGAATACGGTATGTGCCATTGTTGATTATTACTACTTCTTTTTTCATTGAATCGTAACTAACTGAATTTTCGCTTATTTTTAGGAAATGGTTGTGTATATTATTCTAGACTCCAGCAAGACCTCTGGTGCTATTTCTCGTTGCTTTGACGCTCTCTGCAACATGTCATTTGCAATGCTGTTCTTGCCTAGTTTAGTGCTGTCTGCAAGTTATTAGTAGCGCTGTTCCTCTCTTCTTCTGCTGGTTTGGTGCTGTCTGCAAGTTATGGGTAGTGCTTTTCTCTCTCGTTTTTTGGTTCTATCTGCAAGTCATCTCAAGTGGCGTTGTTACTCTCTAGTTTGGTGCTGTCTTCTGCAAGTCATTTGTATTGCTACGTTTCTCGAGTTCAATGGATCAGGTTAGTTTCAATGATGTCTGCTGTTCAATAATATCTTACTGATTACACGAATTTGACAAAATATAGGCATCAAGCACAAGGTGGTGCTCCTCTAGGATATTAGATACAGAACAACCTGTCGTGAATTGCTCAACAAGTAAGTATAAATGACGTAGATTGTTCGATACGTTACTGACTATTATTTTATTATTTTAATGTAATTTGTAGGCAACAAGTATAAGGTCATAACGAAGAATGGATGATGAATGATGGATACTGGATGTAACCGGAGCTGCTAAAAGCTGATCAAGTAAGTATATTATAATAATATGACGTTGATTGAAGAATGTAAGACTAATTATATTATTTTGACTATCTATAGGAAAGCGCATGGCAACGATCATGGGCACTACTACTGCTGGATGCTGCAGGATATCAGCCAAGTTAATATTTTTTTGTCAAGAACAACCATAGCAATAGTTGTAAAGGCAACCCATTATTTATTTTTGATTGTTTATTTTTCCCCCCCTTATTTGCCTTAACTCTCTTTTTTCTTTGGCTTTTCGCCCTTATTTCTCTTAATTTTCATCTGCATCATGTAATGTTATTTCCCTCACTATTTTTTTTTTCTTTCTATGTTTCTGTGAAGCATACCTTTTTTTTTTACGTTGAGTGGATGTGCCTATCACTGAAGCTCAACAATAACAAGATTCCGAGGCTAGGATTAGATAGGCTGGTCCAAACTTAATTGTTGATTCTACTTACTTAGCGACAGTTGAGGGTCTTAATAAACACAATTCCTCATGTTAGGGGTGTAGTAAGGCACGCTCTAGCACCTGAGGGGTGGTCTAATTGAAATACTACCTAATTGCATTTTTGGGTAGTACTTCAAATTCCGCCTAACATCGTTGCAGAGGAGAACTATGGCAAAATTTTTCTAGGTTTTCTTTGTATATAGACATAATAAATAGATATAGCTTTTCTACGTTTCAGTGCTGTTTCATGCGTTGTTGTTTTCATTACTTGAAGTGATTTGAACACTACTACACTATGCGAAAGTACATGTAAAATTCTGTAAACAGCAGCATGTAAATTTGAAAGTTTGATGTTTGACTAAAATTCTGTATGCTTATTGTGTAAAGCAAGCTTGTTGACAGATATTTAAAAGCTTTTAAATATGTACTTCTTGCAGTAAACTATAAAGCTGCTCTCGCGGGGCAAAGGATATTATTCTACTTATTATCGAAGCATTATTGCTACTGTATTGTTGTTCTTTCAGATAACTTAATATAGACTAATAACTCGATAATACAATCCAACATAATAATACATTTTAGCCAGATCTCGAAGAAGTGCAGTAAAGCTTTTAATGCAAGAACACATCACATTGCTGCAGATCATATATAAATGGGCTATGATTAGCAAACTAAGTTGTTACAGTTTTGATGTAACAAAAGAAATGATTTTTGCTTCTTCTACAGAAGACATTATTAACAGCTATTATTAGTGTTCTTTTCAAGACTGATGGTTGTAGCTTTTTTTTGTTTCTATTATGCATTCCAAAATGAGGCATGCGTCTCCTCCCTGCTAAGTTGTGTACTCTCCAATGCTAGCAGTTATCTGAACGACAAGGTAGGCATCTCTGATACTAATACCATGTCCTCAGCTAAAAAGTTGCCTCATTTTCATAATACTACAATAGTTTCAAGTTATCTCATACTGTGTATGGGACCTCATATCTGACCATGGATGCTGAAAACAGTTTTCAAATTTTGACTCTTGGGCTTTTAGACTTTCGACAATCGAAAATTTAAATATTGACGCTACAGCTTCAAGCTTAGCATGTTATTACTGTGGGGGACATAAGTCCACCGGTGTTTGGTAAAATATGACAATATCTCTCATTTCTCTGAAATTAAGTCTATTGAAATATATTGTTACATATCATTAGATAGAGTATTAAGAGAGCATCAAAATAATATAAAGTTTGTTTAGTTTTATTATACTCAGTGTTAAGTGTTTTGTGATACAATTCAGAAAAAAAATATAGGGGAAATTTGAAAATATAAGTTAACCACGAATAGGGCCTCCTTTTGCTTTGATGACCTTAGCAATTCGCTTTGGCATACTATCTATATATCTAAGGCACTCTTCCTTGGTAATCTTATACCACTCAGTTTCAATGCGGGCCTCCAATTCGTGAGTATTCGAAGGATGGGTGGGATAGGCGTTCAACTTTCGCTTCAGTTGGTACCAAAGATGTTCAATAGGGTTTAGATCGGGGCTCTGGGCAGGCCAATCCAGGACATCTTGAGTAGAGAAACCATTGTCTGTGAGCCATCTTTTAGTTGGAGCGGAAGTGTGGGGAGAGGCGTTGTCTTGCTGAAATCGAACGTCTTTAAGATCCATTTTATAGTACTCCAAGGTATCCAGTAGCGAAGTCTCCAAAATATGAGTATATACTTGGTTGTTAACTGTGCCTTGGGTGATGGAAGTGCCATAACCAGGACCTTCCGCGGTTATACAGCCCCAGAACATAACACTACCGCCATCACCTTGGACGTGAGGCTGAATTTGGTGAGGGAGCAAAATGTCGCCACCGTTAGTCCAATAGTGAGAATTGCCATCAGAACCCCACATATTAACTCTAGTTTCGTCAGAAAAGATCCAGCTTCTCCACTGATCCACCGTTAAATGCTGGTGTCTTTTGGCCCATGCCAGACGAATACCCCTGTTGGTATGGCTGACAAAGTTGGTATTTACCTTCCTTTTCGCCTTGAAGTGCATTCTCTTGAGCATTTCACGGATACCAAGCAAGGTCATTTTAACTCCAATTGACTTCAAATAACGTTGAATACCTGCGGGGCCTTCTAATTCACCCGTACGAAGTAGTCTTGCAATATACCGCTGACTTTGTTCACTCACCAATGGACGTCTTCCACGGCGGGGTGCAGTATTGTCAAGAAAAATTTTCTTTCTCAGGCGCGTAATAGTTGATGAACCAACATCAGGGAACCTAGACATAATGTCAGAGTGAGAGGCGCTATTAAGAAGCAGGCTTGTAATTGCAAGCTTGCGTTCTTGAGGGATAGGGTGAACCATTATGATATTGAATGTAAAAAGGATGAAAATATAAATGTAGAGGAGAAATTAAAGGAAATAGATAAGTATTTATACTTTTCTAGCTTACCTCCGTAACTAGGGGTATTGAGCATTCTTCATACTAAGTTCCAGACGTTTTTGATATGTTTCCGAGTACTAATGATACGATATGCAAATATTCAAATTTCCAAATTTCCCCTGAAAATAGACTGCTCTATTTTTACTAAGTTGTATCTCTATCAATTTTTTTATCAAACTTATTGTTTTGTATACGCATAAATGGCAAGAATATACGCTTTCAAACGGTATACAATACAATAGTTTAACTGGCCAATAGCATCGTCTGTAAAGTATAACTCCCAAATTGACCAAACATCGGTGGACTTATGTCCCCCACAGTATAAGGAATTCTTGTAAGAAATGCGATGGTGCAAACGAAATTTGCGTAGCTATGTTGGTTGCTGAGATATGGATAGTTCATGATTTTGATCAATTTTTAGCAGATACTACTAGTAAAAGTCATGGGATTGATACAGTTGTGTGATAAATTGGGTCATCACAAAATCTATATTGCGGCGTATCTCGGCGAATACCTACCCCATTTAGCTGAAACTAAAATATAGTGTACTAAGGCCTTTAAAAGCAGGTTATTAACTGTAAGAAAAATTGCAAGTCAATTAGGCAAAAATTGACTATTTAGGCTAACAGCTGATTTTTATTAAAATTTTGATTTATAGCTTAAAACTAAAACGAAGTGTATCCACCTCTAGCCTTGATTACCGCGTGGATTCTTTTTGGATAGCTGTTGTAGTATGGTTCCATTGTATTTTGACTGAGCTTATTATTCCACTCAAAGTCAAATATTTCCCACAGTTGGTCGACATTGGATGGCTTGTTGGGATATTTATTTATCCAAACGCGACTTGATCTAATGCCAAATGTGCTCGATAGGATTCAGATCCGGGCTACTGGATGGCCAATCTTTTATATAGATCATGCCCTTTTTATCCATCCAATTGTAAGTAGGATCAGAAGTGTGGCAAATGGTACCATCGTGTTGAAAGATAACCTCCTCGTTGTTGAGCCAACGTATACAATAACCAGCACAGCGAAAGATAGTATAGTAATTGAACAAGACGCAAATATACTGAAGTTTATTAATGAAATTAAAGGGCTATTTATACTAAATTTATGAGTCATCACACAAGACAGTAACAAATGTTATTCACTTGCAGCTGAATTTGCCCATCAACTGAGATGTAATCTAGTAGCATATTCCATTATATTTGGAATAATTACCTATCAAAGAGTACCTTAATCTTATATAGACAGTTGTGGCAATTCTGGCACAACAGTAAAGTACCTATTAACGTCGTGAAGTATCATTGTGCTGAAGTGGTACCTAGCCTACCTTCCCCACATAAGCAAATTAAAAGACATCTCTAATATGAAACCATATAATGGATTTCATTATCAAAAGAAAAAAAGGATTTATGTAACTAAATAATTTCACTGTGGAATAACGGATCATTGACAAATCCATTTCTAATAAGAATAAATCGAACCATAAAATAAACGGCTCATAAGCGCATAGACCAAATAGGGTTGATCTATGCACTTTTATGCAGTTTATTATGGACAAATATGTCAAAACCTTAATTTGAAGAACCGTATCGATTATGTAAATCAAAAGCCAGACAACGGACCAACTGACAGTTGACTGTGCAACTGCCAGATAATAAAATAGCTGAACAGTATAAATACAATAGACATCCCATTAATTGCACATTATCTTATTACTTTTCAAAATAAAGAAGGGTGATTTAAATTGTATCTTTGTTTTTCCCCTTTTTATTACAATCATCATGAGTCAAGTCGGTGCCAAACCTCATGCACGCCAAGAACCTATCAACTGTCAAGTATCCAGTTATGTCAAGTCCACGTCAAGTCCTTGACACATTCCTAAATCTTGCGAATGGCCAAATGGAACGCCGCGCAATGATGTTGTCCTTGTTCCAAAATCAGCTGACACAGGCCCCACAATTGTCATCGAGTTCTTCCAACGTACTGTGGACAAGAGGTTGTTCATGGAAAGGGCTATAAAGTATTATTGTCTTCGGGCGAGCAAGAAATTGGGTACCATCCCACCAGCCGTTTTAATTATATGCATCGAATCAGTCCAGGATTATTCTGTGAAAGAAAGATTAAGGAAATGCGATGATTTGCCTTGTTATACAGCCTTTTCTTTAGATTTTTAGGCAGACCAATAATGCTATGTTATGGACAAAAATAGTATCCAGGATTACAACATTTCTCAGGATCGGAATTAGATCCATTTGCTGCTTTCGGTTTATTATTTATGACCAATCAAGCTACATCCATTGATCTGGCTCCAAGAAACACCGATCCAACTATGGATATGCTATATCGCATATCCCTCGATGAATGCACAAAGATTATTGATGAAGATATTAAATGCAAGAATGAACTAAAGCAACTGAACAACGATGTCTATTATGCGCATTATAAAAATATGCCAAGTCTTTTGAAGGACGGACGACAATACATCGAGATGCAGCATAATAGAATATGTATAACCACAGTCCGCTGGATGTAACAGAAGAGAACAGAAAAGAAAATCAGATGAGCTCATTACGGAGGAGGATGACTGTGATCAGGAGTGTCAGGATACTGACTGTTCCAAATATCAGAGAAGAGCAGATAATGCTGAACAAGCAACAACTTCTGATTACAAAGAGAGAATGAAATTCATTGAGGAGTTCAAAGAAAATAGAGCTAAAGTGGGTAAGACGATGGCTTGGGAGCTCTGCTTGCTGGAAGGAAGAGAAAAGCTTAAATGGTGCTATAAAAACTTCAACAGCCTTAGGGCAGCGTTCGCTAAATACGAAAAGAAGAAGCAATAAAATCCTAGTATGATGCTATTTTATTACACGCAGTTATGGTGCGTCTTCCCTGGAACCTGTTTTTTTTTATCAACGCATCGCCGGCAAATTTTAAGCAGCAGAAACGACTCAGTTTTTTGCGCTAATCATTTTGTGCTGCTCCGATTTTAGATAACATTATTTTACGCGAAGTAAACTTGCCTTTTTTGTCACCAGCTTAATACAGCTATAAGCGTTTGCAATTGGGACACTATCTGACTGCTGAAATTTACTAAAGATAGATTTTTTTGCGTATATTCGCGTATAAAAGGCGTAATTTAGAACGTGTTTCCCCCTGTTTCCTAAGTAGTAAGATTGTTTTACGGTATATATTGGAAGGCAAAAAGCAAAGCAACAAAGAATGGAAGGCAACGGTGGATTTGTGCCAATAAGCGTTACTGTAAAGTATGCTCGTGAGAAACAAGAAAAACTAAGGCAGTTGAGAGAAGAACAAGAGAAAAAGGATTGAAGAAATCGAAGCAAAACTGAAGAAGCTATATGTAATAATCCACATTACATATGTCTCAACCATGCGGTTTGAGACATCCTTAATTTGTATATAAATAGCTAATTTTGACAGATATCGAACCTTAGTGAAAATATCTGTCTAATCCCTTCACCTATATTTATCACAATAAATATTTAATCTACCATCACACTTATAATTAACTACTGCTTGTCCAAATAATATACACATATATTATTTAGTAATAAGTGTTACTCAAATTATAAGGACCTGCATTTAGTAGCACCAAGCCCAACACCATAGTACATCCGTCTTCACCACTACAAGACAGTTGTACTCATTACACTATACGAATTGTCTTTGGAGGAGTGTAGCGAATTGGAACTTTTGAGAATCAATATTGATTCGGCATCAACCAAGAAAAATATCAATGATATTCTGAAGTACAAGAAAGGAGCTGAAAACACAGTGAAGGGCAAAGCGCGTTATCGTGGTACTTCAAGATCTTCATTGTATAGAAAGAAGTTCCCACAGTAGAGCAGAATGGTGGGTCCAGTCTGGAAAAGTCAGGCTTTGTTGTCAAGAAGGCCGACGACGGAGCTCAAAAGAGACGAGGTGGAAGAAGATGGCCTTGTGGCCGATAATAGCATTGCTCCAACTACCGGTCAGACAGGCACATTGGACGATCAGCTTACAACTGAGCTCTACATAAATAACCTGGAAGATATTGTGGGCGGATCAGCTATTATTAGCTATGAAAAAGAGGAAGAGTTAGAAGGCCTCAGCACTACAGCAAAATCCGTAGTAGTCGAAGATGTTGATGAAAGGGAAGCTTTGAATCACTTCCGTTTACTGGCCACCACCAGCGGTTACTATCACGTGGTAGTTTGTGAGGAAATATATCCTAATATTACTAAATTTTTAGATGCGATGAATTCGAGATTTGACAATAAAGCAATTGATAACACGAGGATTAATCAGGTTTCAACTGTGCAGTAAAAAAATAGGGTTGAAAAAAGCAGATAGAATACTGTTAAAATCCTTCTTTATTCAAAATTAGGATAATGTGCAATAAAATGTATATTCTACGTCTCTATTTATATTATTTGGTTTATATCTCTTATCTGACGGTTGTTTAGCAACTGTCAGTGATTCCATTATTTTGAATATAAATGTTGGGTTATTTGGTTCTTGATCTTGTGGATCAAAGACGGTATTTCAAAATATAGCTTGTGGAGCATGCGTTGACAATTACTCTCATTGTTGACCATGCAACCTTTCAAGGTTTATATATGTTACAACACATTATAATACCCTTGGTATGTTACTTTAGTATGTGTCATTTCTTATTCGAGTAGCTTACCCTTGCTATCATTATGCAACTACTATTATTATATACATCTTATCTTTGATAGCATGGCTCGAATGAAATGACATTTTTATTTTGGGTATTTTTATGATGGGAATCTAGTCTAATTCACTTCAAACTGTATTCAAAAACGAAAGTAAAGAGCCTAATTTATTACAGGGCGACGCTGCTCATATTATATTTGATCTTATTATGAGCTCCCCTGGATCATCATGACTACTGCGAATGTATATATAAATGACGGAGGGCTAAAGATAAACCTGTGTAGGCTGGTTTTGATAGGTCGGTGCACCAGGACTCTACACGAGAGTTACAGCCAATTAAAGACAGACCAAGATGTGCTGCATAGCTAGGATGGACTGAGCCGAAAATGATAATAACCAGTGAATGTATTATGTTTGAATACAACAAGATGAGTGTCATGGCTGAAGTACTGTTGTGTGATAAATTGGGTCACAAAACCTATATTATTAAAATGTATCTCGGCGAACACTGTACCTACTACCCCATTAAGTTGAAACTAAAATATAGTGTCCTAGGACGTTTAAGAACACATTAATTGTAAGAAAAATTAGAAGTTAATTAGGCAGAAATTGATTATTTATTCTAATAGCTGATTTTTGTTAAAATTTAAACTTACAGTAGTATATGGTAGTCTAAGGAGGTGTCTATAATAGCTAATGTTGGTGACCAGCTGATCTATCAGAATTACAATATCCGTATCTAGCATTAGATTGGCAGATAATAATTGTACCTCGAATTGTCAAGATGACAGCAATGAAACATACCTTATAGCAAAGTTACCATTGATGAAACATACCATATAGTATATTGACATTTTTTATCCATCTACTGTCACATCTAATAGATTCTTATCCATCAGTTTCTATTACCCTGAATCTAGTACTATAAATACCCACATTCTATTCATCATAATAAACGGTAGTATTTTCTATTTTGATTTTAATTTACAATCGTCGTTTGATAAATCGCCAGCCATAGTCATAGCAGTATAATATATAATGGATAGCAGTTTATAGCCATAGTATTAGATGTGATAGTGTTAGTAGTAGTAAGGTCATGTGATTTGGAAGTAATATATATATTGTTTAGACTCTTGAATTTTTTTAATAAATAGCTTTCTTTCTGATTAATATATATTTGGCACCTTCTTGGTATGTATATACAGGAGGGAAAGTTCACTGAGACAGAACCCCATTCCTACTAGGAGGTTATCCTTTGAAATGACAGCGCGAGATTCTCTACCACTCAACTAATTAGATACCATTCCAAATTTCTATAGTGAAAAACAATTATCCATCGTTATTATTATTAAAAAATATTTGATCACGTGAAGTCTCATAAAGTCACGTGAGTCTGAAAAATAACCGGTGGCCATATTTTCAAAGTTAAATGAACAAAAGCTCGACGACACAATAACCGCAATTGTACCTACGTCAAGACATCTTCCCTGCACGGTTCAATCGAAGAGCAGTTTGACTGTCCTGGTTGCCTCCAACATTATGCAACAATACATGAACTGAAAAGTCATTATTATTCATCAGACCATCCAAAGACAATACCAACAACACGTCATCAACAACAACGACGTCAGATCACCAACAATGATGATTCCGAGGCCCACAGCCAAGAGATAGCCACCGCCAGTGATGATTCCGAGGAGGCCCAGCACCAGGAAAGCACAACCAGCAATGATGGTGTACCAACAACAGAGCAACCAGAGCAAAGTGCAGAACAAAACAAGAGACGCGCTAGCCGCAACGGTTCCATCGAAAACGAGCTCTTGAATCCGACTTGCATTTATTTTCCACCTCCTGATCCTCAAAATCATTTTATGATAATAATACAGTCTCTCAATGTGAGCATGGCCCTTTTCAATTTCCAACGATCGATCCTCAACAATAAATGGAAATTAACTCTTGAAGACCACGTGCATTCCGCCATGGCAGTACACTCAATTCTCTTTTTATCGATAGACCAGCATAATTATAATGATATATCATCTACATTTTTTTAATCAAACCATGTATGATACAATTATCGAAGATATCGAAGGCACATATGATGAAATCATCAAAAAGCCTCGATTCCCCATGGACACCATCACAAAGAACCTCAATAGCATCCAAGACGTTTCAACAAGTATCATCAGTCGTCGCGATAAAGGTATCATGCAGCTTATTAATATTGATCTCCCATCATAAGAAACCAGGTTCGTTAAGTCCATCATCCAATTAATGAGTAAATTGCCTCGCAACCCAATAATTAGTAATGACACCAACGAATCTGAACTTGGATCTCGATATATTGATCCATTTTTATGCGGACTTTTTGATGATCCTGAAAATGGCATGTACTTGCGATGGACGAACGAAATCACGTTAGACGCAAGAAAAAATGATGGTTTGGCAGCCAGACGACCTGACATTTGCATCACCAGTCTCTGCGGCAGTCGGTTTTCAACGAACCATGGTTTCGGAGAGGTCAAGTCCGCAGCTTACGAGAGCAACAACCATTTCCTTCTGTGCAAAGATTTTTTACTGGTAGCCACATTCTGTAAAGATGCGTTAGATACCCACAATATGGAAGCTGTACTTGGAATTCAAGCAATTGGTAGAGACATTTATTTCTATATCTTGTTGTTGCCGGCAAACGGGGTATACGTGTTTCACGAACTTGGGAAAGTTCTAATCCCAAACAACCTGCAATATTTGACGAAGAAATTGGTAATGGATTCTCCTCTTTTGTTGCTCATCATTGATGTATTTGAGAGACTTTGCATTCCGTCAGCCCATGAGCGTAATATTGACCGACATTCAGCAATGTCAATTTTCGATTACTATAATTGCCTAATCTATATAAATACGCTAATGCCACAGATCAAAAAAATCTTAGTTAGTTTATCTGATCTTTTCCCTTTTCTTCCTATATTTATCATTTCCCAATAAATAAGCCTTCTACCACATATATAATTAGCATCTATAGCCAATCGATTATCCCATGGACCGATCTAGGTATTTGTTGTGCCAGAATCGCCGCCACAACTGTCTATATAAGATTAAGGCACTCTTTGATAGGTAATTATTCCAAATATAATGGAATATGCTACTAGGTTACATCTCAGTTGATGATGGGCAGATTCAGCTGCAAGTGAATAACATTTGTTACTGATCTATCAGAATTACAATATCCGTATATAGCATCAGATTGACAGATAATCGTACCTTGAATTGTCAAGATGACAACAATGAAACATACCTTATAGCAAAATTACCATTGAAACATACCATATAGTATATTGGCATCTCTTATCCATCTACTGTCACATCTAATAGATTCTTATCCATCACTTCCTATTACCCTGAATCTAGTGCTATAAATACCCACATTCTATTCATCATAATAAACGGTACTTTCTATTTTGATTTTAATTTACAATTGTCCTTTGATAAATCATTTTTTAAAATCAATATTAATCGTTTAATTATGAAAACCAAAACGCAAGATCAAACATCATTATCTTCAGGGGAATCTACTGGTCCTGATTCCAATGGTTCAAGCAATGCTACTTCTGGTGTAGGCAATAATCTGGCTAAGCAACCTGAGCTTACTCCCAAAGAGGATCATCTGACTACTGGAGATAATTCATCTGTATTATCTAGCGAAGCTACTCCTATGGAAATTGATACTGATAATTCAGTTTCCAGTCGTAAGGTTTTGACAAGTGAATCAAGAGATCACTACCATCATGTCCCATCAGCAGACAATCGCAATCATCAAAGACCGATCTTTGATGGCCATTGTAAAGAGCTGAGTAGTGACAAACGTCGTTATTTGAGTGATGAGATTGCGCATTTGAAACTCGAGTTATACAATGCAGTAATGCAAGGCATCTCACATGACGAATCAACAGAAGAAGCCAAGAGGTTTACTGCTGTGTCTCTCAAACTTGAAAAGGCCGAGAAGGCATTCAAGATGTTATTTGGTCAAGAGAACACCTTGGTACCTAATGAAACACCTTTATTCCAATGGAGAGGGCATATTTTCAACAAGAACAAGCCTGTTTATCGTACTGTGGAAGATTGCTTAGACCAATTTGAAAGAGTTCTCTTTGCTCATCGATTAGGATTAGAAGAGAATTGGAGACGTCTGGTCCCAGCAAGACTATCAACCAATATGGCTCGTTGGTATGCAAAGTGTATGACTGTTGGCAATTTCACATCATGGACAAATTTTCGAATCGCTGTGTCCAACAAGTATGGCCGAAATCAAGCTGACATAAAAGAAGAGGCTCGAGAGAAATTGGAGCATCTATTGTATGACAAGGCGAATTCGTTTGAATTATTTATTGAGAATTTCCAAGAGTTGAAGGTTCAAGCTGAAATAACCGATGAAGACTGTCTGGTTAGATATTTGTTCAAGGCCTTGCCACAAGAATTAGCTCAAGCTACAAAATTTTATCTGAATAATAATGCTGACAAGGATGAAATCACAGCTGATTTCGCTATCAAGAAGGTAGTGGCAACTTTTGAGGCTCTATTCAAGCAAAAATGGCAAGACGAGAGCATAATGGAGCGCAAGAAAGGTAATTTCTTTGATAAAAAGAAAATCAGTATCAATAAGAGATATCGTGAAAAGGTATCATCCGGTGCTTCTGATAAATCGAAGTTGATTTGCAAATATCATCCCGGTCTTACTGGACATTCTACTGAGAATTGCCTTATGAATCAAGATGACAAGAAAAAGATTGACAAGATATTTAAGAAATTTGGGAAAGATGTCAAGTTTTGCTATACGTGTAAGGCCCCTAATTACAAGAAAGGAGAACATGAATGTTCAGGTGTCGCCAAAAACAAGAAACGCAAAACGAATGACAAAATTGTTCCTACAAATATGGATGTAGACACTACGGATGCCGAATCAGAGACGGACGGTGAGAACGATTCTCATATGACATTTTCAGCTCTTGCTATCGAGGACAAGCAAGACCAATGTAAGTCTATTGATATCAATGATTTTTCGACACCACCTGCTAACCTTATGAAAAACAATTCTTTAATTCTGCCAATAACTTTAGAAAGCCAGCACTGTACTCTCAAGACATATTTCTTACTTGATACGGGTGCATCCTTTAGCTGTATTTCACCTGCACTAGCAGACAAATTAAAAATTAAATTGAATAAAGATAATTTTGGTACTATTAAAACTTGTCAAAGAGATAATGTTGTTGAAAGAATGGGGAGCACGGAAGAAAAAATCAAGCTAACTTACAATTCTAGAGTTTGTCATGCTAATTTAGAAGTTTTTGACATTTTCAATGGTTTACATGTTGTAATTGGAATGGATTTGATTACTCAACTTGGTATAACTATATCTAATTTAGCTATGGATTGGGATGATGATAATAATATAGAAATCCCACCCATTGATCCTGAACCATATACTCCTAATAATCAGCCATATGGCACAAAGGAAGAGCGTGAACGATTATTAACAGAGGTGATGCCTTTATTGGAAGCCAATAAACAGATCGATCCAAAATCGCATTGCACTTTACCAGGCAGTACATTGAAACTGCATGTCTTAGAAGAAGAAAAACATAAAATGTTTAGAGCACAATGGCCTCTAGAGGAAAAGGTTAAACCTGTAGTTAAAGCTCAAATTGCCAAGTGGTTGGAAAATGGTGTTATTGAACGAGCACCTCCCGGTAATCCTTACAATTCCCCACTATTTCCTGTTCGTAAGAAGAATGCCCAAGGAGAATATAGTGGTGACAGTCGTGTTGTTATGGATTGCAGATTAGTCAATTCTGCACTTAATCCAGCCAGATCTGATCGATTTCCACTCCCTTTAATTTCTGAATTGCATCGTAAGATGTCGAAGCATTCTATCTACACTGTTGTCGACTTGTCACAATGCTTCCATTCGTTTGCTATACACCCAAAATCTCGTAAATACTTGAGTTTTACAGATCCAACGACAGGCCTGCAATTTATGTATGCCAAAGCGCCCATGGGGTTAACTCCACTCAGTTCATTTGTGCAGCGCCAACTTACGAATTTGTTTGCTGATTTGAATCATGTGACCACCAATTTTATAGACGATATCACTGTACATACAGAAGCAGACATGGAAACGCATATTAAATATGTAAAAATAGTTGTAGATCGACTTACCAAAGCTAATTTAACTATTAATGTTGCTAAAACGCATTTAGCACAAAAAAGCATCAACATTCTTGGTTTTTGCCTGTCAGAAAAAGGTCTAGCAGTAGATCAACGAAAGGTCAGCAATATATTGGATTGGAATCCTGTTTGCAAAACAAGCAAAGAGCTTGCATCGTGTTTAGGTCTTATCAATTTTTTTCGATCACACTTACCTTGCTTATCGCAGTTGACAGCACCACTAGATGCTATCAAGAATGTGCCTGATATTACCAAGGTATGGACGCAGGAGCACACTACTGCAATAAAACAGATACAGCAATTGATGGTCAATGCTCCAGTATTGTCTGCTCCTGACATGGCGCACGATATACATTTAGTTACTGATAGCTCAGCATATGGAATTGGAGCATGTTTGTATCAAGTAAAAAAGAAACGTGTTTATTATTTGGGCTTTATTGCTCGTAAACTTACACCGTGTGAAATGAGGTGGGGTAGCACCAAACGAGAATTATTAGCAGTCGTATACGCTTTCAAAAAGTATCGACAATGGTTGTGGGGCAAGAAATTTCACTTGTATGTTGACAATAAGGGTCTGTTATATTTGCATTCGCAGGAAAAACTTACCCGCATGATTGAGAATTTTTACGAAACAATTTTCGAACTTGATTTTGACATTACATTTTGCGCTGGCATTCACAATATCCTAGCGGATCGCCTTTCTCGTATTTTTGATTACGGTACAAAAAAACTGGAGGGGGGTGGTGATGGTATGGCTAGACGTGCTACTATAATAGAGAAACGTAAAATGGAAAATAGCGATACAGATATAGAGGGTAACAGTAATAAGAAGATAAAATTACATACCAATGCAGAAGAGTCAGAGATTGCAAATTATCCAGTTGATTTAAAAGAATCTAGTTCAGTGGAACAAGAAAAAGATGACCAACAAACAGATCAAACTACAACAAAAGATCAAGTGGAAGCTTCAGATATAGATAAAGCATCAAATAGTCAGGATCTATTTATTTATGCATCACATCTAGATATTTACGAGCAACCGAAGAATGAATCAGAGAAAAAGACACTATTAGAGAAAGCTCATCTACTGGGTCATTTTGGTGTTACTGCTATGGAACAAGTGATCCACGAAGAATATCAAATGCACTGGACAGGGTTGCGTAAAGATATAGAATCTTATGTCAAGAATTGTAGCAAATGCAGAGTATTCAACCTTGGCAAACATGTTTTTCATCCGCCAAAAAGTATTGTGCCAAACGCAGTATTCGATCATATTGTAATGGATTTGGGTACATTCGATGTTACAACACCACGAGGAAACAACTTTATGTTAGTTGTTATGGACTTATTTTCGAGGTTTATTATATTACGAGCTTTACCAGATAAGCAAGCAACTACCGTTGCGAAAGAGCTGGTTAGCATATGGTCTTTATTTGGTTATAGTCAAATAGTAGGACATGACAATGGTAAAGAATTCAGTAATCAATTGCTTGAAGCGATTGCAATAAACGCAGGTGTAGAAAAAGCAGTCTCATTGCCGTTCAACCCCTTAGGGAATTCAAATGCCGAAGCGGCGGTTAAATCTGCAAAGGGGATCATTATAAAAATGTTAGAGGGTAGAGCAGAAAATTGGGATTTGTACCTAGATGGTACAGCGTATTGTCTAAATTGCCACAAATCGAGATTACATGGGATGATGCCATTTGTAGTGGTATTTGCTAGACTACCAAATGAGTTGAAAGATTATTCTCAAGTAAAAGCAGAGTTACCAGATCAAGAGATCGACATTAAAGCATTGAAGCAAAAAATTAAGTTAATTGACAAGATTTTAGTACCGGCAATTAGAGAACAAATTGTCAAGACTAAAGAAGCAGATAATGCTTATTTTAAGAAAAGACACAAAATATTGGAGAAACCTTTCCCAGTTGGATCTTCAGTTATGATAAAGAATGTTGACAAGAATAAGAAAACTGATCCAAATTATGAAGGGCCATATAGTGTGTACGGATACACAAAAAACGGTAGCTATATTTTACAAGACAAATCAGAAGCGTTTTTATCAAGAGATATACCCACATCGCATATAAAGCTGATTAGTGAGGAAGGCATACTACCAGAAGAGAAACAACATGTTTATGTAGTAGAATCAATCCTCAATCACAAAGGTGAAGCACCTAACCACGAGTATTTAGTAAGATGGGAAGGTTACGATTCCAGTTGGGATTCTTGGGAACCACCATCTATGTTTGACGACAAAAAAGCTATAGAGACATATTGGTCCAGGCGAAATGCAGGACAGTCTACCAGCAAAAAGGGTAAAAGAAATATTTTACCCAAATCAAGTAATAAGCGAAAAATTGAATCTCGACAAGAAAAGTCTGTTCGAAGAAAGGCTCGCATTGCCGCTGTCAGCAAGAAATAGAAATTGAATTAGGTTCTGCCTTTTCCTTGCAAAGTGTATCTCATTTTTTACCCTATAAGGTTTTTCGAGTGCATAGAGGTTTTTACTGGCGAATACCCATCAACAAATTCAAGATTCTAGTATACCAAGATTATATACCAAATACAATAGTTTTTTTTTTTTTTTCACGGTTTATCCAACAAGACAAAATGGCAAGACATCTCCTATTGCAATTCTCATTATATCACGTATTTCTTACGCTGGTCCAGGGTGATGATCTATCAGAATTACAATATCCGTATATAGCATCAGATTGACAGATAATCGTACCTTGAATTGTCAAGATGACAACAATGAAACATACCTTATAGCAAAATTACCATTGAAACATACCATATAGTATATTGGCATCTCTTATCCATCTACTGTCACATCTAATAGATTCTTATCCATCACTTCCTATTACCCTGAATCTAGTGCTATAAATACCCACATTCTATTCATCATAATAAACGGTACTTTCTATTTTGATTTTAATTTACAATTGTCCTTTGATAAATCAGTTACTGTCTTGTGTGATGACTCATAAATTTAGTATAAATAGCCCTTTAATTTCATTAATAAACTTCAGTATATTTGCGTCTTGTTCAATTACTATACTATCTTTCGCTGTGCTGGTTATTGTATACGCTGGCTCAGCACTGTGACTGCCCGTAACCGGTAACTCTTAACCCGTAACTCTTAACCCGTAACCCGTAACTCTTAACCCGTAACCCGTAACCCGTAACCCGTAACCCGTAACCCGTAACCCGTAACCCTACTGGTAGCGCCGGAGTATTAAATAGCATTTTGCACTGGGACCAAATATGAGTCTGTTGAGCCAGCGTATACTATAACTAGCACAGTGAAAGATAGTATAGTAATTGAACAAGACGCAAAATATACTGAAGTTTATTAATGAAATTAAAGGGCTACTTATACTAAATTTATGAGTCATCGTACAAGACAGTATGTTGTTTATTTATCATTCTGATTTATCAGAAATAAATTATTTGTAAAAGAGTATGAAATTAATCAGGTAAAGAATATCGTTTATTACATTGAAATATGAGAGGGTTTATATACTATTCGAACTGAGGGATTTGATGTGAGGATAAGGTGTTGGATGGGAAGATCTGGGTGATAGAACAATAGATTATATCTATTGTGATGAACATACGACTAATGGATCAGTAACTGAATCCAGTTTCACATTGATGTTTTTTATGATCTGATGTGATCTGTGCTTGAACTAATTTGTTTTAGCTTAATTCGACATCCGGTTTAGAAATGATACATCACATTCTTTGTAGTAGTAAAGGCCGATTGTCACTTGCTTTCTTCGACTTCCTGCAATACCCAATGACTTCTAACCATCATCTTTGAATTGTTTAATGTATGCATGGTGTCTGGGGATTGTACTGTACTGACAATGTTATCTGCAACCTCATCTATAAAACTGGAATCAGCACGTTATCTTGTCCTATAATACCGTTTTTAAGCTTACCATGAAACTGACTGTATAACACGCTCAAAATCCTGATTCTTAATTTTTCTGTTTCAGATCCTTGAATCTTTAATACTTTTCGCTCAGGCTCCTGATTTAAGAAGTCGATGTTTTGTTTCTTCAACCATTGATTGAACCCCAAAGCTGTAGTCTTACTGAAGCGCTTTGTGTATTTCCAAAGTACGCCCAGTTTCGTTCGTCTATCGCAACAAGTACATGCCATTATCGGGATCATCAAAAAGATACTATGTAGTAATAAAAAGGGGCCGCCCCAAGTAAAAGGGGTGGTGGCTCCTACAACACCCCTTTGAGTAATATGCCACGATACAACCCATCATATTGATGGTCCATAGCGTACACTTGACAGCAATTTCCTCTTATTAAGATACCATACAGCATAGTACCAGAGCGTTCTTGACCTTCAATATCCACCATTGTGTCCTTCAGTTCCCGGCAAAGCTTGATCAGATCGTTTACGCCCTTCGTTTTGTTTGACTTGGCTTCAAGTAATAAAAGTGCATGGTTGGATTTAGTTGACACTACAGAGAAACCAGCTCTCTTGCCACTGATAGTCGATGATGGGTCCGAATCAGTAAATCACTTTGCTGAGACATTGATCATTATACCAGCACCAAGGGATTTGGTCAATGCGGAATTCGGGGAAGGTGTCTGCAGAAAGTCCTCCGCAGTATCTCTGACAAGAGTGGCTTAATTGATATCATCTTGAATTTCTGTTGTGTTGATGCATCGAACAGTCATATCTTGAGCGAACTTGGTAAGCAGGTCTTGATGACTTTTTTAAAGTTTTACAGGTTGGCAATAGCCAATTTGGTCGACTTCTTTTATGATAGCTTGAGCGACATCATAAGAAACAATATCACTGTTTATAAAGTCGTTTTCAGTCAGCATGATACCGTTCAGTGTAAGCTGTTTACAGTCGCTCCATTCATTCATGTCTTCAGCTTTCTTGATCGCAGCATTACGATAATTAAGAGACATCATGACCAGGTACAATCCATCTTGAGCTGTCGGATTTTTTTATGTATCCTCGCAGGAATCTTCATTGTGTGTGCGTCAGACACTGGTAGGAAGTACATCTTCACGTTCCAACATGCATGAGGAGTATCCGTGTATGACACCTCCGGGTGTTTATATTTCTCGTAATCACTTCCTTCACTGCGGTGCTTTGCATCTTGATTTGTTTGACACTTTGCCTCCTGCTCCACCTGGTGTGCATCGCATTGATCATGCTCTCAACTGTCTACCAGACAAAGCCTCTGCCGGTCCTCCTGGATATTGATCTGCTCTGCTTCAATTGCTTTATGCTATTGATTGCCTTGTTCATCCTTTGGCTGTTATTGCTCCATATCCCGATCCAGATTCACTTTGGTTCCCTGCGAACTCTTGATCTCATTGTGTATGAACGTTTGGTAGGTTGTATTCCTTGCGCGGTGTCTCGGTGGAAAGTCCTAGCAAAGTTCCCGTCCGTTGGTTTTCCCTCAGGATCACTTCTATTCAAATTATTAGTCACCTGCTCTGCTTCCCTCCTCCTGCAACATCTTTACCTGTTTTGTGCTCTGAGGATTTCTGGTTCACATGCATAATAGTGTCTTGAAATTAGGCTATGCTCCCATCGAGTGCCCATTAAATTTCTTTAAATAAAAAATAATTCTTTAAACTGAGTAGAGCCTGAATGATGAGCTTTTGCAGAACCTGGACCACGCGATTGGCCAGAGCCAGAAAGATGAGCTGAAGCAGAGGCAAAAGCATGAGCTGAAGCATGAGGAAAAGCTGGCCTGGTAAAGGATGAACTGAAGCTGGAGGACGAGCAAGTCTTGCTGTTCATCCTGTGCGCATCGATTAAGAAAGTGCTTATAATAGATGCTGTTTCTACTTACTTTTTGACAAAGACAGTTTTGGAGGATGCTTTCTCTTGTCCATCAGAAGACCACACAGTTTCTTTGGCTCATTTGCTATCGAATGGTTATTTACGCGCCACGAAGTATACGTCAACTGCTCTCACTTACTTGTTTCTCATATCTGTCTTTCTTATTGCTCATGCTGTGTCAATGTAGTGCATCTCAAATGAATAGAATCACAAGAGATTAGTAGTATAATGAAAAGAAAAAGCAGAAAGAAAGGCTGAATAACAAGGCGGATGTGGGAGAAAAAAAAAATATTACAATGTAGATTAATGACATTTCATTGACAAACCAGGTTTGTAATTTATCCTTGACTGGGTAGATCAGAGTTGACATCGTAGGTTGGCCGGTCTCTGTTCTTGTATAATGATCTGATGCATGATAGTGGATCGAAGTAATGTAAATCTCTTAAGAGAATGAAGTAGTTTGATGAGAAACAAGAAACGTTCCCCTTCCCTTCCCTTGAGCTCTTTTTAGCAACACTTTTGAATGTTTACACGAACTCACAACCCTCAGTGTAGTAAAGATAGGAGATGTAATAAGGACCACCTAGTAGCTCAAATTCGAGCTACTTTATTAATTTGATCTACCTAGACAGTGAGTCGCAACATGAAGTTGCGTCGCGCTATGCAGTGGGGTATAAACCAAAGGAAAGTCACTTAGTTTCTTTGATTGATCGTTCTCTTCTTCGTCTCGCATTACCATGCAACTATATGCTATATACCACGTACTCAGAGCATGATGTTCGCTAGGAGATTGTTATGATTCAGGATTGTTAAGATCATCGCAAGTTACTGCAAATTTTCTCGGTAAAGTTGCTGGTCACCCGTTCAAATCCGCCATAGTTCGCGTATTTCCTTCATATGGAAGTATGGTCGTAAGAGCTTGCCCTAGCACGCAGATTAGGGTGAATCCTCAATTGTATCTCATATTAGTGTGACTTTATTGACAAATGGCTTCCTTCATTTGATCTAGTCCTGGATTTTTGATCTATCAGTGTCTCTTGCAACCATATCTTGTTGCATTTTCGCTATCTCTAATGGCCGACAATAATCCATTTCGTCGATTCGTGCCATAATATCATACGAAATAATATCAATGTTGATAAGGTTGTTACCAATCATTGTCTTGGAGAGCGACCTGCTTGTGGCCGTCAAAGGCTGGCACATGTTTCCAGTCTTGGCCGTTGCAGTTATTACTGCCACCAGAGACAAAGCAGCTTAAGCGAATTGAGTCCTCCTTTATGTGAGGAGTTGAGCTAGTGTTACAATGAAGAAATATTGGGGAATGTAAGAAGCTTATTGCTTTTGAAAAGAAAAAATACCAATGAATCACAATCCCGCTTATAATGCTGATCCAGAGCGACTCAAACTACACAATTCACCAATGCCAAATTTGAACGACGTCATGGTTACATAGTTATCCTGTGAGGGGTGACAAAAGACAATTTCTCGATATGAAATGCATCGAGAAAAAAGCTCAAGCTGATCATTGTAGGAATCATCGTGATCAGAACATGATGCTGCAGATTAGCAAGCAAACTGGGCTTGTATATCTTGTTGCAGTAGCGATTAGCATATGAAATAAGATCCACCCCAAACAAATCTACTTGGATTTAGCCTTCCGCAATTCCAAAGAGCAGTGTGCAACCACAACGCGATTTAGTGTGATATTTAATCCATGATGAAATAAAAAAACTCTCTTTTTCTCTTCTTTATTGCTTGACCAAAAATGACAAAATATATTCCAGAAGAGAGTCTTAAAGGGTTGCATTTATACAAGTATGGAGGCGTGGATAAATCGCTCGTATCCAAGTACGTCTTGGGTCCTTACTGGAATAATTTAGTCAAAGTTTTTCCATTATGGGTAGCGTAAGTTTGTGCTTGATTGTGTGTACATCATGGCATGGTTACTGATAAATACGTTCTTTTTCAACAGACCCAATGCTATCACATTGTTGGGTTTATTGATTGTCGTTGCCAATGTGATTACCTTGTTTTACTATTCCTCAGAATTGGGTGAATGCCCCAACTGGGTCTATACAACCTTTGGCATCGGCTTGTTTATGTATCAATCATTAGACGCTATTGATGGTAAGCAAGCTAGAAGAACACAAACATCAGGTCCTTTGGGTGAATTGTTTGATCACGGTAAGTAGTAGAGTTTTTTTTTGAGAGAGAAAGCGAGCGAGAGTGGGGCTAAATCAAGTTTTGATTTCTAGGTTGTGATGCCTTGAACACCACTTTGGGTGTCTTGACTTGGGCCTCCTCTACCTATCTCGGTCAAAGCTGGTGGACCGTAGCTTCCTTATGTGCTAGTCTTGGTAACTTTTACTTGTCTACTTGGGAAGAATATCACACTGGTATCTTATTCTTGGGCCATTTTAGTGGACCCGTTGAAGGTGTGTTGATGTTGTGTGGCGTTCATTTGATCTCTGGCTACTTTGGCCCTGCTTTCTGGATGCTTCGTGTAGAGGAAATCTTCCCGTTTATTGATTTCTCTCACAATGCAAACACCAAGCTCTTGGGCGCACTCCAGTTGAACCACATTCTCATTGTTATCGGTGGTCTCGTTACCTTTTTCAACATCATTGTCGGGTAATGTACTGCAGTAACCATGCATCTAGAAATTGTGATATTAACCAAAACCGATAGATTGTACAATGTCATCAAGGTCAAGATCTCGCCCACTGAAAACTCCAAAAAGGATAGCTCTATCGTGAAGGCCACCTTGGGTCTTTTCCCATTCATCAACATGTGTTTCTGGGCCTACAAATGGATGCGTCTTTGGCCCGATATTGTGTCTGAACACCTCGCTATCTTTATCGTCTTCTTTGGGTTCCTCTTTGGTCATCAGGTTGGGCTTATGATCACTGCCCACGTGTCGAAATTGAGTTTCCCTTACCTTAACGTGCCTGTCAATGCCATCTTGTTGTCTGGTGTCGCTATTGCTTATTTCCAATCATTTATCGAGGAGTTTATGCCAATCAATCATAGACTCGTTCTCAAGATCTACCTCGTCATTGCCGCTTATCAATACTACGACCTGGCAAGCAGCGTCATCCAACAAATCTGTACATATCTCGACATTGGATGCTTGTACATTAAAAAGAAGCCAGTTGAAAAGACATCCTAAATCATAGTAATAAATCCCTTTTTTTTTTTATTCATCCAAAACGTATAGTCTGTCAGTTTAAAAATCTCCCATTTCATCGTCTTCGTCCAAATCACCCTCTGCAATCTCTTGAGCGAGTTCTCTCTCTCTTTCCCTTGCCTCTTCAGCACTTGCTAATTCCTTTCTATGAGCATCCATTGGGAAACGCATTGCCTTAATAGCTTCGTTATGAAGGTTCAAACAAAAGTTGATACGTTGATGGTAGGCGTTTTGAGGCTCGTTGGTGCTGTAAATGTCAGCAATTTCTTTGCTCTTCATGAACCCCCCTGAATGGTCCAAAGTTGCATCGATAACACCATCGCGAATAGCCTTTGCAACAATAAACTCTGCATCCTCCTCGCTGTCCAAATGAAGCTTGATACAAATGTCTCTCAAGGAAATCTTGGAGTAAGAAAGACTGATCATACGAATACCTGTCTTGATGACGTTGTGACGGAGACGAAGAATCAAGGTGTAAGTCTTGTCCTTTTTGAACACTGCATCGAATTGAGCTAATCCCTCTTGGAACTTGTTGAGATCACCAACACGAACTGCTTGAGTAATGACAAGATAAGGTGCAAGGGCCTTCTTCAAAATGGGCTGTCTAAAGAGCGATCTCTCTGGAATTTCTCCCATCAACAGTTGAACGACAATGAAGAACTTGTAGGCGGTTTGTTGGAAGCCAGCAGTGACATTGTTTTGAGGTGCTTTGCGGATAGCTTGTGTCAAGTAAGTGTGAGCAGCAGTGTAGTCAAGTTGAAGTGCCTTGATACGTCCAAGATAGTAGGCATAGCGAGCGGCTTGATTGTTGCCTGCCTTCTCGGGGAATGTGCTCTTGGACACAAGCTTATCGGCTTGATCATACAAGTTGTGGAAAAAGTAGTTGCGCAACAGTAAATTCAATAATGTTGCCTGAGATTCATCGTCGTGTCTTAAAGTAGCTGTTCTGTGTGCTGCCAATTGAATGCTAGCATGAAGTGTGTGGTAAGTTACATTGACATTTTCTAAAGGGGAAGAGAGCTTACGGTCTAATTTCAGCGAGCTTATTTGATAATTCATGGAATCGGCCATGGTAAAAGTACACACGGGCAGCAATTTGATCCAATGTTCTACGGTTCATGATTGTCATCTTTTCTACAGTCTTATTTGATAATTCGAGACCCTGTAGCTCAATGTCAGCATGTGCACACTCTGGTGTACCTTTCATGTTGATTTTCTTACCTTTTCAATCTCGTTCTTGTCCAAAAGATAGATCAATACATTCAAGTGAAGATAGATGTCGACTTCAGGCAAAACTGCATGCTTCTTGTCTGCGTCCTCTTCTGTGGATGATGACTTTGCACTCTGAAATAGAAGGTTAGTGGTTGCGGCATTGCTTGATCTGCTTTGCTTACCTCTCCCAAATAGGACAAGAGTTCAGTCTTTTGAGCATCATCTAGTCAACATTGCATCAGCCATCTGCATAAACAGCACATGTGTGTCTGTGTGCAACTTACTAGAGCCATAGTAATCTGAAATGACTTGAGCGAGGATGTCTGAAGTCAAACGACGTCTAATGGAAGGCAATGTTCTCAACACACGAGTGGTGAATCTTGATTCGATTGTATCGACAGCACGCTCCAACAAGGCAAAGTTGCGCTTGATTTCTACATGATGGAATGGCTTCCGTGAGACACGTAATCTTTACAGCGTAAATGCAAATTACGTACCTGTGATTGTCTCCTTGGCGAGGCGTTGTTGCTTGGCTTCTTCGTCCTCAACGATTTCCATAGCCTCTGCTTGCTCAGTCTTTTCAGGTTGCTTTTGTTCTTTGGTGGTATTTGTCATTTTGTCTTTTCTGTGTTAATGTAAAGCAAGAAGGAAAAACTCGCAATGGAAGCTCTTTTTTAAAAAAGGTGTACGTATTGCGCGTCCTTTGTAACTTGGCAATTCTAATGACATCACAAAGGCTCGCTTTACTGTTTATGTGAGTGTGTGTCCGACAACCAGACAATCTATTGACACTACATTTGTCTACAGAAAAAAAAAAAAAAAAAAAAAAAAAAAAAAAAGATTTTTCATATCAGATTGTTTGCATTAGCATCATGTCCAGTTCGACTTTGCCCTTGTATGATCCAGAGCTAGACGTTCAAGCATATAACAGTAGGAAATGCTGATAGACCAGCCAAATTGCCGTAAGATCTGACCCTCCTTATAGTATACCAGCCACTGCAATCGATTCTACCGTATGATCTGCCAAAACGAGCTGTCATTGCACCTGTAGAGCCTGCCAAGCCAGCTGCCGCGCCATCTCCATTTTCGAAAAATACAGCAGAAGCAGCATTGGATACGTACTGCAAAGCATGCAAGAAAAAATTCAGCAATGAGCCTACATTTACCAACCATTTGAAGAGTGCAAAGCACATTGCCAACGAGAAGAAGCTCAAGCCTGCACCTAAAGGGCCTGTCAATAATCAAAAGATAGCAGTTCATCCCAAAGTGCAAGGTAAATACAGCCAAATTCTTCTGAGGTTGCTTTATTCATTCATTATTGCAGAGGCGCTCAGTATGCTGGATCAAGCCGAGAAATCAGATAATGCCACAGCTGCCTTGACAGCCTTCTGGACTCAGGCACAGACATTGTATGCATTAAAACGACCACAATATACCGAGAAAGCATTACGCATGCTGATTAACCTGATAAACACATCGCCCACCACCACATTTTCGTCTGCGCAAATCACCTCATTCTTGTACAATGCACGACTCGCACTGGCCCGATTGCTGTGTATTTATCAACAATTGGACGAGTCCAGGAGTGTCTACTTGAGCGCTCTGGCAGGCAAATGGAAACTGGAGACACCAGAGTTGCTGGGCATTGCTAGCCGTATTCGCTCATTATCGATACAAGACTGTTTGGACGCATGCGATCAATTAGCCACCAAATACCTGACGAGAGAAAGAAATCGAACAAAACCAGCACCCGCATTGACGGATCCAAACAACTCAATCGTCTCCATTCTGTGCGAGGCTGCACATTTATTTGCACAAGAAGGCCATAATTACCAGACCACATTGTCTGAGCACGTTGCTCTCGTGTTATATGCAACGTGCTCAATGGTATGTCCTTATGAACCGACTGCTGGCATCACAAAAGACGACATGTACTATTTAATGATACAAGTGTTCACATCGCTTGAAGATTTAGACTATAAAATTGTGGATATATATGCGTTGGACACTAAGCATGTCTGGCACATGTTTAACGCCTTGTTGATAGCCATTGAAATAGGTGCGCCGTAACTTGCTATTGTGTATATAGTATCTCACATCTCCTTTCTACATAGACGATCTTGTTCGCGCACAGACGATTGAAGCCAACCTAAAGCAAGTAGTATACCCAGATGTGCAACTTTTATGCAGTTTATACAAACAGAAATCCACATTGAGTATCGAAAACGACATTTTACAACAACAGCTGGACTTTATCATTTTGCTACTAGAACAAACTCAAGATCCGCTGGTGATACGAAATCAAACTCCAAAAGAGCAGCTGGATGTCCTAAATAGAATTCGAAATTGCATCTAGTCAAGATAAAATATAGCCCCTAAAGTTGCCACAAATTCATGTAAATTTTTAAGGAGCAATATAATTTATTATGGAGTAATATATACAAAATATGTGTGTGTGTATGTGTGTGTAATATGAAGGAGTTAAATTCTTTGAGCAGTTTCTTGTTGAAGTCTATATAAGAATACCAGAGTTCTACTTAGATTGGCGCAGCCTTGCTCTAATTGTAGTGCACGATAGGTTTTCATCAAGGAATGGGTTGCAAATTCAAACATTTGAGCTCTATGGGAATGCATTAATCGAGCATTATTCAGCATGTTTGAATAGTAGTCTTGTCCAACTTTGGCAAAGTGATCCGATAACCGAGAAATGGAAGTAGACCATACACCCTGAGTACTTGATATCGATTCCTTTTCGCTTGTTGTGTTGGGAGCCAAGATTTGTCGACACCAATAGTACGATCCGCTGTGATTGCCGCTTCTTGTACGTGGCCTCTTGTATTTAAGCACATGTGGCCAATCCCAGCCAGCGGGTTCAAATACAGGTTTTGCCATATTAAATACCATGGGTGATTTAATACTACTATCCTGCTGTTCACTAGTGCTATTATTGTTTTCATCATTGTTGCTGTCGTCGTCGTCGTCTGGTAAGATAATAACTGATTTTCTTCTTTCTAAAAATGTAGAATTTCTTTTGTTTGGGCTGGCGGCTGTTGCTGTGTTTGTTGAGGCGGTTGTACCTGCTGCAGCAGCAGAAGCATGATTTGAGGTAGGTAAACTTGTAGGATACGGCAAAATCACAGATTTCGGTCTTGATATGTACACTTGTTGAGTCAGTTTCTGAATTTCATCCAACACATCAATGTCTTCTTCTTGCTGAAATATGCGATGGTAGCTACCAGCCATTCTTGCTAGATTTTGAGCAGCATTTTCTTGAAACACCATACCGAAATCCTTTGCCACATTGTTCAATATGTCTTTTTTGGATTCATCCGACATACTTGATTCGTACACTATGTAGTATTTGCCAATCGAGCTAAACCCTAACCCCAATGTAGCTAAATGGGATCTGGTAATTTTGACAACACGGTAATCTGGATGTGGATTTGACGATGAAGACAGAATAGAGAGGACGATATTTTCGACATCCCGTTTGCGATGCTTCCAGTCGTTCCTTAATTTCTTGAGTGCTTGCAGTAGATCAGTAAGATCGTCATGTGCCTGGCCATATTCTTCTAGTAGGTTGGATAATCGTTGTACTTGATCTAAATATCCGATGCGTTCCAAGTCATTGGCGTGCTGTCTTATGCATTGAGATTCCAGGTGCATGGCATATCTGTCCCTCAGCATAAGCACCCATTCAGTCAAATTGTTCCAATCCTCCATGCTCACAGGTACTTGTCGATGCTCGATGAGCGCTTTAGCCATTTTGTACGCCTGCTGCTGTTCAGATTTTGATAACATGCCTAATTTCTGACATAACTCCATTTGTTCGACCGAACAAATTTGGCCAAATGATTCAACCAGGGAATTCTGGATGCTCGTGAGATCATTGGTATTGATATTTGATGACGAGATATTGATAGATGGAGATAGTGTAGTAGTAGTAGCCATAATTTTGTGTGTCTATAATTGCATTAAAAAAAGTGAGAGAAGAGAGAGAAAGAGAGATCTGAACGCAGAGCACATTTTATACAAAATTAGCACCTCTCCCCCCCCCCCTCCTCCACCACCCCCACTCCCCCCTTTTAGTGTGTGATACGAAAAAACGACAATGTATCTTCTTATTATTGTGATACACGGTTATTCACTAATCAAACCACAAGGTCGACTTTTTAGATATCAACAACAACAACATCATCATCAACCACATCATCGTCATTATTTAGTTTAATTAAACGGGCTCTGCGCATGTCGAAGCATGAATGTCACTTTGTAAACATTACATTTTACTGCAAAATACAAGTTTTTCTTTTTCATTTAACCTTTTTATTGCCTTTTTTGGCCATCATGATCGTTTACAGTTGCTCGACTAGGCCGCTTGAACCGTGTACCCCTTAGTTTTGTGTATATTATTGTATCATTTCTACATTTTTCATACCAAACAGTGGATGACAATGAAAGCTATTTCACAAGAATCTTGCCCCCCCCCCGTCCTCCTTTCAGATTTCAAATGAAAAAGGGGTAGCTCAAGAACTTTTTGGAATTTTGGATATGTTTGTATCCAAATGAAGGCACGTTTTCTTGTCACTTTTATACTAGATATGCAAGTTTAATTATACAAACAGTTTCATTCTCACTTTCTCCCTGCTTTTCTCTCTCTCAACACATGGTAAAGCAAAGCAAGAAAAAAAAAAGCTTATTCATGAGGCATCTTCCACCACTGCAATACAGAGTGTGTGCTTGTGTGCGTGTGCGAGAGACAGGCAGAGAGAGAAGTGGTCTGATATTTCATTTCTACATGAAAATTACCTTTTATATGAAATGCATGGTTCAAAAAGTCAACATTTTGGAATTTGCATTGACCAAAAGGTGCTTATTTTATTGGCTTTTGACAGAATGGTCTGATAATTTTATTGTACTACACCCTTAAAAAAGCTGAAAGATCGGATATCTATAGAATTTCATTTTGTCAAAGCACCAAATGGTTGAAAAATCGTAAGATTTCTTTGCTCTTTACCCACTTGTCGTACCAATATTTCCTCTTTATGTCTATTGAAAAGTGTAACCCACACCATTATTTGTAACCGCCTTTTTTCATTAAAGAAATGTTTATTTAAGCTGTGATATCATCATTTGATGGATGATGATGATGGACTATATTATATGTACAGAAATGCTACTTCTACTGATGGCTGCTACTGCTAAAATCACTTGCTACAATATTTATAAATAGGGGGGAGGGGTATGATATACAAAATAGTTAATTCTTCTTGAGAGCAGAGGACCTTACTAGAGTGGATCTTCTGGAGGAAGATGGTGTTGTACCAGCGGTGCTGGATGTTGCCTTATTGGTCGATTTGAGCCCCACATGTGCCAAAGAAGAAGTTCTGTCCCGGGATGATGGTTTTACATGAGATCGATTCACGAGTGAAGACACTGCAGATGCGGTGGCAGGAGTGCTGGGTACAAGTGTTTTTCTTTTTGGTTTCAAAATTGTGGCAGCAACAGGTGGAGAAGGAGCAGACGCAGTTGCCTTTAATAATTTGTCTTGCAATACTTTTCTTGATTGGCTTTCACGTTTCACACAGAGCTCTAATTCAGTTACTTTAGACAAGAGTGTCTGATACTTTTCGTGACCTTGGTTATTTTCATGTGGTATTTGTTGTTGTTGGTAAGCCAATTCCAATCTTTTCATTCTTTCTTCTGCTTGTTGACGCTTATTGATCTCATCCTTCAAAACGGACTCGATTTCAGCAATACGGTTCTTTTGAAGCAATTGGCGTTGCTCAAATGATTGATTCAATCGTTGTAGTAGATGAACCATGCCAGCAATGGGAGTGCGTTGTCCGGTCGTTGCCATAGCAACCATGCCCACTTTGTTCTCTAGTACAATGGGTGTAGATTTGTTCTGGTACTCTCTCCAAATGTCTTGGATTTTAGTTGCGGCAGACTCTGCTGACGATGCTAATAAGTCATGTTGCATAGTATCTTCTTTTCTGGTGGAGAAGACCAGCAATCGTCGAGGTACATAATGCTTACGACATGTGTCATCAGGTGGAAATAAGGATGTATTGGATGTAATGCTGTTGGCCCAACGTTTACCAGCATCGCTTTTGAATTGAATTTTATGGCTATGACATGAAGATGGCGTAGGTGACATGATGAGGCGTTTGTTTGGTAAAAGAGTTTTTGTAGAGGATCGTTCGACATCGTTCATCCAGTCTATGACAGCTCGATCTTTATTGGGCTTGGAATTGGATTTGTTGGTTTTGACCTTTTTGGAAAACCATTCGTTTAAGGCTAATTGATCTGGCTGGCGCATGTCTGAAAACTGCGTTGCGGTAGTAGTAGCGGTCGGTGGCTGTAAATGTGGCTGTGGCAATGTGTTGTAAGAATGTGTAGGAGTAAGATGATCAGCAGCAGCGGCAGACACAGATGTAGGGGCAGACGGCACCACGTGATCTTGAAGAACTGATAATCGTCGTCGTTCTGCTGTAGACGTTGCTAGTTTTTTGAGAAATCTTGAGCGAGGTGGAAATTCGTAATGTTCTTGTTCTGGTGTCAATGTTTGCGGCACAATGATTTCTTGTCCTCCATCAGGATACCTTTTGATAACAGCCTATATGAAATAGCAAAATTGTATAAAATGTTAGAAATCAAGAGAGAGGGAGAGAGAGAAAGGGGAGTAAAAGGAATCGTACAAAGCAAAAGAACGAGAATATTGATTTATGAAACACATTTCGTTATCATCTTATTTGTTTTTTTTTGCCATGATATCTCTATCCTCACTCCTTCTGTTTGATTGAAATGAGCCTAGTGAAAATGTAACACGAAATTATATTTGTATCCCCAATTTCTGCCCTTATACAATTGACAAAATGCTCAAATATACAACAAAAAAGAGTAGAGTTGACAGAAATAATAAGATGACAACGAAATGATGTTTCCTCTATATCAATACAGAGAAAATAATGCAAATGTACAAAATAAAAATTTCGGCGCACCTTCTTCCGGTCGCCCCACATCATGAGAGACCGGGGTTCACGTCTACGATGTAGCACTTGTGCCATTGCTGTTGCTGCTCGAGCTGCTACTCTTTTTTGTTGCTTCTCTTCTATGGATAAAGAAAACTTTTTGTTGGATGATGCGTTGGGGCCCGTGCGTGTCTGTAGTGGTGGCCGTGCTCTGCTACTCTTCTCCTTGTTTTTTTCATTTTGAACCAGTTCATGCATTTAATAAACCTGGAGGAGAGGGAAAAAATCGTGTTGGAATTGTTTTTCTCTCTCTTTATTGTTGCTGTGATATTTACACTGATTTATAGATGTATGTATAGAGTAAGAAGGAAGATGAAAAAAAGGGAAGAGCTCTGTTTGTTGGACAGCAAAGCAAGTTGAAAACAGGAAAGAAAACAGTTTATAAAAACATGTATAGAAAAAGAAGGAATATAAAGGGTTTGTTTTTGTTAAATGCCCAAAAGGCAAGAAAAAAAGTGAAAGAGGAAAAAAAAAAGCACAAAAGAAAGAGAAATGTTTTGACCCTATTTCACGTTATTTTAAAAAAAGCACGTGAGTTACCAATGTACTTTGTAGCGAAAAAATAGAAGCTAGTATAATAGAAGATGGCTTTTTATATAAATAAAAATACAAAAAGCTGCAGGCAATCTACAATCAAGGAATATTTGGAAAAGTCTAACTGTATCATTCGGTTGAAAGAGTCAAACTAAGACGCTCTTCTTCATTGCTAGAATCGCTCGTTATTTTCTGTTTATAAGAATTCTCAGGTACAACTAGTCTTCAGAACTGTAAATTTTCGTATTATGAAAACGAAGCATTTTTGTACAAAAAAAAAATGCCTTGACACTCCATTCGTGTCATTTCCGTTGTACTGTTTATATTTATACGATGTTTATCATAAATACAAAAGCTACAGAGATGAAGTCGAGGGTCCTCCAAATATCCCTTTAATGTTGTATCGATATGGCAAACACTTGTAATTGTATGATTTAGCAAGATCATCGCAAGAACAAATCATGATGTGTAGGATGTAAGTGTGATCTGCAAAGCGAACAAGCAAAATATGAGCATTTGTTATATTGTTTAGACATGAAATTTTCTTTGAAATATACATAATTCTTCTTTTTATAAACCAACAATCATATACAAGCACAGTTACACTTTTTAAATTAAATAATTTCATGGTAACTGCTAATACATCATACTTTATACTATAAATACCACAATTGATATTCATATTACATTACATATCTTTGCAGTGCTAGTAAGGCGAGATTGAGTATTTGCACATTACATACAATCAAATGGCATACAGAATTATGCACAGTTTTTTATTTGTTTTAATACGTGGTAGTAAATTGCCGTCGTCCGTTAATTTGTTGTTGTTTATATTCCTCATGTTGTCGTTTATAATTTTATCAACTAAAGTTACTTGATGCTCGTCAGACATTGAACCCCCTTTTTGTGTGTGTGTATTTTTGATCGTGCACTATACCCGGGTATACCATTTTAAGATCCCTTCCCCTCCCCTTTTTTTTTTCTCCTTATCTCTATTTTACCTGTTTCATTAGAGGCTTTATGTAATAAGGACATGAGTGTGTATCGATTCAAGTTTCTTTAAACTAGAATATTGATTTAAACTAGAGAATCCTTTATGAAAATTGCATGTATAATGCAAAGTTGCATACCGAGTGATGTCAGGTCCCTGAATCTACCCAAGTTTTAGCTTGATTGTTTCAATCTAATTGACAGAAGGGAATGCTGTTTGAAATTCTACTCTTTCTTGAAAACATATGAAGATAAATATAGAGAAATTTCTATAATAAGAGACGCTGTATTCAAGAAGAACTATTGTACAAGCTATGAATAGCTATTCCTTGCTTTCAAATAGACTTTTAGTCAATAAATTTCCAAAATGATCTTTTCAGGGGCAATACAGTCAGGCTGGGAAATATTGATTAATTTGGAAAAATAAATGGTGATTATAGAGAATTAGTTTGGGTGTTTTTAAAAACAATTTGGCGATTTTGCTTACCTGGTTTGGACAAAGATCAAAATGAATTTTAGAGATGAAAAAAGTTAGTTTTTGAGAGAACTTTGTGTAAATAGATTATACGTACCTGTAAAGATCTTAATCCTTATTTCTAAGAAAAACCGTGTTTGTTACGGCGATGTATGTCGTTCTGGCGTAAAGACTTGTGGTCTTCCTTGTCCTGACCATACTGCTTTGGAGATGGTCATCATGTTATTTGAAGCATTGATATCTCTTTGCCATAACTGTTTGCAATGATGACAACAGCAGACAACTCCAACACCTTTAAATTTGTCAGTATGTATGATAGTCAGGCCATCAGAAAGGCAGAGGTTGCAAGTTTTTGAGGTTTTGAATTCATCGATTGTCGTAACAATCAATCGACCTTCAGCCTCACGCCTTTTTAATGTTCTGAATAGCTTTCCAACTACACCGCCCCTGTGCCCCTTCAGCTTCACTGCATCTTTGCCGAACATTCCTGCACCAAAGACAATGAGGGGTATCTTCATAGGTTTGCTTTCGCTTTTTACCGCTACTTGAGCCAACTACAAATACATAAAGAAAACATGTTTACATTATAAAGACACTTCTCAACATTTTGCTTTGTAGTTATTTACCAGTATTTGCTGTGTCTGCAACATACAACTTACACTTGAAGTAAGCTTTTGTGTAATGACCACTTTTTGAACAATCAACACATATTGCATCTTTCAAGTATACTGTATGAGTCCCAATGTAAAAGATAACTAACTTATTTCATACCTTCAGATGCATTTGCTTTACGACTTTCAAACACTTGCCGTTTCTTCTCCAATATGATTGATTTGAACGTAGCTTCAGACATGTGTTGGAAGAATCAGTATAAAAAGAGGGAAAGAAAAGTGATGAATTATATTTTATACAGATCAATTGAATTATGGACAACAATTGTTTCTTCTACAATAATTGATTTATTGAAAATGACTGATTTATTAAAAATATTTGTATGAAGAACTTGAATCTCATTGATACTCTTTAACAGCAATTAAAACGAAATAAAGCGTCGATATGTCTGATCCTGCCTGGGCGATATTGTACTGGCTGTTTCTTTTCGATAAGTATAATGATTAACAATTTTATTCCATAAACTATACTAAAGCTTCAATAAATTTGCCTGTAACTGTGGATATGACTCTTCTACGATGCTCCAGGTCGTACATCATCCAAGACAGTGCGTCTACGGGCAGGCAGCATACTTGCATTAACACTGATTACTCAATAAATGCTAAAACACAGCCAAAATTGGATGTATTTGAGCAGTGATTTCTTGAGTTAGAAGCTGTTTTAGACTTCGAGAATAGCATCAGACAATTGCTCTTAACTAGCAGTTACTTGTTGATACATTTTCTCAATTTTTTTGGGACCAAAAAAAACATCGATCGAAACCACTCCAAACCATGAGGTACCCCTTTACAGAAACATCAAAAATCAGTCTATCGCGTTTTTGACCCCAAAAATGAAGACTTTTGCTATGGCGTATATAATATCAAATGGATTCTAGTGATCCAGGGCAACATGTAAAGACACTTTTGTGAGACGTTGATATGCGATCTCTCGACATTTCGGCAATAAACGACTTTTTATATTTCTGGAGATTACTTGGTATTCTCAGTCAGAAAGCCTACTGTAGTTAGCACCATTAGATGCGTCGTCAAAAGCTATCTTTAAATGTGTTAGGAAGTAGGGTGCTCAAATCACAATTCATATAGTCGAATTTGGCAAAAACTGCAAAAGAAAACATTTTTACCCATAAATGGAGACAATTTTTTCCATTGCAAAAAAATAGAACATATATTTAAAACCCAGCTGTTACTGTACTACTGTTGCAAAGTATCTTCTTTATGAAAGCAATCGATGTTTCCAACGGCTAGTCCTGCACGGATGCTACATAATGCTAGTTATATACAAGAAACTGTGTATTTGAAGCAAGAAAGACACTGTCAGTATCTCCACATGATCATCACTGGCTCAATGGATTGCCCGAAATTGCAGCCGTTTCCCGATTGATAGTTGTCGAGCTTATAAAGGAGGTTCTTTCAGTCATCAGAATATGCCATTGACTAACTGTTGGTTGCACGCTATGTTTAAATATTGAATGACTCTGCACAAACTAATAGTGCAAAGCTTGACAATAGTATATGGCGCAACATTTTCTTGCTGGAATAAAATTGTGTGAGTAGTCAGTGATTTTGCTCAAGTCAAGGCTGTGCAGCAAGTAATCTTCGATTTTACAAATAGCAATACTCTACATTTAAGGGGTAGATGGTGGCTTGAGAAAAGGCTCAAATTGAACAGCATCATTTGTTGTGGTGCCAGGTCTTTCGTATTCTCTTAAAATTAATTCACCATGAAACTAAGAAATAGAAAAAAGCGTGTCTTTGGCCATGTCAAGCAAGAGGAACAGAAAGTTGATATTGCTCTTAACAGCACATCTTCTTTTACAGTCGATGAGCCAAGCACCTGCGATATCGGCATCAAGCAAGAAGATACAAAAAAGGACAATAGCTCACTAAAGCAGAATGGTAAGGTAACTGGTTTGTGATATTAAATTTACTCTAAACGCATCATCCACAGACAGATTTGGTAAAGAAGGCTATTACTACCGCTGTAATATATGCAAGCAGAGAATGCCAACTGTCATCTCAGTGTTACAACATCGCAAGCTAATACATAACGTCAAACGTACACACTCTTCAAGGATCAAAGATGTCAACACGGAACCTAGTATACATGACCCCAATTTTTACTGCAAGTCATGTAAAGTAGACTATAACGGTAGAAGCCAATACAGACAACACCTGAAAGCTGCTCATTACATGGTTCTAAAGCCAATACCTAAACACATAATACTGCAAAGTACTATTGTCCCCGATCCTGATGATCCCAATCTATATTGCAGAGCATGTAATTACAAATACGCTAGCAAAGCAACCTACAAGCGCCACTGTCGGTATACGCACGGAATCACGTCTGTCAAAATTCCCACAAGAGCCAAGCCAGATGGTATAATAGATACTTATTGCAAGCATTGCGATATACGCTTATCAAGCAAGGCATCATATAAGAAGCATCTTTTTACTATTCACGATGTGGATTGGAGATTGATTCAACAAAAGCTAGAAAATACTGTACCAAACGTTGACGACCCCAACTTTTATTGCTGCGCATGTGAGAAAAAACTGTCAAACAAATGCACTTTCAGCATGCATTTAATGCTGATACACTCCATCTATCAATCGGCACCCAAGAAGACCGGCCTGGAACCAGATATAAACGATCCCAACAATAACTGCCGTGCTTGTCAAAGAAATTACAGCTCTAAAAGCAATTATCGAAGGCATCTTTATATTGTACATCAGATAGCTCTGTCATCTTTGAAAGACAATCTCGACCCTGGAAAGCTTCCTGACCCAAACGATCCTCAGAATTACTGCAATGTGTGTAAGAAATCTTTGAAAACACGAAAAGGGTATCGAGCCCACTGCAGGAATGTCCATTACATGATATTAGATCATTACAGTATATCCAACTCAAACGCAATAATTGACATCAACCACCCTAAACTTTACTGTGCACAATGCGAATACTCTTATGTTAATAGGCCCTGTTTCAGAAATCACTTGAGAACATTTCATAATTTCTGCAAAGTCTAGTATCACGTTTAGCAATAAAGTTATGATCTTGATCCTACTATACGACGGGCTCTGTCAAAGCCGTTTAAAGCCTATACTACTGTAGTGTATGATAAACACAGTTACAAGATCCTTCATTCATAAAATCGATTAGTGTTTTCAGTAGCTACTGTTGCACGTATGTCATTATAAATAAGAACCACTTCATATCAAGCTGGCAAGACAGTGGCAGCGCTACTCGATGAGCACTAGTGACTCAATGTATTGCCCATTATTTTAGTTGTTCCTTGGTAGTTAAAAAGTTTATACAGCGAACTCTTTTAGCCATCAATATACGCTATTGAATAACTACTAATTGCGCAACGCGTCTTAATAATGACTAGTTGCGCAAACGGTGGTAATCAATAATTCAAAGAGTAACAGCTGTTTAGGGAGATATATTTTATTGTTTGTGGAGTAAAGTTGTGAAGAGTAATCGACTCCAAGTGACAGTCGTGCAGGAAACATTGTTGACTGTGCAAATACTTGATAATACTAGACTATACATCACGGCAAGATTAAAGTTAACATCAGGCCTTATACCACTGTAGTAGTGACGATATCAAGTGTATGTATAAAAAAAACAATATGAGGAAGTGAGGGGGATAAGTATGAAATGGTAAAATGTACATGATAATAAGAAAAGAGAGATGGAGGGATGAATAAATAAGTTAGCGATTCAAGCGTGCATGCTGAGGAGCTTCCAGGTTCACTTTAGGCATTGGATTGGCAATTTCTTGAGGGACGACCAATTTACCCAAGGTGCCTTTGATTTCCTTGACAGTAACACCTGCGTCCTTGAGTTCCTTTTCTTCTTCTGTTTCATGTCTCTTTTTTGAGCTAAACAATGAACCCGTACCAAATAGTAGCGATGATCTAGAAGTTGATCTTGGTTTTTCAGGCGCTATAATACTGTTTGTGCTCATGGTAGTTTCCGATTTTGATCTGCTGGTTGAAGCACCAAAAAAGTTGTTTAACCCTGATTTTCTTGGTGTTGCTATTGTTGTGGTGGTCGAGTTGGTTGTTGTGGATGAGGACGAAGTAGTCATCATTGGATCAGATGGTACGAGAGAGGGTGTTGTGGCGATAGATGCTTTTCCTGAAGATAAAGAACTGTAGGTGCCTGACTTTGATGAAGCGGCGGCAGTTGCATTAGCGATAATGTCTGCAATAATATCATAATCAGACATTGTGTTGGGTCGATTGAGCTTATTCTCATCCGAAGTGCGAGGTGATTGATTCCCTGGAGTTATTGGTGCCGTAGAAGATGATACTGTTCTCGTTGGCATGGCATCGCTTTCGTGATCATTATCATCTGCTCCAGCTAAAGGCGTGGACGTCTTGGACGACAGTTGTATAGACGCTTTTCCTGAAGAAAGTGATGATAAAGAGCTTCTCTTTTTCAAAGATGACGACGCAGAATTCAGATGCTTGTTCTTTATGTCTGAAGTGCAGCCAGCGGCGACAGTTGACGCTGAATCCTACAGCGATATTAAGTATGCAGCCTTTTCACAATATATTCTGCTGGTTTACCTCTTCCAACGAAGTCTTGTCCTTTTCCTTCACTGGTAGTTCTTCTGATGTTACTACAAATCCTGCACGCTTCAACAATTTCGGCATGGAAGATCTGTAGCTCAAATGACCAGTGACCAAGTCTGTACAATCCAAGTTCTGCACTCTATTTCCTTCTATATGAGACAGGGGCCTGAGACCAGCAATATTGCCTAAACCAGCAGTAGATGTTCTGAATAAAAAGCCTAGTAGCCAATCGTTTGTTGCATAACCGTTAACGAAACGACCTGATACAATTGTAGTGCATTCTTTCCATTCGGCTTTCGTGCCACTGACAGGCGTACCAAATAAAGCGACATTTTCAACTAGCCCAAATGCCTTTACACGAGCCAATTCTAGTAAACAAAAGAAGATGACTCTGGCACCAAGAGAGTAACCAACTAAAGTAATTGGTCTCGCACCAAGGTTTCGGTTCATCAAAGTATCTGCCAAGATAAGACCTGCCAATCTAGATCTGTCTAGCGCGTTGGCCCAGGGATTATCTACTATGTAGCCTAATTTAGTGAGAGCAAGTGGAAATGCAAGACCAGCGAGGAGTGCGCCCATGATGGTGTGTGCAAGCGCTTGTTGGATGGAAAATGTCACTGCCTCTGTTGCAAAGATACGGAATGCACTGCCCAGTTCGAAAAGCATCTCAGGCTCGTAGTAGAGGTTGTAATGATCGCCCATCAGAGGGTCCAGTGTGCTGAAGGGGAGCGATGCTTCGTCTGCGTCTTTGGTCGGGAGCCAGCTAATAGCGCATGTTTAGTTTCAGTGCAACTATATCTATAGCTCCATTTCATCTTACCCAGTGATAGTAATGATACAGTTTACATTCTCGTCTACATGGACTGGGAGGAATTCGAATGTATTTATAGTCTTCATACGTTTATTCATGCTCTTTCCTATGAGTAAATGGTGTGTTAATGACCTAAACCAGCAGTGACTCAAACACAAGATATGATGCACAAACCTCCAATTCCTACAAGTAACACAAAACAGAGAGATGATCAGCATTACATAAAGCACAAGATGCAGAATAGAGTAACTTACTTCCACCTGCAAGTGTTGCACCACCTGTAATTAAAGCAATACCCGCTGTGCTACCCAAAAATCCTGTTCCACCAACACCAACAGTGGTTAATAATGCACCAAGACCGCCTGCAATTACCGGAGCCATGAGGCCAGCACTGAGGCCTAGGATGAGTCCACCGCCAATGGTAGCCAAACCAATCATGACATAACGTCTCTTCTTGCGCTGCTTGTTTCTGCTCTTTTTCTCGACGTCGTTCTTTACCAACCCGTTGTGATCGACATTCGTCATGGTCATTGTCGTCATCGTGGTGGCCACACTGGTGACAGTCTCTGTTTCCCAAGCAGCATCTTCAAGCAAATGCTCCGCAATCCTCTTTTCGAATCCAATGACTTGAAACCAGTCGAGAGACAAGTAAGATGCGATTCTGGCAACAAATACTCGGGAACGGGCGTCGTAATTCTCGGTGCTCAGGCAGATTAAGAACAAATCGCACATCACTGTCCAACAGAGGTCGATGATGATCTTGTTGTTATCAAACTCGATTGATTGTGCTTGGTTTGGCTTGGTATTGAAGTCGTCTAGTTGGACTTCTGCTGTCTGACCCTGAGATGTGAATTGATGTACGAGATCTGTTGGCAGAATATCATGTTTGGACAGAGATTCAATCATTTTGATTTCTAGTGTGATGGCATAAATAATCGTTCCTCGTTATTGACCCGTTGGTACTCACCATCTGGAGAGATATCCATATGACAATACAGCATTCGCATTAATTTCCGTTGCCAATTATCTGCACTCATGCGAGCGTATGTAAAGTCTTTGCCTTGAAAATCATAAACAACTTCTAAACTGGTTAAATAACACAGACTGACATAGGCCACTTTCTGCGTCTCGCTAAACACATCTTTTGTCTCTTGTATCTTGGGCTGGTGGTCTTGCCGCACTGTTTCGTCCATGTCGTCAACTTCTTCCTCCTCGTCGTCTAATGTGAGTGATTCCATCTCAAATATATGTGTGGTTGTGAGGATAGGCTGGACAGTATCAGGCACTTCAGGAAGATCGGCTGCCCAAGCACGGATTGCATTGGGTTTTGGCTCCAATTTGTTTGAATACAACTCATTCTGTTCTGCCAACAATTCAGCTGTGAGTGGCTGATTATTTTCAACATTAGGCTGCTGTGAGTAGTCTGCGGCTGAAAAGTTCTCATTACTACTGTTACTGTGTAGCGACATGGCTTCATGAGGCAGCGAATTGATATCTTTTTGCTTATCTTTCTGGCTTAAAGAGGAAGAGGAAGAAGATTTAGTATCGTTCATGTTTGTTGGGTAAAATCAAATGTTTGATAAAATAGAAAAATAGGAGAAAGAAAGAAAGAGAGAGAGAAAAGGAAAGGAAAGGGGGTCAATGTCTAATGTGAACAAGAGGGAAGAGGAGCGAGCAATCAAAATGTTCCCTTTTGCACTTTATTTGTATCTATGCCAAGTGTTGTTCAAACTTCACTAGTCGGGATGAAAAGGTAAATTTAGCTTTTCTCTTCTGTCCAAATCACCCAATTTAAGATTCATTAATTGGAAACGTATCACAAGAAATCAATAACAAAAGGGAAGCCTTCATCTTCCTCGATGTAGCAGACAGAAGGTCAAAGCATACTCTGCTTGCCGACGAAATAAATACAGAGTCGCTTGGACATTTCATATCGATTTGGTGGAGTACGCAAGACATGCAATCATCATGTACAAAGCTCTATAGAAGTGATCGTCATTCTAGCCTATAAAAGACAACTCGTGTAGTAGAAAAATATTGAATCTCAAGTCAGCAAACAAGTTGACCGACGAGCAAGTCGCAGTAGTGTCAGGGCAGCTCACCGCATTTGCTATGATCGACGGCAAAATGATTATCTGGATCCAAACATTTTCACTCAATATTTAGCCTTTTGGATCAGCCCCCTCCCTTCAAAACATGTTGAATCAACCGAAATCACACGATGCTTGATCTTCTGCGCCTCAAGACATACAGTGATCCGTTTGATTATCGGATGATGTCAAGTAAACAGACGCCATTCTATCAAAAGGAAGTGTTCCGGGACCTTTTAATAATGAGTCAAGTAAAGTCACTTTTTTTTTCTTTGCTTGCAACATTGGGATATAAAAAAAACTTGTAAAGCAAAACGCCAGAACCTTCTTTTCCGTCTAGTTTCATTCCATTCACATTACCATGAGTGCTATTAAGCTTGTCGTTGCTTCTAAAGCATCACCCTTCAGCTACGGTAAGTTTGAAATGTGATCCAAGCAAAGAAGACTGTTGTCGTGACATGTGATGTGTTGCAATGTATAGGTGTGCTCGCCGTTGCTGCTCAAATCAACTCTGTCAAGAAGGACGCTGTTCAAGTCGAATTCCGTGATGCAAAGAACCTTGAAGGTGCCTCCAAGCCTGCCGCTTCCGTTTCTTACAATGGGTATGTATAATGCCATGATGACAGACCAACTGAATTTTGACATGTCTATCTTTCTAGTGAAACCTATGAAACCACCAACGCTATTGCTAGACTTTTAGCCAGACTCAACCCTGAGGCTGGCCTCTACAACCCTCAAGATCCCATCAGCTCTACCTTGATCGATCAATGGTTGGATTTCGCCGAGACCAAATTGGCTACTTCTGACTTCAAGTCTCTTGATGCCACTTACAAGGAGCTCAACAAGTACTTGACCCTCCGTTCTTACATTGTCGGCTACCAAGTTACCATTGCTGATTTGGTTATTTGGGGTACTTTGAGATCCTCTCCTGTCTTTGCTCGTATTGTCAAGACCAAGCCCGAGAACCTCGGTGCTTATCTTGTCCGTTGGTACGAGTATGTTGCTTCTCTTGAGGCTGCCGAGTATGCTTTGACAGCTGTTCAAAAGCAAGATAAGGCTTCCAAGGTAAAAAAAAAGATAATGCTGTGTTTATTGAGTGGTGATCTGTGTATTAACAAGGGCATGTAGGGTCCTAAGGCTGCTGATCAAGGTAAATTCGAGATTGGTTTGACTGAAGCTGAGATGGGTAAGGTTTGCACTCGTTTCCCTCCTGAGCCTTCGGGCTATCTTCACATTGGACACGCCAAGGCTGCTCTTATGAACCAATACTTTGCTGATACCTACAAGGGCAAGTTGATTATTCGTTTCGATGATACCAACCCTAGCAAGGAGAAGACCGAATTCGAGGAATCCATCAAGGAAGATCTTGCTTTAATCGGCGTTCCCTCCAACATTGTCTCTCACACCTCTGATTTCTTTGACCAAATGTACGAACTTGCTCTCAAGATGATCAAGGAAGGCAAGGCTTACTGTGATGATACCGATCAAACTACTATGCGTGAGCAACGTACTGCTCGTATTCCTTCCAAGTGTCGTGATAACTCTGTTGACGAGAACTTGCGTCGTTTCGCTGAGATGGCCAAGGGCTCTGAGGAAGGTCTGAAGAACTGTTTGCGTGCCAAGATCGATTATGCCAGTCCTAACGGTACTATGCGTGATCCCGTCATCTATCGTTGTAACTTGACTCCTCATCATTACACTGGTGATAAGTGGAAGGTCTACCCCACTTATGATTTTGCTTGTCCCATTGTCGATTCCATTGAAGGCGTCTCTCACGCTTTAAGAACCAACGAATACCGTGATCGTAATGTCCAATACGACTGGATGATCGAAGCTCTTGGTCTGCGTAAGGTCACTATTTGGGATTTCAGTAGAATGAACTTTGTATACACTCTTCTTTCCAAGAGAAAGCTCCAATGGTTTGTTGATCAAGGCCATGTCAGTGGCTGGGACGATCCTCGTTTCCCTACTGTCCGTGGTATCCGTCGTCGTGGTTTGACCATCGAAGCCTTGAAGCAATACATTCTGATGCAAGGTGCCTCTCAAAACACTTTGCTCTTGGAGTGGGATAAACTTTGGGCTTTGAACAGAAAGATCATTGATCCTATTGCCCCTAGATACGTTGCTGTTCTCAAGGAAGGTGTTGTTGTCTGTAACGTCTCTGGTGCCACCGCTGAAGTCAAGGAGCTTCCTCTTCATAAGAAGAATGCTGAACTCGGTAACAAGAAGACTCACTACGGTCCTCAAATCTACTTGGATCAAGAGGATGCCAAGACCCTCGAGGATGGTGAGGAAGTTACCTTGATGGATTGGGGAAATGTCTTTGTCCGCAAGATTGTCAAGGATGCTCAAGGTGAGGTTACTAGCATTGATTTGGAGCTTCATCTTGCTGGTGATTTCAAGAAGACCAAGAAGAAGTTGACTTGGTTGACCAAGGACGAAGATGCTACTAATATCCTCTTGTTGGATTACGATTACTTGATCACCAAGAAGAAGGTTGAGGAAGGTGATGAGGTCAAGGATCTTGTTACTCCTGTCAGTGAGTTCAAGTTCCCTGCTATTGCTGATGGCAACACCAAGAACTTGAAGAAGGGTGATATCATTCAATTTGAGCGTAAGGGTTACTTTATTCTCGATGATCCTGCTACTGATTCTAAGCCTGCTCACTTTATCCGCATTCCTGATGGTAAGGCCGCCAACATGGCCTCCAAGGCTGATGCCGCACCCAAGAAGTAAATACTATTAGATGCATATATTTTTTGAAAGAAGCACCAAGTTTCTTTGTCATAAATCAATAAATTAAGATTCATTTTCATCGATAAAATTAGAGGCTTTCTTGTATGAAAATCATGCCACAAAGAATTGTAAAGTAGACACTATTCTTCTCGTAATTATACTTCATTTATGCGTCTCTCTCTCTCTCTTTTATATATATATATATATACATATATCATACAATACTCATAACCCTGTGTACAAAGCATTCTATCAGAAAGCTTCTCAACCCAATGCCAGCATTTTCATTTATCCAAACATTTTTATAGCAGAAAAATATTTATCGACCCTCTCCATTGATAACAATGCGGTAATGAGCTTTACCATTGATCAAGTCCTTGATACCGCCATTAACACCCTCCAATGTATTCTCCACTGTCTGAACCCATGGACGTACACCTGTTTGGCTAGCAAATTCAAGCATTTCCTTCAAATCATCATTACTACCAACGAATGTGCCAATCAAGCTGATATGCTGATAGACAAGCGCAGCAACAGGTAAGAGGATAGGCTCATCAGGAACATCAATAAGTATCATCTTGCCACGGGTCTTGATGAACTCGGTCAATTTACCCCAGTTGGTTGATTTACCTGATCCACAAACCAAAAGCACATCGACGCTTCTAGTATATTGAGCATCAAAATTACCATCCTTGTCCAGAACGACGAAATCAGTGGCACCCAATTTTGTAGCATCCTCTTGCTTGCGGGTAGATGTGGAAATGGCGAGGATCTTGGGGCATTTCTTGGCCTTTGCCCACTGGATCTGTACAATTTACATGTATTAGACGTTCTTTCTTGTTTGTATTCGCACTCGTACATACTGCTAAATGTCCTAGTCCTCCAATGCCAATGATGCCAACTGAAGTCTCAGGGCCAATGTTTTGATGCTTGAATGGAAGGTAACTAGCATGTTGCAGCATCATAAGGTTTTAATTGTTACTTTACTGTATCACCTAAAGTTTTGACTTACCTAGTAATACCTGCACACAGCCTGTTGTATATTTTGCATCAGAAATGAGAGTCAGATCATAGGGGGGGGGGTATACTTACAAAGGAGCGCCTTCCTCGTCACTGATGTTGTCAGGAACTGGGATTGCCCAAGCAGCTTGTACTCTGACTTTATTGGCGTAACCCTAGCTTCAGAGCATCAGTATCAAGTACTGATAGGGCTTGATGTCACTTACACCAAATGTAGAGAACCCCTTGTACTTTCCATTATATGTTGTCACTTTGTTTGGGCAGAGTTGCGAATGAGAGCTGTTACATTGAGTGCAATCCCCACATGATCGACATACAGGACTGACACCGACTCTTTGGCCCAATTGAATGTTGCTCACTTGATCTCCCACAGCAGTTACCCTGCCGATAAATTCATGGCCCGCTATCAAGGGATAGTTTGCGCGTTTCCAGCCCTACAGGATGAATAAACATCAATCACAATATAGTTTGACGAGGAATGCCGATGTCTCACATTTGTTAATTGATGCACATCAGAACCACAGCTATGGTTCAGCAAAATGATGAATGTCCATGTACAGAGCGACCTGCTACATCAACGACTTACATGCCACAAGCAGAAACTTGTATTTCTACTTCATCGGCGTCTAAAGGTCTTGGTTCAAACTCGTAGACTTGCAAGTGAGTCTTTTCATCCTTCAACACAAAAGGTTCCAATCCTGCGTATCCTGTGAAAGTTTCTTGATGGCCCGTCATTTTGTATGTGTCAGTTTAATATCTGCTGTTGTGTAAAATTAGAGACAAAGAAGAGAAGACGAAAAAAAAATTCGAAAAACTTTTAGTGGCCTATCAAAATAGAGATACTCACGATATGTACTTTCAGGCACGCACTGTTTCACCAACATTCATGATTGTTGATTTAGCATGGCAATTGTCAGTTTGACACGTATTGCAAATGGGACCACCTCATGGTGTTGACAATTAGCATGAAGTTGTAAACAGGTTTCACTTGTAATCACAGATATGAACTCTATTTCATATGGTTTTGGTATTTAAAAAGATGGCAAGCCTCTTCTCATTCATGATGTAGCGCTTTTTTTTTTGTCTCCCTTACATGTTCTCTCCTATCAACTCCTTTCGAAGGCTAATATTGGCTGTCTGCTTAATTACTGCCATTATGCTGCTCACATTGCAGTTTCATAGAGCACGCATTTCATCTGCAAAACCAGTCAACGCCTTTGATGCAGTATCATTCATCTCAGATGATGAAAACTACAGAGTGCAAGTACAGGAACCTGGTAAGAAAAAGACATCCGACAAATTAGACCTTGTACTAAAACTCGATTTCAGTGTTGGACTTATTAAAAGTGGAAGAGTTATCAAGCAAATACGACATTGCCGTTCCGCATCCATCATTGCAATGGACAGGTACATACCCTTGCTTCCCTCGAAATGCTGTTTTAACTCACATGTTGTATGTAACATTAGAGCAAGATCTGGCATTTTTCAAATCAGCTGCAGGAGAAACTGTGTTCTCTCAACTAGTCTTGATCCCAGAGCCTAAACTACCTCCCAACTTTGTCAGCATCACAGCAGCCGAAAGACTGTTCAAAGCATTGTTTTTGCACTTTGATAGGATACTCGCCAAAGATCCCCTTCAAGATGTGCAGCAGGATCCATCTTGGACCTTTTTCAAAAGACTCGAAAATGCGCTTTATCCCTGGATCCATCCCCACTGGGACAATGCATTTCACATAAACAATCAAACCAGCGGCAAAGGCATCGTACTATGCGTCGGTAACAACCAATTCAAGTTTGCAGCATCAACTATTCGAGCGATTCGAGAAGTTTTCCACAACACTCTACCGATTGAAGTATTTTTCATCCGAGAGAAGGACTTGGACATTGCGAAACGACGCTATTTAACTAGCGAATTCGACAACTTGACATTGATGAAACTGGATGACTATGTGGATGATTATTATACCAAGTTCGGTGGCTGGGCCATGAAACCATTTTCCATGTTGGCGAGCAAGTTTTCTGAAGTGATCATGATGGACGCTGACGTCTTCTTTTTTCAAGATCCTGGCCTGTTGTTTGATGATGAAGGTTACAAGATGACTGGCAGTTTGTTTTACTATGATCGTACCTTGTTTCCCAACTGGACAAAGGGCCCTGATTGGATGCGATCTTTCTTGCCTACTATGAGCTCGTTTGTGCCTAAGTCGCGCTGGTTCAGAGGTGTCTCAACACATGAACAAGAGTCTGGCGTTGTAGTGATGGACAAAAGAAAGGCGTTGCTGGGTTTGTTGTCTACTTGCAAGATGAATGGTGTGACCGAACGGAATGAAGTGGTTTACAAGCATGTTTACGGCGATAAGGAGACGTATTGGGTCGGCTTTGAAGTGACTCAAACACCCTATGCGTTTGTCCACTCATATGCTGCTGTTATTGGCAGCCATGGTCGTGGCGATACTGATGGTTCACCCGAGTACATTTGCGGCAATGAGATACATCTTGATACCGAGGGAAAGCCTTTTTGGTCGAATGGTGGCCTGTACAGAAACAAGCATGCAAAGAATGGTCTTGAATACCTCAATTTTACACATTTCTCTACTGGCGATGACTGGGAATTTCGCACCAACTGTATCAAGAATAAGGACACTGTGCATGATATAGACCCAGTGCAGAGAGCACACGCTTCGGCTTTCATTGAGATTGACAAGAAGCGTGTGCTGCATCAAGAGCTACTGGACAAGAATAAGTGGAAGTTCAAAGACACTGTGTAGTTTTACTGCGTCTATTGTTATTATTTTATTGAAAGAGAGATAAACAACTAAGGCCATCTTGGTCAAAGCTCAATTCTGGTCTACATGAACATCTTTCCCATATGAGTCTATCGCTTGGACAATGATTGTACAAGAATCTATAGCGGTAACCAACATCCTCCCAAAAATGCACTTGATTTCGATTGAGAAACAAGGCAGCTGCCAACGACTGTATCACAGGATCAGCCCATCTTTCGTAAAATATACCTTCTTCTTTGTCTATAAAATCAAAAAATGCTTGATAGGCTTCGCTCTTGAAAAAGCTTGTTTTAGCGATTTGAAAGTTGTTCCAGAAATAACATCGATTGTACTGCCCATCATCGTTTGTCATGAGAGACATTAAGCTTTCATCTGCAACGTCGATGGAAGGGCCCCATTTTGAGTGTTGCTTTTTAAATTTGGTTACTGCTTTGAATAGCGATGGTATTGTTTCCTGCTTTTCGTACGTTGCCATTGAATATGATATCTCCTTGTGGTTGTCCAGCATGTATTGAAAAGGATCAAAGTCAATCGGGCACATGTATTCGGTTCCTGGTTCAAATCTCCAGAAATAATCCAGTTCATCAAATACTGCGTGGCTACCGGTAGCATTGTAAGAGGCATTGACTCTACTTTACGTCTACTCATACTCACTTGAAAATGGTGCCTGCCATCAACCTCGACTTGAAGCGAAACTCTTCCGTGTTGCCCTCTGTATCTTTCAGGTAATTTCTTGCTAGTGATGCTCTGAATTGATCTGTCGTATTACCATAGCCGTACTCGTACTGAGTGACCTTTTCGAATTGAACATCTCCCTGAGTGACTGAGGCTACTAGTTCCTTGTATTCAGTGGATAAATCATCATCCGTAAAGATAACATACGGATAGCGGTGGTGCTTGTTGAACACGTCTTCTATGGTGCGCATTGTCTGTCGTAGATTGCTGAGGGATTCCTTGTCACCGTGAGCAAATACAATGTAAGCTGCCTTTAGACGAGGGTTTGGCTGTGAGAGTTGTGATGGTGCTGTGTAATCCCACTTGTTTCGATAATACGGAATATTTGTGAAATACGGGATGTTGGCAGGTATCGTCTTGTACAATGAGGTTAAAAACAGTAGCACCATGAGTGTGATAAACATGATGAAGAATATCAGCATACATAGTCGCAGCACTAGTTTTCTTTGTTGCTTCTTATATAACATGGTTTAATATTGACCCACAGCAAAAGAAAAGAAGAAGAAGACGAGACAAGTGGGATGAGAAACAAACAAGATGTAAAACCGATTTTTTTTTGTTTTTGTTTGGGTGATGTGTGTGTGTGTGTGTGTGTGTGTGTGTGTGTGTGTGTGTGTGTGTGTTTGATGACTCTAATCTAGGGCCTTTTTTTTTTACCAATTCATGAATTCAACTTACCGCGGCTAAAATCACTGATTCATGATACAGGTAATTCATGCCAAGAGAATCTTTTTATTTGACACTTTCAGAGCAAGAAGCGGATCACGGTGGTGTAACCGAGCACAAAGGCTGTATAATAGGGTGGTGTTTAGACTCAGTTTGAGTTTGACATGTTGAGTTTACTACAGCTGGATTCCATTAGACATGAGTAGCTATCCAAACGATGTGCATGTCTCGAATGTGTTTACTTGTAGCATATATTGGTGTCCAATTGAGTAGCGCAATGTAATGCAGACAAACAGCCCACACACACTCTCCGCTTGAGGCGTATCACAACCTTCGAAGCATTTTCTTGACATGAAAGCATGATGCATTTTCATTGAAATCAAAAGATAGCACGACAATAAATGTCGATTCTGTGCCTACAATGCAAAAGATTACGCGTTAAAGCGTCTTTTCCTCATGATTCTGGACTCTGTAGAAATGATTTAAGGCATAAATTAGAAAACGTTTGGGTCGTTGAAATTCGGCCAGACGCATATTTTTTGGGCTTTTGCTTAAAAGTGTACCTCTTTCTCTTGATCTTCCCCCTTTTTTTTTACTTTTAAACGTCGCCGAAATTAAACACCTCTTAAATGAGAAAATCAATGAGGATTCTAGTAACCAAAAACTAGAGGAAAATTGACGCTATTTGATGTCTAGAGATCACAACAAAAAATCTGGCTTTTGAACGATAGCCAATGTTCTAACGCATTTGATTGATGCAAAATTTAAATTGACAGCCGCCCAAAAACAACGTTGACTATCCTATGAGGTATACCTCATGAATTTTTGCATTTTGGAGTAAATCGAATTTTTGAATAAGACATGTAGTAATTCAGAAAAATGGTAGAAGCTTCTTTCAACATATAAAAGCCAAAAAAAAAAAAAAAAAAAAAAACGTTACTTGTATATGTCATTCATGGATCTTTCTGCTGAAAGCTATAATATTGATTTTCTAGAATATTCATGCGAAATCACAATATATCTTAGAACTGTAATTAACAACATCTTATCTAATCAGTTAATGAGCTACTCGTGTCAGCTATATGAGTCCTGGACTATCAAACGTCATGATTTGAGCATCCAATATCCTCCAAACTTATTTCAAACTCAGGCGCAACCATTGATTTTCGTGCCTGAATGAAATGCATTGACATCGCTTGCACTCATAGTACTTACTACTGAGGAGTGTTGATACGAAGGTGCAAAAGGAACACATAAAACTATTACTGCTATTCCCTGAGATTTTTATAGCACGATTATTGCGGATGCAATTGATTTAGAAAATTGCATACAATAGGATCTTAATGTGAACGTCAGATGTGTGTGTAATATTTACAAGTATATGCTTGTTTGATTAATTTATTAAGGTAGATAGTACGACAAGCAAAAAATTAATGCGAATGGCTTAATTACGACAAAAGAAGGCTACTGTTTTTCTATATACAGCGCCCCAATTCATCATGATAGGACTACAAATAAGAAGCGATGCCCCAAATACAATCATCAATGTCTCAAAATCAGCGGCAGACATAATGAAACCAGCAACTACAGGACCGATGAACATACCGATAGAATAGGCCATATTGTACAATGCGTAAACTATTTAATATATTAGCATGTGCATTGTGTTTGTTTGTTTTTAACCAAATGTTACCTTGAGCGTATGCTGCACCACCCTATTATAGCAGAAATCGAATCAGCATACTTCATTTGTAGTGTTCATGCAGATAAAACTTACCATCTCGCTTACAGTTTCGCCCATTTCAGGTAAAACAGGAGTCAATGTAACAGGACTGGAGAGACCAAACACCATAAGAGGAGGTATAATCCAATAGATAGAGGTATAACGAAGTGCAACCAATGGTGAAGCGATGGCCATCATGATCATACCAGCTGCTGAAATTGCTTGTCTACCAATCTATACAAACAGAAATGTAAGTACACATGTAATTTACGTACGTCTCGACTCTTTTTACCTTGTCAGAGAGGTGACCGATCAAAGGAGCGAGGAAAGCAGGGACAACCATGGCTACAAAGATCAAGCCAATGGTAGATGCAGACGCATTGAATGTTTGCTGCAGATGAATAGGTAACGCAGGCTCAATACCCGCAAAGACGGATGCACTGACTGTAACACACAAAACGCATGACAAAATTCTCCAGTTCTTCAAGAGGTCAATCATTGTCAATGGCTTCTTGTCTGTCGCTCTGTTGCCACTGTTCACCAAGGGTGTTGTTTCATCAATCTCTTCTTGTGCTCGTGAAACGTGATCCTGTGTCTCTTCAATGTGATTGTGTTTGGGTTCCGCTAACCAAAGAATAGCTAAAAAGTTGAGTACAGCAAACGCAGCACAGAAAAAGAAAGGTGCTTCCATGCCTCCGTATTCATACAAAGCTCCACCAATGCCGGGACCTAATGCAAATCCGACTGTGTGTGCTGTTAAAACTGTGCCCATGACAGCGCCTAATTTCTTGGTTGGAAATACATCTGCTAACAGTCCAAGGCCAATGGTCCTAATGTCGTCTTTTAGAATTGATGACTTCTTGCCTAATGCTATGAAAAACCTTACCATGAAGCACCGCCAGCTACACCTTGAGCCACACGGGCCAGCACTAACAATGCATATGTATCTGCCATGGCGAATGCTAATGTGGAAATCACTAAACCCAACATGCCACCCAACATGGGATATCTTCTATTTTGATAACGGTCTGACAAAATGGCAAATACAGGTGTTGCTAATAATAAACCAAATGCTGACAAGCAAACATTAGTGTCGATTTAGTCATCTGACGAGTCAAACCATTGCATACCATAACAGCCAAACAAGAATCCAACCATTGTGGAATCGCCTTCCAATCTATCAATGACAAGAATAGGCAGACAGGGAATGACTACACCATAGACCAACATGTCACTAACAGTATACAAAGTTAAGTCGGTGACATGGATGTAGAGGAGACATCATCTCTCTTACGTGAATAGAGTGAGTGCTACCACACATGCAACACCCAAACGGGAATGACGAGCTCTTGTCCAAGCACTGGTATCTCTCAAATCAATTGAATCTGTGCCAGCCATTGCCATGTAAAGATCTAAAAAAAGATGAAGAAGCAAAAGATAAAGAAGAAGAAGAAGAAGAAAAAAAAAGGTGAGAGATTGATTATCTATATGTTTGAAAAGAATTTTCAGGGGAAACCTACAGCAGCAGGAAGGGGGGTTCGAGTCACATCAATTCAATTAGAGAGATTTCTGTGCTTTTACACCAATTGAAAAAGTGCTTTGATACAAAAATGGTAGTTTTAAGAACATTTTGTACTCTTCGTTCCGTCCGTCATTTGAATACAAAGGTTGAGGTAGATCGATTTTCAATGGGCGCCTGTGTACGTTTTATAGCAAAAACAATCATGTTGTGTATTTGATGAATCATGCGCATCTATTCGTGTAATGGTATATATATGCGATGAGTTCATTATCTGCTTGATTTAGTGCGATAGCTACGGCATTGATCTTGATTCTGTCTCCATGGACCATGTCGCTCAAAGTTGCGGTTCTCCAATTCAAAATCTCCATCTCTTTATGATAGGGTACCATAAAATTGATTCAGGGATAGGAGAAATCGGCCCTTCTCTATGATAACAGGTATATTCGTGTTCGGCTATGCAAATGTTTATACCACGCACTACTGTACCCTATGCCAACAGCATTTGACCAATGTGCAAAATTGCACCTTAATAAGACTTGGTACATACAGCTTGCAGATGCTGATTTGCCCAACACTGGAGTGCTACTTGACATGCCTTTTCGACGTGGTGGTCATGAACAGAATGACCTCGACTTCTAGAACAATTGTCAATATTATAGACCCACCTGACTCTTATTATAAACATTTAGTCAATTTTTGAAGATTTAGGGTGCTTGTCCAAGGATCATTTGTCATCGATAGTATCATGAGTTTGTAAAAGTGTATCTTTGGCACCACTGGGTAGCAGAGCATAATCTTATAAACTGCCAACAGATCAAGTATTTCACTCTAGAGCTTATATATAAGATACTAACGAGATTCTCGCCTTGAAGACAGGAGCACTGTTGATAGAATCACCGCTTAGACTAGTCCATTTTATACTCTCTTATACAAAATGGCTACATTGCGCTTGTTCTTTCAATTCTTTTCATGCTGGACTTTACTTGGATTGCAGTCATGCCCTAGCAAAACGGTTTCTGAGAAAGCAAATCTAAAGTGTGTGTGTGTGTGTGTGTGTATGGGGGGGTTACTAACACGATTCTGATAGTTTTGAACCATCCTCTTGTGCTACAGTTCAACCTGTGTGATCTGATGGATCTCGCCTATTTATTTTCCCATTTTAAAAGCTCTGTTTTCTCACAAGGAATCAAATTATCCGTTCAAATAGCACTTTATGTCCTGCAGAAATGATGTGCTTTGTATGTAAATTAGTATTCTGCGCAGATCAACTGAACTTATCATCGGCATTTGAGCAAAACATAGGTCAACAGATCTTTTCAGGGCATCGCTCATTGTATTTCATTGCCCAATAACATGCCGTCCAATGCATTTAGTCACAGTGGCGAGATGATACACATCGAACTTTAACTCTAATAAAAGGCTGTAAAATATTATCCCTCCTTTAGTGTGCTTCTCACCATTCTCTCTCTCTCTCTCTCTCTCTCTCTCTCTCCCAGTTTTCTCATGTTTCAAAAGAGATTGCTTCATTCGTCTAAATCTGTTTTTAACAGAGTATTAACACCTTTGACGCATGTAAAGCACCCTGAATTCCAACGAAATCCTGCATTTTCCAAGGTAAATACGGTTAAATGGTCAAAGCAAATGAACATTCAACTGATCCCATGTCTACCTGTCTCAAGATCACAAACAAAGATGTCGAGTTCTTCAAGACTGTGCTGGCACCCAACAACATTGTGCATGAATCTGACCCTGAAAGCACCAACATGATTCAATATAATACAGACTGGTTCAATCTCTACCGAGGCTCATCTTCGTAACGTTGTGGCGGATTTGATTGAATGTGCACTAAATAGACTAACACCCAACGCATAGACTTTGTCTTTTTCCAACAACCACAGAACAAGTGTCTCAAATCCTCAAGTACTGTAATAAGCAGAAATTAGCTGTTGTACCTCAAGGCGGTAATACAGGTGTTAGCGGTGGCGCTATTCCAGTTTTCGACGAGATTATTGTCAGCACTTCAAAGATGAACAAAATCAGACATTTTGACGCTGTGTCTGGTGTTGCTGTTGTGGATTGTGGTGTTGTGTTGGAAGCTTTGGATCAATATTTGGAGCCTAGAGGCTATATTGTCCCCATCGACCTGGGGGCCAAAGGAAGTTGTCAATTAGGTGGAAATGTGAGTACTAATGCAGGTGGTTTGCGTCTGATGCGCTTTGGTAACTTACATGGCAATGTTTTGGGCCTTGAAGTGGTAAGTTTTTCGAGCACATTTTGCAACGATTGTTGCTCATTCGTGCTATGACAGGTTTTACCCGATGGTACCATTCTCGAGAACTTGTCTACTTTGCGAAAGGACAATACAGGCTACGATTTGAAGCAGCTTTTTATCGGAGCAGAAGGAACATTAGGTCTTGTCACTGGTGTTTCGCTCTTGACACCCAGACGTCCCAAGGTAAGGCTATTAGTAATAAACAAGTGTGAGAAAACCTAATATGTATGTAACACATGCAACTCTATAGTCTGTGAATGTTGCGATGGTAGGTCTTGGATCATTTGAGGATGTTCAGAAAGCGTTTGTAATGGCCAAGGAGGATCTTTCCGAGATTTTATCAGGTACCTGAAAACAGCTTAAATATACAACGCACTACTAATCCAGATGTAGCATTCGAGTTTTGGGATTATGATTCAGTGGGTGTTGTTAAATCTCAAATGATGCAAGATGTCAATTACCCCATTGAGGGAGAACATGCGTTTTATGCCTTGCTGGAAACTCAAGGTAGCAAACAAGAGCATGATCAAGAGAAATTAGACGAGTACTTGGGACGTTTACTGGAGACTGGAGTTGCTAAAGACGGTGTTATGGCACAAGATGCCAAGCAAGTGAATTCACTCTGGGGCTGGAGAGAGAAAATCCCTGAGTCTATTTCCAAGAGCGGTACAGCCATGACATATGATGTAGCTATGGAAGTTCCTCTTCTTTACAAGATGGTGGAGGACGCAAAGAAGCATTTTGGGGATAAAAATCAACTGGGCCCTGGAAAGCTTTACTCAAATTTGCTGGGCTTTGGCCATGTTGGTGATGGAGTAAGTGTGCTACCTACACAATGATACAGGACTCACTCACACTCTTACAATAGAATTTGCATATCATGGCAAATTTGGACGGATTTGATGACCATGGTCAAGAGGCAATGGATGAATTTGTCTTTTCATGGGCAAGTAAGTATAAAACATTTCGTAATGATCATATTTGAGTGTATTGATATTCATTATTTTTATTTTATAGTGAAAAATAACGGATCCATAACAGCAGAACATGGCGTTGGTGTATCCAAAGTCAACTACATGAACCGTGCTAAATCCCCAGTGCAATTGGCGCTAATGAGAACAATCAAGAATGCCATTGATCCCAATGGGATTATGAACCCATACAAAGTTATACCAGAACAATGATAGACTTTTTTTTTTCTACAATGTATCACAGGCATATGCATGTCTTTCTCTTTTTCTCTTGAAGCTTGTTTCTATGCTTGCCTCCTAGCTTTGCGGCTAAATAAAATATGTCCTGTACGCCTTCATCTAACTTGGCAGAGCATTCCATGTACGTTTCGGCTTTGATAGCTTCAGCGGCAGCTTGTCCCTATTATAGAGGCCCAAAACATTAGTCTTTGCCTTGAATTGATCTCAATATATTTCACAAACTTCTTCAAATGAAACCGGTTTCTGCCCAATTTGATGTAATTCCTCGACAGTCTTTTCGTCGTCTCTTAGATCCTTTTTGCACCCGACCAAAATGATGGGCACATTCGGCATATGTGTATATAGTTCAGTGATCCACTACAGTTCATTATTAAAAAACACTCTTTACTAGACTTGGATCTGCAGTCAACTTACTTTTTCCTGGACATTATCGAGAGAATCAGGTGAATCAATAGCAAAGCATAGAAGTATCACATGAGTTCCTAAGTAGGACAAGGGGCGTAGGCGATCATAATCCTCTTGACCTGTATTGTATATAGAATAAACATATATATAAATTACTCAAGGCTCAATAACTGAAATACTTTATCAAACCTGCTGTATCCCACAATGCTAATTGCACAATTGTTCCATCCAAATCGACCTCTGCAACAAAAGATTGAAATACAGTTGGGATGTAACGCTATTAAAACACACGTTTAAGCATGCTGCGCTTTTTTCTCGGATCCTAACGCTGCCCCTGTATATATTTACCTCTGGAAATCCTTGCTCTGTAAAGACATATAGTAAGCATGTTTTACCACATGCACCATCGCCAACAACCACTAATTTTGCTCGTATTGGAAGCTTTTCCACCATGATGAGGCAGTATGTAAAATGAAGAGAAAAAGAAAAGATAAATAACTTGAGAGAACAAGACAGATGGAATGCTATTAAAAGCTTCAATTTGAGTAATACAACATGGAAAAAATAGTAACAGTCGCAAAGAGGGCATGTCTGCTGATGTTTATGGTAGCATTCGTTACAAGAACGCTGACGATAAACTTGGCCTTGACATTGCGTAGGGCATACATAGACTGAATCTCCTGTGTATGGTGGCCGTTTCCCTTCCCACAGTTCAGGCATTCAACTTTGCTTTTGCATGTCAATGCGAATTGACTTTCAAACATTATTATGCCCTTGTTCCGTAAGAGATGAATCTGTAATTACTGTGTCACCAGAAATGATACTTTATGACATTTTATATACAGCTTATAGATGAGTATGAGTCATGGTAGTGTGAGTTAATCAACATTTATATAGCCATGTGGTAATTCATAATATATAAACTGGCCATTATATATATATATGTATATATAAAATACAACTTTTAAGATATTGATGATCTGGATATTTGAAGTTGCTTAGATATCATCAATCGACTGAATTTAGGTGCTGTCGTCTACACGAGAAAGCATCTCATACTTGATAGCTGTAGAAAAGCTCGAGTATTCTAAGTTTAATTTTGAATGGAAACAAGCAAGCATAGCCTGCTAAAAACTTGAGCATCTGCTACCATATACACATTATCCTCTTGACATAGTAGTGTGGCCTTGACTACACATCAAATCATCGTCTCCTAATAAGAGTATATACTTTAGCCTAAAACAGGGCATATTTCAGCTATTTATGCGTTCTATAGTCTTACTCTGTCCAAAAGTAGTGTCAAATATTAGTATATCGAAGTCTTGGTACGCTGTTCCAATAGATCGAAGAAGGAAACGTATATTAGACGTAGAAGATAATACATCGTATGTCAAAAGCCAAAGATAATTAAATCTGCCAAAGAATTACACTTTTATTTAGAATACATCCAGAGGATAATACATCTATATACTTTTTATTATACTAGGGTATACAGTATAATGATGAACTAAAATAATTCCATAAGATTAGTATTTACCAATAAGTGACATGTAAATCATGCTTCTCGTAATTTACCCAAAGGATTGTTAAGAATAGTAGCTTGAGACCTTGAGTGTAAGACTTTACTACTACCATATTTGATATAACATATCGACACAAAGGCATTTTCACCCAAAACATCAATGCTGAGTCCTTATTAGGACTTATAAGTTAGAAGAGCTCAGTTATATTTGGCCATGATATCAATTGTCAACAAGATGTTTAGGGACATCTCAATGATCCAGGATATTGGCTCTATGTTTGCGACAACAGCAACGTTGATAGGATATGTTCCTGGAGACACCGTATTAGAATTATTCAGTAATATAGCGACACTTATGATTTTGTATGACGACTAGATGTGCTTCATTCAATTAGTAAATTCTTTACATCAGCATTTCATTTCGAATTGCGTATATTTCTCCGGTTTCAGATATTTGAAAATTAAAGCCATATATACTGTGCGAATTACGCAAACATAACCTTAGAGACTATTATGTTTGATAAAAGTACAATGCTAGTTGGTTATGATATGAAAGAAAAAAAAAGAAAAAAAAAAACCTTATACCACTTCTTTAATTCGACTGTAATATTGTAAAATATAATAATGGATCAAAATATTTGGCAAAAGATAGTAGTTTTATAGAGGCCTTTTATACCTCTCTTCTGATGTTTTTTCCTACTTTGGGCCAGGAAACCCCACTAGGACACTTGTTTATAGACGCGTTGTAGACTGTCTGCTTTTACATACCTGCTTAAATCTAGTTAAAGGGTGCATAAAGCCTTGAGTTGACAAATTGTGGGTTTGCTTATGGCCATAATCTGATTTGCGCAATACTAGACCTGCACTAAGTTAAAGTTGATCATTACATAATTGCTTCCTTCAAAAACAATACATTTGGCAGTGATAAAGGAGTTTTAGTTATTTCTTGCAAATCCAAAACTTTTGTTCGAAAATGCTTTCATTTGACAAAAAGTCAGGCTCTTTCTGATAAACAATTGTAATGCCTTAAGGAGGAGGGGATCTGATTGGTGGAAACGCCAGCGGTTCTCGACATAATCCAAACAAACAAAAGGATCAAATGCGATCATATGCACAAATTCTGAAGTCGGATCAAACTAGGGACACCTTTGATCTGAAGTTGTTTACCTCAGTCGAGCTTGGTCAGCTCACAGAGGGTGGACAACTGTTCGTTCAAGCCAGGGACAAGCACTCGGTGGTGGTTTCAACCGAACAATTTACCGCATTGCAAGTTAATTTCAAGGATCTAGCAACTATTCTGCGTACCCAATTTCCGGATGCATTGGGTCTACGTATTCGAAATGTTAGCCAAACATCCAAGTACTTCGAAATCAACTTTCGAACTGACGCTGCTAGGGAGGCAGCCCTGAAAAAAGATTTCTCCTACGAGGGAAAGAAAGTCATCATAGTCAGTCGTACCTTTTCTAAGGACACTACTATTGTTCGGGTCAGTGTGAACAACCTACCCTATGAAGATGAAATCATTCTGAAAGAACAGATGTCAAGAATCTTTGGTGATTATGGTGAAATCCTGGAAATGGGCCTTCTTCATACGGTCCCTGGACATTTTTTTACTGGTCGAGGATTTGTCACCTTGAATCTGCTCCCTGGTAAACAGTATAAAACACTGGGGCCACAAATCGATTCCTGGGAAGCTGGGGAAACGCTCAAGATCACCTCCACTGGTATGAAGCCTGCCTGTAGTCGTTGTCATGTCACTGATCATGTCTTTGGTAACTGCCCGGTTATTATGAGTCAGCGATTGAAATGCTGTTATATCTGTAATAAGTCGGATCACTTACAGGCTAAATGCCCTGATGCATTTTGGAATCAACGAAAGAAAGCTGCCAAGTTGAATTCGGCACACACATCACCAATTCAACCAAAGCCTGTGGAAAACGCTGCAGCAAACAATTCCATCATCCCTGTCAAGGCAAATGACAACAAAAAGGACAACGAGAAGGCTGCTAGTACATTTATTACTGACATTATTCCAGTATCCACTTCTCTTTCCTCTACAAAAACACATCTTGACCCCACTCCAGCTACCGAAGAGCCAAACTCCATCTCAACAGCTGCTGAGGTTGACAAGGAGGCTGCCGCGAATGAGGAGAAACAACAAGGCAACGGAGCTGTACAAACAATTGAGTCTGCCACTGTAAACATTCCAATGCAGCAACAGACCCAGAAGGACGATCATCAGAAAACTTTAGATCACTCAGAAGATGAGGATATGCTTGGTTGGGAAGATGATGGAGATGATTCTGACAATGAGGGTATTGATTTAGATATGGCTGAAGCTGAAAAGGAAGCAGCTGCAAGCTCAAAACCTCTGGAGGATGTGGTCAAGGCAATGAAGCGGCAAGAGAAGCTCAGGCGTCGCAAGGCCAAGGCCAAACAAATGCTGAATGATAAAGACAAGACCTCTCGCTCTCGTCTCGGTAGTACCCCTTCAAAGAAGAAGGCTGCTACCCACCTCTTAACTCGACAATAATTATTATGAGAAATCATAATAATTATAGTAAATCTTTGAATATCAAATTTGGATCACTTAATTGACGACAATTACTCAAAGTCAACAATCCTCAATTATCTGATTCCTTCATTCGACATTTAAAGGGGCAAGATTTCGATGTTTTTGCTTGCCAAGAAACCAGTATACCCTCTCTTAATTTTAACGATCGGATTGCAATGCTCGACCTGAAATTTCAATCCTTTCAAAGTATTTGGACATCAAAATGTGGATTATTCAACTTCAATAGAAACCTTCATATGGAGAAACTCCACATATCTGATGATGATAGAATTATATTAGCAAAGATTACAGTACCTGTAGAACCTGACTTGTTGCCACATTATGTGCTCAATCTTTATGCACCTGCAGACTCGACACAGAGCAGAACAGTCTTTTACAAACAACTGATGGATTACATCCAGTCTCTCGACTCTTATATGGAAATTTTGGAGCGTTTGATTCTGGCTGGTGATTTCAATTTCCAGTACGATCTTCGTCTCCCCAATAATAAGCCCAACAAACGACCGACAGCTTTTGTTAACTTCACCGATACTTTACTTCACGACTGCAACAACAACTATAGTGACCCACTTTTTGAGACACACCCCACCTTTAGACGGGGCAAGGTTATCAAAACTCCTGACTATATCATGGTGGGCCGCCGTCAGTTGAAGGAATTATACTTTGCCAATGAAATTGAATACATAACCTCGACCTGGACAGATTATGCCTTACTGACCATCAAATTGCGCCTTCACCTCACCAACACTGGTAAAGGACTCTGGCGTGCAAACCCTAACCTGGTTCATTACAAGTCTTATGTGAAGAAGATTAACTCTGGCATCAGTCATTTTATGCGGAATATTCTCGCTACTGCTTCCGATAGTAACCAGGTCAAATGGGATCGTCTGAAAGGCTATGTTCGCAAATTCACCAAAGCATACTGCAGTAACCGTGCTTCCTGGAGAAAAGAGCGTCTGAAACAACTACAGAGCTCGCGAAACCAGCTGATACGTCAACTGAAAGGTGACCAAGAAGCCTTACAGCAACAACTTCCAACCATTGAAAAGTCTATCGCACATCTAGAGCATGAGATGGCTCTCAATGCAACGCTGAAGGCTGGGCGCAGGTGGCTTGATCACAATGAAAATTCGGTAGGCTTCTTAAAGAAGACTGCTGAACGTCGTTTGGCCCAACGCAATATGGAAACCATCACTCATCCAACATCCAATGTACCTTGCTCTTCTATAGAGGATAAGCTTGAGGCGGTTCGCGCTTACTATGATGCTCTATATTCGCCAGAACCCACACATAGGTATTCTATGGACAAGCTACTAAAAGGGATCGCTCGTACTATCTCCAAAGATGATTCTGATCACATCATCTCCTCTATCGACCTTGAAGATGTATTGCAATCGGCCAACAGGTGCCCCAAGATTAGTGGTCCCGGGAGAGATGGTTTACCTTACCCTATCCTCCGTCTGCTCTTCTTAGGTCAACCTGATTGCAAAGATTTAGTCCTCCAAGTTTACAATGATGCTCTTACTCTCGGTGTTTTTCCTCCGTCCTGGCTGGAAACATGTGTTGTTCTCTTACCTAAGAAGGGTGATCTATGGAATCTTGCTAACTGGCGACCTATATCATTGATCAACACCGACTGTAAGGTATTCACCAGAATACTGAACTCCAGAGTTATCGTCGCAGCCAACAAGGTCATCAGTCAGAACCAGGCAGGCTTTATGTCCAATAGGTTTATCGGAGATCATGGTCTTCTAGCACTGCGCCTCCTAATGGACGGAAGACGCTCAGCTTCACTCAAATCGTGCTGTCGGTGTTGCTATTGATAGTGCCAAAGCCTACGACTATGTCAACGAGAATTATATTTGCAGGGTGCTGCAAAAATTTGGGTTTCCAGCTATATTCATCACAAGCATACGCAACTTGTTCTTTAAGAACAAGATCGTTGTTATCAATGTGAACGGATTTATGACAGCTTCCGTATTGCAGAAACGAGGACTTAGACAGGGAGACTCCATTTCTCCCGTTCTTTTCAACTTTGCGTTGGAACCCCTCCTTCTAGCTATCATGAATGATCGTGCCATCCAAGGCTATTCTATGAATACAAAGGCCGCAAAGTCCTCCCCACTCCAAACGGTGGCTCCTGCTCCTCTAAAATTACTGGCTTACGCTGATGATTTATTAGTCTTTGTCAATAATAGTGAAGAGTTACAAGCCATTCAAGATCACATTTCATGCTATGGTCGAGCGTCCAATGCCCGAGTCAACTATCACAAGTCTGTTGCCTTTCCTCTTTCTGGCGATCGGTCTAGAGTTAGTCATGCCTTGTTCCGACTATCCCGTAGACTTCAATTCCAATGGTATGACTCGGGTAGTCCATCATACATCAAATACCTTGGTTATCCAGTTTGGTTTAGCAAAGCTCAAAGAGAAGACTTCTGCCAGGAAACTGTGCTGAAGCTTCAGTCATCCTTGGACACACACATGACAAGAAGTATCTCTGTATATGGACGAGCCAAAATGACAAATATGCTCTTCCTTGCTCGCTTTTGGCACCTGCTGCGTGTTACTACTCTCCCTCTAGCCTTCGTTAAAAAGATATCTTCGATGGTATATCAATTTGTAAGTTACAAAATTTTTCCTCCATTGAAGAAATCAGTCATGTATCTGCCGAAGCAAGTTGGTGGCCTTGGTGCCAGTGATATTACCGTCCAACAACATGTCTTGCAACAACGATATGTTCGTGCGCTGCTCTTGGATAACCAGGTCTCTCGCCCAATTCCTGACTTTCTGCTGCAGCTGTTATGCACCTTCATTCAGGTAACTTATGGGGCGTCTCATCCTCATTTGCCGCTCTTGTTTCGCAACATGCGTTATGATGGTTCGTCGCTGAAAGGTCAACATTGCCTGCTTCCTCTTTTCCGCTCTGTCGATGCTTTTCCTGTTGAACTATCTTGGGATAATTGCTCCCTGACGCCGGATACCATGTTGCAACTGCCTTTCTTGGCATTATGTCACCAGGCCACTACTGACATCAGTTTTATTCAGCACAAACTGATCCGTACGAAGCCTGCCTACATTTTCCTCGAACATAGTCGTCTACATGATTCCTTGATTTTTAAGACACGAGCAAAGTGCCCTAACCCGGGCCTTTTGACCAAAGTAACTGCGGCGGTCCGTTCTAACGCTCTCAATTTTGTCTCCTCTTTGACTTGTATCTACTTGTCTTCTCCTGCTGGTCCTGTGCCATTACCTGCCATCGGTGGAGGCTTTGATCTCTCGCAATACTTCTGCCACAAGCTCCTCTATCAAGGTACTCAGATTCTGTCCATGTCTAATACCGAGCTTCGGGCGATGTATATGCGAAATCATCCTCCAATAACCAATCCTCAGGTGAACGTAAACCGACTCACTATGGCCTCTTTTCTTCACACGAAAATGCCCAGTGCAGCTCGTAATCTTTGGTTCCGATTGATCCACAATAAACAAGGTCTATTCCAAGGTTAACTTGCTCCCAATTCTCCGTTTATTACCAGATGATCTCTGCAAATACTGTGGTCATAGTAAAACTACCTCCCACATGCTGTTCACTTGCCCTACCAACTTCGACATATGTTACAACTTTTTTGCTCTGGTCTTCTTGCCTTTAGAGTCAATGGATATGAGCGACGTTTATCGAAACGTTATGTCTCTGAACCTCTCTCCCTAACATCTCCTTGATTCACCCTTAAAGGTATCAGCCTTCGAGGCTATCACTTGCGTTATCACAGCCATTTGGCATGCCAAGTGGTGGAGATCCTACTATGATAACATTGCCATTGACGATCAATCCGTAGTGGATAGAGCCATGTCCAACTTGCGCAACATATCTTCTCTAAACATGTTTAGCTAATTTCTTTGCCTTTTTTTTAAGACGGGTCACTTTATAATACACCCGCTCCTTCTATAATATTTATCCATCATCTTTCCTTCGTCTAAAGATTTCTTTAGTACGTTAGTCTGATCAACCTTGGTGGAGCTCTGGATTTTGTTTATGGTCCCTTGCTGAAGGTGTTAGTTCGTACGTATCATCAGAGGCCCTAGTGCCAAGTAGATGTAGACATTTTGGAATGGTGTCCATTGCTTGTGGTTTTGCTATGGCCATGAAAAGTGCTTTGAGCTGGAAGGTGTCGTAATGAAAAACTACTGCTAACAGGGAGCTGAAAAGAAAAAATTAATTTATCCTTTTAAGGATACATTAAAGTGTTAGATAGTCAATACAAAGGCTATGATAGTTAGGATTATACAGACATATATAATCAATTTGAATGCTGATACAAAGGCATTGTTTAAAGAAATTTCATATGGCTAGTCACTTTGATTTATACACTAGATTCCATTCATACGATGATTTTATTTCTAATAAAACTTTCATCCCATACAAAAAAAAAACAAAAAAAAAAAATAATATTTATCCAAATATCTTTTATGAGTTTATTTTAACCAATAAATCTTCATACTTACAAAAAAAAAACGACAAAAAGTTTTATCTTTCCCGAATTTATCTATAGAGATTGAAACTATCTCGCCTTACTTTATAGAGCTTTTATATGCAGCTTTTAGTTGCGCATCTAATGATACTTAAAACATAATACTTTTTGACCAAGTGTTGCATCCAGCGGGATACTTGAGTTAGAATAACTCAGTTATAATCGGATCACGATACTTCATTTGATGCTAGTAGATCTTTTGATAGAGTCTCAAGATAAGGAACAAGCTACTTAGTTGTTTGAGAACATTCTAAATGGTCTGTGCTGAATAAGAGATTTGGGAAGATTGCGGCATGTTTGAGACAATGCCTGACTCAACCTAAATTCTATATCAGACCATTGTTCCTGATAAAATGCTGTGTTGTAAATATACATGTTTGACACTTGTCAAACATCAGGTCATTAAACAATAAGATAGATTGATTGACTTAGCGATTATGATTTAATATAAAAGGTGTGCTTAATTCAATTAATAAATCTTTAGTTTTCGTATCTGGCTTATTTTACAAGTCTTTATTTTACTTTTATATTATCTCCACTTGTATCTTTCTCTGGATACAACACCAAGAATGTTGAGCAAAACTTGCGTACCTGAAAAACAGTTTATCGACAGAATGCCAAAATTCCATATATAAACATACCATAAACAAACTTTCAGATACTGCACCTAATTGCTAGAAATTATTTGATACTATAAACATTATAGTAAAAGTCTTTGTTTTCGGGGTCAAAAGCTGGATAAACTAAATTTTGATGTTTCCGTAAAGCGGTAGCTCATTGAAAAATCAAGGTCTCATCGATCCCAAAAAAAAATGCGAAAATGCGTCAGTATCTAACTGCTAGTCAATAGCAATTGTTGTGTGCTGTTCTCGTAGCCTAAAACAGCTTGTAAATCGAGAAATAACTCGTTTAATGCATTCAAATTTGGCTTTGTTTTAGTGTACACTTGCTTAATAAAAGCTAATGTAAGCATGCTGTCTGCTTATACCACTGTATATGGATCATTCGAATTGAATTAAACCTGGATCATTGTGAAAGTAGGCTTGTTCACAGTTACATGTAAGATTATCAAGAATTTGATATGCAGTTCCTGGCAGTCTGTATCACAGCGACATTATTGTATGTCTTTTGTGCGATTAAATGGCCGTGGGGCCCAGATTATTATTAATTGACAGCAGCCTAAATTATGTGCTGCACATTATTATCATGTTGGTATATCATAGAATTAAATTGTATCTGGAGTAATATTGCGTCGAGAGCAGTAGTCGATAACACTGCTGCTCAAATCCACTAGTTTCAGACTGTGCACATTATTATGGCAATATAATGCCTTATTTACACATAATGCGAAATAATTCAAGCATCTTTTTACACTAATCAATACAAGAAACAGATTATTCAAGCGGTGGAGCAGTTCCCAACCAAAAACTTCTAGAGATACACAGCAATAGCTGATTGTTAACTGTCAAATGTTCACCATCTTGAGCAATGTATTTTTTTTATCAGACCATCAAATTTGAATATTTCAGGCTGACAAGAGGAAGCTATTATCATAGGTACTACATCATCAAATTTAGTATGGCTACTCGGCCTACTGGGCCCTATAATGGGTTTAATTGCAGAGATCATCATCATCAGAGATAGGAATATTAACAGAACCGCTTTCGATTTTATTAAGAAATACAGGCTTTTTTTAAATCCGTCCAGCCTTCTTACAAAGCCTGTCACACCTTATATTGCCTGTTATTATACCACCACCACCACCATGAACAAAATCTGCTGTTGACTTTGCTTTAAAATGTCAATAATACTGAATATAAAAAAGATTATTGGGATGGTGGTAATGATTATATCACACAATGGAGCTGTTTGTGTTATTTTTTATGTGATGCATCACTGCCAAACCGGATCTGAAAATACAGTAAAACATTTAGTTCAAGCACAGATCGCATCAGATCATAAATGTCAACAACATGAAACTAAATTCAGTTACTGATTTATTCATCATATGTTCATGACAATAAATTACATCTATTGTCCTATCACCCAGATCTTCCTATTCAACACGTTATCCTCACATCAAATCCCTCGGTTGGAATAGTATATAAACCCTCTTATTTCCGATGTAGTAAACGATATTCTTTACCCAATTAATTTTATACTTCTTTCGAAATAATTTATTTCTAATAAATCAGTTGCATTCTACTGTATTAACATTCGATCTTTTCTTCGTTGTTCATATACTTGTTTCTTTAGTAAGTTTTATATGTACTCTGTTGTGTCAGAAAGTTACAACTGCCTATATAGTAAGACTAAGGCGCTCTTGGATAGGTAATTCCACCAGCTATAATGGAATATGCTACTACTAGGCTACATCTCAGTTGATGGGCAGATTCAGCTGCAAGTGAATAACATTTGTTACTGTCTTGTGTGATGCCTCATAAATTTAGTATAAATAGCCCTTTAATTTCATTAATAAACTTCAGCATATTTGCGTCTTCTTGTTCAATTACTATACTATCTTTCGCTGTGCTGGTTACTGTATATTACGCTGGCTCAACACTGGAGTTGCAAAGATAGCAGACAAAAACACATACAATATACAGTAGTAATATCAGCTGTGTGGTTAGCTATTATCATTCAGAGGCACGTCAAGCCCAAAGCGCAAACCATAAACTATACAGAGAAAACAAAACTGCAGTCAGGTCTTGGATAGGATCAGTTGTTGTCAAGAAATTAAGCAGTTCTGGGTTGATGAATTTAAGAAATTAAATAATGATTGATAATACATACTAAAGAATAGCTTTTATGAGTAGCACAAGAATGCTTTCAATCTGTGTGATTAATTTTACTACCCAACAAGCACTGCTTGCTTACGAATCTGTGATTACAAATATGTCGAACATGCGTTTAATTGGAAAATCCAAGATATTTCGAAATTGTCACTCTGCCTAAAGTAACAGCCTTTCAAAGAGGTTTACACAAAATTTCATTAAGCTAGTAGAAGGCCTTTACTGCTTAGAATCTAGCTCTTTTATTAATCTCTACACGATAGAATGGTTTTTCGAATTTTTTTTTTGTCAAAAAAAGGAACCTCATTTTGGGTTGATTTGCCCTTACCCATGTAAAGGAAAACTTTGGCTAATTTTAAAAATCCGTGATATCTCAACCACTTCTAAAGCTTTTTCTTTCTATAATATTTCATTGGAAAGCTTCAGTCAAGGTGCATTTGTTGATGCTAAAAGCAAATTATATGCAGACTTGTGTTTTGGCGTAATGTCCCAAAATCTGATTTGAGCATTTTTGCTGATTGTGGCATCTACTTGAGCTCCAACGACTTGAAAGTTGCACCATTTGATGCGCTTTATTTTAAACAACATAAAATGTTTAATTTACAGGCTAAACTCATTTAATGAAATTCAGGATTATAAAGGAAAACAGCAGTTGATGGTAATTTTTACCATTTTCAAATCGTTTTTTTTGCCGATCATTGCTTTAAGCATCACGACGGCTTCTAAATTCTAGCCTTTTCCTCCTCCAATAAAAGTCAGTAACTGGTAAAATATACGTCACAAGAGTATTTTGCAGACGCTGTGGTTTTCATATTATCCCCCGTTTTTTTTCTCGCCCTTTTTTTGCAGTATTCTTTAGCTACCTGTATGGTTGCTTTACTGTTCATAGATGCAAAATTCACTGAATTACGAGCCAATTGATGTTTCCATATGCTGGTGGCATGTGTACTGCATACGATGGTGGCATATGTAAGTACGTATAATTAGAAAATGCATTGTTTATTTACAGTTATCTCTTTTTTTCCTTCGCTTGGTTGACTAGGTAGGTCATTGTTTTTTCTCGACCTCTCTCTCTCTATCTCGATATACTGGTGTCTTTGTTTTGTGCAGCAAGTCGTCATGATAACTCTGCTTTGGATTATGCGGCGCTCTGATGAGCTGCTGTTGCAGCTATGCTATTAGGTACGTATACCTTCTCCTCTATTGTGCAACTACCATACGTTACTAAAACATTGTTTCTTATAACTGCTAGTAGGGCCTTCTCTCTTGGACCAAAACTACTCTCTGGTGCTCGCTTTCTCCTGCTTCAAGGCTCTCTGGTGTTGGTATTATCTCTCCTAATGCAAGACTCTCTGGCGCACGCTCTGTCTGTAAGTATATATACAACTTTTCTCGAACAGCAGTTACTAAAGCACTTTGTTTTCTTACTTTGTAGGTCATTCTGTCGGGCTTTGTGTTCAGGATTATCGTTTCTCCTCTCTTTGAAGCTCTCTCTTTCTCTGTACTGGTGTCTGTCCCGATGTCTCTTTACTTGGTTTTGCTGCTGCGTTCACGCTGCTTCAGAAATATTACACCGTACGTATTTCAGCTTTCGTCAACATTTACTGATTCACTGATGCTATGTTGATTTTTTAGGGTAGCCTATCTACTAGCTTGTGCTATACGAACTTCATCAACGACGCTGCTATTTAGCGGTTCGATACAATGTGGACAAGTGCGAGATGAATTTTATGGTTTTGGATACAACAAGAAGAAGAAGGACTTCTGATAGTGGACGAACTACAGTAAGTATAATGCACGGTGTATATTAAAGCACAAGGTACTAACTGTATCAACTTGGTTTAGCATAGACAATTCAAGGTGGACCTCATGGTTGTGGCTACAGGAATGGCTTCTGATGACAGTGGACTAGGTAAGTATATTTTGCGTTGATTGTAGAATACATCACTGATTCTATCATTTTGTTTACATGTAGGTACTAGCTGCAGACAGAATCGGATCAGTTGGGCTTCGACGAAGGATATTATGGCACTGGTAAACGCCACCTTCTTATTTTTTTTTTTTTTTTTTTGGCTTTATGCTCATTTTTCTTCTTGGTTTTGTGCCTGTTTTTTTTTCTTGGCTTCGGCTTTCTTTATTATTATCGTTAGCTATTTATCTGTATAATTCCATTTTATTCCATTTTTTCTCCTTTTTTTTTCCTTCTATGTTTCTTCTTTGAAGAAGCATACCTTTTTTTTACGTTGAGTGGATGTGCCTATCACTGAAGCTCAACAATAACAAGATTCCGAGGCTAGGATTAGATAGGCTGGTCCAAACTTAATTGTTGTTTCTACTTACTTAGCGATAATTAAGGGTCTTAATAAACATAATTCCTCATGTTAGGGGTGTAGTAAGGCACGCTCTAGCACCTGAGGGGTGGTCTAATTGAAATACTACCTAATTGCATTTTTGGGTAGTACTTCAAATTCCGCCTAACATCATTGCAGAGGAGAACTATGGCAAAATTTTTCTAGGTTTTTTTTGTATATAAAGGTAATAAATAGATATAGCTTTTCTACGTTTCAGTGCTGTTTCATGCGTTGTTTTCATTATTACTTGAAGTGATTTGAACACTACACTATGCGAAAGTACATGTAAAATTCTGTAAACAGCAGCATGTAAATTTGAAAGTTTGATGTTTGACTAAAATCCTGTATGCTTATTGTGTAAAGCAAGCTTGTTGACAGATATTTAAAAGCTTTTAAATATGTACTTCTTGCAGTAAACTATAAAGCTGCTCTCGCGGGGCAAAAAAGGATAATATTCTACTTATTATCGAAGCATTATTGCTACTGTATTGTTGTTCTTTCAGATAACTTAATATAGACTAATAACTCGATAATACAATCCAACATAATAATACATTTTAGCCGGATCTCGAAGAAGTGCAGTAAAGTTTTTAATGCGAGAACACATCACATTGCTGCAGATCATATATAAATGGGCTATGATTAGCAAACTAAGTTGTTACGGTTTTGATGTAACAAAAGAAATGATTTTTGCTTCTTCTACAGAAGACATTATTAACAGCTATTATTAGTGTTCTTTTCAAGGCTGATGGTTGTAGCTTTTTTTTTGTTTCTACTATGCATACCAAAATGAGGCATGCGTCTTCTCCCTGCTAAGTTGTGCACTCTCCAATGCCAGCAGCAGTTATCTGGAGGACAACAAGGCATTTCTAATACCATGCCCTCAGCTAAAAATTTGCCTCATTTTCATAGTACTAGAATAGTTTCAAGCTATCTCATATTGTGTATGGGACCTCATATCTGGCCATGGATGTTGGAAACGATTTTCAAATTTTGACTTTTGGACTTTTGGACGATTGAAGATCGAAAATTAAAAAAGTGCCGGTACAGTCTTGAGATTTACAGGTTATCATAACGAAGTCTTGCCTAGAATGCGATGGTGCAAACCAAATTTGCGTAGCTGTCTTGGTTGCTGAGATATCCGTGATTTTATGATTTGATCGATTTTGAGGAGAATTTACTAGTAAAAATTATTGAATTGATATATAAATGCTATTTGTATGGATACTAAAAGTTGTTTGTGGTACTTTGTTTGACTAAGGCGTGTTAAATTTGGGATTGTAATAGACGACTAGAAGCAGTAGGAAGGAAAAATGTGAAAAATGATCCAACTTTGGATGGATATTTCTCTATGAACTATTAAGTGAGTCGATGTTGCATAGTGCTTGACTTTTGTTTATTTTTTAATTTTCTATACGATGGTATGGTTATTATTAGTATTTTCAAAAATATGTCGGGTAGTGCCCGCTTGACATGAGGCAAATCAAAATACATGACTTTGAGTTATTTCATAAAGGGAACGTCTATTAGGTGTTTTTGACTCTTAGATTATGTTGGGACTAATGTAGGGCTATCGAATGATCTTTGTTTTGTTCAAATCTGATTAGTATTGGCAGAGATATCGCAGAAAAACCTTGTCGAGGGAAAATTCATGATTTCGTCGATTTTCGACCTATGCAAGGTAAGGTCCCAGATCCTATCTGAGTTTCTTGGTCAGATGAATTATGTCTATTTCTCCATGTAGAGTCAAGCTAGAGCCTCGAGTAAGAGCTAAAACGATAGGAAACGTCTTGCGCTACAATAATGGCTATTATTGCAAGCAAGGTTATGTTGATACAGATCGAGAAATTATTGAAAAACCACCAAAATCTGACGAAAAACGTTTTTTCTGTTTGAGAAGTCTAGCGTTGATCAAATCAGACAAGAGTAATGTCATTCGATGCGCCTTCAAATTCTACACAAGTTTGATATATACTTAATCAAGTGTTTAGTATCAACAACTACCAAGTTTAGGTCATGACAAAATTCATCATGAATAAGGCCTCATTCGAAGCAATATGGATTTCAACCTCAGTTTGATATCAGCTACCCTATATCCAGAGTACGCCCGTGACGTCAAGTTTGCAGCTTTTCCTTTTTTTCCGATTCCCCCGTTTTTCTTTTTCCATACCCCCGTTTTTAATACTACTTTTACTGCCAAACCTATTATTCATCTTGTTATTATTGAAGGCAATAGCAGAAAGTTCATCAAGCCTGTGATTGTTGTTAGTTGTTGCTAGCATATGCAGGTGAGTGTATTTACTGTATCGATTGTCCAAGAAGTCTATTATTAATTAATTATTCTTTTTCTTTGTTGACTAAAATAGCTATCAGCGACGACGACTATTGCTTCAATACAAAAGAGAAGAACAACGGAGCAACAACTGGTGAATACTGCTTCGACTTACAGTACTGCCACCACCACCGCTTCTCTGAAGTCTCATCAATTATTGCCATTTCTGAATACGGTATGTGCCATTGTTGATTATTACTACTTCTTTTTTTATTGAATCGTAACTAACTGAATTTTCGCTTATTTTTAGGAAATGGTTGTGTATATTATTCTAGACTCCAGCAAGACCTCTGGTGCTATTTCTCGTTGCTTTGACGCTCTCTGCAACATGTCATTTGCAATGCTGTTCTTGCCTGGTTTAGTGCTGTCTGCAAGTTATTAGTAGCGCTGTTCCTCTCTTCTTCTGCTGGTTTGGTGCTGTCTGCAAGTTATGGGTAGTGCTTTTCTCTCTCGTTTTTTGGTTCTATCTGCAAGTCATCTCAAGTGGCGTTGTTACTCTCTGGTTTGGTGCTGTCTTCTGCAAGTCATTTGTATTGCTACGTTTCTCGAGTTCAATGGATCAGGTTAGTTTCAATGATGTCTGCTGTTCAATAATATCTTACTGATTACACGAATTTGACAAAATATAGGCATCAAGCACAAGGTGGTGCTCCTCTAGGATATTAGATACAGAACAACCTGTCGTGAATTGCTCATCAAGTAAGTATAAATGATATAGATTGTTGCTGGATACATTGCTGACTATTGTTGTTGTATTATTACTTTGATGTGATGTGTAGGCAACAACAAGGATAATGTCACGACGACGACTAATGGATAATTAATGATGGATACTGGATGCACCTAAAACTGCTAAAAGTCGATTGGGTAAGTTCATGATATGATGGTGTTGATTGAGGAAGAATGCAATACTAATTATATCCTTTGGACAACTATTACTATGTATACTGTAGGCAAGCGAATGGCAATAATCATGGACACTAATACTGGATGCTGCTGCAGGATATTATCAGTCAATTTATTATTTTTTTGTCAAGAACAACCATAGCAATAGTTGTAGAGGCAACCCATTATTATTTTTGATTATTTATTTTTCTCCCCCTTATTTGCATTGACTCTCTTTTTTCTTTGGCTTTTCGCCCTTATTTCTTTTAATTTTCATCTGCATTTAATGTTATTACCCTCACTATTTTTCCTTCTTTCTATGTTTCTGTGAAGCATACCTTTTTTTTACGTTGAGTGGATGTGCCTATCACTGAAGCTCGACAATAACAAGATTCCGAGGCTAGGATTAGATAGGCTGGTCCAAACTTAATTGTTGATTCTACTTACTTAGCGACAGTTGAGGGTCTTAATAAACATAATTCCTCATGTTAGGGGTGTAGTAAGGCACGCTCTAGCACCTGAGGGGTGGTCTAATTGAAATACTACCTGATTGCATTTTTGGGTAGTACTTCAAATTCCGCCTAACATCGTTGCAGAGGAGAACTATGGCAAAATTTTTCTAGGTTTTTTTGTATATAGAGATAATAAATAGATATAGCTTTTCTACGTTTCTAGGCTGTTTCGTGCGTTGTTATCATTGCTTCAAGCGTTTTTGTGGAGCCAGCGTAGTATACAGTAACCAGCGCAGAGAATGATAGTTTAATAATTGTGCAGTAAAATAAGGGTAAAAAAATCAGATAGAATACTGTTAAAATTATCCTTCTTTATTCAAAATTAGGATAATGTGCAATAAAATGTATACTCTGCGTCTCTTTTATTTATATTATTTAATTTATATCTCTTCTTATCTGGCGCTTGTTTAGCAACTGCTGTCAGTGATTCCATTATTTTGAGTATAAATGTTGGGCTATTTGGTTGTCCTTTATCTGGTGGATCAAGGACGGTATTTCATAATATAGCTTGTGGAGCATGCGTTGACAATTGTTGCTCCCATTCTTGACCATCATGCAACCTCTCAAGGTTTATAGTATATGTTATTTTAGTATGTGTCATTTCTTATTCGAGTAGTTTATCCTTGCTATTATCATCTTGCAACTACTGTACTATTATTATATACTTCTTATCTTTGTTGATAGCATGGCTCGAATAAAATGACATTTTTATTTTTGGGTATTTTTATGATGGGAATTTAGTCTAGCTCACTCCAAATTGAACAAGACACAGACATAACCTGAAGTTTATTGATGAAATTAAAGGGCTGTTTATACTAAATTTATGAGTCATCACACAAGACAGTAACTATGATAATGTTATTCACTATCAGCTCGATCTACTCATAGACTGAGATGTAACCTAGTAGTATATTCCATCATTACATGAAGAACTGCCTACTACTACTACCAAAGAATGCCTACTTCTTCTTAATCTTATATAGACAACAGTTGTAATCCTCCTTCTGGAATAACAATTAGTAGCATTTATTACTCTGCCCAGTGTTTAGCGATTTTTATGACTTAGTATAAATAGACGCCCTTGATCCTTTTAATAAAATTTTTACTTTTTGAATCTGGTTAAACTTGAAAAAAAAAAAAAAAAAAAAAAAACCTTTATTTTCATTTCACTTCTTTAAATTATAATGAATATATTATTATAAATATGTGTTTCCATGCTTTCAGATCTTTGGATGCAGCAAACAAGAAAAAGGGCAACTAAAAACATGTTCAGATATTTATAAACCTCTTCAAGGGACCCTATTATGGTTCAATGTTGAAGGCTCTAGCAACAATATAACGCAAGATACAAATAAGTCATCTTTTTGGTATAAAAATGCGCAGCGCACAAAACGGCGACTTTAACCCTGTATTGCACAACGACGAAGCAAGATATGATCGAATCGGTTTGAATAATAATACAACGTTTGCCAACACCTTATTGCCTCATGGTTTGGTGGTATAATCACAGGTTTACACGGAATAATACCCTTTTAGATACTTCTTCTATTGTCTTCCAACAATGTACTGCATACTACTGTACACTGAAATATTTGTAAAGAGGCACCAATAAAGGCATCATGAGCAAGAAGAGTCTAAGATGTCAGTACGTCAAGAATACATTTCTAGATTTTCAAATGTAAACGCAGGTTGCTACTTGAAAAAGACAGGAATCCGTTTATCACGGTTTCTTAAATCGTAACGACGATAAAAACAGCGCCTGGAAGACTACCACAAAGACAATAATCTCTAAAGCGAAAGCAACCAAAATATCGACTTATGATTCAAATCGACAGGGCATAGTAATCTCTAACCTCTTACAACTCTTTAAAACTAAGTAAAAAGGAACAAGAAGAAAAATCTAAGAAAAAGGGGCAAATGTTCAAGTTGTACTGTACCCTTTGTTGGTCGCCTTCCCTGAGTAAAGCAGCCTGTTCATGTGAATATAGTTTTGATAAGCGAAGCTCATAGCCCTCATCTATTGTAGTAGCATTATACAATCCAAATCAAGAAAGCATGGGAAGAACACATAAAGATATACTATTATGTTGATCCCTTAACATGTTTCCAAGATTACAAAATCTTCCAGGAGGATACTATATGTGTTATAAATTTCACAAATAAATGCTGTAATTGAACTTTGTTGACTCATCTTACTTGACTGTTTAGAAAAGTTAAATTATCCCAAAAATCTAACCTCAAAGACAACGTATTTCAGAAGCCATTGTGTATACAAAGTCTTTTTTTGCAAATTGATGGTCATCAGCACGACTGACAAGAGCTCGAATACAGATTCGGATTTAAAAAGGACTTGAGAAATGTCTTGGAGGCAATTACAGATCAGCAATGGTATTTCAAGCAGCATTGCCTGATTCTTTATGGAACCAAATAACTGCTATGACAATTCAAGTGCATGCAGGCTTTGAAATGCATGCTAGTGTTGCATTCGTATTCAAAAACATGTTATGGAAAAGACGTCACTTGAGGTTAGATATCAATGTTAATGGGCATGTTGACATTTTTTTTTTCTTTATACAATTTACTTTACCACGGCACTCAGCACAAATCATGCTAAAGTTCAAGAAGCACGACACAGGTTGGAAGCATAATCAAACAAAGAATTCATGTTATTCATTCAGTTAAATAGAAAAATCCGAGTCCAAAAAAGAATCCCGTAAAGAAGAGTCGAAAAAAGATCGTTCTCGCTCTCGCTCTCATTCTCGCTCTCGTTCCCCACGTAATAGAAGAGATCGTTCACCTCCTCGTAGACATGAACGTCGATACAGTCGCTCACCTCCATCATCCCGAAACAGCAGCAGTAGAAGGTCTCGTTCTCCACCTCGTCATCGAAGAGATCGTTCTCCAGACTATGACAGACACAGATCATCTCGATACCGTTCTCGCTCTCGCAGTCCAACTCGTTCTTCAGCAACATCATCAACAACTAAATCCAGCGAACAAAAGGTAAGTCTGATGTCTGCATCTAGAAATCAATCACCTAATTGCAAGAGTTTCCTTTTTTCCATTTAATTAGGGCGTCAAGAAAGTTTTAAAGAAGCAACCCACATATAGTCTAATTGAATTGGAAGTAAATGATCGATTGGGCAAAAAAGTTAGAGTTAAATGTGCACCCAACGACCTTGTAGGGGACTTTAAAAAGCTAGTTGCAGCACAAATTGGTACAGAACCAAGTAAAATCGTTCTGAAAAAGTGGTATAAGGAATTCAAGGACCACATCACGTTGGCAGATTGTAAGTTGACCTGAAGGGTTTTGGTTTGTGTGTGCGCTTTATTCACTAGTCGTTTGATAGATGAACTGCATGACGGAATGAATTTGGAGCTGTATTATCGATAGAGAGATGTTGCACAATGTTCATTGGTGTTCCTCAAATTTGTGCTTCTCGGCCAAATCAACTATTTTTGACGATAATGTGAACAAATGGATATATAAAAGCGCAATAAAAATACAATGCATGCCGGAAACATAAACACTGGGCGAATGAAATTCTTTTTAAATGTTCAGCAATACTCCAATCTTGAAGTAGAATGATGATATTGTTGTTATAACAACAGTGTATTTTTGTTATTCCGCATTGATTTTAAATGGACTTTTCTTTTTCTTCCCCTTGCTATAAAACCCCCCTTACCTCACTTACTCTCTCTCTCTCTTTCTTTTATACATTTTTCTTTTCTTTTTCACTTGTCACTACACTTTTATAAAGCTACAAACGACACAGCTATACTATACAGCAATATGCCCAACAAGGATTCTACCGCAAAAAAGGACGCAGCTAATGAATTTCCAAAATCAGACGATCTCATTATGGAGGACCATTCAGCATTAAGACAGACTCTGGATACTATCCAAAAAGAGAACATAACTTTGAAAAAGGACAATATACAGATTACAGAAGCTATCAATGAACTTCGACACACTGTAGATGAGCTGCAAAAGTCTCTCTCAATTGCTAAAAGTGATTTAGCTGTTTACGACGAGCGTCACGCCACCGTCTTGAGTGAACTGAACGGATTAAAGGAAGCAATAATGGACTCCAACAGAATGCATCAAGACAACTCAAATCCACAACCACCCCAAATTGTACCTCCAAATGAAGCCAGAGACACAACTGGATCCTCTCAACGTAGTATTCCTGCACCTTCTAAAGTGTTGCTAGACGAGAACAAGAAGAAAGATAATAGATTGGTAGAATTAAGACGTATCACACGAGAATACATGAACGTCAGTGACGAAGAGGCAGGGCTCAGACTATACAAGCTACAGAAAACAATGATCCACGTCGTGTCTGATTTGAAAAAGTATATGATGAGTCGACACGAAGACGTAACCAAATCCTGGAAATCTATTGACATTAGCACACAAAGAGTTGCATTCGAGATGGTGGAAAAGGAAGCAAGCAGTTTGGGTGTGCCTTTGAATTTGTGTATTGGCTACTGGGGCGCTAGAAGGTTGATTAGTAAATCGTGGGCAAATGCTTTGCGAACATCTAAGAAGCACGTTAATACAGGTAATTTTTTTGTAATTTGCACAGGTTGATTTGAATACTTTCTGACATGTTTATTTAATGATGAATGATAGGTCCCGAGGTCAACGAGGATAAACTAGAAGATGATCAACTAACAGCAACACATGTTACAGAAGCATCCCCAGATACCGATAATCATAACAACGACAACAACAACATCAACAACATCAACAACACTACTATTACTCACGAAAATCAAGAGGACGCCTCTTCGCCCTCACCTGACTGTAGAGTTTCCAAGAGAGCAAAGACAAAGGCATAAACCAACGCTCTCGCCCCTGGCTATCTTCTCTTTTGATAATAAACATATTTCTGTACATTTGCAAGCTTTCTCTGGTTCTATTTAACCAACGGAGTGATAAAATGACAAGCTTAGTTATGCCCGCTTGATAAAACGAAAAAAGATCTCATGGTGACACATTTTTTAGCATAAAATCACATGTAACAGATGTGGCATAATGAAGTCTCTTGATGTGTAACCTTGTCCAGTTGAATATTCTGAATGAGTGTGCGTGAATGGACTCAGGGACCAGCAATTGACATGGCCGTTTTCCATTGTTCAGGTGCACAGCATGATGGCATCAACTTCGTGATTAAAGATCATGCAGATTAAAATAGATATTTGGGTTTTCCATGAAACCGCGTACTAGGGGGGGGGGTTGCGTCGTTTAGTCTTGACGGGTACCATGTATATGTATTCGATAGAAAAAAAAAGGCCTCAAGTTCCGAAATGCATTATCTCGGCTTAGATTGTTATGTGATCCCTGGTGATAGTTTGCTACAGTGTATACGGCTTTCACCAAAGTATAAGCATCTTTTAGTGTTCAGATGTGGATAGCTTATTTCTACAAAAATCCGAGAGCGAGGTACTGAGCATCACAATGAATGCTATTCAGCTCGTCTTTCAATTCTATTGAAATTAAAGTGATTATTCATCACTTTGTGGGTAGCTTTTGCGTATCGTCAAGCATTATGAAAGGTCGATTTAGAAACTCGGTAGTGGGCCATTCTCTACAAGTAATCTCAATGCAGCGTTTGTCTTGACGATATGAATCAGATTTGAATTTGTTGTATTGCTCTTTCATTAAGCGCTCTATTATACCCATAAGATATCCACACTAAAAATCAGTACATTTGTAGAAACTTTGACAATGTAGTACTCGCGAGGTACAGTGATCTTGCCAAATGCTGTGTATATTCTTGGGTTAAACAAATTGTCATCTATCCTGCTTTTCCGTTCAAGGCTAAACTTTTCAACGACATCTAACCGCTTCGACAACTTATACATAATGCTAAATTCATCAAGCACACGTCTCAATGCTCAGATTATCCTTTTTTTTGTGGAAAATCTCAAAGAAAATAATGCAAGATCCAGTCGCACCTTGCTTTCTGCCATCTCCCTTCCATTGAATAATGTCATATATACATCTCGTTCACTGTACGTATGTTGATTCAATGCTCATGTTGTCTGGTTGCGTACATTTGGATATTTGCAAGAAGATTTCAAACATGACATGTGGATCAGTTCTGGGTCCTAATAAATTCCAGCGAGAAAAACGCCCGTTAACTAAACAAAAATATTGCTCATCATCTGACAGTTCAGGAAGCTCACAGAAATCCCACAGTGGCTAATTGCGAGTTTTAATGTTTACGCTGCGATAGCCACAATTGGCATCATTTGACATTCAGACGCAACATGTACTTTATGTATTACTGTTAGCTGGCTTCATTTGTTTATATTAGAACTTAAACAAGCCTTACATATGCCCAGATAGAACACATCTCAAACTTCTAAAACGATATACATTGAATTAAATAAATTAATTTCATTCTGGTAATTCTATTTTAATAATACAGAGGCGTTCATTGAAATCTCGCCACACTTGCAGCATGTGTACAAGCATTGGCACTTTTCATATGTGAGAAGCATACAATAGATTAACTAGTAGCTGAATTCAAGTTGTCGTCTTAATGCTCAGTCAACCAAATGTCCTGCTTGAATCACTACGATCGTGAATCCACTATAATACGCCCAGTAACATACGCGTTGGTTTACCATCTCCTTTTCAAATACTCACAAAATGCCAAGATAAAAACTTATATTTGGAAACAAACTTTATATTGTCTAGCCATATCGCGAATGCTTCTTTTCCCAGGCCAAGTAAAATCAATTATACTCATTTTGCTCAGCATTTCTGTATTACAACGCCACTAAGATATTGACAGATTTCCGGGTATGATCCATGTTCTGGATCTTTATCAATCCAACAAAGCGTTGTATATTCCCTAATTTAGATCCAATCTCGAGCCACAAGCCAACATGGCCTGAATTACCCGCCACACATGTATAATAAGGTTTAGAAAAAAAAAGGGTTATATTTTTATTATATTACAGAAAAGAGAAAAAAGAGAGCGAGTGAATGACTAACATTATTGCACTTGAACGGATGAAGGAGAAGGTGAAGAGATGGTATCAACTGATTTTTGCTGCTTTTGATCTTTGAAATTCTTATTGACCCATTGGCTCAAATTCTTTAATAATTGCTGATGCTTTTCTAGTTTGGATTTGTCTGCAGTTGGATACAATTCTTGGTGTTTTGTTTGCGCTTCCTTCTCAATAGCCAAGTCTGACATATCACTCACTAAAAGATCCAAGACATCCTTACTGACGGGTGATTTCTTGGCATGGGACTGCTGAGGTTGCTTATTGGTTTCGGAAGATGCAACCGATGGCGAAGATGGCTTCTTGGTACTGGCAGAACTGATATCATCAACACTAGCAAACACATTCATCATGGTAGTAACATTCTTTTTGGATTCAATCAACGTGTCTGGCTTGACTGGCTTGAATGCTTCGGCTGCCTTTTCTTCTTTGGATTCTGCATCAACAGGTGATTTTTGCTTGTACTTGACATCATCCTTTGAACTGCCCAAATTCTGTGTGGTTCGAAGATCAGGTGTGAAATAATTGTTGCTGTTGACAATGCCAGGTACATTGGCATAGTGGTGTCTCATGCCGTTCATTTGGGTTGGCGGTAATTCGGTTGCATAATTGTAGGCAGTTGTGTCCATCATGGGCATAGAGTAATCACCATAGAGTTTGGAAGGAGTGGACGGATTGTAGTCCAGTGCAGATGTTTGCATCAATGGCTGGGATCTGACATACATGTCTTGCTCTGGGTTGCTAGCGTTGGCAGTGGGATATAAGCTAGTGTCGCTCAATGGTAGATTAGCATTGAATTGTAACAGCATATCAGCATAATTTGTTTGCTGTGGTGCTTGTGGGGGTTGCTGCTGTTGTTGCTGTTGTTGTACAGCAGCATAGTCATATGATGCGTTACTAGTAGGATTCGTACTAGCACCTCCTCCAACAACGCCACCACCTTCGATGCTTTCAGTAAGCTGAGCCAACCAAAGGTTAAAGTTATTCAACTGTTCTTCGCTGTTCATGTTGAGCGAATTTGGACTGATAGAGCCATTGTCTACTAGATTCTGGAACATGTCGAGGTTATTTATCATGTCTAAATATACAACAACAGAATTTAAGATATATATTAGCAGCTATAAATAGATACGACATACCTGAATCATACTCAGTTTTCAATTGATTAGAACTTTCATCGACAAACATCAGGTTGTTTATGATATCATCAGGTATAAAGTTGGGTGGTGAATAAGGGGTAGACGGTTCTTGTTTTATGGATAAAGAGCTGCTGCTGTTAAAGCTTTGGTAGCAATCAGAAGAGGGAGACGACACAGCACCGCTATGGTTGGTGTGGAGAGGCGGCTGCATCCAGCCATCTGTGAGGTATCAGAGTGAGTATTTGATAAAAAAAGAGAGAGATTAATATCATTCTTGTCTTACCATCAGAATAGTTACTGCTGCTATGAGGAGGAGAAATGGGCACTTTTAACGAAGTATGACTAATGACGGTGGGATTAGGAGATAACGACATATCCGGTTGTCTTGGAGGTGTTAAGGGCGTCATGTTGGCTGATGAGCGGTTAGGTCGAATTTTTACAGGTGCTGCGTTCTCTTCGTTGTGTATTCTTTCATGTTTCTTTAAATCTTGAGGACGCTTGAATGACTTCTCACAAAACTGCAACAAGAAGAAGGGGGTTAACTATTTGGTTTGAGACTGGGATGAACAACAACTCACATTGCAGTGATGCGGCTTCAAAGGGACATGCACACGAAGATGGCTAGTAATATGATCTCTCTTTACAACAGAGACTTCGCAATCTTCCCAATGACAAGTTAAACACAGGTTACCAGTTGACTTTCTACCCACATGGTCATTTGTTAAATGACTGTAGAGATGTTCAGGGTCGGTATAGATTTTGTTACAGTTCTCCCAACGACAGTTGTATCTTGAGTAATCCATTTTGTATATAGTAATAAAGAAGAAAGAGAGAGAGAAAATAGAAAAATAGAAACAGAGCACCAATTTATATCCCACAGCACCGCCAAGCCACTGTATTTGAAATTGTTGTGCACAATCACTCGCCCCTTTTTCCATATAAACATGAGTTTTTAGCATAAACAGAGACAGCTAAATATATCTTGCATTAGTTGAGCTAAGCAACTATTTGTAGTTTGGTTTTTTTTTTCTTTCTTGTGGTGTATTTATTGCCATGTTGTTTGCATGATTATCGCTGAAGTTGAACATTTCATCATCGCTTGTTCTTCCCGCTCTTTCCCTCTCTCCATATCATTTGCTTTTGAAACTTATGAACTTCATTGGGATCACCAATATGTGTGCGCGTGGATCGAAGATTGGATATTCGAGAAAATCCATGCTGAGATTAATGCCTAAAATGATTCCTGCTGCTTTCAAGAGATCTCTACTATTCCAACTGATTTACATCAATTTTAACTCGTTGATAAGCAAGGGAAATCCTTTAAACGTTCTTATTTACGGCAAAATAGCCCTACTCGGCTAAATAAAAGGGTATTCAATCAAAGATTACTTTCTTCATGATTATTACCTTGAGTGCAATCGTTGAATATCCTTTGCGCAATAATGTATTGCTCCACTGTGACATTAATTGCTATAAGCTGTGTTAAAACCTTCATAACTCCACTTGTAACTGGGGATATAACTCTTCTGTGGTGCTCCAGGTCTACACCAATGAGAACAATTCATATATGAGTAGACATCATACTCATATTGCCTCTCATCAGTCAATAATATGCCAAAACATAGCCAAAATTGGATGTAGTGGATGAGTGATTTCTGGAGTTAGAGGCTGTTTTAAGCCGCCGGAATAGCTCGAAACAATTGCTCCTGAATAGTACTTGTTTGTTGATGCTCTATCTCAAATTTTTTTGGATCATGACAAATCGACCCAAGTCTCCATTTTTTCATGAGTAGTAGCAAGCAAAAATCATCAAGAATCAAACAATCGCGCTCTGCACCCCCAAAACGACATTTTTACCATAACATGCCATAGTGATAAAAGTACCTACAAGCCCTCTTTATCATCTGAAATTGCTATTTTGGGTAAACGTTTATGCGAAAATGGAGCTTTCGACTTATATCGTAATTTTTGTTTTTACCAATTTAAGAAATATCCTTGGTGAAACATCGAGGAGTTATTAGCACCATTCGATAGAGAATCAAAGAAAGTACTTGAGACAATTAATAAACAGAGTATATTATATACAGATATTCTAAAGAAATCCTTGATAGAAAGGAAAAAAATCTCAAATTGACCATAGGTTCAGCTCAGGATCCAGAAAAACGTTGAAGTCGGGGATTGAACTTTGGCAGCAGCAGAAACAGCAGCACTCATAGAAGCAATGGATGTTTGCAGTAGCTGATCCTGTAGAGATGCTATGTGATGCCAATTATATATAAGAGTCGTTGTATGTAATGCTGTCAAGACATAGTCGACACTGACCGATGATTGTTGTTGGCTCGATCCATTTCTCAAGATTGTAGCCATCGCTTGAGTGTGGCCAACCTTTTATCAGCTTTATAAAGGTGAATGAAGAGGGCCTTTTCAGCCTTGCTGGCTAATCATTAATTGCACAATGTGCCTGAATACATTGCTAATTATTTAAAAATTAACAAGTAATAGTGCAAAGTGAAATATCTTATGTGTGAGAACTAGCCGATGATTGTGCTCAAAGTAATTATTGCACAGGGATCCATTTCTATTGTGCAAATACAACAGCACGACGCTTACACTTTTTAATATCCGTAAAATTCAAGTGTGTGCATTCTTCAACTATCATTATTGACACACCACTTGCTGGGTAGATAGTGAATCTTGTAGTTTATTATGTTGTAGACCTTCGTATTATTATCGAGTGTGCAAATAGCAATATCCTAAATAAAAATGGCCCCTTTTTGGATGGTTGAATATCTTTTATTTACGTTTCAAGTATGATACAGTGATGAAATGATTAGAAAATGGCTATGTATAAATGGAATGTTGAATTAATAATAATACTCTAGGTATGGAAGAGATCTACAGTATAAGCTTTTTAGTTTCTCTTGTTTAAATTGTCTCCGTCATCATGATGGTGGTGAGAAGCAATCTGGTTCTTGGTAGGTTGCATGTCGATAGCAATGACACCTTCTTCGACATGATCTGGGTGTGTTTCGTGGTCAATAAATGTAGCAGGCGGTGTCTCCACCTTGCTGTCGTTTTGTTGATTCTCATTGGCATCGCCTTGTTTCTTTTGATCTGTTTTCAGGACAGGAGCCGGCTTGACAAGAAGGGAGAGGCAGAAACCAACACCACACATGGCGGTCATGACATACCAAATCATTCGAAGTGCATCCAAATAGCAATCCAAAACAAACTCTACGTACTCGGGAGGACAGCCATGGCGAACATATTCGGAGGAACCCAGCACGCTTTGCATAACATCAGAGGGCACACGAGCAGGAAGGTCTTGGGCTAAACTAGAATTCAAAATAGCAGATGAAATGGCTACACCCAATGCACCGCCAAGGATTCTAATTTATACTGTTAGCATTTGCATTGACTATTATATACATGCAAACTTGACCCTTACCGACTAAAATTACCAAGACCTGTAACGACAGCAATGTCTCTAGGTTCAGCTGAAGCTTGCAAAGCAATGATAGCAGACGAAAACATACATCCAAGACCCATACCGCCAATGACAGTGAAACCATAGACCTTGGACCAAGGTGTATCTTCACCAAACAAAGAAATCAAACCAACGCACAAGGTAAGCAGCCCCATACCGATAGGTAACAGTGGTTTAAAGATACCCGTCTTTGAGATAAAAAGACCAGAAAATGTAGAGAACACAGCGATCAGCAACTCCATAGGGATCAAACGGATACCAGACCACATAGCTGAATCTTCACGAACAACTTGGAAATAGATGGGTAGATAGTACACCATACTGAAGAAGGTCATACCAAAAAACCAGTTGGTAGCTAATACAGCCGAGATGGTGCGGTTCCTGAACAGACGAGGAGGTAACAAAGGTTCCGCAACCTTGCTTTCAATAAAGATCAACAAGGCGACCAACAGACCAGTCAAGACAAGAGGAACAATGACAGCTGCAGATTTCCAGGGGAATGTTTGACCACCGAAATTCATGGCTAACAAGAACAAAGTGGCGAATGCAAGCACAATACATGTACCAACATAATCAATGCGCTTTAATTTGTCCTTGAGATTACCTTGGGGCACTGGTAAATGCAGAAAGAAGACCAATACGAATAAAGCAACAGCGCCAATGGGTAAACTATACAAATCATGTTCAATACACAGATCGACTGGCTTCATACTACTGCAAACTTACTTGATGTAGAAATTCCAACGCCATGTTACATAATCCGTGAAACTACCCTATAAACAATGGATGATTAAATATTGATCACCCGATGTAACAAAAAAAAAAAAAAAAACTTACACCAATCAAGGGTCCAAATACACTGGACAAGGCAAATACAGCATTCACGATACTATAAAAAATCAAAAAGAGTTAGAGTTTCAACACACCTTACAAAAGAAAACCCATGGTAGCTATATTACCCTTGATAACTTCCTCTTTTCTCAAGCGGCACTAAATCGGAGATGATAATAAAGACCTATATCAGGTAAAATTTGATTAGTTTGGAGCACAGAAGGGCAAAGAGAAAAACCTAGAAATTTTACCATGCTAAAGATAGAAGCACCACCGATACCAGCAATGGCTCTGCACACAATGAGCATAATCATACTCTACAAGAAGGATTAGACAATGAAACATCAGTATTGTTATGCAAAAGCGCTTACGTTGGCAGCACCACAAAGCACTGAACCTAACAAAAAGATGACAATACCAAAAATCAAGACCCACTTTCTCCCGAAAATGTCAGAGAATTTTGAAAATAGGGGTTCTATGGAAACATTGGTAAGCATTTGTCACAAGAAAGTGAGCGGTTCACTTACGAAAGGCATCAAACGTCAAGATATAAGCTGTAGCAACCCAAGATACAATGGACATTTGGTTGAAGTCAGATCCAATACGAGGTAAAGCAGTGGAGACAATGGTGCTGCAAAAGAGATAGGGAGGGTGAGATCAATGTGAGAAAATGAGATACCAGACCCCTATTACCTGTCAAGTGCAGCCAAGAACAATGCAATCTGCAAACCACCAAATGTGAGAAATAGGTTGTTCTTTTTGGCTGGTTTTGTTTCCAGGTCGTTGGCATGATCAATGGTTGTATTTTCTGATTTTGCGTCTGATGATGGATTTACCGTTTTGTCGCTACGCATGCTGTTGAGTGTTGCAGCGACAGATGTTCTTCTGGAAACACCCTTATCAAGATGGATGTCATGAGTCTCCAAACTTGTAGATGGAGGCATCTTTCTATATAATAATCAAGCTTGAAAAATAGTTGAAAAAGAACAAGAAACTCAAAAAGGGCATTTGACACAATTTATAGTCTTTTTTTTTTTTTTTGTTTCAGTGAAAATTTTTAAAATTTGACAGGTCGGTTCACAGCTGTTTTATTTCCGTGCTCTCGGAGGTACAATCAAGTAAAAGAAACTTCCCAGCAATTGCCATTAGTATGATGAAAGATTCACCCATTTATTAAAGTTTGCTTTTTGATCTAAGTTGCTTTTCTTCTTCGGCAGCTAAATCTCTCAAAATTCTGCGAAGAATCTTGCCAGAAGGGCTCTTGGGGACCTCCTTGATGAATTTGATGGAGCGCAATTGCTTGTAATGAACGACTTGATCTGAAACAAACTTTTTGATGGCATTGGCAGTTTCTTCGGTCTCTGGGACATCTGGCTTCAATGTAATGTAACCTCGAGGGAGTTCAGTAGCTTGATCTGCGTCGTAGACACCGATAACTGCGCAATCAGCAACAATGGGTGAACTGAGAAGAATTGCCTCCAATTCAGCAGGAGGAACCTGGAAGCCCTTGTATTTGATCAGCTCCTTGATACGATCCACAATGTAAAAGTGGCCGTTCTCGTCTTGAAGAGCGACATCGCCAGTGTGGAAATAACCTTCTTGATCGATACAGTCTGCAGTTGCCTCGGGATTGTTGATATAGCCTTTCATGATGTTGGGACCCTTAAGCCACAACTCACCACGCTCACCACAGGCGACCTCTGATTCAAACGGGTAAGTATCATGAGCTTTAGCAGTGATATGATGAACCAACCTTTGCCTTCTTCATTAACAATCTTGGCGGTCATACTGGATAATAAAATACCAGTAGATCCTATACAAACAGAAACAAACGTGAGCATCCAATGAACACTGATTTGCAATGCATGATACATACCATCAATAACACGATTGGTAGGCTCTACAATAGCGCAGGGCGATGTCTCTGTAAGGCCATAGCCTTGTTTAACAATCATAGTAGGAATTCTCTTTTTCACTTGTTGAGATAAATCCACACCTAAAGGAGCAGCACCGCAAATAACAAGTTTGAGGGAACTCAGATTGTACTGATCAATTAAGGGGTTCTTTGCCAACAACAAAATGATGGGTGGTACAAGAGCAGTAAAGGTGATCTTTTCTTTTTGCACTGTTTCACAAAACTGAACAAGATCAAAACGGGGCATCACATGAAGAGGAATACCCAAATACAAGACTGCGTGAATCAAAAGGGTGAGGCCGAAAATGTGGAAGAATGGCAACACACCAAGAGCAACATCCTTGCTAGCATTGACAAATGCGTGATCTAAAGCCTGGTATTGCAATACATTGGATGTGATATTGGAATGTCTAAATAAGCTGTTAGTCTTGGTGTTCGATATGCGGCAATGAAATCTCTCTATTTACGTTGTCATAACTCCCTTGCTTTTACCTACAAAGATGACGAGACATGTTAGTATGTTTGTTGATCTCTACCATGGATGATTGTCTCATACCAGTAGTACCGGAAGAGAAACAAAGGTAGGCGACAGAGTCTTTGGCTTGTTGTGCTGTGAATTCAGCAGGAGTAGCACGACGCTCGTTATAGAATACCTGGGAATAAGGTAACACACCGTTCACACTTTCACTACCAAAGATAAAGATGCGATCTTTGGCGAGACCAACCAAATTAGCTGCTGCCAAAGCAAGCTCGACATTGGAAGGATGGGCAATCAAGACTTTGGCCTTGGTCATTTCGAGTTGATAAGCCAGCTCCTTGGGAGTGTAGGCAGGATTAGCAGGAGTAGTGGAACCACCTATGCTGCATGTGTTGATCATTTTTTACTCTTGGCTATGCGTACATTTCACTTACCAGCAGCAACAGCAGCTAATAAAGGTACAGAGTAGTCATACTATTCCAATGTCAGCATGTCAGTATAAGTTGTTTACTTGTACTATGCACACAAACCTGATTGGGAGAATAGATGGCAACAACATCGCCACGCTTAAAGTCAAACTTGTCCTGGAGAGTGGCAGCAAAACGCAGAATGTTATCCTTCAGCTTTCCATAGGTCAGACTCTCGCCGGTGAAAGCATCAATGAGCAATTTACGGTTTTCAGGGATTTGATGAGGATTTGTTTCAAACAAAAACTGGATGACACCAGTCTCTGGTACTTTGATAGCTGGAAGAGTTGAGCGGATAACCATATTTTCGAATGTAAATTAGAGTGAAAAAAAAGGGGAAAGAAACGTGGAAAGGGGTGAGAATACACAGATTTATATTCATAAGCATATATTCTCTCAGTTCATATCATTGGATAAGGTTGTATTATTTCCCCACATTCAGCACGTTACACGGATAGAATATGTTGAAAAAAGGGACAAGTGGATGTCTACAGCTGCAAGGGCCTGCTCGTCATCAGAAACTATATCGTAGAAGCACTTCTTGACATAATTAGGGTTTCATTAAAATCGCCACCTAAATGATGCATGCTACATCTGTATTTGCCTTCTATCAAGATTAAATATAATTACAAATCAGATCTAATGTATTGAGCCGTCTGGCATTTGACAGTCTTTTAGCGTATCACAAACTCTAGGGAATTTGAATATGCCATTGATGAAATAGAGAGATGATACACCCATAAAAAGCTTAGAACGTTTATCCTATGACAAATGAGTATTTGTTCTTTTATCCAGGACTCGAGATGCATAATCATGGCATATTTTGTCGCCGTTAAAAATCTCATTGTTGTCAATCTATCATGCCCAAAGATCTATTTTCAAATGTCCTGCACAATCAATGAGCCCCGTCATAAATCAGACAAGCATATTGTTCTAAAGACAATACTCGGCTATAACAATGGCGACATTTGACATGGTGTTCTGTATAAAAAGGCTATAAAAATGCAACCGTCATCGTTATACTTCATTTCTGCTTTTGCAATACACATGTACATGGCTAAAACTTTCTACGCTAATATTGCCTTTGTTGCCATTGGTACGTTGTACCTTTTATTTGGACCTAGACAGCTGTGTAAGTATGATTGGGACAATATAAGCTTTGCCGGCTGACATCTTTTGTATCAGTCTTCCAATTATGCCACCAAATGAAGCTTCATCACATTGTTACAGCTCCAGAGACGTTATACATTGAAAGTGTAGCTGACAACTTTTACAAGGCTATCTTTTTCCAATTAAACACTTATAAACGTAAGTCTATACTATATAGGTGCCCTATCAAAATACTTATGCATTTCTCTTTGTATCAGTAATCAACCATTGCCAACCAAGTAACTGGAACTGGAGATTGCCATTTGATTTCTTGGGATCAGCTGTATCGACGCTAATCAAGGGGTGCTCAGATTTGGATAGCGCTTTCATCAAAGATATCGGAAACAAGCACAAGACAGATCTACATGTCGCATTTCAAAAAAACTTATTCAATGGGTTGATCACTACAAACTCCATGTATTTTTACACCTTCTTCATTGCTCTCTTTTTCCACAACTACATCCAAACGGCTGCTGTTAACGCATATAATTATATCGTCAATCAATTTTTTAACGGTGGCAACATTGCTGAAGTGAATGACAATAGAAACAATGACGGAGGTCCTGGAAGTTCTGATGGCCCTGGAGGTAATGATAGCGGCAACCAGGGCGGCAACAATAATGGCAGCTCAACCCCCCAAAGAAAATACAAAACTGAACATACAACTCGTCGCAAGCATCTTCCTACTGGCAAAAAGCTTTCAACTAAACAAGATGCTTCATCTTCCAGCGCTCCCTTATTTTCAAATGCTCCCTCGTCTTCAAATGCTCCCTCGTCTTCAAATGCTCCCAATATCAACGTTGATAATACTACTACCGGTCAATCTGAAACTGCCTATAAAGAATTGGACAATTTCAAGAAATCTTTTACCCAGGTGAACCGTGAAAAAGGAAAGCTTCAAGAGACCCTCTCCAGATATCAAGGTTTAGTAAATGGCCTAAAAAGAGACTACAAAGAGACACCGGAGATTCCACTTTCTAATTTCGAGTCAAGCATTATCACTGTCCAACAGGTTCTAGCTGCCCAAGAAAAGTTAGCGAACAAAGTCAGGCATATAAGTACAACCAAAGCAAAGAACAGGGATACACTTGATGCGCTGGTGAACTCGCTTCGAATTGCCAAGAAAGACACTGATCTATTAGAGCAACATATTCAAGACTACAATTTTGCTTCGCGTGATCCGTTTGTGCTTTTGACCAAGGAAACTTTAGCTCAGATGCCTTCTCCTCATGAAAGACCAGCCAATATCCCCTCTACATCTCACCATCCTACGCAATTCGCTAATACTGAAGGCTTTTCATCTGATGGTGATGTTCTGTCTGCTTCTGTACCCTCTCCTTCGCCCGCTCCTGCTTCATCATCATCTTCTTTTGGTCAGCAAACTACACATCTACCTCGTGTTAAGAATGATCCGCCCATGTCTCAACCAGGTCCTTCTGAACGTGCTGCTCCTACCAAGAGACATTTCAGCACTGATGAAGAGATGTTTGAAGTCCTTCGACATATGCCTAGATATGATTCTACATTTGAAGATATACCTTCCGATCATCCTGACATACCTTTTAAGGTCAATCCATTAAAAGAGTATGATAACTATCGTTTTCCTCCTGGCGCTTATGACCCACCCTCGCTGAACCCTGAAATTCCTCCCACTCCTGCCGAAATCGATTACTCGACTTGTCTATTTGCAACGTCAAACTCAAGAGCTAGAGACACCGGTAGCTCTTCTTGAATGCTGTATATTTTACTCCTGTATCAAGTGTTAATTTAGAAGTATAGAATAAAATCTTAAAGGGTATTACTATTAGCACTGTTCTCTTCTTTTCTCTTAAATGTTGTTGTAACAAAGCCCAACCACCCAAAAAGTATTTATCAAAGTCTTCTTACATGCTCATGGTCTCAAGAGCTAACAAACTGATAATTGTATTTCTAGGATGGTGCAAACAGTACTACCCAATTGTTATATCCAGAGTATAACAATGCAGACAGTTCAGTGCTTATAGACGTCATTACCTCTTTGAACTTGGCGCCCTTTATCCTAAGCTTTGATTGCACAGATGACAGCAAAATTGAAGTTTCTGCTCTTACCACGCCACCACATCGCCACAAAATGAACGCATTTTCGATATCAGGGCCAGAGGAATCGAACGTGTAAAGTTGAACACTCCTGTTGCGAACGCTGTCATCCAGTCTGCCGACTGACATTTAAGCAACATGTCCAGCGGCATCAACCTTAATGAAATCACAAGAAAAAGCACGTATCACCAACCTTTAACATTTCGAGAATACAGCCTTTGGATAAACCGCCCTTTTATGTATATGGTTACGTCGCAATTGCTGGCCGATGCTATATTGGTTGATGTCAGTCAAGCACTTTTGCACGACATGGGATCATATAGTAGAAACCCTTCCATCGATGCTCATGTTGAAAATGTATCAAGTACTCAAGAATCATCTATAAGTCAACTATCCACACACTATCCAAGCAAACTTAAAATTAAAAAAAAAAGCAAAATGAATGTCTACACATTTGCAGATGGCACATCAAATAGCCATACTAACTTTCAACATTGTACGGTCGTAGCATATAAATAACGATACTAGCTGTATTATAGATTTTCAAGTAATGACGCTTATTGCATGTTCATTTCTGGAAGAAAATGGCATACCGAAAAAGAGGATGTTGAACAATTACTGCCCAAGGATATCAAGAAGGAGACACAAGTCGTAGAAGATACTCTCGCAATAATAGAGCTACTTGAAGACGACAGCGAACTTGAAATCATTGTGAATACCTTCCTGTTTCCTGATCTTCATTCCATTGCCATTATCACGACGAATGGCTTGAAAGATGCCAATAAATACATCATACAAAATATCAGGAATAAATTCCTCCAAGCTTATATTAACTTATTCAAATTATTGGTACAAAGAGCAATCAAGCTTATGACAGTAAAAAAAGTTGGTATTCTTGTAGTCCGGATATCGAGAGATTAAAATACAGCTTAAAATGCTGGGACATATAGTAAATCGGAAACCAGCAATCAAGCGGGAATAACATTGATCATGGACCAAAGAACCATTTCAAGTCAAAACGAGCGCCAAAGTCTATAATTCCTTCTTTCCCCGCATCGGTAAGTTATAATGATACCTAATTGCATCCATCCATCCGTAAGAGACCACAATCCATCCTACATCGATACAGTATCGCCATGGCTGAAGAGAGAGCAAGATTTTGAGTATAATCAGTACGATATTGGAAACATCATCAACGTTGGAAATTTGTAGATTTTTAAAACAGCATCGCATCCGAATCATTTAACTATCCATCCATCCATCCACTGGATTAAACATTGGTGTGTATACATCCTATAACAACTATCCATCAACCAAAGAGATGAAGCAACGTATTCTCGTATATTTGATAGCATCCGCAACTCATCAGATCGACAATAAGACACAAAGGAGCAGATGAAAAGCCGCGCGCGTTTGTGTGTATGTGTGTGCTCTTGCTGGAAACTCGGAATGGATGCAATGAAGCATAGCTGATCGCTTAATATTAACTCATGGTTTGCGTAATAGAACCCAACATGCTTATTTCCAAGGAGAACAGAAAGGCTGTCTACTCAGCTCTTTTCAAGGGTAAGCATTCGAATAATAAATATCGACATCCAGCAGATCATTTATGCTCTTTCTCAAATCATAGATGGTGCCCTTGTCGCCCCTAAGGATTACAACCTTCCCAAGCACGCCGACATTGACGTCCCCAACCTCGAAGTCATTAAGCTCATGCAATCTTTGACTTCCAAGGGTTTCGTCAAGACCCAATTCTCCTGGCAATGGTACTACTATACCCTCACTGACGAGGGTATTGACTACCTCCGTGAATGTATGTACATGATGAGTGTGATTAAATACAGGCAGATAACTAACGGTTTTATATCAAAATAGTCCTTCACTTGCCTCAAGAAATCGTTCCCGCTACCTTGAAGAAGTCTGCTCGTCCTGCCGCTCCCCGTCGTGCTTGTAAGTTTTTTTTTTTGGAATAGTTGTGATGCTCCTTGGATACTCATCTTTTATATATTTCTAGTCGGTGGTGAGGGTCGTGAAAACCGTGGTCCCCGTGGTGACCGTGGTGATTACCGTCGCAAGGAAGGTGCTAACGGTGACTTCAAGCCCGAGTTCCGTGGTGGTCTCGGTAAGTTGGTTTGAATGTTAAAGAAAAGAGTATGTGATGGCTAACCTTACACGGATGCTTTATAGGTCGTGGTAACCGCGAGTAAATTTTATTTTAGCATTCGACTCATTATTGCTTTCTCTTTTGTTAAAAAAATTTACATTGCAGCAAAAACATTAAATGTTGGTTTTATAAAATATTCCTGCCCCTCATATATTTTGAATTGAGGATTGTATTAGTGATGGAGATGGATTGGAAAGACCATTTGTTGTATGTAGAGTGAAATGTTGGTGATTGCAGACCAAACACCGTCTTTTAATGATATTTATTCTGTAGTCATTCATGTAAACCACTTGAATTGTAAGATGAAGACTGCCTGTTGTGAAGGGTTCTCTGTTCTGTTGTACTCAAAGGCACACATAAAGTATGTCGATTTTTCGGTTGACATCGCAAATTATTTATAGTCTTTATTTATCGTTGGAACACATTACTATTCGACTTCATATTAACACTGCTATACAGTTATATAGTACTAGTTGCTGACCCTCGCTTCGCTCAGGGGCGCCAGTGCTGCCGCAGGTGTACATCCGGATTCATTAGATAGCATAAACATAATAACTATCATGACCTTGATGGAAGAAGGTGTTTTTACTCTGGACATGGCAACATATACAGTGTTTTGCGTTTAAATCCAAAAAGAGTTTCTGTATAGGCAGGTTTTTAGCTCGTTAATCAAGAAGATTTTTCTATAGTCATGCAATTTTTCATGAAGACGATAAAGTTTTTGTTTTTGCCAATAATTGCTATTAAACTTCATCAGTGTCGTTTGTCTTCCTTTTCTTGGACTTGAAGAATACGAAAAGATATGGATGTTCATGTTGAACTGTAGACTTGAGAGAAAAAAAGACCCAATATCTCTTGCAATTTATTTTTTTGAGTACGCATCTTCGTAGCTTTTTTTTTTTTTTTTTTTTTTTTTTACCAATTACACCCATTGCTAAGATAGAATGAGATCAACCATATATTGCTCGTAAATTGTTAATAATGCAAGCATTGACCCTCATATTTTTTGATTGCTGTTTTAATTTGAGATTGTTTGTTATTTCGCTTCTTTTCCATTCGTCAGAACAAAAATCGATTGCTTTTCTTTTATCGTATTTGAGCAGTAAATTGATTTTTCGAGAGTAAGTGGGGGAGTATCTTCGCCTACAAAAACGCACTTGCTTGCCTCTATAGCGATACGAGAACTTTGGCAACCAGTCTCGCCACTGTACAAAAGAAAATTTATCAGTATATGTATATTACCTTCGCCTCATTTGTATTGCTTACTCAGATAATATGATTTCGGAGCTGTTGAACAGAACCTCCATCATGCTTGCGAATCTTCTATAGAACTAATCGCTGATCCTCGCTTCGCGCGGGGATGCCATAGTGCTGCCGCGGGCGTGCATCCTTCCCACATTTTTCAGACCTTTGCTTCGCTCCAGTACAGAATCGTAGGGCTCCGGATGCAATCCGTCAGGATTCATTGCACAGTTGAAGAGTGTACGTCTTGGAGGACCCTCTCTATTACAATAGCAACATTTTACAACGGTTGGTGCTTCCACAGCTTCTACGACCGTAGGCTCTGTCGACTGAGCATTGTTCATTGCACAATGAAAATGGGTTCGTCTTGAATGGTCCTCTGGACCGCAGTGCAAGTAGGTGGTTCTTTCCTCAACTGGCTCTTCCGCTTCAAGTAATCGAATCTGTTGTACCAACCTGTTCGCTATTTCATCAGTTGTTTTTGATGATTCTTTCGGTTCCTGTAAAAAAAAAAAAAAAAAAAAAAAAAAAAAAAAGAAAAATTAAGTCTTGACAGTGAGTGGTGAACGTCAGAAATTTTATTTGCATACTTTAGACTGACCATAGGGCGTCGGTGTCGAGTTTTGTCTATGGCTACGTGGGACTCTTGAAATAAAAGAAGAAAAGGGATGATCCCAAAATATTTGTGGTCGTAAACTACTTTATATTAACAGCTTAAAGCAGCGACTGTAAACTACTTGATGCATAATTATAATAGCTTAAAATGTGGCCGCTAAAGTCGTATGGAATTTGATATTTTTTAAAAACTCGGAGAAATCGTTTTTGTAATCCAACATCCTGAATAAGGCAAAGATCTTTGTTTGCACCATTGGTGGGAAACAGTAGCTTCTAAGTGAGGTAGTAGATGAAACACGGCATTGCTGGAGTAGTAGTCTACTACTAGAAGTGTATGCCATGTTGAAATTAATAGAGTTCGAGCAATATTAAATGAAAATACTTGAAGTAGTTCTCAACTTTATTCAAAATGTTATTAATAAATATTGTAGCTAAACTATTCTTAAACTGTGCTCTACTTTTTATGCTTTGCTTTTAATTCAGCAATTTGTTCAGCAGTTGCTTCTTGGTGCAGATAAAAGCAATTATCACCCTTTGCACAGGCGCCCTCAAGATGATAAAAGGTACAAAGGTGGATAGTTGCTTCAACCTTTTCAAGCTCGGCTTTATCTACTTCATCATGGGAGAATGGACAGAGATCACCTTGATTGCACACTCCTTTGAAATGGTAGTAGCGGCAAGGACCAGTAAGTTTGCGAAGCTTTGCCAACATGTCAGCATCAAGAGGATCGTGAGAGTAAGGGCAGTTGGCCTCTTTACAGTTATTGTTCAAGTGAAAGAATCGACATGGCTCCAATTTCAAATCCTAGATAATAAAACAAGTTAGGACAATACTATCGTTGTATGGTCATTCACTTACATGCGAAAAAGGGCAAGCATCAAATTTGCAGCACGAACCAGTTTTGAAGAACTCGCAGACAATCTTCTTCTTGGGATTGGGTTGAGCAGTAACAGCATCTTTGTCATGTTTGAAGGTACAGGCATCACCCTAATAAGGAAGCAAAGTTGAGTGAGAAGGCTGACTTGAGACACGATTCAATTCATACTTACATTGCTGCAATGACCGTTTGCAAAGAAGCGACATGTAACAAGAGGAACAAATTCCTTCTTGGTCTTTTGACGCTTATTTTGTTGATTTGCGCTATTTTCATTAGGTCTCTTGATTGGCTTGGGAGCGCCGATTACTAGTAAAGCCAAAGGCCCATTAGTCCATGTGTGCATGTTGTAATTAAGTTCAATACTTACTTTGTCTTGCTATGTTCTCGATGGAAAGATTATTACTGTTACTATTATCATTTTTGTTGGGAATAGATGCAGCCGTTTGTTGTTGATTTGATGGTTGGCTAATATCATGCTTTTGAGAAGTACCAGGTTGTTTAGGCAGTGTGCTTCCAGTCTTTGCTGCTTGATCTTTGTTGTTTTGGTTTTGATTTAAATCAACTTGAGAATTGAGAGCTTTGTTCTTCTTCTTCTTGTTCTTTTTATTCTTATTTTTTCCCTGCTTGGTATTTTCTGGGTCTGATGATTTGGCGCTGGCAGACTTTTCATGCAACTGAAGCAATGTGTCGAAATCAGCGTCTTCAATGCTGTTGGGATTGTAGGAATGGTTATCTGCGTGTTCTTTGGCTGCGTTGGCTGCTTTCTTTGCTGCTTGTCGAAGCTTCTTTTGCTGGTTTTTTGAAATTTTCTTGGGCTTATCTCGAGGATGAAGCGATTGAGCAATTGATGACGATGATGGTACTACTGGCGACTTGTCTCTTTGTTGAGCTGAAAGAGGGGGGCTCGGGAATGGTGATAAGGCTGGACTGGTTGGAGCCATTGAAGCTTGTGGATGAATTGGCTGTTGGTTAGTAGTGGCCCAAGGAGCTACGGAACGTGCAGCTTGGATAGCATTGGCTGAATTGAGGTTATTTGGAAGCACAGACTGCTTGTTAGGTGAAACACTGATGCTTGTAGAAGGTGAGTTCAGCTTGGGTGTTTGGCTATCGTTTGTTGGAGGCGAAGCAGGCTTAGATGAATTGTTGTTTACTAGAGGGGGTGTCACTGATTGTGAAGGTGCTTTGATTTTCTCAGCGGATTGGAAGATGCTATCAAGTATGTCATCAATAGGAGTGATTTTACACTTCTCGGGCGACTTCTTAGGCTCAGAACCACGTCTCGTTAAACCTTCAGTAAGGATTTGAGACACCTTTCCTGGTTCATTTGGAGCTACTGATATCGTTGGTGTTGAACTGGATGCTGAAGAGGGTGAGACTGACGAAGGAAGAGAAGCAGGCGCAGACGCCGAGGACAAACGCACGGGAGATGTGGCATTGGTTCTGCAAGATGGCTTTTTGAATTTCTTGACAGGAGCAACAAGACGATCAGATGCTGGATCGATTTCAGAGAGAGGACCATTTTCACTACCCAATTTACGTTTCTCAGACTCTTTCAAAGAATTGCGAAGAATGATTTGCGCAGTTGTTGGCTTTGGTTGAGCTTGTGTAGGTGCAAGTACGGGTGCTTTTTGGACCAAATTCTGTCGATAAAGCTTGTTCATTTCATCGAGAATATGGTCATCTTGAACACTCTTTGATGGTGGTGGAACATTCATGAGGAATTGGCGAACGGATGTTGGTTTATCAAACGACATATTGACCTTATGAATGTGCAGAAGGATTGAACTGGTATATAATGAAAACGCAAAAATCAGTAAAACTGAAAACTGAAAAAATAAGTAAATCGCTTTCAAAAAAGTCACAAAATGTGGACGCAGTAGCAGGCTGTCAAACCTAAGTATTCATTGGCGGAGTAGTGTTACGCATCAAAGAAGGTATTCAGAATCTAACAGATAGACAGTTTATGACTCTAATTAGTGAATTCTGATGGCTACATAAACTATTTTGGCATGGGCTGCACATCCATGAAAAGCCTTTCGCTGTTTTTTTAGGTTTTTATGTCAATGGAGTATTGCAATTTGCACAATCAAAAACTACTTTCTGCACAAATATTACGCTGATGACAGCTATCGACTACTATTCATACAGTTATGTGTTAATCTTTGTACAATCATTATTTTTTGCACTATTATAATTATTACTTGATTGCACAACTATTTATTTTTCAGGCACATTGTGCAATTAATGGTTAGCCAATACGACTGAAAAGGCCCTTCTTCATCCACCTTTATAAAGCTGATAAAAGGTTAGCCGCAATCAAGCGTACAATCTTGAGAAATGCATCGACCCAACAATAGTCATCAGCCAGTGTCGGCTATATTATGACAGCATTACATACAACGACTCTAATATATAATTGGCATCACATAGCATCTCTACAAGATCAGCTACTGCAAACATCCATTGCTTCTATGAGTGCTGCTGCTTCTGCTGCTGCCAAACTTTAATCCCCGACTCAACGTTTTTCTGGATCCTGAGCTGAATCTATGGTCAATTTGAGATTTTTTTTCCTTTCTATCAAGGATTTCTCCAGAATCTCTGTATAATATACTCTGTGTATTAATTGTCTCAAGTACTTTCTTTGATTCTCTATCGAATGGTGCTAATAACTCCTCGATGTTTCACCAAGGATATTTCTTAAATTGGTAAAAACAAAAATTACGATATAAGTAGAAAGCTCCATTTTCGCATAAACGTTTACCCAAAATAGCAATTTCAGATGATAAAGAGGGCTCGTAGGTCCTTTTATTACTATGGCATGTTATGGTAAAAATGTCGTTTTGGGGGTGCAGAGCGCGATTGTTTGATTCTTGATGATTTTTGCTTGCTACTACTCATGAAAAAATGGAGACTTGGGTCGATTTGTCATGATCCAAAAAAATTTGAGATAGAGCATCAACAAACAAGTACTATTCAGGAGCAATTGTTTCGAGCTATTCCGGCGGCTTAAAACAGCCTCTAACTCGAGAAATCACTCATCCACTACATCCAATCCTGGCTATGTTTTGGCATATTATTGACTGATGAGAGGCAATATGAGTATAATGTCTACTCATATATGAATTGTTCTCATTGGTGTAGCCCTGGAGCATCGCAGAAGAGTTATACCCAGAATTACAAGTATAACTATGGAAGTATTTGTGCAGTTTTTGGCGCTTGATATCATGGTGTAAGTAAATTTCTATAAGCTTTATTGCAGCAATGTCCTGATTGAACGATGGGCTTAAAATAAAACTGCGCAGGGATTAATATATGATTGTGTGTGAAGAATAGTCCATAGTTGGGCTTAAAGTAATAGTTACATTCGAGGTATGTTTGATTATGCAAATAGCAATACCCATTTCAATCAAATTATACCTTCAGAAAAGATGCACAAGTGGATTCAGAATATAGTCGCTTAGTGGAATTAACTTTTATAGATCTACCTGTGCTCGTAATTTGATGCAACAACAACCCTTCATTGAGGTTGTAAGCTCCATTATCAGATTTCCTATCAGATTCTCTGAGGCTGGATAACTGGATGTGTTTCACATTCATTTACTTGCTACATCAACCGAACCATACAGGTGACTGTAATAATTTGCTACATATAGTACAGTACAGACATATTGTCTTGATTAAAATAGTGGATATAGCGTACGAATAATGCATCAGTTCCATATTTGCTCGAAAGTACAAAATTAGAGTTGTGGCCATCATTAGCAAAGACTAAAATTCAAATATCACTGCTTTCACCTATTATTGAGCTCCTTGCTTTACTTAGTATCTTACCCCTTGTTCTTGATGGACAGTATTCACACTTGCTCAAAATAATATTGTATTTATCCTATCATCTCCTTACAATTGTATCCCTTCCCCCCTTTCCTCGACACCTCCTTTCATGCACATCAAAGGCTTATAAACAGTTGCGAACCTTCTCTTTCTATTCACTTTTCTTCTTTTTCCACTTTTACAATCTCTTTGCTATAGAATGAAGTTTACATTTGTTGCCTTGGTTTCTACAGCTGCTTTCTTTCAATTGATTTCAGCTCAAACAGCACCTTGTGCAGCCCAAGAAGTGTATGTGTTTATATATTTGCTGTACTGATGATCATCAACTTAATTACCATTTATTCAGTTTGAATACTTGTTTGTCAAATGAAGACAACTACTTAAAAACTTGTTTGGACCAAGGTGAGTTTGTGAAATTGATTTTCCTTTTTGAACTTATATTTCTAATATGATGATCATCTGTAGATTATGCTTGTCTTTGTAAGGTATGGTGATAGTTTTCAAGAATAAGTAAGACACACGTAACTCACAGCTCATCTAAATGCAACAGTGGCATAAAGCCAAGCTATCTTGCTACGATAATTGCCCCAATGACTTGGGAATGGCATTAGTCAAGGGATCAAAGGATACCTTCTGTTCGATTGCACAAACATACAATACGTAAGTATAAATTTGATCTTAATATGATGTGAAAGCGCTAATTCACCTCTATAAATTTAGAACTGCTAGTAGCAGTGCTGTTGTTCCTTCAGTTGCTCCTGCAACTATTCTTCCCAGCAACTCTGCTTCTGTAGCATTGCCTTCTTCATCTTCTTCTACCACTGCATCTTCGTCTTCTACATCCAATCATCATTATATTGGGCAAGGCTTGATCTTCGTTGCAGGTGTAACCGCTTATTTCTTGATCTAATTAACTAATACATGTGGAATTCTCGTATCCTCTAATTACAATCTATCTATTCATGTTTATATTATATTTTCGTTTGCTTTATTAATCAGTAATAAATTCTCGATAGCTTATGTTCAATGTGTGTGTGTGTGTGTGTGTGTGTGTGTGTGTGTGTGTGCACTCTTTCCCCTTGCATAAATTTATGTAGCGCTTGATCCTGAAACTCCAAATGTTCCCGTTTGCTCGGCTATTGCAGTTATTGTAATATCGACCCCTAAATTAGACATGGCATGTTACAAATTAACGCGAGCGATCATATATACGTCGCCTTATTTGTATGGGACGACGCGCTTAGATGATTCAAGAACGTAACTGCTCTTCAAGTACGAAAATCAAGCTACAAGCCCCCCCCCCCTTGGTGATCAAATCCCAAGTTGCCGATCAATTTTATATCTAGTAAACGAATGGTTACGATCGACAGTACAACTACTCGAGTAGAATCAGTCATCTCACATGCCTTTATGTTGGCATGATTGCACATGTGATGATATGATTACTCAAATAGCGTCAACACACACCGTTTCTACTGTATCCATAAAGCAGTTAGATAATATCATCTCTTTAGGAGGAGGAGTTGGCAGGCCCACGACGACTGATTTCAGGCCATCATGTCTCATTGGCACGTTGCAAATTGAGCATGTGGGATGACAACCATTCAGATGCCATCAAATCATCCAAAATCTATAAATACAAAAATCAAGAAAGAAAAAGAGCTGCTATAAAAAAATATAAAAAAGCTGTTTAGCTATCATATAACATAAATGATTCCAATGCTACTAATTATAACAAAAAACTTTTGTGTGCAAAGTTTTGTATGACCATCGGTAAATTTTGTTTATTAATAGGCTCAAATTTGTTTCATCGTTTGTTTTGTATTTTCTACATTAATAATCAACCGAGTGTGATGGAACGATAAGCTGTATTATACAGGCAAGCTGCCTTATGACAACTATAGCAATTTACAGTAAAAATAGTTTTGCTGAATCACGAGCATGATACAAAGTGGCTGATGCCAATTGCTAGAATTACATATAGAGAGATCCATGGGTAAAGTCTTGAATAGAAACAAACTTTATCATATCTTCTAAACGGACATCGACGGATGATACAATGTTGCCAAGCAAAAATGACTTTTTGCCATTGACGATAGTAGCTTCTTGACTTTCCATAAGCACATCAGCTCAACTGCTATGTCTCATTCCTTATTATCCAACTCTGTTAACGAGATTAAGATTTAACCCGATTACAAGGCAGATTTATCGTCATAATAACCAAGTAAAGAAATTGGAGCTTTCAGGTACAGAAGCCGTTTAAAATTTAGCCTGGAAAACACTATTATTAGTTTGTACACATTTAGAGAGACTTGAATTCGCTGTGTCTGTTGGAATGATAAAAAGAATATGAGGCATTGGGAGCAGCGCATTGTATCAGCTTTTGTCAAATCAGGCAAAAGTATATACATATAGCCCCTTTTCGGTGAGATTTCTAAACCTGGCGGGCTGGAAATCATGCATAAATGTCGCCCACGACCTTGATTTGCCTACGGCGTCAATATTATGAACCCGAAGAGACTTCTTATAAAGGATTTTGCTCGCTTTTTTCTTGCATGTATGCATTCCGAAGAACTCTGAATTTGTTGAGGCTCAAAATTGAGGACATTCATGTTGATTCACATCAAAAAACAAGCCAGTGGATTTAATACTACTTCGTTTGAAGGTTTCTCTTGTGCATTTTAGTTGACAACATCTGATAGTATCTAGTCCCAAAAACCATCGACCTGTATCAACCCTGCACATTAGCCGTGTTATTTCAATATCTAGCGAAAAGCTTATAACAGTTGCTAGACCATTATAGTTTTCGGTCCTGATTTTACCGAAAAACGCATTCTCGGATCGCGAATCATCCAAACGAAATTCATGGATATCTACACTCCGAACATTTCGTAATGGTATCCATAGCAACAATTATCATTGCAAAGTTGAAAGCAAGCATGAATTAGGCTTAATACGCAACTTTTAGAGACTAGATAGTCTTCCTATAAACAGTCTTGCTAAAGGCAAGAAGGAGCGTGTACTTTTTGTCAACCTGCAACAATTGCAGACCACATAATGATGTAGTGAGACGTCCTTGTCCATCAAACAAGACATAGACATCTATTATTTCCTTTTGCCAGTTACAATGAGGTTAAATATAGAACAAGAAGCAAGCCAAAGCAGATATTGCTGTTTATTAAAGTCTTGGAACTTATAGCACACAACTCCACTTTTGCATACATTTGAAAAGGACTAGACCGTCATCCACCATGACCTTGTTCTCCGGTTTTGACATTAAGCCTGGTTGACAGTTCATTTCTGCACTTTCAATATGTGCTCAATGTTGTTTTGTTTTCTGTCAAAAAAATTGATTGGATCCCACACAAATATTATGATCTTATTCTACACAGTATACATCTTGCAAATGCTCCCTCAACAAGGCTTGGCTTGTTTCCAATTCTGAAGCATTTCTATTGTGACACAACGTATCTGTCGTCATTGGAAATGGTACAAGATCTACAGGTGTGAACTACCAGTAAGAAAATTGGGCTGAAGACGAAGAATAAGGGAAATGTATAATATCCTAATTCAGCCATATGTTGTATTTTCAAAGAATGACTGACAGCATGTAGGCATGGAAGACCTTATTTTTTTTTTTGGAGCTATTTAGATGGGTAGATGGCGATCTATTTTTGGCTTGTTTCTTGCGAAAAGACTAAATCAAGAAGTATTCGTTCATTTCCGTAAAATCATCGAGAGCAAAGAGCTGGGCGGGGCCATTTTATGGTGTATATCACAAGGTAAACAAAATTTATATTTAACTTATCAAAAGAGTTACACAGTCAACACCAAGGAATCCCCTTAAATCGTATATAAATCCAATTCCTTTCAAAATGAAAAAAAAAAAAAGTTTTGTTGTTTTCCTTTTCTCTTTATCTTTACCTTTTTCTTTATTTTTTTCTTTTTAAGATGCGTTTCTTGACAACTGTATTATTATCAACTGCTATTGTATTCATTTCATCTACTTCAGCTGCCAAATTAGAAAAGAGATGTGCTTTGAAGAGAGAACCTATGACAATTGAAGATGGCTTGGTATGTTGTCTTGTATGAATCATACATTTCACCCCCTTAACTAAAAAACACATTTCTCTATCAACATCTTCACCACCACAACTATTATTGCAGCTCGTTGCAAAGATCAAAGTCGGTAAGGCAACAGCTAAAAAAAAAAAACAGCATCTGCGGATGGCCTTCCGAGAAAAATGCTAAAAATATATTATGATTAATACAGGCACACCTGCACAAACTTTCTCGGTCGTCTTTGACACTGGTAATTCACTCACTTGGGTACCAGCCGCTGAGGTAACCATGGAAACAGATTCTTTTTTGACGTATTTGTATTTATTTCTATATTTGTCATCTAGTGCCATACTCCAGAATGCCGACAACAATCTAATCTCTACAATTCAAACTCTTCATCAACTGCTGTCAACCTTCACAAAAAGCAATCCATTAAATATGATGAAGGCGTTTGCATTGATGCCAGACTCTATAGAGTACAGTATGATCTCCATGCGTGATGAATCATTCAATTAACATGTTTATTTTTAGGACACAATTTCAGTCGCAGGTCTTGCTGTACCTAATCAGTTGTTTGGTAGTGCTTATAGCGTCAAAGGTCTAGGTGGTCCTTCTTATCGTATGTAACCATACTTTTGATGCAAACGCCGTATATGACTAAACCATGATATCATCTCTTTTTAATAGTCGGTTCCCTTGGTTTAGGTGGTTTCAATGCTGATGGCTCTACTAATTATTTGACATCTAACTCAGCCTCATCTTCAAAGCAAAGTAAGTAGTAGCATATCAACATTGAAAAGAAAGTTTGCTAAGCCCATTCGAACCCTTTTTTATTACTGTAATGTACTTGTAGAAAGACAAGGTAATACATACGAAGCCAATTCTAGACCCTGTTTTATTTAAATGTCCTATGCTTATATTAAATTCTTTGATTTTACTTAGCTGTAAGCTCTGGTGGTTTCGCTCAAAATGGCTTCCAAAGCGCATATGGTCAATCATCTCAACAATTCGGCATGGTTGCTGCCTCAAACGGTTTCTATCAAAAAAGAAGTAATGATCAAAAATCAGATGCTGAATTCATTTTTGGTGGTGTTGACCACAATGTCTACAAGGGCGACATTGCTTATTTCAAATTACCTACTTGTGATTATGGCGACTCCCCCTTCTGGAAGACTGAGATCAAGTGCGTTAAATTTGGCGATAAGATTGATATCAAATTAGCCCCTAAATCATTGGCATCTTTGAGCACTGGCTCCAACTTTATCTTGGCTCCTACTAAACAAGCAGATCTCTTGCATGCTGCCATTGATGCTAAATATGATGAAGATGAAGGTGTTTATAGATTAGAATGTTGCGAAGATCTCGACGATTTGCCCACTTTCAAGATTGATTTCAATGGTTACCGTGTCTCTTTGCCTCCCAAGCTCTACATCAAGAAGGATGGTGAAAAGAAGTGCCATACTCTTATCGGCCGCAATAAGGGCCAAGACAAGGACTGGACTTTGGGTGGTGCTTTCCTCAACAACTTTTATCATATCTATGATGCTAGCAACAGCCAAATTGGTCTTGCTATTCCTAAAGGTGGCTGTGATGCCAAGATCACCAAACTCTCTAAATAGATCATTAAAGACTCTAAATGTTGTATATCCTCCCCATGTATCATTCATCTCCCCTCCCCCTCACAGACACACACAAATAAAAGAAGCACCCGCATTATAATAAATTTCATTAAATGTTTTCGATAATTACTGCTAATTGCATCTATTTTGAGCTATTGACATGTTTGTGAAATGATCATTACTATTTATACCCAAGTAGGCGCTTGGGCCATTGTTCGAAATGACCCACTTGAAGGCAACCGAGTTTAAGGAACTACAGACAATGGTCCAAACGCCGAATCATGTTGGCGCGTATGGGTTGCAAATCAGATGAAGCTTTGAGAATACCATAATAGATACGCGCAGTTAATATGAGTATTTACTTTAAGTATCCGAGTATGATATCGCCAAGTTTGCATTGAAAACAGCCTCCAGTCAATGAAATTGCGTAAACTCGGACAGAAACGCGCGATGCAAAGTCGTAGAGTGATTTGTAATTATAAGGTTGTAGCAGGAGCACGCATACCGCAGCACGCATGAATGGTATACCCTAATGGCACACACACACACACACACACACACACACACACACACACACACACACACACACACACACACACACACACACAACGACACATGCCGCAGTATGGACAGCATTGTGCACCGCAGCGAAAGATTTTTATGATCCTTCATATCACAATAGAGACATTGATAGTAAATACTCTCGTATTATGGATACAGACAACATGCCTACCTGGAGATTAACATTATTGTGGGGCGATATTCGATGATTGGGACAGGTGAATATGAAAACCCTGTTTCAAACCCAAAGCATTTTCGGTTTCAATGCAAAAACAGAAAAGTGTATTACACCGCGACGTCATTGATGTTGACTAAAAAGAAGAAAAAATTTTAAATATATAAATAGTGGATGGTTAAAACAGTTTGTTCTTTTCCTTCTTAACTACTTAAATTTACTTGGAATTATATCAAAATGTATTCTAATTTTCAGCCAAAAAAGGTTGCCAAAGTTAGCTCGAAAGTCGAAAGAGAAGCTCCCGAGATTGTGAATTGGGTCGACCAGTTGAGCCAGACCATTGATGACCTCTCAGAGAGCAAAACAAGGTATGTCGTATTGATAGATCCGGCGAAATGACACGCTTTAACAGATTCTCACGTTAGCAACCGAGAAGAATCACTCGAGACGCTTGTAGACATTCTAGCAAGCCATCATGCATCCTCTCAAATCGAAGATCGTTTGGAAGATGTTTTGGGCGCATTGAAGAGATCTTTATTGAAGAATTCCAGCACCCACGAAGCATGTCTCGCAGCCAAGGGTATCGCATTGACATTTATCAACATGGAAGACATCTCAGAAAGCGAAGGCGATGATTTATACCGCAGAATTTTACCGTCTCTGAGAAACAGAATCAAGGATAGCGAACAAGTGGAAATCAAAATTAGTGTAAGGCTTTATAACGTCATATTTTTCAAGAATGTATTGCTAAATCATGTGTTTCTAGTGTCTCCAAACTTTGGCTTTGATCACTTATACCGCAGCTTCAGATATTGATAAGCAGCTAGTGAGAGATTACTTGTTTGATCTCATTGAGACAGATGGCGCTGATTTTAATGTCGAGGATCTATCGCCCAACGACTTGGATCATTTATTCAGCGAGGCTCTTCAAGCATACGGTATTTTATTTGCTGCTTCTTTTACCACAGGGGTTGTGGACTTTGATGTCTTATGGGAAGAGCTAGAAAAGTAAGTGCATGTTTAGTGTGCTATGGGATGAGCATAGTGATTGACTGTGTACTGCTATTCAGGGTAATGCCTGTGCATGAGATGCTGCTGGAAAGCCCAGACAAGGATATTCGAATTTCTGCTGGTGAAAATGTTGGGTTGATGTTTGAAACTGCCAATATCTTTTTGAAATCAGACTCTGACGAAGAAGGTGATGGTGAAAGCGAGACAGTGAAACCTGAATATGACAACATGGATGGTTTGGTTCACACATTGAAGGAGTTGTCTATCGACAGCAGTCGTCGCAGAGCAAAGAGTGACAGAACAGAGCAGAAATCAGTGTTCCGTGATGTTGTTAGAAGCGTCGAGGACAATGTGCGACCTAGCGAAGAACTTAAAATTGGTGGAAAGGTCCTTACTTTCCGTGGCTGGGCAAAGATTTTACCTTTGAATGCGTTTAGACATGTCCTTGGCCAAGGGTTCCAACATCACTTGAAAACAAACGACATGATGAAGGGCATTTTCCGCTACTCTATCGGTCGCCAACAAGAAGATGCCGATGATTCTGGTGATGATGATGCGTTCGACAAGTCTACCTTGAGCAACGTGGATAGAAAATTCATCAACGACGAAAACAAGAAATCAAGAAGCAAGCAATTGCGCAATGCCAGACTTGGAAAAGACAACTCGGGCTACTAAGCACCCCTTCTCTCATCTCTCAATGTACAGTTTATTCACCTCAATTTCGTAAAAATGCAACTTAAATTCGTAAAAAAGAAATACAAATCAAATGTCGTAACAATTCAATGTCAATTTTGTAAAAGCCAGGCCAAGGGACAGATCTGGGTTAAAAGAAACTTTTGGGTAAATGTCAAAGTAATGAGTGCTGCCGTCAAGCACGAAATTTAGTAGCAATTTTGACGAGATTGAGGGCAAAACAATGTAATATAATATTTCAAGCGAATAAATCTAAACATATGTATATTTTATTTTAAAGAAGGAAAACGATTTTGAATAAATGAAACTAAAACTTCTCAAATATAATACAAAAAAAAAATTAATCAAACAATTTATGGCTCAATGGTTCTGTTGGAGTTGGCAGTGCTGGTCAGCTCTTCAAGAGGGTGCTCTTCATTGACAGAGTTGTGAATAAATCCATCACGGATCTCGTCTCTTTCCATCTTTTCCTTTTCCTCCAATTCCTTCATGGTTTCGGGTCCCCACTCAGCAGGAACAACCAAGTTCAAAAAGATGGCCATCAAAGATCCAATACAATAGCCAGTATCTACAATGGTCTCAATGGCACTCAAGAAGCCTTGCAAGGCTTCGTTATCACCAGAATAACTAAACACGTGAGTAAACCATGAGGGAACCAATGTAACGCCCAAACCAAGGGCCAAGGAGCAGGTAACAATGAAGCGATCACGTCTAGTCCAATCAAGGTATGCAAGAATACGAATACCAGATACAGTGACTGAGGCAAACAAGAATGCATTCATACCACCCAAAACAGGAGAAGGGATAGCCAAGAATACAGATGAAATCTTACCAAAGACACCATAGATAAAGATAAAGAAACAACAGCAGTAACCAGCAATACGATTAGCACAACGAGTCATGGCAACAACACCGTTGTTCTGGGCAAAAGTAACAAGAGGACTGATTGTCATACAAGCAGCCAAGAAGGAATTGACACCATCCGCAAGCAAACCACCTTGAATACGACGCTGGAAGGGCTCGCCTTCGACTTCGACACCAGATACATCACAAGATGCGGTAATGTCACCAATACTCTCCAACATGTTATCCAAATACACAATCAAGAACGGTATAATTGCAGGGCCATAGACTGTGATTTTGAATGTCTTGACCCATAAGAAAGTGATTGGTGGGGCAGTATCAATGGTGCTATGATCGACATATCCACAAGCTGCTGCAACAATCAAACCAACAATCAAACCAATGACAATTTGGGAACTCTTCATGAAAGGGGAACCGAGGTTTTCGATGATAACAATAGTGGCAAAGACAAGGAAACCAAGACCCAAGAATTGAGGGCTTCCCCAGGGGAGAGCATGAGGAGCTTCAGTGGATGGACATAAAGAATACAAACCAGTAGCAGGCATGGAAGAACAGCCACCAGATCCACCAGCCCAATCTTTCAAAGCAGTGCTGATGACAGAACAACCAATCAGTAAAATGGTTGTACCAGACACAATTGGGGGAAAGAGACGACGGATAGTCTTGGGAGGCAAGAAACTCATACCAATTTCAAAGAATGAACAGACCATGGCTATCACATTTCTTAATATTCATTGCGTAACCTTACAGAAGCCTTGTAAAACTACTTACATGTTCCCAAGATGGCACCCCAAGCATTAGGACAAGGAAGGTTTTGGATTGTCCCGTCTTCGAGGACATTTGTAGGACAATAGCCACTGGAATACATGTTTTTGATGACTGCACTTGCAGCAGGAATACTAGCGAAATTGGGACCAACTACACTCAATAAACCAGTACCAAGGTAATAGCCTGTTGATTTGATAGATGCATCAATATACCAATCTACTCGCGATAATCAGCTGTGCCTACCTGTTCCCCAGATCTTGAAGCGAGTGATTTGAATCAATGATAAAATAGCAGAGCAAATCAAAGCAGCAGACAAGAGATATTGCTGATCTGCCATCTCCAGGTTCAAAGATGTTGCACCAGAACCAGTCATAATCAAAATCGGTGTAACTACACCACTGACCTGTCAAAAACGAATAAATAAATACACAAACAAAAGGGGCTTATTTTGCTAGTTACCATAGCCAGTGAATGCTGGAACCCCATCACCAATGCCAAACCTAAAGGCAATCTACTATTTAACCCCCAGAATGGAGTAGCCCTTTTCTCCTTGATGAAAAATGAAGGGAGACACATAATTTTCCAATCGAAATCACCCCACCATCCTTCTTTGGTGGCTACTTGAGATTTGAACACCTTCCAGAGACTGGGTTGCTCTACAGGAGCATATGCTTCGAATTGCGTTTGAGAACTTGAAGGAATCGTCTCTGCATCATGCATGGTAGGTGATCCAGGTGCTGATTTACTATCCATTTTGTAGTTTTTTTTTCTTGACTCAAGAAAAAACAAGATTTTTAGTCCTTGATGGATCCGTCAATTGTGAAGACAAAAGCAAAAAGAAAAACTTTTTTCATTGATTTGAGTCATTACAGCATCTTTTTCTCGAAATGTTTGAGAGAAGAGCGAAAAAAAAAAAAGTGACTGGGATGACCACCTCCTCTCGGGTGTCTCGATTTCAGGTAACCCGAATTCCAAGATCTGTTTAGAAGCTTCTTTTCGTTTACAGTGTAGATTTGATGTGTCACATCTTTCCATTCTTAGAGTATGGCATGATCTTTCTCGGGATAATGGTAGGTTTCAAAGTAATCTCGATGGCTATTGTGCAGTACCTTATTTCAATGATCTATCAGTACGTTATAGTAGTACAGTAACAAATGTTATTCACTTGCAGCTGAATCTGCCCATCAACTGAGATGTAGCCTAGTAGTAGCATATTCCATTATACCTGGAATTACCTATCAAAGAGTGCCTTAATCTTATATAGATAGTTGTGGCGATTCTGGCACAACAATATTCACCTTGGACAACATGGCGCGTCGGCTGATAGGTAAGCTTAAACAGTTTTTTTGTGCATTAACATCAACTCATTTTGTGCGTATTTATAAAGTGAAATCAAAAGCGTGGATGGCCTTCCCGACGTGGACGATGACAATGGCTCTGAACCAGAAGATCAACCAACAACTCAAGAACCACTGCCAACAATTTCACCATCGCTGCACCCTGGTAACATTGCCATCAATCCCATCACTGTCAATCCGCCGAGGAGAAACTTTGATGAAGCAGCCATCGATGCTTGCCAACAATCAGGCAGTCAACATGCTGAGCGGCAAAAGACCTTGCATATGGTCGATGCCCTTGACCTAAAACCATTTGCCTTCTTCGACAAGAGCGGTATTGAACAAAATGCCCTAGCCCACGAGCGCGTTATCAGCAACATCACAGCAGACAATGACTCAATCTTACCCATCTTGCCATTGAAACGTTCGTACGATGATGAGGAGAGCGTCCCTTGCATGAAACACACACCTATAACCACTCCAGGCCTCGACCGGGTTCTTGCTTCATCGCCCTACAGCAAATTAATTCGTCAACGACAATATGTGGAGCTCTCATCAGCAATGTGCAAATTATTGAACCAAGATTGGGAATTCCACCCACAAATGCGATGTTTCATGGCCAAGATCTTCTCTGGCGCCATCATGCACAACACCGGCAAGGGGCAAGCCATCATGGTCAATACCGTAGAAGCCTATGGACGAACCAAGCATGTGGATGGCCACCGCGAAACTTTTGGCCGCCTTAAGGACACTGTCGTAGACACGTCACCCCGCCGCCAATCAACACAAAATATCCTGACGTTTGGCCTAATAGCCTGCACTCAAGTCTCTAATGTGTTGATCACGTCAAGCATGCGCCTGGATGCAAGAGTGAAACCATACGTTGGCTCAATCAATATGTCATTTCGATTATCATCGACTGTTGATTCACTTTGCGTAAGGCTCCATCTAGATTCAGTCTGCCTGGAGGAAGCATTGGCCATTTTGGAATCACCAGACACATCTTGCCTCTCATCGTTCAATATGATCTATCAACTTCACCAAATCAGAAGCAAATTTGCCATACCATCTGTGTAGGCCCTTTGCCGTTCTTCCGGGCCCATTACCCGAGATCAGGTCTGCCAACCGTACACGGTGTTTATATTGGCCGACAATGGCCGTGGTAACAATCCTGGGGCAACTCTCTTTCGTACTATTGGCATTATCGTGCTAAAGCACGGCCGTGCGGTGCGTTTGCAAAAGCGCACTGTCGAGGAATTGATTCCTTTGGCCACGGGCAAGATCAGGGAGCTGTTGCTCACCATCTGTCGTTTGTTTCTCTCTGCCGACGAAGACATGGCCATAATCAACAATCAGCAACTAAGCAATTACCTGAGCACTATGGCCAATCTCTTTATGTCATCAATTGCCATTGCCAATGATACCGTTGCCTTGCAAGTGTCTCGAGCATTCGACTTTGCGGTTTGAACCGTCATTTGTATGTAGACTATGCATCATACCTTCTGTTTATCTCTTTTTCTATGAATATATCCTCTACCTCTGTCTGTCTATAGCCATTTCATTTCGATGATTTCAATTAATTGTTAATTAGTTAAAAAAACATTATTACTCGGCTCAGAACAACTTTTTTTTTTATTTTTACATTTTTCATGATTTTAATGTATTGATTTCTCAACAATTTAGTGATTTCGTGATGTACTCTAAAAAAACAAAATATAAAGCTTGGTAACTTACCTGATCGATGCTTCCCTGATTGCATTATTGGCTTTCGATAATGTCGTTGGTCACCATTATATGAACACTTTGTTTCGACATTTATCCCAACACTTGTAAGAATGCAAAACAAACCCTTTGAAGTGGCTTTTATCCACACTTTTACAGGCTTCCATAATTCTTTTTGATAAAGCGTCTTCCTGCAAAAACCTATGGCGCTTAACCTTACTCTTTGCCACTGACCAGAATTGCTCTATTGGGTTAAGTTCAGGCGAGTAAGTAGGAAGATACACACATTTATATACTTCCTTATGTTTTCGTGCGTGTGAATGGGTGCATTGTCCATGACTATATAGGGACCTTTCATATGCGGATATTTGCCCATTTCATTGAGAGTCATTTTTAAGAAACTGATGTAGTGACCTGTTACAGTCCCTGAGCTTATGTATCCTTCAGCCTTTCTCTTCTTGACAGGTCTTGGTTTTTTTTTACGCCGACTGTAATCAAACCGGCAGCAGAGATTGCACCCAATATAGACGTTGTGTTTGCTCTCGTAGTAGGCCTGGTGACAATAGCTCGAGTACCCTTTTTGGGCCAAGCTCTTGAGCGTTTCATATTAATATCAAAAGCAGACTCGTCAAGAAGTTTATGTCTGTATTTTCCCACTTACAAACCCTCCTCAATCTTTTTGGGATTGTTTCTTTTGATAGAATGGAAATCTGCAACGAAAGATTGCATTCGTTTCTCATAAAGTTATAAACAGTGCTGCGCGAAACCTTGAGATAATTCATATATTCAACTTCCATGTACTAGTTTAGCACAGTTCAACAGCTTGCAATACTTGACAACGATATGTATTTATTGAAGAATGTATCGTAGATCAATTCAAATTCTGGTATTTGCTGAGGGGATATTTGATGTGATTCTCAACGCTGTTTAGCTTATCACCTAAGCTAGCAAAAACTGTTTCTAGCAAACTTCTTGATTCGTCTTTTGTATTGTCTGCTGTCAATTCCCAAAACATGGCTCCACCAAGCTGTTTATCTTTGATGTATTCGCATTTCATTTCCGTAACTACTGGCGAATCATAGGTGACAAACTCTCGTTTCGACTCATCGTAAGACCATGATGCCACTTTTTCTCGATCCAAAAACTCTTTGGCTCCCTGTTGGGGAAGATCTTTATAGTCAAAAGATCCCTTGTCCCACGAACCCTCAGGGACGCCTCTGTAACTAGATCCTATCTTTCCGTTTGTGTTTGAGAATCCTCTTCCATACAATGGCATCCCCATGACCATCTTCTTTGATGGGACACCACCTTCATTTTGGAAGTATGTCACTGCTTGATCTACATTCAGTGGCCCACCGTATAAGTTTGACTGATGTCCGATCTGTTGATCCCAGTCGCCTGCGAAATCGTATGCCATCAGATAAAATATATCGACGCTGTGTGCCATGTCTCCCAATTTCAATAGACGATAGTTTTCAGGTCCACAAGGCATTGCCACTGAGAGTAAAAACTTTTGATCTGTGGGATCATGCGAAAGTTGGTAGTCATCCAATGCAGCGCGCATTTCTTTCAGCAGTAATACATAGTTCTCGGCATCTGTTGCATCCTTTGGAAATTCCCAATCAATATCGATGCCGTCTAGGCCCAAGTCTTGCAAATGTTGTATCGCTGTTTTAGTAAATGTTGCTCGAGATTCTGGTGTGGATGCGAGCGCTGAAAAATTTTGACTCCAAGAGTAACCGCCTACACTAAGAGACACTTTAAGGTGTCTGTTTTGTTGCTTGAGTAAAGCAAGCTGTTTGAAATTGCCGTGCAAGTCGTTATCATTGTCTTTCCAAGGATCCACAACTCCATCAACTGTCTTGTCTGATGCTTATGTTAGTATATGCATTTAAGGGGTTACTATATTGACAAACCTTTGGGGAACTTGATGTCTGTGTCTGCCCAGGGGTCCTGTTGAACACCGAGAAATTGATTTAGTATAGGATCATCTTGAACAAGCGAGCATATACTTACGCCAAGAACAATGCTGCCGTCCTTATTGACATTGGCAAAAGCATACAGAATATGCGACAGTTTGTTTGCTTTCAAATCGACAACGTTGAATTCTCGGTCATAGATGCCCCTTTGAAAAATATGAGTCTCTGCAATGATAGTTGAAATAAGGTCCTATGCAATACCAATTTATAAAATATCCAGCGATTATAAATGTATCGTCCGCTGGAGGAGGTACTATTGTACTATCAGGCAAGTTGGCGTGGTCAATAGCCTGTTGGTACCAGCCGATGGTCAATAAGATGACGACAACTGGAGTCAGTACTGCAAATCTGATGATATTTCTCAACGTAAACATGTTGAGAGCAGGAAGAAAAAGGCCCAGCATTTGGTTTTAAAAGAGGAAATTATTTGTATACACACACACTTTTATTATTTCATCGTGCTTAGTTTATGTCTTTTTTTTTGTGCGAAAGGGATATTTGCCTTATAAATTGTACTCTTTTAGTTCGTATAAGTTAACATTTCGTATTTGTTGTTTATTGAGTAGCTTCCTCGGGCTCGGCATCGTAAGCAGCCAATTGTTGAGATAAATCAGCATCAACTTCGGGAACCTACATTGCAAAATTTATCAGTACCTTGACTCTCGACAATCTACATCCACTTCTCGATCAGATAAGCACTTACAGCAGGGGCGGCAGGGAGCTTCAATTCCTTGACAGCACTCTCGTCAGCAGCAGCCTGTAAATAATTGATTAACATGTCGCTCCACACTCGTATTCAATACTGAATTTTTGAACTTACAACAGGTGCAGGCTTGTATCCCTTCAACTCCTTGATGAACAAATCTTGAACAACATCTACGGTACATCAATTCATGAATATCTCACTCGTATCTCATCATCAACACATCTATCATTTACCCTTTTGCATAACGGCAGCGGCAGAGAAGCTACGGGCAGCGATGGAGGGAACAGCAGCCTAAATGCTGGTTTAGTCGTCTAATATTTTCATTGAAATGTTGCCATTTTTTTTTACCTTGAAGGAGATAGAGCTAAGGGCAACACGGGCAATAGACATTTTTGTAGTTTTGGAAAACGTTAAAAAGTAGTGTGGGGTTAAGAAATAAAAAAAACAGAAGGGGGAGGCCCTTTGTTTGTTCTATAAAGATTAATGTGACGCAACCCTAGGTATACTTTTGTACAGTCACCAGGAACTGTAGGGTATAGGTGGGCTGCCTTGTTCCATTCAGGCCTGCATTCATTGCAATGGACTATGAGATTTGCCTGAAATTGACATTCGTCACTATGGGATTCCTCCCATTATTCGCTCTTATGGAACGCTGCTTGTCGAGTAATCACTAGGACGTCAGTAAATGAATATGTCTGTATAGACATTCTTTGTATTGAACATCGGAAGTTTAAGAGGTAGCAAAATGTTATTCATTGGACGTGATTCATTTTGCTCAGTTGTCACTTATCACCAAGAAAAAAAGGATGAGCAAGATGCTCAAATGCTCTGAAATTTACCAGGCTACAAGTGCATAATTACACCATTACTACAAATACATTTCTTTTGTTTTGTTTTGAGTATCCTTGTAATGGTTCTTGATCTGGTCAAATTTTGAAAACCCCAGGAAATTTTTGATTCGCTGAGCTTGCAAGCAATGGCACTGTAACTCTATATGAAGGATTATCAGTGCTCAGTAGAGGTCCGTCGTCGATATGTAAGCTAGTTGATGCAGGATCAGTTCTAATATGATATGCAACGAACACTATTGACAGAAAAGTTCTTGAAGAACACATTTGCAGCATCGCTCATTACAGGCAGCGCCGCAATACAGGCGCACAGATATGATATATCAAGCGCCGAAAACTGCACAAATACTTCCATAGTTTTACTTGTAATTCTGGGTATAACTCTTCTGCGATGCTCCAGGGCTACATCAATGGGAACAATTCATATACGAGTAGACAGCATACTTATATCACCTCTCATCAGTCAATAATATGCCAAAACATAGTCAGGATTGGATGTAGTGGATGAGTGATTTCTCGAGTTAGAGGCTGTTTTAAGCCGCCGGAATAGCTCGAAACAATAGCTCTCGACTAGCGATTACTTGCTGATGCATTTTCTAGATTTTTTTTGGGTCATGACAAATCGACCCAGATCCCTATTTTTTAACGCGTAATAGCAAGGAAAAATTATCAAAAATCAAATAATCACATTTTTCACTCCAAAATGAAGTTTTTTACTATAACATGCCATAGTAATAAAAGGACCTACGAGCCCTCTTTATCATCTGAAATTGCTATTTTGGGTAAACGTTTATGCGAAAATGGAGCTTTCTACTTAAAACGTAATTTTTGTTTTTACCAATTTAAGAAATATCCTTGGTGAAACATCGAGGAGTTATTAGCACCATTCGATAGAGAATCAAAGAAAGTACTTGAGACAATTAATAAACAGAGTATATTATATACAGATATTCTAAAGAAATCCTTGATAGAAAGGAAAAAAATCTCAAATTGACCATAGGTTCAGCTCAGGATCCAGAAAAACGTTGAAGTCGGGGATTGAACTTTGGCAGCAGCAGAAACAGCAGCACTCATAGAAGCAATGGATGTTTGCAGTAGCTGATCCTGTAGAGATGCTATGTGATGCCAATTATATATAAGAGTCGTTGTATGTAATGCTGTCAAGACATAGTCGACACTGACCGATGATTGTTGTTGGCTCGATCCATTTCTCAAGATTGTACGCTTGATTGTGGCCAACCTTTTATCAGCTTTATAAAGGTGGATGAAGAAGGGCCTTTTCAGTCTTATTGGCTAACCATTAACTGCACGATGTGCCTGAAAAATAAATAGTTGCGCAATCAAGTAATAATTATAATAGTGCAAAAAATAATGATTGTACAAAGATTAATACATAAATATGTAAGAGTTGTGCTTAAAATGTTAATTGTACAGAAAGTAGCCTTCGGTTGTATAAATAGCGATATCCTATGTCTATATGTCATGCCAAGTCAATCCCTTGCTCTTCATTAAGCATTAAATCACAGCAAAACTAGCAACTTTGAGCTACATGAGTAATAAGTATAATTGTGTTGACTGATGCAGTCAAATTTTGCAATAGTCGACTATTACAAGTGGGGTTTTTTCAAAAGCCAGAGGCTCAACACATCGATGATTTTATATTTGATAGAAACAATGCGTGCCTCTAAAAGTACTGTAAGATATAGCCCTCTTTTCTCTCGTTTTGGATTGGCCTAATGACCAGAAAATTATCTAGTAGAGCCCCAACTACCAGGATGTTTTATTAAAATTCCCAACACAAGATAAAGTTTGAAGATGTCCCTTAAATTTTTTTCCCGCCAAATTTTATTCAGTAACGAGGCCATAACATACGCTTTCATAGAGACATTATATCATCAAATGATGTCTTTTTGTACTAGTCTAGTAAGGCTATGCTTTTTTGGCCATGATCTGATACGATCTGATCTGATTTTTTTTTCAACTGTCCTCTTTGCTTAGAAATACATTGAAGCACTGTATGTGACACGTCGTAAAGAAATGTGACAGTTTGGAATTATTAATCAAATCCAAATGGTTTCAACACAACAAGTATAAAAGGGGTCAAATGTAGAGAACATCTTTGGTTTTATTATTCAATTCATAAACAAACATTTCAAGAATACAAACAAAAATGGCTTCTTCTACTGTTCCCTCTATTGCTGCCAACGCTAATCCCGCTCTCGGTAGTCTTTCTGGACCTATCACTAATGCCACACCTAAATTGTTTACTCCCATTACTACCAAATCAGTAACTCTCCAGAACCGTATTGTAGTCCCTCCCATGTGCATGTACAGTGCCGTTGATGGTTTCATCAACGACTTCCACGTCGCTCATTGTAAGTTAACTAATAAGCTTAAAAATTATGCAGCATGGGTTGATCTAATGACTTTTTTTTTTTGGTTATCAGATGGTGCACTCGCTCTCAGAGGCCCTGGCATGATTATCATTGAAGCTACTGGTGTTGAAGATAGAGGTAGAATTTCACCTAACGATCTCGGTTTATGGAAAGACGAACAAATTCCTCAACTGAAGCGAGTTGTTGATCTGATCAAGTCGCAAGGTGTTGTTGCTTCTATTCAACTTGCTCATGCTGGTAGAAAGGCAAACATGGGTTCTGGTTGGTGCAAAGGTGGCTACCATAACGTATCTGAACAAGACGGTGGTTGGCCCAATAATGTCGTCGGTCCTTCTGATCTTGCCTTTGATGAGCACCATGCTGATGTTCATGCATTGACCGTTCCTGAATTACAAGCTATCGTTCAAAAGTGGGCTGATGCCGCAATCCGTGCTGACAAGGCTGGTATTGAAGTCCTCGAAATCCACAGTGCTCATGGTTATTTGCTTCACAACTTTTTGTCTGGTAACTCCAACAAGCGTACTGATCAATATGGTGGTTCTCTCGAAAACAGACTTCGTTTCCCATTGGAGGTGGTACAAGCTGTCCGCAATGTCTGGCCATCAGAAAAGCCTCTCTGGGTCCGTTTCTCTGCCACTGATTTTAAGAACACTGATCCTTTGGCATCTGATGTAGACGGCTGGGATGTCCATCAAGCTATTGAATATACCAAGGCCTTAAAAGAAATCGGTGTTGATGTCATTGATGTCTCCTCAGGTGGTAACTTGCCCAACATCAGCTACCCTGCCAAGCCATTGTATCAAGTTCCTCTTGCCAATGCCGTCAAGCATGGCGCTAACATTCCTACTGGTGCTGTTGGTATTATCATTGAGCCCAAGGACGCTGAAAGCATTTTGGAAAAGGATGAAGCTGATTACATTTTGGTTGGTCGTGAGCATTTGCGCAACCCTGCCTGGACTCAACGTGCTGCTAGCGAACTTGCTGTCAACGTCCAATGGGCTAATCAGTATGGCCGTGCTAACCGTGAAAGATTCCCAACACGCACACATAGACTTTAAAAGATAGACATTGTAAACAAACATAGATACACATTGTGAAATAAAATCCATTTTATATTTAATGATATCTTGTTGCTCTAGTCATGAAATTCTATTAAAACTACCTCTTTAACCCAAAAGATCTGCAAACACACTATAAAAGACATTTAGTAAAAAAAAAAAAAAAAAGTTTCTCAGGAACTACAGAAAAACTTACTCTTTCTTTTCGGGTTTTTTGGCAGGCGTAGTAGTATTTGATGTAAAGAATTGGCTTCCTTGAGGCTGCTGTTGTGGCTGTTGAGATGGTGTAGCAGTAGCAAATGATCCCCACATGTTGTTATTGTTATTGGTTTGTGTTGTATTGAATTGTTGTCCGTAAGATTGATTTCCTCCCAGATTCAAACCTGCCATTTGGCTTTGGAAACTTCCTCCGTATTGCTGCTGTTGATGCTGAGGTGGAGGGGTTGCGGCAGGGATGCTGCTGTATAGCGATAAAATTGACTTGAAATCGTTTTGTTTGGGTGCTTGGGCTTGTTGAACATTGGGCGATGCCGAGGCGGAGGTGGCAGCAGGAGATGTGTTGGAGGGTGCGCTGTCGAAAAAGAAATCAGCTCCTTGAAGTTGGGTAGCAGCAGAGGCAGCGGGTTTAGCAGTTTGATGACTGACTGCAGGAGAAGATGAAGGAGAGCCCAAAAATGCGTCCAAATTGGCAAACTCTGATGGCTTGGGCTTTATCTGTTGCTTCTGAGGAGCAGGAGATTGACGAACAGATGAAGAAGCGGAAGAGACAGATTTAGGTGTGCTAACAACATCATCGACATCATCTTCTCCACCCAAGGTGCTAGGATCAGGAATAGGACCCTTCATAGCCCATCTCTTTTGCTCGTACTTTGCACGAATCCACATTTCCATATTGCTCTCAGAGGGCTTCTTGTCCTTGAGATTAGCCTCCCAATACCTTTGTAACGATATATAAATGACCAGATATTCCGTTACACATCTTCGACTTACTTGTTTGCACGCTCGTTTCCCCAGCGAACCATGTTTTCAACTTGGTCTTGGACCCAAGTATCCAAGTCTACTGACTTGACTATTGAAAAATGAACAGTTAGTATTGCAGGTTGTATCTGTTGAATAGTCATTACATACCTTTACTGATATGAACACCAAGAGAACGATGAATGCCAGAACAGCGAATACAGATAAAGATACCAAGATTCCAAGAAGCCCAACGAGCATCTTTATTTCATGTTAGACCAAGTACGTAATAGGCAGTATTTAGTTGCTTACCCTTCTTCTTGCAGTCAGCACAGTATTTGTTGGGATTCTTTTGCAAAAGAGCTTTCAAAATTTTGGTGTTCTTTTCATTAGAAGCTCTGTCAGCAGTTCTAGCGTGGCGAGTAGACATGGTTGCGGGATAAAATGAAAGGGAAAAGAAAAAGAGAAACTGCAGTTGGTGCTTCCAAGGACGAGAGATATCTCAAATTAAATATGGCTATTAAATTGGGAGGACCACCATCCTGTTATTGAATACCCGAAGAATCTCTTTATATAGGCTCTTGACATGCACATTTTGCTTATTGCAATAACGAGCATATATTGTCGATTCACAGAAAGATCAGCGAGGGCAAGTTTAAAGAAATCAGGGCTGGGAGAAAGAGAGTGAGCACGGCATAAAAGCGAGTGAAGAGGTACGAGTTGTAGTATTGTGTGGTTGGCATGGTAAATCAAAAACAGTGATCAAATTTGTCGATGCTCCAAAATCAAACCACTTGCCATGGTTCTTATTAGGTGACAGTGTATATCTGTAAAGCCATTCAATTCTCCTTGAAAAGGTATGATCAGCACATGAGCTCTATGAAAGATCTACCAGAATCTTCTCGATATTTTCAATGTAGTGTTTCAAGCCGATGAAGCGAGACATTTTTCATTCAAGATCCCATGCATTGAAATTTTTCTTCTTTTACTTTCTTTCATGTTTCTTCGAGCTCATCTTTCAAAACAACGTTTCTCATTTCAACAAGCATCAAATTACATATCTAAACTAAGCATGTCCTCTTCTGCAGCTGACGATCTCAAGAAGCCTATTCTTGCTCTTCCCTCCACAGCTGATGAAACTGTCAATGTTGATATTAATGATACCTACAAATTAAAAGAACTTGGTCCTGTTGGTAAGTCTCAATAGCTACGTGCTTTCTGGAAGAAAAGACTAATACTTGTGTGTGTGTGTGTGTGCAGTGATCAATGAAAACGGTACTATGAGTAGAATCAACAATTGGTTCGAAATGAACGAGATAGAAAGAGCCAATGTCAATAGAATTTTATTAAAAAGAAACAGAGAGCGTCTAGCAAAACTCAAGGAAGCTGCAGATAAAGCAGAAGCAGAAGCCAATAAATAAAGCCTTGTATTTAAGCAGCAGTTACAGCGTATTGTTGACCGAGACCTTTGACCATATTGACCAATTCTTTGAACTTTTCCTTTTGCTCTGGAGTTGCTTGGACTTGTGATTCGCCTTGAGAGCAGCCTTCAGGGCCGCCTACATTCATTTTGTATTAGCTACTTTGTACACTTATCAGTATTTCATGCAACTTACCATTAGACCATTGGAAATCATCCGAAAAGAAAGATAAGGAGATGTCTTGGCCGTAAATGTCTTGGCTACCGACAGGTTGTTCAGTGGGCAAGTCTTGAAGCTGTTGCTTGAGGGTATCTAAAAGGCTGGACAACTCCTCACTGTGCTTGTGTTAATCACTGTTTGCATTGTCTACATATAAATGACGTACATGGAGGCACCACCGGATTGAGTGTGATAATCGTTCTTGGATTCAGGCTTCAAAGTGGCGTGCATCACTGTAGCCCCACTATTATCGCCCTTGATATCAACTACTTGCCTTTTGCCATGATTGTTAACAGACCTGCAAAGATGCCTATATTCGCACACACACACACATAACTTACTTGACGGTTGGACCAGCAAACCCACCTACAATACCTTCACGGAGAACAACTTGGAATTGAGCCATGTTTGATTTACGATTATTATTTGTTGAATGTGTAGAGTGCTTGTTAAAGAAAAAGTTTCCAGACAGAAAAATGAATAAAAGAGTAACGAAAAGAAATACGATCAGTCGAAGAGGTTTTTGCATCATTGTGTTTATGAAAGAAATGGACCTATAGGCTTAGTGTAAAAGCAGGACATTTTAGCCCAGCTTTGTCGCACAGCCTATTCCATGTGATCAAGTTTGTGCTTCCGTAGAGTCATATCCACATCAACAACAACAACAACAGCAAAAGCGACAGTAAGCATGACATGAACTAAACCTTGTATTTATTATTCATCCATAGAAGCAAAAGGAATATCTTTTTTTTTTCGTGTCATGTGGAGCAACATCTAATAGACACATACAAAAGATGGAAGAGGCACCGTACCTGATTACGTTGCATGTTGGTGTTAGGACTGCATGAATTGTAACGCAAATGCAAATATAAACAATCAAGCTTGAGCTCGAAACATTTGCAAGTGCATATACAAACAGCCTGCATACAAGCAGTCTCTGGTAATTCATCACATTTACAGTAGTTAAAAAGAGTGCTCTGTTTCACGGCTGCTGGTATAACATCCAAATGCAAGTACGTAGAGCAGTATTTTTCAAGGTGATCTTATGAACGATCTCTACGCCAATTCATTCATTACTCTTTTCCAAAGGTTACTATTGCAGAAACTGTCAAGATCAATACTTGAGAAATTGCGAAAATGAACATTGGCAATCAAAATAGGTTTCGATTGGGCACTGAGTGTCACATTTTTCGATAAATCAAGTTTGCTGCGAGTTTTTGTTTCCTCTACTGAAGAGTACACTTTTTTCTACTTTACCTTTCTTTAATCAATATCATAACGTTGAAAATGAGTAATCCTGGCACTAACGATCAGCAAAATACCCTGAAAAAAAATGACGAAAAGTCTTTGCGTGTCATCAGTGGCCATTCCACTCTTGAACATGACGACATTGAATATGAATATTATGAGACTGACAGTAGCGAGAAAGAACTGAATGACAGCAAGAGACAGACTGTGGTTTTAGGTATGTTTAAAGCCACTTCACCTTGATTTCACTATCCACATCTACAAAACCTAAGCTCTTGCTACGAATACAGTAACAGATGCCCAGACGATACGCTTCTTGAATGCTGTAGCTGCTGATCCCTATGATGATGAATCTGTACACCTTCCTGATGAAATTTTTGAGCCGTATCAATATCGACGAGATGAAGAAGAGGATAGGCTACAGCGCTTCTTGAACAAGGTAAAGCCATATTCTTCTGTTCTTCAAAACATCTCTGTGTATGGCTTTTATAAATGGTGCGTTAAAAATGATGTCCATCAATTCTTTCGTGATACATGGCCACGTATGCTGAAGGAAAAGTTTTATAGTAAGTAGACGACTACACGGATTTGTATATTTGCCCAGCTAAATCTTTATTATACATCCAAAGACGAAGCTGCTCAAGATGCCTTAATGGAGCCTCAAGAGGATTGAATGATATCGCAATGACACTCCCTCTTAGATTCCACAATAGCCTGCTTATGAAATGCAATACATTGTATTACAAGTCTCTACTTGCAAACAAATGAAATAAAATATCAATCAATGTCTAAAAAACATTTGTTTATGGTCTTTGTATAGTCTAATAGAGCACTAAACTCAACACAAATGCCTCATGATTCGAAACTTGCTCAGATCAGAGAATGACTGAAAAATTCGACATATTCATGCAGATTCAAAGCGCTAACAACATGAATGGCGCTCGATTAAAAAGTTTATCAAGCATATAACCTACCGTATTTTATGGATTGCAACAATATGTGCCGACTAGATCGATTCAATCAGTCTTACCCAATGCTGGAGGACGGTATATTACACATCCAACGACTTCTGTTGTTTGTAGAAGCTATTTGATAGGTTGAATTCATTTTGTGGCGAGCTGCTGATTTGCTAAACAGGTTTTGTGGGAGTCTTTTGATTGGGCAATATCATTGGAGCATTGTCTGTCTAAGGTCATAACTATGGTTAAGGGCATTTAATCAATTTGAGGTATTCTATCGCAAGATCGACATTGGTTTTCGTATATATACGTTGAAAATACTTCAAATCACTTACATATATGTCTTTTTTTTTTCGAGAAGCTTACTGTTGACTTAAGATGATCAGTGATCTTTACAATGATTTAAAGATTTTTTATTCGGTTAACTGTCAAAACAGGGTTTTCTTACTACTGCTCTGAGCATAGATTGCTATTCCACGAACATCAATGGCGCATGAATGGAAAAGCCAGACAATTGCAATGCTAAAATACAGTTTCATGTGCATCATAACCAGCTAATCGAGACACTCTCTGAATTCATGGCAACTGATTCAGGTACGCCACGATTTACTATGAGAGATGTTTTGCAATGGATTGATGTCCACTTTCAATGTCAAATGTATGCGCATGGATCATGATGGCGAATGTTTGTCGCTTTGTTCGATTGATGCGCATTCAAATCATTGCTTGCCATCTGGATCCAAGCATGGCAATTCTTTGAAAGAGCCTTTCTAACGTGGCCACTTTTGCTTGTATGAAATGTATTGCGATCAGTGGTCATAGCCTCTGGTACCTGTGTAAAGTGTATATCAAATCAATTTTTTTTTAATTTACCCCGAACAAGCTTTTTGAAACTAAATACAACATTAATTGGATGATGCCGGGAAAAAATCTTTCAACAAGGTAGTAAACATTACAATACGCGATTGCACTTTTTTTTTTTTTTCTTTCTTTTTTCTTTTTCTTCTCTTTTTCTTTCTCTTTTTTAATAACGCTTTACGATCATGCCATTACTAAACAAAAAACGAGTGCCTGCTACATTAAACATATCATCGAATCCAAAACGTCAAAGTAAGGAAGTTTGGTATCTTCGTTCTACGAATGAAGTTTTTAAAGACTATGAGTGAGTTTCAACTTTCAGTATCATTCATGTAAAGCAAGAGCACATCTAACAATCCTACATAGATCATACATTAATAAACTAACATTATATCATCAAGCTATTTGGGAATGCGAAAGAACCGGCAAAACAAATCTGACCTACGAACAAGCGCTTGAGAGCGAAAGAAATGAGCATGAAAGAGCTGAATACCACTTTTCTGAAGTTCTCCGTAAAAGCATTCTCAATCAGGTCCAATTCCGTAAGTGTAATAGAGAGCAATACTTATTGATCAGCGCCTGACTACCTGGAATATAGAGACACTCCATATCGATGATCTGGTTGATCAGATTTATTCACATTTCAGCAACAATTTTGTGATAGGAGAAGTATTGCGATGTCATTTGAGCAATTACGAGTATGTATGCAGAAGGACATGGAAGTTATGACATGTTTCTCACTGTGTTTTATCGGCAGCTACATTGCCAGAGTTCTCGATATCGTTCCAATTCAAGTGTTATCCACCACCAGCAATAACACCAATTATGCTGCAAATTCAAATTCAGAAAATCAGCCTGATGAAGCAAATGTTCCCAGACAACCAAACGGTCGATTGAGATTCCCTGATGCATTCTTGCATCCCACACCGCAACAACACTCTGCCTCTGTTCCTGCTAGCAACAGTATTTCTCCAGAGCATTCAGACATCAGTCAAGACCGAGAAGAATTTGTTACTGAATATCGCTACAAGGTGCAATTGATGGATGAAAACGGAAGACCTTTGGAAAAGTTGACACGTATAGTCGAGGGATCAACATTTATAAGAGACAGACAACTGTTCAACCCATACAATATACAATGTTTCATCCGCGACTGCTGCTATAGAGAAAACTATGTATATTCGCCGTGGTTGATCAAGGTAAAATAACAATTGTAATGGCTATGACACGCATACTCATACTTTGTGTAGCCTACTACTGCAAGCATGTACGGCATTGAGACATCTTTACCACCCTACCTAGAAAAATTCCAGAATCAGGTGTTTGACATACCTTCCAAGAGACGCAAGATTATCAACAGCAACCACCACAAAACGCCCGATGAAAAGGAAGCGGAAAAGCAAGCTCGCCGAGAAGAAACACTACTACACAAAGCCAAGTTGAAGGAAGAGCGAGACAGACTACGCATAGAGAGAAAGAAACAAGCAGCAGTAAAATACCCAGTCGAAGACTTAGATTTGCCAATTTATCGCAAAGATCCCAACAACAATTGGGCTTTGATTGACATGTCCCCTCGAATATACGTCTCAAGAGATGGCATCATACCTTACCCCAGCGGTGGAAGGTCCGAACGCCCTATACCACACCATGATTCAAATATACCAGCTGAATTATTTGATACTTTCTTATCTACCTGGGCTTTCCTTACCGTCTTTGCAGAGCCTTTAAAGGTGACAGCATACAGTGTAGATGAATTCGAAAAGGCACTATTCCACGACACGCATCAACCCAAAGCAACTGTTCTGGTGGAATACAATGCTTGTTTGCTCAATGTTATCATCAAAGAACGCAAAGACAACACATCCAATGAGATCATCAACGGAGATGCGTCAGAGAACTACCTTGAATCGTTAGAAAAGAGTAATGACGAAAGCGACGACGAAAATGATGGGAACAGTAAACAGGCAGGATCCAAGTTGAAACCAGAATCATCACAACTACCAAAAATTGAACGAGGATGGCGAGACAAGGATCACTTGCGTTTTGCTCAGAAATGGGACAACAAAGAACTGCGAGCAAATTATGAGCGCCGTGGATGGGAAACTACATTGATCGGGTGCATTAACGATATTGCCACTCCTGAATTGTTGCCTAGTATCGATGATCTGTTATGCCATTTGAACCCCAAATTAAACTCGTCAGCGGCGGACAGAGAGAAGCAATATCCTACTTTGAGTATCAAGCAAAAGCTGGACATTCTGGAATTTCTAGTCAACGTTGTGAATGAATCCACTATCATTAAGTAGGTTTGGAATTTCAAAGCAGTGTTACAGTTGTTTACAAAGTAAATTTGTAGAAATTACATGGAGTATTGTCAAGATCAATTGACCGACTTCAGGAAGCACAAGGTTGAATTGAATAAGGAATCAAAAGCATTGTAAGTAGCGATACATACGCCATTGAATATCTTTACTGATGCTCCGAATAGAGCTGCCAAGCGTATTGAAATGGATAAACGCGATAAATTGGAGAAATCAGAAGATAACAACGAGGAGGATGAAGGGGAAGAATCCGCATCTGATAACAGCGACAATTCTAACGAAGATTCCGATATGGAAAGCGACTCGTGAGTATCTAATATACAACCTCGAAACCTGAATGCTGATCAATAAACCTAAATAGATCTGAAACTAGACTCGCAAACCGCAAACGTAGACAAATATCTCGACAGGAAAAGCTCAAGCAAAAGCAAAAAGCACGAGAAGAAATGGAAATACAGCGTAAAAAGCAATATGCAGAGCAGCGTCAAATAGCAAAGGCCAAAAACCAAGAGCATCGTAACAGAATGAGTGAAAGACGTAAATTAGAAGAAGACGAAAGGATGATCAAGAGAAAGGTACAATACGAAGCGCGCATGTCTTTGGAATACACACTTATATTGTATCCCATACACAGGAGGATCACATAGAAAAGAACATGAGACGCTACATGACACTGCGAATCCGTCCGCTCGGTAAAGATCGTTTCAACAATCGTTACATTTACTTGGATAATGTTGGAGTGTCAAATACATACGGTACTGGTAGACTCTATGTCAGCAGCCCTACCGACATTGATATCCAAATGATGATGGAACGGGACTTTGATACATCTGAACTTCCAGATCGTGCTTGGGGCTACGGCGGTGGACATTGGTTCATTATAAAGTTAATGAAAGAGCAAGGTTTTGCGGAGGAGAGTGAATGGCTTGATAAACGTATGAATGAATTAAGCACACCACATCCTAGTGAGTACCGTGGATGGTGGAAATATTACTCTGAACCCGAAGAAATTGAACAGTTATTATCGTGGTTGAATCCAAAGGGCATAAGAGAACAGAAATTGAAGACTGAATTACTAAAGCAACAGCCAAACATCATGGATTCATTCAGGAAGCGCGCAAATGTAAGTATTTCCTGTTAAAATTAAGGCAGCATGTATATTTACTTTTGATACATAGGCTCTTGCCAAAGAAGCTAGTCCTGCACCGGAAGAAGCTACTGATGATACACCACCACCACCAAAACGCTCAACTAGATCAAAATCCTCTGCAGCAAAATAGAAGAATTCTTTTGGTGATTCACAAAAGAATACATATCAATTTATTATACCTTTGCAATCAAATAAATATGCTTGAAAAATCGTTTTAGTTCCCAAAGAGAAGTTTTAGGTCAATCAATCGTGGAGTAAGCGGCAAAATGGGATCACTTTGACATCGATTCTACGATTGACATTGATTTCGGGACTGCAAATATCGTGGTTGTATCCTCGAGTGATCCAAAACACGAATATTCTTCTTTTTCTAACCATTAAACTTATACCATAGCAACGATGCCCCTCTCACCTTTGAAAATCAAGACTAACGTAGTCAAGAGGTATTGTATTATCTCTCGATGAAGAGAAATATTACTAAATGTTTTGAAACAGAATCAACAAAGAACATGCTGGATACCTGAAGGAAGCTGAAACACAGCAAAAGCGTATCGATAAACTTATCGCAGAAGGTGCTGACGAAGCCGATGTTAGAAAGCAGGCAAGTTGATTGAAAGTATAAATATATTAAAGAAATGTTGTTGACAATATAAGGATATCTCATAATAGAAGGAGGTTCTTGGAGAGACAAATCAAATGATCCCTGATGTCAAGAAAAGACTTGCTAATGCCTACCAAGATTTACAAAATCAAGTGGTAAATATCGACCCTATGAGAAATATTTGTATTGAGGCTAATTATGTACACTATTAGGAAAACTCGGAAAATGCTGATATCGATGAGTTACAAGAAGCACAAACCGTTTTATCTGAAATCTCTGCAACTCAATAAAAGAGGCCATTTTTTTATGCTTGTGCTAAAAAAATAGTTTATTTGCGCTGTTTGTAGGATGAAATAACCATGCCCAAGCAAGATGACAGACAACGCATGCAGAGGCTTAACATTTTTCTACTCCAACAAAAGAAATATTTTAACGTTAAGAGGGATAAAATCGCTTCATTACTGCATCTGAAATGACGAGTACATCACCTCCCTTGTAGTTATTAAACCTGAAAATCATGTCACTGACATGTACAATGATTGACGATCAGCGCATTTTTCGTATGCAGTTTTCCATTCTCATTACTGGAAAACCAAAAATTGAGAAGGCTGTATAACAACCGCTATCCCAAAAAACTCAATTAGTTCCATTAGCGTCCGGCAGCTTATTACTTGCAATTTTCAGCTTTTCTGACAACTTTGGACATTGTGTTGTATCCAGAGAAAGATACAAGTGGAGATAATATAAAAGTAAAATAAAGACTTGTAAAATAAGCCAGATACGAAAACTAAAGATTTATTAATTGAATTAAGCACACCTTTTATATTAAATCATAATCGCTAAGTCAATCAATCTATCTTATTGTTTAATGACCTGATGTTTGACAAGTGTCAAACATGTATATTTACAACACAGCATTTTATCAAGAACAATGGTCTGATATAGAATTTAGGTTGAGTCAGGCATTGTCTCAAACATGCCGCAACCTTCCCAAATCTCTTATTCAGCACAGACCATTCAGAATGTTCTCAAACAACTAAATAGCTTGTTCCTTATCTTGAGACTCTATCAAAAGATCTACTAGCATCAAATGAAGTATCGTGATCCGATTATAACTGAGTTATTCTAACTCAAGTATCCCGCTGGATGCAACACATTGACCTACCCTGACCCTAATAACGTCTAATTGATAATAGTGAGTGACAATCAGCGTTTGCCCGTATCTTGAAACAAAAGCAAAGAAAGATCATCTTTATCACAGGGACTTTCAGATATAGGTAATCCTCCTTCGTCTCTAGCTACTACTGATATGTGTTGCATGTTGCATAATACATCACATATCATCAGTAGTAGATAAATACAGTATGACCAAAGTAACACAAATATTGACCGTTGATTAACCGTACCGAGAACTGATGAAGGTAGACATATTTTATGCCACTTGAAATCGATATTTGTGATGATGTTCGGAGACTGCATTGAGTGTTTGTAGTGCAATAAGCATTCAAATTGCTGCGCAACAACGGTGGCCCTGAGAGAAGATGTTGTATACCATTGAATGAATGTTTGTATCTTCTACCTCACATTTTGATTTGATATTATGACTTCATTAGTATAATTCTTCAAAGTGAAATATGCATGTATATCTTATTTGCCTATCTGTATCTCTAACTAATGAAGATGAGCTACATACATAATAATTATTCATCATCTTTTGCTATTCAGGCAAATCACTCTACTATCGTCAAAGAAAAATCCAATCCAACTCTTGTGCCGATAAACTAATGAAAACAATGCATGAAACAGCCCGAAAACGTACAAAAGCTATATCTATTTATTACCTCTACATATATGAAAAACCTAGAAAAAAAATTCAAGGGCTCTCCTCTGCAACGATGTTAGGCGGAATTTGAAGTACTACCCAAAAATGCAATTAGGTAGTATCTCAATTAGACCACCCCTCAGGTGCTAGAGCGTGCCTTACTACACCCCTAACATGAGGAATTATGTTTATTAAGACCCTCAACTGTCGCTAAGTAAGTAGAATCAACAATTAAGTTTGGACCAGCCTATCTAATCCTAGCCTCGGAATCTTGTTATTGTTGAGCTTCAGTGATAGGCACATCCACTCAACGTAAAAAAAAAAAAGGTATGCTTCACAGAAACATAGAAAGAAAAAAAAATAGTGAGGGTAATAACATTACATGCAGATGAAAGTAAAAAAGAAAATAAGGGCGAAAAGCCAAAGAAAAAAGAGTGTCGTCAAGGCAAATAAGGGGGAGAAAAATAAACAATTAAAAATGAATAATGGGTTGTATCTACAATTATTGCTATGGTTGTTCTTGACAACAAAATATTTACTTGACTGATATCCTGCAGCATCATCCAGCAGTAGTAGTGTCCATGATCGTTGCCATGCGTTTTCCTATAGATAGTCAAAATAATATAATTAGTCTTACATTCTTCAATCAACGTCATATTATTATAATATACTTACTTGATCAGCTTTTAGCAGCTCCGGTTACATCCAGTATCCATCATTCATCATCCATTCTTCGTTATGACCTTATACTTGTTGCCTACAAATTACATTAAAATAATAAAATAATAGTCAGTAACGTATCGAACAATCTACGTCATTTATACTTACTTGTTGAGCAATTCACGACAGGTTGTTCTGTATCTAATATCCTAGAGGAGCACCACCTTGTGCTTGATGCCTATATTTTGTCAAATTCGTGTAATCAGTAAGATATTATTGAACAGCAGACATCATTGAAACTAACCTGATCCATTGAACTCGAGAAACGTAGCAATACAAATGACTTGCAGAAGACAGCACCAAACCAGAGAGTAACAACGCCACTTGAGATGACTTGCAGATAGAACCAAAAAACGAGAGAGAAAAGCACTACCCATAACTTGCAGACAGCACCAAACCAGCAGAAGAAGAGAGGAACAGCGCTACTAATAACTTGCAGACAGCACTAAACCAGGCAAGAACAGCATTGCAAATGACATGTTGCAGAGAGCGTCAAAGCAACGAGAAATAGCACCAGAGGTCTTGCTGGAGTCTAGAATAATATACACTACCATTTCCTAAAAATAAGCGAAAATTCAGTTAGTTACGATTCAATGAAAAAAGAAGTAGTAATAATCAACGATGGCACATACCGTATTCAGAAATGGCAATAATTGATGAGACTTCATAGAAGCGGTGGTGGTGGCAGTACTGTAAGTCGAAGCAGTATTCACCAGTTGTTGCTACGTTGTTCTTCTCTTTTGTTTTGAAGCAGTAGTCGTCGTCGCTGATAGCTATTCTAGTCAACAAAGAAAAAGAATAATTAATTAATAATAGACTTCTTGGACAATCGATACAGTAAATACACTCACCTGCATATGCTAGCAACAACTAACAACAATCACAGGCTTGATGAACTTTCTGCTATTGCCTTCAATAATAACAAGATGAATAATAGGTTTGGCAGTAAAAGTAGTATTAAAAACGGGGGTATGGAAAAAGAAAAACGGGGGAATCGGAAAAAAAGGAAAAGCTGCAAACTTGACGTCACGGGCGTACTCTGGATATAGGGTAGCTGATATCAAACTGAGGTTGAAATCCATATTGCTTCGAATGAGGCCTTATTCATGATGAATTTTGTCATGACCTAAACTTGGTAGTTGTTGATACTAAACACTTGATTAAGTATATATCAAACTTGTGTAGAATTTGAAGGCGCATCGAATGACATTACTCTTGTCTGATTTGATCAACGCTAGACTTCTCAAACAGAAAAAACGTTTTTCGTCAGATTTTGGTGGTTTTTCAATAATTTCTCAATCTGTATCAACATAACCTTGCTTGCAATAATAGTCATTATTGTAGCGCAAGACGTTTCCTATCGTTTTAGCTCTTACTCGAGGCTCTAGCTTGACTCTACATGGAGAAATAAACATAATTAATCTGACCAAAAAACTCAGATAGGATCTGGGACCTTACCTTCATAGGTCGGAAATCGATGAAATCATGAATTTTCCCTCGACAAGGTTTTTCTGCGATATCTCTGCCAATACTAATCAGATTTGAACAAAACAAAGACCATTCGATAGCCCTACATTAGTCCCAACATAATCTAAAAGTTAAAAACATCTAATAGACGTTCCCTTTATGAAATAACTCAAAGTCATGTATTTTGATTTGCCTCAAGCGGGCACTACTCGACATATTTTTGAAAATACTAATAATAACCATACCATCGTATAGAGAATTAAAAGAAAAACAAAAGTCAAGCACTATGCAACATCGACTCACTTAATAAATCATAGAGAAATATCCATCCAAAGTTGGATCATTTTTCACATTTTTTCTTCCTACTGCTTCTAGTCGTCTATTACAATCCCAAATTTAACACGCCTTAGTCAAACAAAGTACCACAAACAACTTTTAGTATCCATACAAATAGCATTTATATATCAATTCAATAACTTTTACTAGTAAATTCTCCTCAAAATCGATCAAATCTGTTGTGCCAAAATCGCCACAACTGTCTATAAGATTAAGGCACTCTTTGATAGGTAATTATTCCAAATATAATGGAATATGCTACTAGGTTACATCTCAGTTGATGGGCAGATTCAGCTGCAAGTGAATAACATTTGTTACTGTCTTGTGTGATGACTCATAAATTTAGTATAAATAGCCCTTTAATTTCATTAATAAACTTCAGTATATTTGCGTCTTGTTCAATTACTATACTATCTTTCGCTGTGCTGGTTATTGTATACGCTGGCTCAACAAAATCATGAAATCACGGATATCTCAGCAACCAAGACAGCTACGCAAATTTGGTTTGCACCATCGCATTCTAGGCAAGACCTCGTTATGATAACCTGTAAATCTCAAGACTGTACCGGCACTTTTTTAATTTTCGATCTTCAATCGTCCAAGAGTCCAAAAGTCAAAATTTGAAAATCGTTTCCAACATCCATGGCCAGATATGAGGTCCCATACACAATATGAGATAGCTTGAAACTATTCTAGTACTATGAAAATGAGGCAAATTTTTAGCTGAGGGCATGGTATTAGAAATGCCTTGTTGTCCTCCAGATAACTGCTGCTGGCATTGGAGAGTGCACAACTTAGCAGGGAGAAGACGCATGCCTCATTTTGGTATGCATAGTAGAAACAAAAAAAAAAGCTACAACCATCAGCCTTGAAAAGAACACTAATAATAGCTGTTATAATGTCTTCTGTAGTAGAAGCAAAAATCATTTCTTTTGTTACATCAAAACCGTAACAACTTAGTTTGCTAATCATAGCCCATTTATATATGATCTGCAGCAATGTGATGTGTTTTCGCATTAAAAACTTTACTGCACTTCTTCGAGATCTGGCTAAAATGTATTATTATGTTGGATTGTATTATCGAGTTAGTCTATATTAAGTTATCTGAAAGAACAACAATACAGTAGCAATAATGCTTCGATAATAAGTAGAATATTATCCTTTGCCCCGCGAGAGCAGCTTTATAGTTTACTGCAAGAAGTACATATTTAAAAGCTTTTAAATATCTGTCAACAAGCTTGCTTTACACAATAAGCATACAGGATTTTAGTCAAACATCAAACTTTCAAATTTACATGCTGCTGTTTACAGAATTTTACATGTACTTTCGCATAGTGTAGTGTTCAAATCACTTCAAGTAATAATGAAAACAACGCATGAAACAGCACTGAAACGTAGAAAAGCTATATCTATTTATTATCTCTATATACTGAAAAACCTAGAAAAATTTTGCCATAGTTCTCCTCTGCAACGATGTTAGGCGGAATTTGAAGTACTACCCAAAAATGCAATCAGGTAGTATTTCAATTAGACCACCCCTCAGGTGCTAGAGCGTGCCTTACTACACCCCTAACATGAGGAATTATGTTTATTAAGACCCTCAACTGTCGCTAAGTAAGTAGAATCAACAATTAAGTTTGGACCAGCCTATCTAATCCTAGCCTCGGAATCTTGTTATTGTTGAGCTTCAGTGATAGGCACATCCACTCGACGTAAAAAAAAAAAAAAAAGGTATGCTTCGAAGAAACATAGAAAGAAAGAAAAAAGGAAGACTAAGATGGAATTATACTACAGATAAATAGCTAACGATAATAATAAATAAAGCGAAGCCAAGAAAAAAAACAGACACAAAGCCAAGAAGAAAAATGAGCATGAAGCCAAAAGAAAAAAAAAAATAAGAAGGTGGCATTTACCAGAGCCATAATATCATCCTTCAACGAAGTCCAGCTGATCCGATTCCGTTTACATCTAGCACCTACATGTAAACAAAATAATAGAATCAGTGATGTGTTCTACAAACAACGCAAAATATGCCTACCTAGTTCTTCACTACTGTAACTAGAAGCCATTATTACTGTAGTCACAACCATGAAATCCACCTTGAATTGTCTATGATAAGCCAAGTTGATTCAATTAGTATCTTGTATTTCAATCAACAACACCATGCATTATACTTACTATAATTCGTTCATTATCAAAAGAAGTCATTCTTGTGGTATCCAAAACCAGGATAATAATGCTATTCATCACCTTGAGTTGCCTATGATAAACCAAGTTGTTGGCACAATTAGTACCTTGTATTTCAGTCAACATTATGCATTACTATTATACTTACTACTACTGTAGTTTGTCAACTATTAAAAGTCCTTCTTGTATCCAAAAACGAAGAAATTCATCTCGCACTTGTCCACATTATTGCATCGAACCACCACTAGATAGTGACATCGTCGTTGAAGTCTTTATATCACAAACAAGATGGAATGCCCTACAAAATCGACATAGCATCAGTGAATCAGTAAATGTTGATCAAAGCTGCTGAAATACGTACCGTGAAATATTTTCGGAGCAGCGTGAATGCAGCAGCAAAACCAAATAAAGAGATATCGGGACAGACACCAGTCCAAAGAAAGAGAAAGCTTTAAAGAGAGGAGAAACAATCTTGAACTCAAAGCCAGACAGGATGACCTACAAAGTAAGAAAACAAAGTGCTTTAGTAACTGCTGGTCGAGAAAAGTTGTATATATACTTACAGAGAGAGCGTGCACTAGAGAGTCTTGCATTAGCAGAGATATCAATACCAGAGAGCCTTGAAGCTAGAGAAAGCGAGCACCACAGAGTAGTTTTGGTCCAAGAGAGAAGGGCCTAGAAGTTACAAAAAACAGTGTTTTAGTAACGCATGGTAGTTGCACAATAAAAGAGAATGTATACGTACCTACTATTAATATAGCTGCAACAGCAGCTCGTCAAAATGCCGCATAATCCAAAGGAGAGTTATCATGACGACTTGCTGCACAAAACAAAGACACCAGTATATTGAGATAGAGAGAGAGAGAGGTCGAGAAAAAACAATGACCTACCTAGTTAAGCGAAGGAAAAAAAGAGATAACTGTTAATAAACAATGCATTTTATAATTATACGTACTTACATATGCCACCATCGTATGCAGTACACATGCCACCAGCATATGGAAACATCAATCAGCTCGTAATTAAGTGAAATATGCATCTATGAACAGTGAAGCAACCATACAGGTAGCTAAAGAATACTGCAAAAAAAAAAGGGCGAGAAAAAAAACGGGGGATAATATGAAAACCACAGCGTCTGCAAAATATTCTTGTGACGTATATTTTACAAGTTACTGACTTTTATTGGAGGAGGAGAAGGCTAGAATTTAGAAGCCGTCGTGATGCTTAAAGCAATGATCGGCAAAAACGATTTGAAAATGGTAAAAATTACCATCAACTGCAGTTTTCTTTTATAATCTTGAATTTTATTAAATGAGTATTGCCTGTAAATTAAACATTTTATGTTCTTCAAAATAAAGCGCATCGAATGGTGCAACTTTCAAGTTGCTGGAGCTCAAGTGGATGCCACAACCAGCAAAAATGCTCAAATCAGATTTTGGGACATTACGCCAAAACACAAGTCTACATACAGTTTGCTTTTAGCATCAACAAATACTCCTTAACTGAAGCTTTCGAATGAGATACTATAGAAAAAAAAAGCTTTAGAAGTGGTTGAGATATCACGGATTTTTAAAATTAGCCAAAGTTTTCCTTTACATGGATAAGGGCAAATCAACCCAAAATGAGGTTCCTTTTTTTGACAAAAAAAAATTCGAAAAACCATTCTATCGTGTAGAGATTAACAAAAGAGCTAAATTCTAAGCAGTAAAGGCCTTCTACTAGCTTAATGAAATTTTGTGTAAACCTCTTTGAAAGGTTGTTACTTTAGGCAGAGTGACAATTTCGAAATATCTTGGATTTTCCAATCAAACGCATGTTCAACATATTTGTAATCATCACAGATTGAAAGCATTCTTGTGCTGCTCATAAAAGCTATTCTTTAGTATGTATTATCAATCATTATTTCTCAAATTCATCAACTCTGAACTGCTTAATTTCTTGACAACAACTGATCCTACTATCCAAGACCTGATTGCAGTTTTGTTTTCTTCGTATAGTTTATGGTTTGTGGTTTGCGCTTTCTTGGGCTTGACGTGCCTCTGAATAATAATAATAGCTAACCACACAGCTGATATTACTACTGCATATTGTATGTGTTTTTGTCTGCTATCTTTGCAACTCCACAGAATAGCTTTTGCTAAAATTTGTGGAATACATCCACTATGATCTGCATTCCGTACACCGTTCATCCAGTTACCATAATATTTTGATATTATAGACTATGATGTGCACCTATTAATTAGATGTACGCTACAGATTTATACCATATACAAACATAATAGGCTATAGATGGCACCATTAGCATGGATGGCGCTATAGACTATAGACTGATGCTTGTATCCCGACATTGACTACGGATATTCCCTCCTATATTTAATTAAATGCCAAGATCGATGCAATATAAGATGTATGCATCATATGTGCACCACTTGAAGATCCACACTATATGACATATGCTTATATCTTTGATACTAGCTACAGATACATTATGTACTACAGACTTGTACAATATACAGTATATTATGCTATAGACATGCACATAGTGACATGCTATAGACATGCCATATATCCAGATATGTGCTAAGATATTTACACCTGTCAGTTTGATAATAAAGATATACCTTAATCAAGTTGACATTGTTTTTTATTCTTTTTTTTCGTGAATTTATACCTACAACTACTGTAGCTATAAATTCTACAATATTGATGATTTATGATCGGATGTGATTTTGAACTTGAATTGAGTTGTTTTGTTTTAATTCGACATCCTTGCAGTAAAATGGGGTTGAAAAGAGCAGATAGATCATGCAACCTTTCAAGGTTTATATATGTTACAACGCATTACAATACCCTTGTTATGTTACTTTAGTATGTGTCATTTCTTATTCGAGTAGCTTACCCTTGCTATTATCATCATGCAACAACTACTGTGCTATTATTATATATGTCTTATCTTTAATAGCAGCATGGCTCGAATGAAATGACATTTTTATTTTTGGATATTTTTATGATGGGAATCTAGTCTAGTTCACTTCAATCCGGTTTAGAAATGATATATCAGCAACCTTTAAATTTAAGATTTGCATTAAAACTACCAAACTATTATTCTCATTTTTCATGCTTACTGGTAATCATCGTCTATTGCAAATCTGAATACAATGTTCTTTTTTCCCAGAAAAATTGTTTAGGATATTATTATAGATCGAATCATGGCAATGAACAGGTATTATGCGCAGCATAATACAACAGGAGGAGTAAGCAAGACTGTGTAGTAGAATGTAGAATACAATAGCTTTATTTAGACATAGCAAGAAGATGTGAGTGGCTCCATCAGATGGCTCATCTATATCTTGGTACGATTACGATCCTGTAATGTGGTAGCCTATGACATTGCGTTCCTGAAAATGTGTTTCAATCCTGATGAATGTTCTTCCACCAAATCTACTCTGACGAACATTCTATTCATTATTCGTACCTTGACTCCTGTCTAATTGGTGATCTATCAACTCTTATCCACGAAGCCTTTGTCTACTGGTTTAATGCTTATACAATTATCCTCTATCCCGGAGTCAAGGTTCTATCGCTGCGGCACTGTCAAATAACTATAGATGCCTTTTTTGATTCTTACACTAGAACCTTAAATACCTCAATGATGCTAATGATCGTATTTATTCATGGGCTCTGAATGCTTAGAATAACAGAATATACACAGAAAAAATACAATTAGAACAGAATATACTTATTGTGTTATTCCAAGATTGAATGAGGATTAAATCTAGTTACTTTGTCGACGAAATTTTAACTTTAATAGATTTATCAAGAATTAAAAGTTATTATCTTTGATTGCACTGGAAAGTATGAGACTTCATCTAATATTCGAGCTATGGTAAGTAATGTTGTATGGATAAGATGTAAGATACTAAGATATTGGTGATGGCAGGAAAATAAACTGTATATGCTTTTTTCCAAAACATACGAGAATGGGTTACTATGACTTGTTGGATCTCGTTTCATTTCTAAATTTTCCGGATTTGGTCGAGAAGATCAAATCCTGAATTGTTTCATGAATAATACACCAAAAAAGATAATTATTGTATTATTACGTTGTTACATGTTGTCGGATGCATTAACAATGTGGTCGAAAAGTGGATAAAGAAATTCTGCTAATAAATGTCTATCTTCTTCTTTGTTTAAAAACGAGATGACGTCCAACAAATGATAATGTTCTTGGCTTTTTATCCTACTGTTTAGTTTATGTGTTTTTTATTTAGCAGTTTGGCAAGTGTTAGTAATTCGATCACTTTGAATATAAATGTTGTTGGATTATTTCATTTGGCCTTTGATCTGGTGGCGGTGAGTCAAGGGCGTTATTTCAAAATGTATTCTGCAGGACATACATTGGCAATAGTTTTTATTGTTTAGCATGCATGTAGTTAAATTTGTCTACGCTAATTGCTGAAAATTAACATTGATAATGTTAGTAGTTACAGATGGTATATACAAAATACATACTACGTACATATTCTAAGGAGATTTCAAATAAATATGTATGTGATGACAGCAGTTCTGGCTGTTTACAAAACCGAATATACCGGTAAGTGTTAAGATTTATCAAGAGGCTATTGCTACACGCACCAAAAGATGAAAGCAGTGTTTTATAGCCATATTCAGGAGTATCACAGATTATGTTAATCCATTTTTAATAAAAGCCAATGTTCTGGATTTAACGCTATTATGTACTCTCAGCACTAATGGATAATTTGGACTTGATGCACTTTTAAAACACATGATGCTTTAGCCTCTAAACATGATGTGTATGCTTTTGAGAAATACCAATATTATCTGCCCAAAGCCCAGCATCATCGTTTTGTTTGCATAAACTCACCGGAAAATTCCAATGCACCATAGCCTTCGCTTAGATAAATATATCCTGTTCACTCCAAATAAATCCTTCATACATTAAACATGTACAATTAGAGATGAACGCTTGAATGATAGATAACAGTATACTTGACAGTGCTTTGATTACACATCTTGAGTAATTTTCTACAAATACATATGTTATTCTTCTCAGTTTCAGGTTATGGCCGATATTACATAATCCCATTTAAAGCAAGAGAAAACTGCATTGTTACCAAAGAGGTCACCTTGGGATTCTTTTCTTTTACGCCTCAAAACACAGATCATATTAGGTTACGCCACCATTTTTTTTTTCTTTTTTCATTAAATCCGTAATGCTCCAGTTGAACAAAGCTTGACCTGAATCACTATCTGCTTCTGACTCCCATTTCGTTTTAGATTTGGGGTCAATCAAAAGGAACAAGGGTGATTAGAAAATACAGTGCTGATTAGAATACAGAAATGCTTCTTATTAAAAGCCAAAGCCAGACTAAAAAGAATATTGGATGTAAAGCAGGCTCCCGATAAAATGCACGAAAAAATATTCCCTGGTAATAAGCACATGTAGAAATACAAGAATACAGCCTATAGGCGGTTTGGCTACACATACACACACGCACGCACACAGCTTGTTGTGCATAACGAAGATGAGGCGCTAATAAAATTAAAATCGCGGTTGAGGTAAACAGGTTTGTCAGCGATTATCAAGAAAATTTATACCATTAAATTATTGATAGACGTGATTACTTTTGGATCTTATTGATGACTAACTGTACCGTAAACATTTGTCATTATATCTAAAATGAAAACATCTTTTCTCTCTATAGATGCTGTCAAGATTGGATCAGATATGTACAGCAAATGTATATCACCAAGATAAACAAAATGTGTGGATAAACTTGTTGAGCTAAAGTATACACAGCTAGCAACATCCAATTGAATATTTTAAAAGCATACATGCTCTACAACCTTATTATTCAGTGCACAGTTCTATTCAACCCCAACATATATAGTGCTGGCCACATTTCCTTGGTACAAGTTGATATGTTACTAATGGCTAGAGCTGTGTACTTGATCATGTTTTTTTTGGCGACATTAGAAAAGTTATACGACACAAAAAGACCAGACTCATCTTGAAAAAAAGGGGGCTTCGACTTGATATGTGAAACGTTAAGTTTACCTCATACGCAGTGAAAAACGTGAGTGTACAGGATCAATCTATAGCTCAACTACATCACATAGCGTACAAACGATGAATCAGAACAACAGAGCACCTATTTCCTAATATAGATGCCGAAATTATTACTTGAAATGGTACATTTCGATCAAGCAAGATGGGTAACATTACGGTGGATCCGTTAAAGACATGTTGATATAAATAGAGGCCCAATTTTCATCAAAAAGTTTTGTTTTTCTGTACTCTTATATCTCCTTATAACCCGTTTTCTAAACACATCATCAAAATGCGTTTCTCTCTCACTACTGCTCTTGTTGGTGCTGCTGCCTTGATCTCTTCTGTCTCTGCTGATTTCTACAACCGTCTTAACGTTGATGATGCTGCCTTTTTGTTTGTTGATCATCAAACTGGTCTCTTGAACTTGGTCGGTGACTACAACCCCGATACTTACTTGAACAACGTTATGGGTCTTGCTGAATCTGCTGCTTACTTCAAGTCTCCTGTTGTCCTCACCACCTCTCGTGAAGACGGTCCTAACGGTGTTTTGCTTCCTGAACTCAAGGCTTTGTTCCCTAACTCTAGCTATGTTGCCAGACCTGGTCAAATCAATGCTTGGGACTCTGAGGAGTTCCGTGATGTAAGTTGCTTTATGTATCAATATCAGTGCATCTTGAATCTAACCAGTATACTTTATATAGGCTGTCAAGAAGACTGGCAAGAAGCAATTGATTATCTCAGGTATTGTTACTGATGTGTGTGTCACCTTTGTTGCTCTTTCTGCAAAGAAGGCTGGTTATGAAGTCTTTGTTGTTACCGATGCTTCCGGTACCTTCACTGAAGCTGTCCGTGATGCTTCTTGGTTAAGAATGCAACAAGGTGGTATTCAACTCATGAACTGGTTCGGTGTTGCTTGTGAATTGGGTCGTGATTGGCGCAAGGATATCACTGGTATGGCTGCTTTGTTCGCTAAGCGTTTGCCTTCTTATGCTCACATTATGGATTCTTTCGCTGGTGCTCAAGCTGCTGCTTTGGCTGCTGCCAAGAAGAACTAGAGTGCTACTTTATTGCATAACACGTTGTATACATATTTATTCTATATATCTATAATCTGCTAAAATTTTATTTTCAAGTAAAAATAAAATGAACCTTCTATTACATTTTAAAGTACTATTGATATCTGGATACAGGTCTTTTGATTCTGTTTGATTTTCTTCTGCTGCCATTTTCATCATTGACACATTCACTTTCATCAATTCTCTTTCTCTTCTTGTGAGGGCCATGCTTTGGTTTGTGTTGAGATTGCGGTATGGCTACTCTTGTACCAAAGAAGATTCCTTTCACCAAGATCTGTTGTACGCCGCCATCTAGATTTGTATTAATAATTGGTTTGTCATCGCATGAATTTGTGTTACATACTTGGGACTGGTCGATATCTGACATGTGTGATGGGGCCATTGTAAATACAAGGTAAAGTGTTGTAGCTATTGGGGAATACATCGTTTTCAGCAATCAAGTTTCTCCACTCGGCATTGGCTAAGGCACCTGGATCTGCATGCACCCCTTCCTACAATATAGTCAGCTACCACCGCTGAGATCTGGTTCACAAATCAAAGATTGAGTTTACCTGGGAGGCAGTAATACAGCAGCCTTCAAGAATCACTTTCTTGGGGGCATTACCAATAAAATGGACGGTATCAACTGCAATTCTATCAATTTCAGCTTTCCCAACCAACTTGATGATTGTAAATTCAGCTTCATCAGTTTGCACACCTTGAACACGAGGGCTGATCCATCCATCTTGGCTATCAACAGTAGTGTTAATTTTCTTCTCGTTGGCGCAATACTTGTTAAGCTCACCTTGACTCTTTGCGATTGATGATGAGATTTGGAAATTCGCCTCTGACAATGCTGGCTGGCTTTTGAACGATTTCAGCGCCCACTTTGCTTGATGCCATGTTGAATTCCATGTTGCCCATATTAGCAGATTTAGGGACATCGCCATAGCAACGAAGTCGCGCCTAGCAATGAATGGCTGTTAATCAACGAAAACATCAAAGACGAGTTGTACTTACAACGCCACCTCCTGGAGAAACAGCAAAATGAACATGAGTGTGCACTTCAGTGTTGTTGATAATCTCAAAAAAATTATGTGAATTAGGTATAAGGGGCACGCGATCAATCAAAGCTGTCCACTATAGATGCTTTGTTAGCAGACTGAAGGCTTTTCTCTATACACAAAAAAAGGGACTTACATCTGTGTCTGTTCTTCTCAAATAACCGTGAACACTAGCATGAAGAGGGGCGCATTGAGTGTATCCAGTACAATCAATGTCAATACCTCTGATGGTTCCAGCAACACCAAGTCTGATAGTGGCACTACAATTGAAAAGTTAGTACCTCTAAAATTATGATCGTAGACTCAACTTACTATCCCACATCTTCATGACGCTTGACAAGCCAACCATCTCTGAACTCATCTAAAATAACATCAGATTAGTCATCCATGCATCATCTGGGATGATTTGATCCATGTATACCTTCTTCGTTGTGCTGAACATTGGTGTGAGCTGGGGTAGCTATGGTCTTGATTAAATTGGAGGCGGCACCATAAGTTTCATCAGATCTCAAAATGATTGCCGAACCTTGGTAGTCAGCGACTAGGTCAATTTTGTATGCAAAAGGTGTTTGATCAATATTGGTGGCATCAGGGAGACGGCGAAATATGATAGAGCCATCATTGATGACTGGAGCTGGAGTTGGAGCTGGTTCTGATTGTTGCTCTGGTTTTCTACCTTGGCTGCTTTCGTGCTGTCCTTGTTGTTGCTCAAATTGCTGCTTCTCTTGATGTTCTGGCTGTTGCTCAGGCTCTGTTTCTGGAGCTTGCGTCTGTTCTGCTTTTTGGCTGGTTTCTCTGATATTTTCTAAGCTGATTTGTTGACTTTTTTCTGTAGTATTAACATCATTGGAGCTAGTTTCCTCAGTATTGTCAGAGGGACGATTGCTCGAGAGAACTGCAGAATCAGGTTCCTCCTCATTATCGCTGTTTGCATTGCTTCTGGTGTCCATGATATTTCTGATATTCATCATATCTCGAGAGCTATTAGGAATTGCAATGCCGTTTTCATCAGCATATGGAAAAGTTTCGAGTGTTCCGTTCATTGTATATCTTAACTTGAAAAGTATAATGGTTTGGATATTGAACAGCATTGAGTAGAGCATATTTATATCATGCCTAGCTTTTCGCTTCATTATAAGACATCTTTGTGCGTTGCTCCATTATGCTACAACAACACGATATCACCATGACTACCATGAAGCCAATCATGTGTAAATAGAGGTTTATTGAGGCGGCATTGAATCTTGCGCACACACGCACACACACTTGGTGTCTTTATTTTTCTCCTCCCCCCCCCCTCTCTCTCTCTCTCTCTTTTTTTTTACGCAAAGAAACAAACAACCAAAGCCAGAAATAACACAATACAATGAGTGATCTACCATCAAGACCATCTATGCAATCATCTATTTACAGCGAGCAACGCATCACTCGTGCCAAAAGTATTCTCGAAAAGAATCTGAACAAGAGTAAAGGAGCTGAAGTAAGTAGCTATATATATATGTGTGTATATACGCGATGCAGTGTATATTCATGGTGATAATGAATAGGTGAGCCTAAGTGCACAAACATTCTTGTTTTCAGAAATGTTACAGTATGCTCAAAAACGAGTGAATGGCATACAAGATTTGGAGAGAAAGTAGGTGATCATACAAAAAGTTCCTCTTTAAGATAAAGTGATTAACATGTGTGTGTGTGTGGCAGATTAAATGAATTTGGATATCGTGTTGGATCCCGTGTATTGGAATTATTAGCTTGGAGAGAAAAAGTCGCCAAGAGAGAGATCAAGGTGATTAATGTGTTGTATTTCATTCACAGTACAGTGTGGAAAGCGTTGTTTGGAAAGCAGGCAGATTCGCTCGAGAAGAGTACAGAGAACGAGGATGAATGTAAGATGGGCTATTCGACTTCAACGACTTATGGATCTGACCGTGATGTATAGACATGATTTCTGATAATGAGCCAGTGCTTACAAGATATATATCCGTGCCAAAGGAACTCTCGCAACTCAACTGCAATGCATTTGTGGCTGGCATTGTTGAAGCGGTTTTGGATGGCTGTCAGTTTGTAAGTAGTTTCAAGACAAAATGCTTGGTGCACCCAACTCACTCATTGAATAGCCTGCCCGTGTCACTGCTCACACAGTGCCTCAAGATGGATTCCCTCAAAGAACAACAATTTTGATCAAATTAGACAAAGAAGTGTTAGAAAGAGAAGAACTGTTGAAATAAATCCCTCTTTTATTTCTTTTTGCCCTTCTTTGCAGTTTTGTCTTCTGTATCGATGAATCGTGGAGGAACGCCTTTGCTGATAAGGAGATGTGTGATGTTTTTGATTTGAGGTCCTTGCACCATGATTTCGTACAGTGGGTTCTTTGGGCTGACACCGTGAACGGGGTTGTATGTGGCACTGCTGGCGCATAATCGAGTCAACTCTTTAGAGAGTTCGTCTACATCGAGCCCAAAACCTTCGACACCGGTGACTTTGGTGATGGTCTTTCTGCCTTGTCTCACTTCTTGGACAATCTCGATGGGTTTACAGGCTCCTTTTTTCAACACGGCTTCTTTTCCAGGTAATTTGACAGAGTGGAATGGCTGCATTTTTTGACACATGCGGTGTAGGATTTGATCTCTTGTTAATTTGTTGATGGAATTGTACTCTTGTTTTGTTAGAATGGCATCGCATAAAGTGGGATCTATGTTAATCATCCTTGCAAGTCATAATTAGCCAGACATTCCCATATAAAACAATAGAAAAAGAGAAGCTTACTTTTGATTTTGAAGATCTACCACATTGTGGATCTTGATATAATCCATCATCACTTGTCGTACTTGTGGAATAGTGTAAATACCGTCTTTATCATGCTTGGCTTCCTCAAATAACTTTTGAATGCTGTTTCCAAGCGGCTTGTAGATTTCTTGGATTTCAATTTGGTTGTTGGATGCGTTTTTCGCTTTAGCAGCATCCTGCTCTTTCGCTGAGGTAGCAGCAGCAGCAGCTTCTTTGGCAGCATTTTCTTTGGCATTCGCTGATTGTGTTGTTGCAGATTCCATTGTCTTGTATTTGCGTAAGTCTTGCAAACTGGGGTGTGAGTAGTTGACTGACACGACCATTGTCTCTCCTCTTTGTTCCTTAGTCTTGATTAGTCCTGCTTTATCCATGGCCTTCAAGAACTTTTGTAGCTTTTTCCAGCTTGACTTTTTAATGTCAATTTCTGATCCCACATCCAGAGGTCTGCATGGCATGATGTAAGCTGAATAGATGGAAGATGCTGATAAAGGTAGCACGCTGGATGCATTTTCAGACTTGATTTTAAATACAAGTGCATGGTACAGGGATTTCTTGAGCCATTCATCGATTTCTATTGTTTTCATTGTTAATGCCTATAAGGCTCTGCTGTGGATCCGGAAAAAAAAAGTTACCAGTTGTTGTCAGTTGTTTTGCAGTGCTCTTTGTATCCGTGATTGATGTCTCTTCCATTTTCTGAGCCAACGCATTTGTTTCGTTCGACTGCTCTGATTCGGATGGCTTTTGATCCTGTTCCTCCTCCGCCGTCTCCTCCTCCTCCTCCTCTTCTTCTTCCTCGTATTCATCATCAGAGATGCTTTCTAATTCTGGTGGTCCTGATTTATCTCCCATTGCCCATAAAAAGTCCTCGTATACATGGATAATGTGCACTGCCTTTCCCTTCATGCCAGAGCGAGGTCTAATTTCTGATGTAGGCACCGCCATAGTGCCGATAGCCAGTGGAACGCTGCACATACAAGGTTTAGACAAAGCACTTCCAAGCTAAAAGTGTAGTTCACTTACGAATATCCTTTGATAGTAATAGCTACTAAGTCACCTGTGTTGAGCTCTGGTAATTTACCTTCAGGACCAAGCACGAGACCTGGAATCATCAAATCTATCATTTCTGATTTCAGCTTCCATCAACCTCTATGAATTGTGTGCATTACCTGCTCCGTCCATCAATCTACGTACAACAGGTCCCCAGGTATACAGCTTAGGCAGCATATTTGGATACTGCCACATGGTGTACACTATGATGATCAAAATGTCAGCATGTTATATTTTGACATGTGGATGAAATTTACCTGTTGGGATGGGAGGCATATTCTCTAATGATATCCATAATGCTTGCTTTTCAGACTTGTATACAACACCTGCTGTTCCGATATGCGATATAAACTTGGCAGAACGAAGATCGTCAGGCATAAGATGAGTAGTAGACGCGCCTTCCTCTGCTGTACACTTCTCTTTGACAGAGGGATAGGCTTCGTAAGCTTCATTTTGAAATCGTCTGCGGTCAGATGAACGTAAAGGACTGAACGATTTGAGATTGGCTAAAGGCTTTTTGAACATGCTGTACTGTGTGATCAGAAGAAAAAGAAAAGAAAAAGGGTTGATGCTGTTTTGGCGACATGATTTCAGTTTTTATGCTCAACAAAAACTTATTAGCCGTCCGACAGCTTCCTTTCAAATAGCAATAATACTAATAATTAAGCATTACGTCTGTTGAGCACAGGATAGGGTCTTTACGAATCTATTAGAGCAGAGTGTTGCCTAGAGTCAATATAAGCTATACAAAGGTAGACTCTTGACAGACAGACAGACAGACAGACAGCATGATATACTGGGTGAGCGAGCAATGCCTGTGGACTGTGATCATGAGTTATTTCAATGTCAGTGCTATTTAGACAACCAAAATACGCTAAAAATATCGATAGTGCAGCCAGCAAGCAGTTAGCAGTAATAGCAAGGGGAGGCGATAACCAAAGAAAATCAACGTTCTAATCCACATTTGAAGATTACTGCATCAAGGTTTTGTTTACTGTTTACTCGCCATTCAAATGGTAGAATATGTGTGAGCGTAAGAAAAAAAAAAAAAAAAAAAAAAAAAGAATAATAAGGCACCACACCATACCACCCTTACCCTGAACTTTCTTTCTTCTCTCTCTCTCTCTCTTTCTATTCGACTATTATTTAAATGGCTTGGTTTCAATCAAATACTCTTTACGTATCTATATCTCTTTTTTGTCTACCATTACTCGCTGTCATAGCCATGTTATTTCTGCCACTAGTTATATTTGCAATAGGTATGTAGATTCACTACACAAGCACTCGTCAGCTAAAAAAAATAGCCACCATTATCAGTGTCTCTGTATCTATGTGCATGGCTCATGTACTATATCCATGCCAAAGACGATGTTGGACTATCATTACCCCTCAACCCTAGCCGAGTACTCAAAGTTAACATGGTGCTATTCAGTCATTTCATAGGCTGGATTGGCTATTTACCATTGATTGCATCTTATTTACATTGGCGTTACTGGAAGATTGGATCAGAATGTTTCAAACAGATAGTCAGGTGTGTGTTTTTTCATGTCACACCTTTTTTTCATATTACTCAATTGTATAGCGCATTCATAGTCTGGATATACCTTATCACAACAATACAAAGCTAGATGTCTATCACCCCGATAAAAAACCAGATGGCAGCTTATCCCGCATCATTGTATTCGTCTATGGCGGTGGATGGGGATCAGGCTCCAAAATGATCTACTCTACACTGGCCAACACCCTGCGTGAATTGGGCTATGTCGTAGTGGTGCCTGATTACCGCAAATACCCAGAGGTCAAGATTGACAGCATCTACCAAGACATTAGAGAATCAATCAAGTGGACACACAAACATGCGAATGAAATCAATGGTGATCCTGAGCAAATTTACCTCATGGTATGTATCATGTTGTTCTTACATGTAGAGTACGGCTAAAATTACAATCATGATGTAGGGTCATAGCGCGGGTGCACACTTGGTATCTCATGTTGTTTTATCAGACATCATCAACCAAGTCAAGTACGATGAAAGCCTCACTACAACCTCGTCACCTACATCATCTCCTCATGTAAGCGAAAAGCACGATCCAGCTAAAAAATCCATGACAATCAACAATAACAACAAGCCTCACGATTTCTTGCCTCTTGTGGAAGGATTGTTATTGTAAGCATCTTGTTTCACGTATGTTGCACATTGATACTCATACAATAGGGGGGGGGGGTTGAAAATCTAGATTTGCTGGTGTGTATGATATCGCTTCTCATTTAATACATGAAACATCAAGAGGCGTAGAAGAGCTCTCTGCTATGGCCAGAGTCATGGGCTACAGCCAAGAGGGATACAAGGCAAACTCACCCATTCGTCTCATTGAACGCCATGCAGACCTCTTTTCTGATTCAGAGGATTTGCTGGATTTATGGCCCAGAATTCTATTTTTGCATGGCCAAAAGGATACCACTGTTGGCATGGATCAATCTGCCAGCATGTTCAACACTATTGGAAAGCTGTTTCCCTCAGAACGTCGACAAGAAGTGGATGTCAGAATGCGATTGTATCGACGTATGGGCCACGGCGAGCCTGTGTTGGCTCTCATGTCAAATTTATTCTCTAAAAACACGGATCAAAAATCAATCATTAGAGATATCCAAGAATTTATTGATATTTAATCTACTCATTTATTTATAAATAAACGTCATCCTCTTCAAGAGGAGGATGTCAGGAAATGCCAGACATTGGAGATGCCCTCTTCACCGCCAAAGTACCATGCCAACATGCTGGTGCCGACAAGTGTATTGATCCAGGTATTTTTTGACTGATCTGCAGTGTTGTCATTGTTGGAAGATGTAGGCTTTTCCTCATCTGCAGTGGTACTAGTACTAGTACTAGTAGAGGGATGATGTTGCTTTTCAGAGGGATCAAGCTTGATAAATGGCAACTCATCGATTGGAGCTGATAATGTGGGCGTTGAGGGTGATAATGTGTCTGTCAAATGATGTCTAGCTCCTCTGGATCCAACTTTTAAATCAAATGCTTCCACCCATGCAGGGTCCATGCCTTCTAACTCCTCTAATATGTCATTTGCTTGCTTGCTTTGTTGCTGTTGCTGTTGTTGTTGTTGTGATAGTTTGGTCTCTTTTAATGTTTCTATGATGGAACCTACAGTTGTAGATGGTGGTGTTGTCGACTTGACTTGTTCAGCTACAGGCTTAACAATGGTCGATTTAACTGCATCGTTGAATGGATGCGGCTTGCTGGTATTGCTGCCACCTGTGAAATGTTCTCTTGATTCACTCATAGGCTTTCTACTGCCTCGTTGAGCCACCTTCATTTCAAACGCTTTCATCCACTCATTGTCTGCTTCAACAGTATCTTGAGGAGAGGAAGTGGCTTCATCTGACTTGTCGACCACCTTGCGAATGCTATGCAATGTAGGTGTTGTGCTACCTACGATTTTAGCGGTTTGATGGCTCAACAGTTGAATGATAATATCATTCTTTGTCCCGGATATATTCAAATGATTTTCTTTGGCTAATTGAATGAGATCATTCTTTTTCATGCGACGAAGACCTGCTTTAGTCCATTCTTCATAGACTTTGAGGCTACAATGAAAAGCTCGTTTTTGTATTAAATTGGATCTATTCAACATGGTATGTGTAGTATGACAAGAATGAACTAGGGTGATGATCTGGTTTGAACAACTTTTTTTTTTTTTAAGGGTTTCATTCAGCTTGAGCAAGTCATTTTTTTCTAGTGACTGTGAGCGTTGGGTATTCCATAGATAGTGTCAATGTATACTAGATGGATGCTGCCTTGCGTTTTCGACAGGTTTATGTCATTATCTCGACATTTGTACTTACTATGAGAAACATCTTCCATATGCTCGGCTCTGAAACTGTTTGCTCTAAATTTGGATACGAAATCAAATGTTTAGATATCAAACGTAACGCATAGACATGGCACATTCAAATGTTGCAACTACTACTACTACTGATCACCTCAACATGACAGATGCTTCGACTACCAGGTATTCAATCTTTGAAAAAGCTGGTGGTCCTCAGGCTACATCTAACTCATTTTTTTTTTTTTTTTTTTTTTTTGAAAAAGCTCGAAATTCCATTATACAAAAGGTGGATCGCATATTATCTGAGACCAGCCAGCATAAATCTATAGTGATGGAGATACATGCCAATCGCTATTGATTTAGTATCTCTGCCCTGATGATAGGACTCTCCACACTATTTGCTGAATAAGGTTTCTCCAAACAATTTGTGTTGAGCCCTGATATCCTGCCATGGTAAGCAGTGGAAAAGAAAGAGAGCGTGCTTTGGTGACACTAGATGAAACTCCATAGCGAGTTAATACCGCTGCTGCAGCTGCTACATGCTGTAACTTGATGGAAAAATAGAAATGCATCAATGTGAATGCATGAGAAACCGAGATTCATGCAGATGAGTTGAACACAAGGCAGAAAAAATCAACCCACTTTTTTTCTTCTTTTTCCTTATCGACGAGCTTGTTTATCTCTCTCTTTTTTTACTCTTTTCCTATCTCTACTTTAAACCAACAAAATGTCAACTACCGAAGACTTGAACCTCAAGAAAACTGATACACTTGTACAAACATACGCAGGAACCTCGGACGAATCTCCAGATTTGACTCGCGTGGTCCTTGTCTGCTTAGACCCTGAGTCTGCAGATACCACATTTCAATGGGCTCTGGACAACTTTATCGTACCCAAAAAGGATTTGGTAAGTACGCAGAAGTGGCATGTAGGATGATGCTTATTCACACATGAGCATAGGTCGTCCTTGTTCATGTCCGTCAAATCGATATACCTGTTGCTCCCTATATCAACTCTACAGGATATATTGATGATGTAAGCCAAGAGAGAAGGGAAGAAAGCCATCATTTGTTGAGAGTATTTGCAGAAGAATTAAACAGAAGAAAGGTAAGACATGTTGTCTACAGGAGTGATGCGCGCAATATTAAAAGTGATAAAATAGGTGGCCTGCAAAGCTATCTCCATGGTCGGTGACCCCAAGGCCGAGATTTTGAGAAAGGCCACAGAAATCAAATCTGATGTTGTCTTGATGGGAGCCAGAAAGATGGGCACGATAAAGAGGTAACGTCTGATTCAGCATGTGAAAATCATCCACTCTTATTCATGGCAAAATCCTTCTAGAACCTTGCTGGGTAGCGTCAGTGACTATATCGTACATAACTGTCCTTGCACTGTCATAGTGACAAAAGTTGAACCACCATCACACCCTGAGGAACGCCGTAAATCCATTGTATCACTTACTTCCAACATGGAGAATACCAAATAATCATCATGCTCATGACGACATGTTACAATAATCACTTTGAATACTAACAATAATAATAAAAAAAAAAAGGATTTTTCGCTATAAATGGTCAATATTACCAGATGCTTGTTGTTTTGTGTGGAGTTCAAGGAGATCAAACGTACCGTATCACTATTACGTCATTTAATTGTCTAAAAATGGGATAATAGCTCTGCCTATAAGTACTTTGATCATTTTGTTCCAATTACACCTTTCTTTTCATCTCGTATATTTTGAAGCCATAGAGAAACAAACATGCTGGAATCGCCACAACACACCATGATCAACACCATGCCTTCTACTGAATTGAAACCAGACATTGAGCATCGTCAAGACAAGCCAGTTTTAGGTAAATATCGACAAATGTAGACACATAAACAAACCATACTCATTCTAAACATATAGGCCAAGATTTTGCCAATACCAACAATAGCCCAACTCCCATTACCTCTGAAGACGAAACGCCCAGCACACCTCCATTATCGTCCTCCAACAACATCCAGATCAACAGCGATAAAGATAGTCTTGATTTAAGTAAAAGACCGTCAGCGTATGTCACCGAGGGTAAAATTCACAATTCTGTCAAATTAGACGACACACTTACAGAGGGCAGACCGAGTATTTACTTGTTTATCTTTGTAAATCCATTGAGTGGTGATCAAAAGGGCCATGATTTGGTCACTTTACCGATTCAACACTTTCGCCTCCGCAAGTTTCCTCAAGTCCAAGTCGAAATCCACAACATTTTGGATGATGAAGACCGTATGAATGGTGTAAAGAACATCCAGCTGGTAGAAGCAAAGCTGAATTTTGGTCAATTACCTCCTCTCAAGCAGCAAACCACATCTGAAAATAGCAGCACCGCCTCCTCCAAGTCTACAGAAGAAAAGGGTGTCTTATCGGACGCTGTTCAAACGAGACAAATCCATGTGTGGAGTGCTGGTGGTAAGTGCACTGTCCATCTATAGCTGATCTGTTCCTGACTCATTTCATAGGCGATGGCACTGTAATGAGCGTGTTTGAGCTGCTGGTAGCACACAAGATTAATCTAGATCTTGTATTTTTTTCTTGTGAGTGATATTTTACATATGCATTTCGTCAGCGATTGGTGTCACAAATGTACTAACCTATTACATAAGGCATTCCCTTTGGTACTGGTAATGATTTCAGTCAAGTTTTAGGTTGGGGTCGCACAATTCCTGATAAGAATATCCTTGGATCAAAATTGCAAAACCTTCAAGAACTGATTACTGATAGATTGGAGAAATCAGAAGCTGCTCGCTTAGATATCTGGCAAATCAAAATGACATCCTATCCCTCAGGCTATGTCCGTGAAGCTGGTCCCAAAGAAAGAAGGGACGGCCATGACGTAGCTGAAGTCAAGGAACCTGTAACCGAAAATAACCATGAAATGATTCGTAAAATGAGTAATTACATGTCCATTGGTGTGCAAGGCTTTGTGGGCAGTGGTTTTGAAGCACATAGAGCAGGCAACAGGTTAGCTTTAAAAGAATGTTCAAAATAGCAAATCACTAATTCAGGCCAATCTAGACTTGCAAACAAGCTGGTATACACTCATGAAAGTTCAAAATGGGTCTTTTGGAGAAGATTCCCTGATTTGACTCGGTTCATTAAAAGTTTTAGTCAGGGAGGCAAAGACGTTCTTTATTGGCCCACTCCAGAAGAGAAGCAAGACAAGAATAGAACACCGTCGAAGCTATCAGAAATCAACAAGGATCCTATTGATTTAGTTATTCAGAATATTCCTCACATTTGGTAAGTTTTTTTTTAAAGCAGTAAAATATACTTGATTGTTTGTAACTGACATCTGTTTCCAGGGGAAGAGAAGTTGACTTGTGGGGAGAAGCCAAAACTGGTCTCGAATCTGTAAACGACCGTGCTGGTCCTTGTGATCCTAAAAACTGGAAACCTCAACGTGCCAATGACGGCAGACTCGAAGTAATGAGTCTTGAGAATATGACAAGTTACCTAAAGAAGCTTGCCAATTTCCGTGATCATGTTTCTCGTATTGGTCAATTTGATTCCCCATTTGAAATCATATTTCGCGAACCTGAACATCATATGAAAGAGGTGGACAAGGTCAATAGCAACTCTGTATGGGTCAAGGCAAAGGCAATGATGAAGGACAAGACTAGACACAAGTTTGAAAAGAAAAATATCATGTGTATCATGTGTGATGGTGAATTCTATGAAATCAAGGATCCCAAGAGCATTGGATTCAATCGTTTTGCTCAAATTTGGACTCTGGGTAGAAACGATGAGGAAAATCAAGGCAGATTGGTCAAGGATGAACTGGATGCCAAAATTGACAATGATCATCTTGTTTCTCCTCCACCTTCTGCTGCTGAGGACATTCAGAAGCAACAACAACAGCATTAATTCTTCCTTTCTCTTGGCACTGCATTATATATCATACATATTATTACGTATATCTTCTAATTTTAATCGACAATAAAACTTATTGTATTATATCCCTGTAACTGTTGGTCACCATCATCATTACCGTATCAGCATTAATCATTACATAGTCAACATATGTATTGCGCCTATTCAAATCAGGTTTTAGTGTTGTGCACTATGCGGTAATCATTGACAAGCTTTTTTTTTTATCTGACATAAGCTTCAGAATCGAATAGAAGATAATCAATTGCAAGCTCAAAATAGGAGGGGCTGTAAGGGCAGGTATCAAAAGCAAACAGAGGCTTTGAGTATAATTATTGAACCATTTTTATTGAAGCTATGCAACATGTAGAATTACTTCCAGATTTATCGACACCAAAGATTAGTTGTTATGAGGGAAATTGTTGTTGTAAGAAGTAACAGCGACCAAAGTTACGATGCCAGCAATAATAAAGACACAGCCAATAATGGGTACAACATGATCATGATTCATTTTTTTTTTTTTTACTTGATTTGATAGATTTATGAGATAAAAATGAGTATCTGATGCATGTATATGTTACTCTTTTTATACTTGTAAGAGGCTCATTCAAGAAAGCTTTCGTTGTTCGGGTTGATTTATGATGGATCTTTGTATCTCAATATATGATGAAACATTTATGTTGCTCATTCAAATTGTGAACTCCAAACTTAGACACAATGGCTCAATATTCGGACTAGAGTTGCTTTGACGACAAACTTCTTCATTCAGGTAAAATACATGCTGTGTATACAAAAGTCTTTGTCAAACACCAGTCTGCATGTTTTCATCTGGTCGGTATAGTAGTAGATAATAAACTAAATAATGGCATCAATTCAGGGGAATTACCAACTCATGGGACCAATAGATATTTGTGCATGCATACAAACTAATATATAGTATGCGTTCAACACATTTAGAAGTGCGTTGAGTCTTTAGGGCTTTATGAGTTAGGATAACTCAACTATATTTAGACCATGATATCCATTGTGAGCAAGATTTTTAGGAGCAACTCAATAATCTAGGATGTTGGTTGCAGGTTTAATATAACACCCATATTGATGATCGGGTGTGTTCCTAGAAACGCTGTGTTCGTAATATTCATCGATGTAGCAATAATTATGACTTGGAATAAATAAGTCTAGTGTGCTTGACTCGGTTACAGTTGACGAAACTAGGTTGGGCCAATGAAAATAAATTTTGGTCATTTCCAAATTGAGTTGAGGTACGATTACAAAAATGGGTCACGAATACGAAAATGGGACATGAGTACGAATATGGAGACAATGTTAGTATCTTTCAGAAGAATCAGAATTGTTACAGCTTCTTACCTGCAATATCTTTAAGTTGCAGACTCACCGGAGTGAGCAACAACAACCACATTGGAGGTGGCGGTATGTCTTTTGAAGACCTGGGGGCGGCCATTTCCACACCAAATTGATGTGGCAATGGTGTGCATGTTCTTCGAGGCCATGGCATCGCGATTCCAGTAAATATTGCAAGTTTTACACTTCAATACCTGATGGATCTTAGTTTCTTTGTTGTCACGGCTTATCTTGAGATTCTCCAGATCTTCTTTGAGACAGTTGTTGCAGATCTATGAATAATCAGTTTTAGTTGAAAGTGCATTATGTGTGTGTTTTCCTTAATAACCTTCGATGTTTTGAACTCATTAATATCTACAAGTAATAGTTCACCAATTCTCTCTCTTGCTTGTAGTTGCTTGTATACTTTGTTCGAAACACCGTGTCTTAAACCTCTGAACTTTATATGATCTTTGTTTTTTAACCCATCACCAAAGACCACCAGAGGCATCTTACTTTTGTCACCTACTTCAAAACAAGGGTTGTTTTTTCTGTTGTAAGTTACAAATATAACAGTTAGAGTTTACTGAATTTACGAAAACTAGAAAGAAGTATATACCTGTTGGACCTTGTAACAGTAGCGATGGGGTTTCTTTCTCTGGGAGCACGAGTAGAGCTGCAACGATTTCTTCTTCTTCTTTTTCTGTTCGCCCTTGTCTTTTTTCTCTTACCCTTATTATACTTCTTTCCGCCATTTATCAGGATATTGACACTTTCTTCGATGACTTGTTGAGAGCTAAGGTAGTTCAACCATTTGACTTTGGAAGTATCAAAGCCGTAGAAATCAAAAAACGTATTCATGTGCTGCAACATGTAGGCTACGTACAGAACAAATTGCTCCACAGATGCAGTTTTAGGCAAGGGAATGTCTGTTTCAATCTTTTCAATGCCTAGTTCTTGTTTGTATTTCTGTTGCTTTTTCATTCTTGTTACACTTCCACCCATATTATAATATTTGATTGAGGGCAAGCGGCGTATGTCAGTACCACCATGATAAGAGACGAAAGGATGCCGTCTTCCCGGGTCTACAGTGCATGGACGGAAATGCTTGTTCACTTCTTCTCTTGAAAAATCATCCAACTCTAGACGGATATTGTCTTCTGGAGATGATGGAAGCACTCTTCTAGCAAATAGAACTCTGTACGTATAGCCATCAGTGTACAATCCGTTAAGAAACATTCTTCCTTTTTCTTCAGGTAATGCTAGAAGCTTTTCACAACTATGTATTTTTTTATCAGCAGTTTGATTCATAGACATGTGTATTAGCAGTATGTACCTTTGAATACCCAGCTTTTTGAAAGCAAAAGCTTGATAGAAGCACCTTTGTTGATGATCAAAAGAGGATTCATTGGCTTGCTTCTTTTGCTTGGCCTCTGGGAAAATTCCAGTCAGGTTTTGGGCATCAATCTTTATAAATCGCCAGTGCAATGAGGGATTGGGAATAAACTAAAAAGTCTTGGGAGCGGGGGCTTCGTTGAGTCGGCCTTGTCCTTTTGAGCAGCTTAGGCCTTGTATATATCATCGTATTTGTTGAGGATATACCGTAATGCCGGTAAAATTTTGGAGGGTTCATTGTTTAAGCTTGTTTTAGTCAGTGGAAGCGTGGACATGCGATTTTTGACCGCTGAAATCAAAGGATTTAAGAAACTTGTAAGATTACTGGCCACATCCGGATCAAATAGGGCAAGAATATCAACAGATACAGATGAAGGTTGGGAATGTGTAAGCACTTGGTCGTATACGTGATTATATACCAAGTTCTTGATACAGCCGATCTTCGCATCCTAGTAGTTTATGTAATTTTAGTATGACAATTTGAGAAATTGAACATGTATATTGAAGTGCTTGTTATTATATTTCGTTACTTACGGGGTACTCTGTCTTCAGTGTATATATGAAGTAGTTACATATGATGTTTTCAAAGTTTTCAATATAGTAGTTGTTGTATGTTGTTGCGACAGTCTCGCATGCAGTTGACAGAGATTGTCCATAATTCTTCAATCCATTTTCTGAAACAAACAAGCTACCATTTGTAGTAGCAGACAAGTTAACAAAAGAGCTCGCAAGTTGATCCACATCTAGATTCTGTCCTGCAGGTCGTCCCTTTTTCGTATCTTTGTAAGCCTGCAGAGTTGGTTTTACTTTATCTGAGCTGCCCCTAATAACTCTTGAAATAGTGTACCAAAAATTTTGATCAAAGAAGTCATTTGTCTGCTTGGTTGGATGTTGCAGAATAAAATGGTTTACGAATAGTTGAGCTTTGAACAAGACTTCACGGACAAAGCTTGATATGTCCTTGACTTTTTTTAAATCATTGGCTTTGTTTGGAGTATCAATACAAAGAGTTTCAAATGGAACAGAGAGAGTGTATGTTTGATAGGATTCAAGTCTGATTTGTAGACGTTCCGGTAGCTTTGGATTATAGTTTTTGCATTGGGAACTTCTTGCAGAGCTATGCCCTTCCTCTTGACAAGAGCTACAATTATTCTTAGAGGATGATGCTGCTGAAGTACTAGCTTGGCGACTTCTCTTTGCATTCCTTTTTGCTTTTATTAAAGCAGGAGAGTCCTTCCTCTTGGTAGCTTTATATGCATTAGCTTGTAAAACCTTGGAATCACATAAAGTGTCTCTTTTTACTTACATGTTCTCTTTGGGGTCTGAGTGGTAGAGTTTTCCTTCTTGTTATCAGATTCGACCTCTTTTAGCTTTGTACGTTTCTTGGGGATTGTGGAATACATCTACCATGATCTGCATTCCGTACACAGTTCATCCAGTTACCATATTCTGATATAAACTATGATGTACACTTATGAATTAGATGTACGCTACAGATTTATACCATATACAAACATAGGCTATAGATGGCACCATTAGCACGGATGGCGCTATAGACTGGTGCTTGTATCCCGACATTGACTACGGATATTTCCCATATTTGGTTAAATGCTAAGATCGATACAATATAAGATGTATGCATCAGATGTGCACTACTTGAAGATCCACACTATATGACATATGCTTATATCCTTGATACTAGCTACAGATGCATTATGTACTACAGGCTTGTACAATATATGTTATGCTACTATATAGACATGCACATAGTGACATGCTATAGACATGCCATATATCCAGATATGTGCTAAGATATACACAGAACAATGATATACACTCAGACACATGCTACTGATATAGACTAAGAAACTGTAACTATAGGATACATGCTACTACTAGATCGATATTAGTGATCCTCATACAAAGGACAGATCAGGGTACTTCGGATAAGAGTCTATTCATTCATCCAGATGAGCTAAAGTATGTTTAGTTCACTGAGATTTCTCTTAGCATGAATTGCTAGATGGTTAATTAATCTGAATTGACTTATATGTCAATTCTTCATAGTAGAACTTTTATCCATTGTTAGAATATATAAGAAGAATCATCTACTACCTGGCCAGTAGAGATTCTTCAGTCTATTTTTACACCTGTCAGTTTGATAATAAAACTTTTACTTTTATAAAAAAATTGGCTTGTTGTTTTCTTATTTTTTTCTGTGAGTTGTTTATACTACCTATAACAAGCTATAAACTCCACACAATGAAAACAACGCATGAAACAGCCAAGAAACGTAGAAAAGCTATATCTATTTATTACCTCTAAATACTAAAAAAACCTAGAAAATTTTTGCAAGGGTTCTCCTCTGCACTGTTGTTAGGCGGAATTTGAAGTACTACCCAAAAATGCAATTAGGTAGTATTTCAATTAGACCACCCCTCAGGTGCTAGAGCGTGCCTTACTACACCCCTAACGTGAGGAATTATGTTTATTAAGACCCTCAACTGTCGCTAAGTAAGTAGAATCAACAATTAAGTTTGGACCAGCCTATCTAATCCTAGCCTCGGAATCTTGTTATTGTTGAGCTTCAGTGATAGGCACATCCACACAACGTAAAAAAAAAGGTATGCTTCAAAGAAGCATAGAAAGAAAGAAAAAGAAGACTAAGATGGAATTATACAGATAAATAGCTAACGATAATAATAAATAAAGCCGAAGCCAAGAAAGAAAAAAACAGACACAAAGCCAAGAAGAAAAATGAGCATGACGCCAAATAATAATAATAATAATAAGAAGAAGAAGAAGGTGGCATTTACCAGAGCCAGAATATCCTTCGTCGAAGCCCAACTGATCCGATTCGGTCTGAATCTAATACCTACATGTGAACAAAATCATAGAATCAGTGATGTATTCTACAACCAACGCAGAATATACTTACCTAGACCACTGTCATCAGAAGCCATTCCTGTAGCCACAACCTTGAGATCCACCTTCTTGAATTGTCTATGCTAAACCAAGTTGATACAGTTAGTACTTTGTATTTCAATCAACAGCATGCATTATACTTACTGTAGTAGTTCGTCCACTATCAAAAGTCCTTCTTGTTGTTGTATCATCCAGAACCATAAAATCCCTCTCGCACTTGTCCACATTGCATCGAACCGCTAGATAGCAGCGTCGTTGATGAAGTCGTCGTTCTTGTAGCACAAACTAGATAGACTGACCTACAAAATCAAGATAGCATCAATGAATCAGTAAATGTTGACGAAAGCTGAAATACGTACCGTGTAATATTTCTGAAGCAGCGTGAACGCAGCAGCCAAACCAAGTAGAGAGATATCGGGGCAGACACCAGTCCAGAGAAAGAGAGAGCTTCAAAGAGAGGAGAAACGATGATCTTGAACACAAAGCCCGACAGAATGACCTACAAAGTAAGAAAACAAAGTGCTTTAGTAACTGCTGTTCGAGAAAAGTTGTATATATACTTACAGACAGAGCGTGCGCCAGTGAGTCTTGCATTAGGAGAGATATCAACACCAGAGAGCCTTGAAGCTGGAGAAAGCGAGCACCAGAGAGTAGTTTTGGTCCAAGAGAGAAGGGCCTAGAAGTTATAAGAAACAGTGTTTTAGTAACGTATGGTAGTTGCACAATAGAGGAGAAGGTATACGTACCTAATAGCATAGCTGCAACAGCAGCTCATCAGAACGCCGCATAATCCAAAGGAGAGTTATCATGACGACTTGCTGCACAAAACAAAGACACCAGTATATCGAGATAGAGAGAGAGAGAGGTCGAGAAAAAACAATGACCTACCTAGTTAATTAAGCGAAGGAAAAAAAGAGATAACTGTTAATAAACAATGCATTTTATAATTATACGTACTTACATATGCCACCATCGTATGCATTACACATGCCACCAGCATATGGAAACATCAATCGGCTCGTAATTAAGTGAATTATGCATCTATGAACAGTAAAGCAACCATACCGATAGCTAAAGAATACTGCAAAAAAAAAGGGCGAGAAAAAAAAACGGGGGATAATATGAAAACCACAGCGTCTGCAAAATACGCTTGTGACGTATATTTTACAAGGTACTGACTTTTATTGGAGGGGGAGAAGGCTAGAATTTAGAAGCCGTCGTGATGCTTATTAAAGCAATGATCGGCAAAAACGATTTGAAAATGGTAAAAATTACGATCAACTGCTGTTTTCCTTTATAATCTTGAATTTTATTAAATGAGTATTGCCTGTAAATTAAGCATTTTATGTTCTTCAAAATAAAGCGCATCGAATGGTGCAACTTTCAAGTTGCTGGGTCTCAAGTGGATGCCACAACCAGCGAAAATGCTCAAATCAGATTTTGGGACATTACGCCAAAACACAAGTCTACATACAGTTTGCTTTTAGCATCAACAAATACTCCTTAACTGAAGCTTTCGAATGAGATACTATAGAAAGAAAAAGCTTTAGAAGTGGTTGAGATATCACGGATTTTTAAAATTAGCCAAAGTTTTCCTTTACATGGATAAGGGCAAATCAACCCAAAATGAGGTTCCTTTTTTTGACAAAAAAAAATTCGAAAAACCATTCTATCGTGTAGAGATTAACAAAAGAGCTAGATTCTAAGCAGTAAGGACCTTCTACTAGCTTAATGAAATTTCGTGTAAACCTCTTTGAAAGGTTGTTACTTTAGGCAGAGTGACAATTTCGAAATACCTTGGATTTTCCAATCAAACGCATGTTCAACATATTTGTAATCACAGATTGAAAGCATTCTTGTGCTACTCATAAAAGCTATTCTTTAGTATGTATTATCAATCATTATTTCTCAAATTCATCAACTCTGAACTGCTTAATTTCTTGACAACAACTGATCCTATCCAAGACCTGATTGCAGTTTTGTTTTCTTCGTATAGTTTATGGTTTGTGGTTTGCGCTTTTTTGGGCTTGACGTGCCTCTGAATAATAATAATAGCTAACCACACAGCTGATATTACTACTGCATATTGTATGTGTTTTTGTCTGCTATTATCTTTGCAACTCCACCACAGAATAGCTTTTGCTTAAATCAGTTGTTTTATGTCTCATGAAAGACATTGCTTGTACAGCAATTGCAGTGAAATATACTTTTTTCTCCAGTTCATCAATATGATGGATAACGTCAAAAAGTGCAGCATCTAGTCTTAATAAAGCAGCAGATTTATCATCTACATAATACGAAATAGTATATGAGTGATGATTATTGCTGCTAAAGACATAATAAAGACAATCTGTAGTCACGAGATCTACATGATGCACTGTTTGATTTATCTTGTTTATTTTGCACGACGAATAATAATTATAAAAGCATTAACAAGAGAATAATGTTTGTCGTCTTCAAGATAGTACTTAGCTTACATACAGGCAAAGAGAAAGGAAGAAAAAAAAAGAGATTGGATATTAGAAATAAATCTGAACTGCATTATATACTATGCAGCATTATCATCGTATTTTTTGCCTATTATCTATAATATGTATTGGTTTTTTTTATAAGGATGATCTTCAAGCCTTATTAACGATGCCGTTTCATGTATGATAATTCAGGCTTATAGAAGACGATGCTTCTTCTAATACTACTACTTGAGTAATCAAAACTTGTTTAGTTGCTTCTCATTTAAATCCTCATAATAGTAAAACAGCAGCATTGTTTAGAAGTAAGTCATACATAATGGGCGCAAAGTTTATGTTGCTTATTATTTTTATTACATGACCACCTTTACATGAGAAAAAAAAAGCATCGAAATAGAGTTTATTGGTCCCAGTGTAGCTTTACAGTCAAGATCCATAATCACTTATATGGACAAAACGACGGTCATATTTCACATAGCTTAATCATCAAGCGGCACGCATCACATTTGACGATTTGGTCGTCTGATAATGCACTTTCCTGAACAGCCGCTTCTTCGATATACGCATGCCGTGATCTACAACAGTAGTACGTAGTATCGCTCTAATCATTACCTACTTACAGTATGTTACGTAATTATTCTTGCTGCCCCAAACATGTATCTCTTGATGGTAGACGGCGTATTCAAAAAAAGGAAGAACAAACATGATGATGCGAACTCTATGCTCATCATGTGAATACAGTACTGTAAAAAGATGGACTGTGTTGGATGGCCGGATAGATCGGATGCAGTTTTGACGCATTGACTCATCAGTTATTGAATAATATATAAACCGCCCCCATGATTATCCATCCTGAAATAATAGCAGCAGTAGTCTACTGTAGCTCGTTTTTCATGACTAACGCTACTGCCACAAGATGAAGTGGCACAAAGCAACAACAAAAATGTGATGATGTGGGCAGTTTTACTAGGACACCACTATTATCGTTTTAGCTTTTATATGAAATGCTTTATTATTCTGATGAAATCAAACAAGACAATTTAAAAGAAGGATGCAAACTATGGAACAAGGCATAAAAAAATGCGGTGTGAGATATTTACAGAAAATCAAGGATATCGGTATACTACCAGGCAGAACGGCTCGATCCAACCCGCTAAAAAAAAAGAGAGAGAGAAATCGAGTATAATCTCGACGTATACATCGTAAATAAAAGTATGCCGTCTAGTAATGATCCGCCGCTATTTATACAACAACAAATATCTTGTAATAATCATCTATCTAGTGGGGACTATAGTAGCAGCTTATCCTACTACCCAATCCATTATGCAATAAAGTTGTTACTCTTTGTTTCTTCCATATTAAGACATAATAATAGTTAAATGGTGGTTATTTTTTGCCATTCTCATCATCAGCAATTAGCTTTTTTGTTCAATTTGACTGGATTTTAGTGAGAGTTTTACAAGTTGGTATTATGCCTACATATCAGAAGATGTAGTAATTTACTAAAGAATTTGGGTCTTTCCAATGATACAGACGACCCTCGTTAATTCCAAGGCTAGGGGGGTGCAAACTGACTTGGAATTATCGAATATTGAAATAAACGAATTTGGTTATATAATTGCCGAAGCTTTCGGGATTTACACTTTCCATAATGAGTCTGTGCTCAAAATCGCGTCAATAATTACAATTTTTTTTTGACAGATCGCGTGTCTTTGAACGCCTCTTGTATGAGATTGTCTGTCTATAAACCTAATTACTCATATTTTTTGCTTATTGAAGGGCTATCTTTCAGATAAAAAACGATAAGATCGATAAAGGAAATTGTTGTATCCAGAGAAAGATACAAGTGGAGATAATATAAAAGTAAAAATAAAGACTTGTAAAATAAGCCAGATACGAAAACTAAAGATTTATTAATTGAATTAAGCACACCTTTTATATTAAACCATAATCGCTAAGTCAATCAATCTATCTTATTGTTTAATGACCTGATGTTTGAAAAGTAGTGTCAAACATGTATATTTACAACACAGCATTTTATCAGGAACAATGGTCTGATATAGAATTTAGGTTGAGTCAGGCATTGTCTCAAACATGCCACAATCTTCCCAAATCTCTTATTCAGCACAGACCATTTAGAATGTTCTCAAACAACTAAGTAGCTTGTTCCTTATCTTGAGACTCTATCAAAAGATCTACTAGCATCAAATGAAGTATCGTGATCCGATTATAACTGAGTTATTCTAACTCAAGTATCCCGCTGGATGCAACAGAAATGCTTTAGTAATTTACAATTGGCGTGGGACCCAGAAAAACAGTATAAAAGGGCCTTTATTCTTTGACAGGCATATTGACTCTCTCATTTTTTTTACTTAATTATCCAATACAATGAAAAGAAAGAACGCCTCTCTCAGCATCCAAAACCATTTCGAAATCTGCGAATTGAAGAAGAAGAAACCCAGTTGGACCAACGTTCAACTTGCTATGTGGGCGAAAGAGGAATATAACCTTCCTAAGGCCCCTGATCCCTCAACCGTATCAAAGATCCTCAAAAGAGGCGAGCAAGGCTTAACTGAGCAAACAGATATCAAGAATAGGAGGAGATACAGAAAAGGAAAATGGCCTGTAAGATCTTGATTTGTCAAACCAGAGACAAATTCAATAATATACTTAACTATTTTTATTTGTAGCAACTCGAAGAAGCTGTTATTCTTTGGGTTAATGTCGCAGAAAATAACAAGGTTCCTATCAATTGGGACTTAATAATTAAACTGAAAGCCACTCTTTTTGCTGAACGAATTGGTATCCAAGACTTTCAAGCCTCGCATGGGTGGATGCAAAAATTTGGAAAGAGACATGGCGTCAAAATGAATCGAATTCATGGTGAAGCTGCTTCGGCTGATATATCTGCTATTGAAATTGATAAGGCCAGCATCAAAGAGATTCTTGATCGTTTCGCACTGAAGGATGTTTATAATTTTGACGAAACAGCCCTTTTCTGTGCTGCTCCCCCAAGATCCACTATTTCTGGCTTGGGATTTTCAGGTTGGAAAGAAAACAAGAAACGCCTTACTCTTGGAATGATTTGCAACGCTGATGGAACCGATAAATGGCAAGACATACTTATTATTGGTCATGCAAGAAGACCTTCTTGCTGTTTTTCAAAACACCAGAAGAGATTAGAAGCATCTGACCATGGCTTTAATATGTATCACCACAACAGCAATGCCTGAATGACAAAGTCAATTTTTTAAGTTTTTCTTCGCCGCTTTGACCGCTCCATGAAAGCACAAAACCGCAAGGTCTTATTTCTTTTGGACAACTTTTCTAGGCATGCTGTTGACTATGTGCCAACTAATGTTGAGCTTCTCTTCGTCCCTCCAAATACCACCTCTCACTTGCAGCCTTTAGATGGTGGTATCATCCGTGCTTCTAAGGCTCATTTCAAGAAGAAGCAATACCGAAAAGCCTATCAGTACGTTGGTATGCTCCAGAATGGCCATCAAGACGTTGTTGGACCAGTCGATAAAGTCTTTGAGGTTGACCAACAATTGCAGGCAATGAAGTGGGCCCGAGAAGCATGGAAGGCTGTTTCTAAAGAAACTATCAAGAACTGTTGGAATTCAACAATTTTTCATTTGATTTACGGCGAAGATAGTCCTGGTAAGAAACGAAGTCTTAGTATTTTTACCCTATGCAACTTCTAACATTAATTATGAACTATAGATGTAGAACAAGCTATACTAAACCAGAGATTGGACGAAATGAGTGCTACTGACAACTTGCGAGAAACGCTAACATCGATCACTGATACTGGGCTCATCAGCATTGAAGACTGCCCAACTGAAGAGCTTGATCCGGTTTTTGAGAGAGAAAACGTGCATCGAGTTGTTCGTGAAGAGGAGATACTGTATATTGTACAAGTCTGTGGTACATAATGTACCTGTAGCTAGTATCAAGGATATAAGCATATGTCATAATATAGTGTGGATCTTCAAGTAGTGCACATCTTATATTGCATCGATCTTGGCATTTAACAAAATATGGAAAATATCCGTAGTCAATGTCGGGATAAAAGCATCAGTCTACAGCACCATCCATGCTAATGGTGCCATCTATAGCTTATGTTTGTATATGGTATAAATCTGTAGCGTACATCTAATTCATTAGTGTTCATCATAGTTTATATCAGAATATGGTAACTGGATGAACTGTGTACGGAATGCAGATCATAGTGGATGTATTCCACAAATTTTAGCAAAAGCTATTCTGTGGAGTTGCAAAGATAGCAGACAAAAACACATACAATATGCAGTAGTAATATCAGCTGTGTGGTTAGCTATTATTATTATTCAGAGGCACGTCAAGCCCAAAAAAGCGCAAACCACAAACCATAAACTATACGAAGAAAACAAAACTGCAATCAGGTCTTGGATAGGATCAGTTGTTGTCAAGAAATTAAGCAGTTCAGAGTTGATGAATTTGAGAAATAATGATTGATAATACATACTAAAGAATAGCTTTTATGAGTAGCACAAGAATGCTTTCAATCTGTGATTACAAATATGTTGAACATGCGTTTGATTGGAAAATCCAAGGTATTTCGAAATTGTCACTCTGCCTAAAGTAACAACCTTTCAAAGAGGTTTACACGAAATTTCATTAAGCTAGTAGAAGGTCCTTACTGCTTAGAATCTAGCTCTTTTGTTAATCTCTACACGATAGAATGGTTTTTCGAATTTTTTTTTGTCAAAAAAAGGAACCTCATTTTGGGTTGATTTGCCCTTATCCATGTAAAGGAAAACTTTGGCTAATTTTAAAAATCCGTGATATCTCAACCACTTCTAAAGCTTTTTCTTTCTATAGTATCTCATTCGAAAGCTTCAGTTAAGGAGTATTTGTTGATGCTAAAAGCAAACTGTATGTAGACTTGTGTTTTGGCGTAATGTCCCAAAATCTGATTTGAGCATTTTCGCTGGTTGTGGCATCCACTTGAGACCCAGCAACTTGAAAGTTGCACCATTCGATGCGCTTTATTTTGAAGAACATAAAATGCTTAATTTACAGGCAATACTCATTTAATAAAATTCAAGATTATAAAGGAAAACAGCAGTTGATCGTAATTTTTACCATTTTCAAATCGTTTTTGCCGATCATTGCTTTAATAAGCATCACGACGGCTTCTAAATTCTAGCCTTCTCCCCCTCCAATAAAAGTCAGTACCTTGTAAAATATACGTCACAAGCGTATTTTGCAGACGCTGTGGTTTTCATATTATCCCCCGTTTTTTTTTCTCGCCCTTTTTTTTTGCAGTATTCTTTAGCTATCGGTATGGTTGCTTTACTGTTCATAGATGCATAATTCACTTAATTACGAGCCGATTGATGTTTCCATATGCTGGTGGCATGTGTAATGCATACGATGGTGGCATATGTAAGTACGTATAATTATAAAATGCATTGTTTATTAACAGTTATCTCTTTTTTTCCTTCGCTTAATTAACTAGGTAGGTCATTGTTTTTTCTCGACCTCTCTCTCTCTCTATCTCGATATACTGGTGTCTTTGTTTTGTGCAGCAAGTCGTCATGATAACTCTCCTTTGGATTATGCGGCGTTCTGATGAGCTGCTGTTGCAGCTATGCTATTAGGTACGTATACCTTCTCCTCTATTGTGCAACTACCATACGTTACTAAAACACTGTTTCTTATAACTTCTAGGCCCTTCTCTCTTGGACCAAAACTACTCTCTGGTGCTCGCTTTCTCCAGCTTCAAGGCTCTCTGGTGTTGATATCTCTCCTAATGCAAGACTCACTGGCGCACGCTCTGTCTGTAAGTATATATACAACTTTTCTCGAACAGCAGTTACTAAAGCACTTTGTTTTCTTACTTTGTAGGTCATTCTGTCGGGCTTTGTGTTCAAGATCATCGTTTCTCCTCTCTTTGAAGCTCTCTCTTTCTCTGGACTGGTGTCTGCCCCGATATCTCTCTACTTGGTTTGGCTGCTGCGTTCACGCTGCTTCAGAAATATTACACGGTACGTATTTCAGCTTTCGTCAACATTTACTGATTCATTGATGCTATCTTGATTTTGTAGGTCAGTCTATCTAGTTTGTGCTACAAGAACGACGACTTCATCAACGACGCTGCTATCTAGCGGTTCGATGCAATGTGGACAAGTGCGAGAGGGATTTTATGGTTCTGGATGATACAACAACAAGAAGGACTTTTGATAGTGGACGAACTACTACAGTAAGTATAATGCATGCTGTTGATTGAAATACAAAGTACTAACTGTATCAACTTGGTTTAGCATAGACAATTCAAGAAGGTGGATCTCAAGGTTGTGGCTACAGGAATGGCTTCTGATGACAGTGGTCTAGGTAAGTATATTCTGCGTTGGTTGTAGAATGCATCACTGATTCTATGATTTTGTTCACATGTAGGTATTAGATTCAGACCGAATCGGATCAGTTGGGCTTCGACGAAGGATATTCTGGCTCTGGTAAATGCCACCTTCTTCTTCTTCTTCTTATTATTATTATTATTTGGCGTCATGCTCATTTTTCTTCTTGGCTTTGTGTCTGTTTTTTTCTTTCTTGGCTTCGGCTTTATTTATTATTATCGTTAGCTATTTATCTGTATAATTCCATCTTAGTCTTCTTTTTCTTTCTTTCTATGCTTCTTTGAAGCATACCTTTTTTTTTACGTTGTGTGGATGTGCCTATCACTGAAGCTCAACAACAACAAGATTCCGAGGCTAGGATTAGATAGGCTGGTCCAAACTTAATTGTTGATTCTACTTACTTAGCGACAGTTGAGGGTCTTAATAAACATAATTCCTCACGTTAGGGGTGTAGTAAGGCACGCTCTAGCACCTGAGGGGTGGTCTAATTGAAATACTACCTAATTGCATTTTTGGGTAGTACTTCAAATTCCGCCTAACAACAGTGCAGAGGAGAACCCTTGCAAAAATTTTCTAGGTTTTTTTAGTATTTAGAGGTAATAAATAGATATAGCTTTTCTATGTTTCTTGGCTGTTTCATACGTTGTTTTCATTGTTTGAAGTGATTTTTTAGACAGTACAGTATGCGAAATATCATGGAGAATTATTTAAACAATGATGTATCATTTCTAAACCGGTTGTCGAACTAAGGTAAATAACTCTGTTCAAGCACAGATCACATCAGATCGCACAACACCAATATGAAGAAACTGGATTTAGTTATTGATCGAGTAGTCGTATGTTAATGGCAATAACATATGGAATCTATCATTGTCCTACATATTACCCAGATCTTTTCATCCAGCACCTTATACTCACATCAAATCCCTCAGTTCAAATAGTATATAAACCCTCCTCTCATATTCTAATGTAATAATAAACGATATTAAATTTTTTTTCCAGTAAATCACTTTGAATAGAGAAGACTCGCTCCTTTAGCATAGGACACGATACTACTAACGTACTTGGTATTTCAAGGGAAATCCTGTTTTTTTTTTATTCATTTTCAAATAATGGAGTGCACTTGGGAGAATTTCACTGAGATCCAACATGAAGGAACAACCATTCTCAATCAAGTAGTAGTAATAATTTCAACTTTTTGTGGAGAGCGATATACAGAATGTGATTTCATTTCAGCATCTGAGAAGCGAATTTACATAGTGGTTATTTTGCTATTATAGGTTTGTGATAAATATCAATACAAACTCAAAAAATAGTTCCCATCAGATGAGTATCCAAGATGTATTATTTGATCTATGGATTACATCGTATTATGGTGCTAAGAAGAATAATTAAATACAATTCCCTAAAGTGCTGATAATATGTACATCTAATGTGTAAGAAGCCGCCAATTATGCTAATCATATGTTATCAATCCCTTTGTTGAATCACTGATTCATCTATTATTTCCTGAAACACGCTTATATTCACTTAATCCTCTGCTGCATACTCAGCAGTGAACGAAGCGCATGGATCTACTCTTGTAAACTCAAATCTACTACAGCCAAACTCGGCGTATAAACAGCATTCAATTTTACCATGCCTCCTCGCTCTACAGACGCATCAAGCCTGCTTGATATTGACGTTTTGCCCTACCAACTACTATTTCAAATGTGTAAAATTTTCCCAAAATACAATGAAAGAAATGATATAAAACCAAAAACGTCTGATCGAGCTGTCATATAAAATCATGTTTTCGAGATCTTTTTAACTGTTTATTGTTCGATTCGTTATTGCAGTGAATCACCATCTATTCATGGAATACGAGATAATCTTTCCCAACTATTTACATTTGCTAGCATCAACATTGATTGATACTACTACCCAATTTTCCAAAATTAACGAGCTTCAAATTGAACCACTATAAACCAGCATTAATTTTGAGTAAAAATTCGTATCGACAATTAAAAACCAACATACTTCTCTTGGTTCTCTTCTTATACATGATTCTGTGGCCACAATCTTGACAACGAATAGGTTCTCTAGGCTTCAACTGATTCTCTGCGCCACAATCTACATGACGAAATCAGTACATGCCATGGAAATGCAACGAAGCATTTAAAGTACGTTACCAGCACAAAGGTATGTCATAGCAACAGGTTGACGAATAGGAGCACCTTGATAACCTTCCATTGTATTATATAATGCTTTGAGCTAATGAGAGTAGAAGAACAGGAGCTTATTCAGTAGGAAGATGACCAAAGATGTCGAAAAAAAATACTCAACTGTATAGTCACAGAAAAAAAAAAAAAAAAAGGGCAGTGTGAAAAGGTAACGAGATGATTGATACGAAACAAAAAGCGTCATTTGCAGGTTACTTACTTCCACCAACACCATGAGTCTTCCTAGAGTTCTCGAGACACAAATTGACGATTTCATTCAAAAGTTGAAGAGACGGTAAACATATGAAGTACTGAATGTTTTGTTTGCTACATGGACTGATAGCATATCGACAGTCAAATCGTTGGCTCCTTCTTTGTTGCAAAAGAAACAGCCATTATTCTTCGACAAGTGGTGTCTATTTCCCGTTGGCGTGATGCACATGTTCTCATTGATATAGTGACTCAAGTTGGCATCCGTTTAACTTCTGCTCAGCCTAATGGTAAGTACAGCATTATAACATGATTATCTTACAGCGACCTGAACATATGTAATAGAGCTGGCTATTGGCAATATTGTCAAGCGTGTGTTAAAAGTCATTCGAGAAGTGTCAAGAGGTGATTTAGAAACAAGTGATGATAGACCATCAGCAACACCCGATTATTCCAGCTTTGGCGAAGAGGAAGAGCAGGATGATTCTGATGACCACGTGGAAAACGACAATGAAACAGACGCATCCGACAACGAGCAAACATTCAAATCATCCACTAACAGCAGTTTGGCTGGATCTGCTTCTGGTGGACGCCCTGAATTGACCACACAAACATCCATGTTTAGATTATTAGCTGATATGTCCACCTTGACAGTTAGGGAACAAAAGAGACAGGAGAATGAAAAGAGAATTAGAGATACCTACCACTTGAAGCCATTGATTATTCAAGAAATTACAGAAGAAATCATTGCTGATTTGGATACAAAGGACACAGCTGCGATTTACAAGGGCATCGCTGATCAAGCGTTGGATTTCATTCATGCAAAGTAAGCAACGAGTGGATTGAATTATGCACTGGATCATTAATGCGTTTTAGTGAGGTGATTATGACCATTGGCATCTCCAGAACTGTGCAAGAGTTTTTGATGAGAGCTGCTCAAAAACGTAAATTCCAAGTGATTGTCGCAGAAACAGCACCCACGTAAGTACTCGAGATTAAGTTGGTAGCAAAAAAAGAAGGCTTATTTGGGTACATATAGATACCAAGGCCACAAAATGGCACTCTCCTTGTCAAAGGCTGGCATCGATACTACTGTCATTGCTGATTCTGCCATTTTTGCTGCCATGCCTCGTGTGAATAAGGTTGTTATCGGTGCTCATGCAGGTAATGTTTAATTGACAATGACTCGATGTATCTGCGATATTCACCATACTATACAGTTCTTGCGAACGGTGCCCTTGTATCTGTTTCTGGCTCCCACTTGTTGGCAGCAGCAGCCAAACACCATTCCACACCTGTCTTGGTTTGTACCGCATTATACAAGTTGTCACCCTTGTTTGCCTATGTTGCTGATGCCTTCAATGTCACTGTATCTCCCCAAAATGTATTAAATTTCCAAGAAGGACCCATCATAGATGATGTTACAACTACAAACCCTTACTACGATTATGTTGGCCCTGACTATGTCAGTCTATTTATCCACAATCTGTAAGTGCAAACGCTCGATTCACACACTACAAATTACTCAAATTTCTTCTTCTTTTCTAGTGGATCCGCACCTCCTACCTATGTATACAGACTCATTAACGATAATTATGATGCTGAAGATTCCACCCTTTTATAAATCAAATAAACCATCCAGTGAGAGATTGATCTACGACGACGTCTGTGAATGTACAAGTTGGTAAACGCATTTGCTACAATTTTATTGTTATATATGAGCATTAAGGACAATGATGGGAGGGGATAAAGAGAGAAATCTACAAAAGGAAAGCACCAGCAAGGGCAACGACAGGAGAACCAGTGACACGAGGCAAGCTCCAGGCAACAGCACCAGTAGTTTCAGCTGAACCAGCAACGTCCAAATGAGTATAACCGATAGATACCTCCTTGTTGTCCAAACCATATTGATCTAAACCAGAGGCTTGCAACATGAAACCAGCAGGGTATTGATGACCACGGTTAGTCATGGTAGAGGGTTGATCATTGGCAGAGACAAGGTCTTCACTAGAGCGACCGGCACGAACACATGTCACATCTTCACGACGCATTGTAGAGATTTCAAAGGGATCAGCCAAAAGATGGCCAGCATCATGGACACGCTTACTAACACGGTTCTTGCGGGCAAAACCATTGTCCAATGTAATACCATAACCGTCATAGGCACGGATAGCATGACCTGTCAAAGTAGCACAAGTAAACAAGAGAGAAGGAGCACTGGAAGCAGCGGTGTTTTCCTTTTTGTTTGCAAGCACTTTTTCCTTGAACTCACATAATAAATCGGTCATCACCATACGGCCTTCAGCGTCAGTGTTGCCTACCAATACACGCTTGCCACTACGAGCAACAATGACTTCATCACTAACGTACATGTCAGGGCCAACAGAGTTGCGGACAAGAGCAAGACCACCAGATACATTGACCTTTTCAGGGGCCATCATGGAAATGGTCTTGAAGAAACCAGCAACAGCGGCAGCACCACACTTGTCACGGGACATGTCTCTCATATGACCGCTACACTTGATATCGGCTCCACCGGTATCGTAGGTGACACCCTTACCAACAAAGAAGAGACTAGCAGGAAAAAAAGAAAAAGAAAAGATATGAGTATACCTGCTCATACAATCACATATATACACACACACAAAATGACCCCACTTACTTTTCCTTGACCTTGGATTGATCGGGAGACACATAATCAAACTTGACAAAACGAGGATGATGACGCTCAACAGCCAATGAAGCACGAGTAACAGCATGAGCCAAGGGGTAGTTCTTCTTGATGTACTCAATATCTTCAATGACGGACACCTTGACATTCTCAACATCCTTGAATTGCTCTTGAATGTACTTTGCAATGTTGATGGGGGACATGATCTCGGGATCAGGGTTACCAATATCCTTGCATACACGACGACCAGCTTCCACAGCGCTGACGAGCTTGATCAAACCCTCTTGTTGCTCTTGAGGAATGCTGCTGACGAAACCAACACGCTCAAAGGTCTTTACCTTGACAGAAGCACTTTGACGAACATCAATGGGCTCGAAACAAGACTCCAACAAACCCAACATGGTAACACCCAAAAAGTGATCGTAATCACTGTTGGCGTCAAAGGTCCAGTAAGACTCGACAGCGGCGACGGGCTCATCAGCAAAGCAAATGAGGGGAGATGTCATGCCTACCTTGAGAGCTTGAACACCAGCAGAGTAAGCAATGTCCTTGAAGCGACGGACATCATCGAAATCGTTGTAGAGAGAGCCGGTGGGAGCCAACAAGATGCGCTTGTGAGGTTGAGCGTCGTCAGGGAGAATCAACTGCAAAGATTCGCCAAAAGAAGCATCCAATTCCAAGTGCTTTTGAACAGAGGGCACAACGGACTTGAGGGATTGCTTGTCAGTAAAGACGACGATAAGGCCATCGTAGCGACCGTCTTGAGCTTGTTGTTGAAGAGTTTCAACCAATGTGTTATTGTGGGATACTAATTCAAGCTTGGGCAACTCCATTTTTGTAAATTTGTGTATATAAAAGGAAAAAGAGGAGGGCCTAAAAGAAAATTTTTCTCTTGTTTCTTAATCTATTTGCCCTACCTGGGTTTCGTTTTTTTTTTTTTTCTGGTGTCTAGTACCCGGCAGATACACAGTGTGCGCGGGGCAGACGGAAAGACATCTAATCCCCCATTCAAAATGTCGTCAAGCACAACTCCGCGTACGTGTTCATGCTATATATCGTTGTTATGAAGTGTGCCCTGAATTGTGCTAGCAAGAGGTTTGATGATGGGCTTTGAAACCAAACCGCTTGGAAGGTGCACGATGATGCTCGATCATGATCGCAAAAAAAAAAAAAAAAAAAGTGGGATTTTAGATCCACTCATCTGCGCAAATGTGTGCTCATTTGTCAAGTGGTAGAAGACAGCTGCTTATTACATATACTGGTTCTCTGATCTATTTTCACTATTGGTTTTATCAAATGCGTTATTGAGAGAGTGCCATCTTGTAGCCAGAAATGAGCTCACATGTCGTGATATGGGATCACTGAAAATGTTAGACAATGTCAATCGAGAAACAAGAGATGCAACAAACAAAGCAGGCTTGATTCATGCAAACATGAGCCATGGCGAAAATCCCAAAACGGAGAGTTAATCGCACTATCATGCTGCGTCTTGATGGTGGATGAATCCTACCGTATCAATTATTCTCACGGATCTAAACGCAAGTTACACGTAATTCATTTAAGAAATGAACATATGGGCGCAGCATGTTCAAGTGCACATAGTCGCTATATAGGATGAGGTTGAGTGAGTCATATTCTGCAACAACTGGAATTAAAGACATGACCAAGTTTGTTGGTTCAGTTATTTCCCTAGTATTTTTTTTTTTTTACTGCTCTTTTTGCTGCGGTGATGAGAATGATGCCGCTGTGGGGGGCAGTGCCTTTATTTCATGCTGCTGCCCCATATCATTAAAACTCAGGATCTCGCTGCGTAATGTGGTGCTGAGGATGGCTGGCGCAAAAGAAAGACATGATTGCATAGTTGTATATAAATACAGTTTGCTGTTTTTTTTTTGTTTTTCTTATTCATTTTTCTCCAATAAACCTTTCAATATGACTGTAAATGATGACAACTTGATCGATGAGGCTAATCTCTTGGCAGATGCCTTGTGCAAAACCTCCATCTCTGATCACAAACAGCAACAAACACTTGTAGATAGCATGCTGGACAGCTTGATAAACAGTACACAAGAGAACAGCCAGCCAACAAAGGCATTAAAAGTATGGCATTGGGAGTATTTACTGTGTCGTGCTCTACTCAAACATGACCTCTGCACTTAGGAAATATTATTAAATCCAACACAGCAAGACATTGCCTATTTGACGGATTCAATATCGACTCGCATAGATCAAGGAAGAGGAGAGACTTTGTTTGAAATTGGCTTGGAAGGTATAGGCTACATGCTCGTATGCTCAGTCTCAGGAAATCTCACACATTGACAGAGGATGGTACTTCCATGAATCTAACGCAGGACGAATACAACACATGTATTGAAACGATCCGTACTGTCACTGATAAATTGGGAGCCGATTTCGCCAACATTGATGAATTAAACACATTGGATCCTACTGCCAAACCTGCCAACTCTTCCACGTCAGATGTGTATCATTTAATGATCCGAAAGCGCCCTCAGTCTGTGCAGGATTTACTGGAAATCAGAGTCGCTGTTGTTGGTAATGTAGACGCAGGCAAGTCCACCATGTTGGGTGTGCTGACAAAGGGTGTATTGGATGATGGCCGGGGAAAGGCGCGTGTCAATCTGTTTCGTCACAAGCATGAAATTGAGTCAGGTCGAACGTCCAGTGTGGGTGGTGAAATTCTGGGATTCGATGCTACTTCGAGACCTATTCTTCAGACAGGGAAGAAGGCAAGCTGGGAGGAAATCACCGACAAGGCAGCCAAGGTGTTGAGTTTTGTCGATTTGGCAGGCCATGAAAAGTACCTCAAGACAACCGTATTTGGTATGACGGGCAGTGCGCCTGAATTTGCCATGCTGATGGTCGGTGCAAATGCTGGTATGATTGGCATGTCCAAGGAACATTTGGGTTTAGCCCTATCACTGGGAATTCCTGTACTGGTAGTGATTACCAAGATTGATCGATGTCCTACTCATGTGTTGGACAAGACTATCAAGGAACTGACATCTATCCTCAAGTCCAAGTCATGCCGAAAGATCCCTCTGTTTGTAGAAAATAACCACGACGTTGTCATGACAGCGGTAAGTAGCAGGCAGACAGGCAGTCAGGGCTCTCTTGATTCGCAATGTATACTTATACAGACTATAGCAAAACTTTGTCAGCGAGCGTTTATGTCCTATATTTCAAGTCTCCAATGTCACAGGGCAGGGACTCGATTTAGTGCGCAACTTCTTGAATATCTTGCCTTCCCTGACGAAATACGAAACCGATCAGCCTTTCCATTTCGAGATCAATGAGACGTACTCTGTTCCTTTTGTTGGCACTGTGGTCAGTGGCGTGATGAAGAGTGGTATGATTCATATTGGAGACAAGGTGCTGCTGGGCCCTGACCATGCTGGACAATTCATCACAACCACCATCAAGGGTATTCATCGCAAGAGGGTCTCTATACCTGTAGCAAGAGCTGGCCAGAGTGTGACATTTGCATTGAAGAATGTGCGGCGTAATACAATAAGAAAAGGACAGGTGTTGCTGGCGTATGAAAAGGACAAGCCTACGCCTCCCTCATCCAAGAGATTCGAAGCAGAAGTTCTGGTCCTGTATCACTCTACCACCATCAAGTCCAAGTACCAAGCCATGGTTCATTGCGGAGCAGTTCGACAGACAGCCAGCATCATAACCACGGACAAAACGGTGCTTCGTACAGGCGATCGTGCCAAAGTCGTAAGTGCTCTTTATATCACTTGGATTGCCTACAATGACTAACAATTCTTGTGTGATAACCAGGAATTCGAATTTGTAAAGAACCCTGAATATCTGACCATCGGCACTCGACTGATTTTCAGAGAAGGCAGAACAAAGGGCGTTGGCAAGATTACTCAATTGCTCAATTAAATGGATCACAATCAATTTTATTACAGTATAGCGTCAATGAATGTTCTTTGATAAAAATAAAGTAGTTGGCTTGTTTGATCTATGAATGCGTAAATGACGACGTAAATTACTTTGTACACTAAACTTTCGTCCACAACATGGTTCAGAACAGACGAATGGCTTTTCTCCAGTATGGGAAAACGTATGTGTTCTCAAGCTGGAAGGCCTCGTGAAGCCTTTGTTACAATAGGGGCATATATATCTACAACTGGAATTGGAGCGACTGATATTTACTTGCGTCTCTTCCTCTCCTTCCTCGTACTCGTCTTCTTCTTCGCCATCGTCCTCTTGCTCAACGGATGACTTGTGTTTTACATGAGCTGCTGTTTCTTCTGCTTCTTTTAGTGTGGTATGCTTGGCATTGGTGGGGTATATGAAATCAGAATAAGAGCGAGAGTGAGTTCTGCCTCTCATGGTTTCTGGAGGCTTCTTCTTTTCCAACGACAATTGTTGCATGTCCATAGGTAGTGACATGGCCGATGATTTTGACATTGAGGGAGGTAGCTGTAGAGAAGCATTATGATTAGAAGGAGGGGCAGGGAGAGGGAGGGGATGCTGAGGTTGATGAGGAGGATGAGGAGGGAGCAATCGGTCCTTATTGGATATGATATGTTCAGAAGCATGTCGTCTATGTACATGATGAACAGACGAGGAAGGGTGCTTGTGATGGTATTGATGGTGATGATGCTGCTGCTGTATAGGAGGCCTTGTATAATCTACATGTAAAAAGTACAAAATGAGATCAGCTCATGAATATAAATTGTATGATTGCAAACTGTACCGATCAGGCCAGGACCACCTTCTAAAAGGTCTTTAATCGAAGGTAACTTTGGCTTTTCATTCATAACGACGATTAATTAGAGTTTGGTTCTAGTGGAAAAGAAAAACGCGCTAACGCAGGAAGAGTTGAATCAAGAAGAAGATGAATATATGTGAATTCTCAAATGAGGATTAAGGAAAAGAGAGCATTTTATATGATGGTTGATTTGAATTACAGACACCCTTAATTTAGCATTTAAAGGAGGGCAAGGAAGAAAGACAGAGAGAGAGAGAGAGAGAGCCTGCATGGACGAGGAAGGGATGAAATCAGAATCACTTCATTGAAAATTAATATATCTATTCGTATGCCTAATGGAACTGACAAAATTGAGATATGAATAGAACGGTAACCATGGTAACCGGAGGATTCAAATCAAACAAGCAATGTTCAACATTTGATAGCATACTTCTTTTTTTTCGATTTCGGATTTTGACCATACATGGTCAAGTAAAAAGTGTGTATGTGAAAAGTCCTTTGGGTATTTGCTGCATGAATGTTTAGCCCAATTCTGTATAATTAAATTGAACAATTCGAAAGTTGTATATTCCTACTGTAGAGGAACGTGCTCCCTTTTTTATATCAGCATACCGAGTTAAATTGCGTGTAGAAAGGAGGAGTGAGGTCCATGGAACCGAGAAATAAACAACAGCGATTTTCACACGCATACACATTCAAGACTGACCCTGAATGCACCATTAATAATTCCCATAAACATTTGCATTATTAATCCGTTCATCTTTCTTTATCGAATAACACACACACAAATGACCAGCAACCTATCTAAACAGTTCTTCAAAAGCCCCTACTATGCTGTCGTAGGGGCAAGCACTGCTCGCACAAAGTTCGGTAATCGAGTTTTACGGTGGTAATATATCGCATTTGTTACAAATGATCCCCTTAAAATTAATATCAAAATGAATAGGTATCAATCGAACGGTCTAGATGTAACGCCTATTCATCCTGTAAAGTATATGAATCTGCCGTTTTAATCATGCACTGTATTTACATATTCCATAGAAAGAAGCCAAAATTGAAGAATTGCCTACCAAATCTTCCATCGATCAATTACCTTTTCCCATTAAAACATCCATCTCCATTATCACACCACCTTCCGTAACTCTTGGTGTATTGGAACAAGCCAAGAAATTGGGCATGAAAGAAATTTGGATTCAACCAGGAGCCGAAGACCAAAAAGTCATTGATTTTGCTAAAGAAAACGAAGCTAATATGAACATCATTTTGGGTGGACCATGCATTTTGGTCAAAGGATCTGCACTCTTGCAAGAATCAAGACTTTGAGATTTTTATTGTAGCGTCAATTTTAATGTAATCACTTCAAATGGCTTGATTTTGATCAATAAACCTCTGTGTAATTGTCTTTCATGCTCTTTTTGCTGCAACTCCAGCACATCTTCATCCAACACTCGTAAGTTTGTACTAAATGTTCGATCCAGCTTGGATGAGCTGTTGATGGGTATGTCTTCTAAATCGTCCTCCAGGATGTTGCACTTGACAGCCTTTGTAATGATTTGCGAACTATGAGCTAGATGAGTACAGTGTCATTTCAGACGGTAAATGCTAGCTTACCTGATGAGCCTTGCTCTTGCATGACCGCCGTATGCTTCAAAAATCCTCACAATCACATTATTGGAGTCTTCTGCCTTTTTAATAGTATCCAGCACTACATTTGGAGCATTATCTATCTTGAATTGAGGGAATGAATGGTTGATTTCGTTGATTTTGTTCTTTGGTATCAGTCTATACAACAATGATCAGCTTAGGTTTCGAGTTCCTACAGATGTAAAGCATACCTTGCAAGCAATGGTGAGTTGAAATTATAGCCTTCACGAACTACATCAGATTGTAAAAAGTGATGCTCATGTGGATAAATAGCGTATTTGAATGAATGATGCCCCACATCGCAATTGGAATCTGGCGCTTTTGGTGATCTCAACAAGGACAACCTCAACACGTTTCGATGTGCTGAATAGCCGTATTTGCAATCGTTCAAAAGTGCCACTCCATAGCCATATTCCGACATGTCTGCAAACTTTTGAGCCACCACTTCAAACTTGGCGCTTTCCCAGCTCGTATTGTAGTGTGTGGGTCTCTGTACATGTCCATATTGACACTCATAATTCACATTATCTGTCAAAATATCCCAGGCAAATTCAACCTTGAGAAACTGTCGATTTTCGTTCCAATCCACCTCTGTTTCGAAATCCAGGCGACGTGAGACGGCAGACAAGACCACAATTTGTCGCAATCGACTTGTTTTCGATAGGTTCTTTTCAATCAGTAGCGATGCTCTTAATGGACCCTGTTCCAATATCTGCACAGACCCCTCTTCAATAGTCTTAAACTTTTCCAAATGATAGATTTCGACATCCCACGCATCCCAAAACAGCGGAATATCCTCGTACATTCGAAAGACATTACCTCGTTCCTGTGGCTTGATCAGTTCTCGTTCGACAGCCTTGTCAAACATTTGGATCAAGTGACCCGACTTGTCAAAGGTAACTGTAATGTACTGGTTTTCCATCACTACATTGTTCATACGATCCGTGTGCACCTTGACTGGATCTATTTCCAACATGGCATCATCAAACTCGATGCCTGTAGCACTACTGGGAGCTACATGAGCAACTACATAGCCAGTACGACCAAATGCCGAGTACTGTTTCAAGGTGATGTCGTCTTCCAGCGGCACTTCTAAGATCGCATGCCTCTCCCATGGTAATGTGTTGATAACAGCCAATGCCTTTTCCCCTGTAAGTGGGCCTTCTTTGTCGGTGCGGAATAACGTAGTCAACAAATCAGAACGCATCTGTCTGCCCAAGACATCAACTTTGGTGTACATTTGCAAACAGTCTTCATAGACCATTTCAATAGCAGAACCAGACATCACATCGTGAAATTGAGGCAAGCAAATCAGCTTCCAAAACTCGTCAAATTCGTGTTTGGGGTATTTGAATTCAGGAAACTTGATCATAGCAAAAGTAGCTAGCATCTCGATATCACGCAGCAGGAATTCGCAGGTTCGGTTGAGTTTCTTGCAGAAAGATTGAGTGGTATAAATGCCTCTATGCAATTCGAAATACTAGGTCCTTTGGTGTGAGTTTGTCGCTTCTTCTTTTTTTTTTTTTTTTACTTTCAGATACAACAACTTACTAATTCACCCTTCCATGAAGGCAGTGCTGTAGTCGTTTGTTCAATCTTTTGGTAGAAATCAGTCGGTAAGGCCATCTCGGTCTTTGGCAATCCATCTACATTCTTCATTCTCCGTAATCGTTCAATCATGCTTGCCAAGGGACCTCCTCCTCCATCTCCATTGCCGTACACTAGCAGACTTGTATTGGAATATACCTTGTCTCGATGGTTTTTGACGCTTCTTACCAGCTCTTCTGGCGTGCACTGTGCATTGTATGTCTCTGAGGGTGCCATATGTGTCAGTGATTTTGTGCCATCCAAGCCAATCCACCAAAACGTGGTCAATGGAAACTTGTTGACATTGTTCCAAGAGAGCTTTTGGGTGAAAAAGTACTTCATGTCTGCCAAATGCATTAACTGAGGCAATTGAGACGAATAACCAAACGAATCAGGCAGCCAGAAGACCTTGCATCGTTTACCGAAATTCTGCTCAAAGAACCGCTGGCCAAGCAAGAACTGTCTGCACAGCGATTCACCTGAGGGCATGTTGGTGTCCATCTCGACCCAGGTACCACCTGTAGGCAGGAATTGTCCTACCGTCACTTTTTCCATGATCCTTTCCCATAAAGGCAAATAGCGATCCTTGACCCACTGAAATTGTTGTGCTTGCGAACAAATGAATTTATACTCGGGATATCTGTCCATCAGGTTGATCTGTGACGACCAACTGCGTGCTGCCTTTCGTATTGTTTCGTCAAACGGCCATAGCCAGGCAGTGTCGATATGGCAGTGTCCAATAGCATAAATCTCATGTTGCGCATCTCCATTCTTCGACTGTAGGAATTCACGGGCAATCTCGAGTCCTTGCAAGATGGAACTGTCGTCGCCAGGGCTGAATGCATTGATGATGCGATTGGCTGTGAAAAGTGCTTGTGATCCTCGCAGAGAATCTTCTGGCAAATCTTTTGCCATACCCAATATAATCTGAAAATCATACAACAAATCCCAGGCAATCCTATTCGGTACAGCTAAATCCTACATGGATACAACTGTCAGTCCTGCGTAGTTTCCTCAAGACTCTGACTACTTGCAACTTGGTTTAAATTAAAGAATCGGTTTGGATCAGGTGCTCCAATAAGTCCGTTCCCTGCGCCAAACATGCCATTGCATGCCATTTCAATATAAAACTGAATGATTTCTCCTCCCTCTGCGTTGGTCGTCAATATGTATTCATGGCGAGCGTCACTACCAGCTATACACAACAATATATAAGATACTCGCTCCTTCTTTACATTACTGACATCTCATTACCTCCTCCTGTCAAACCCTGCAAAGGCGCTCCGTCCATACTCCAAATCATGGCTTCGTTGTCCGCATTCCATATAAACTGTACTTGTTCTCCAACAAACTCGTTTGGGATCCTCAATTGAACGTGAAACCAATGTGTAGACTACAGCAGATTTAATATTAAGTAAAACCTTAATTTGTGTGTGTATGTGTGTGTACATACCCATGAAGGACCGAACCACTCTCCAAGTCGTGTTGGTCTGTACTCTTGTTGCACTGCTTGTTCAAATGGAATCCTTTTGAGATCAGGTACGCTATGTACCAGTAGTGAAATGTATTCCTCTATGACATGGTTCAATATGGTTTGACATTCATCTCGTCTCTGCTACGTCCCCCCCCCCTTCCTTACCTGAATTTGTTCGAGCTTTGTACAGCTGAGACAGCAGGTTGACATCGTTGCCATTAGCGCCACCACTTGTGAAGTTGGAGCATCTATCAATGGTGATGCTTCGAATGAGCTTGGGATGATCGAGTACGTGTGGCTGTTGCTGGTATTGTGGAGACGCTACAAAGGACGATCTCACATGGCTGGCTATCGTTGGGGATGTTCCATTGTCTGAACCAAATTGAAATTGACTCAACAAATCCATAATTTGTTACTGAGGAAAAAGAAGAAGGAAAAGAGAGAGAGAGAGAGAGGAAGGGTTGCAACTCAGTTTTATACAAAACAACAAAATACCCATCTTTAATTTTTTTCGAGATGGATAATGGAGGATGAGAAAAAGCAGCGAGATTTCACACACGCACAAAAAATGCATTCATGAAAAAAAGAAACATTTATTTTATGAAAACAACCTTCTTTTTTATCGAAAAAAACATAGTATTGGAACTAGTGAATTTAAGCCTTCTACACATACAAGACATAGGGTGAGCAATGACATTCTATTAAAACATATTATGAGTGTGTACCTTCTGGAATCTGAATCTAGGAGGAGGAAGACGGTTGCGACGATCGACAGCGGAACGAACACGGACAACACGAGCGTGAATAGCACAAGAGATACAGTAGTGGAGCTTGACGTACAACTTGGGGATAGCATATTCTATTGAATTTTATATGTCAATACCCACAATGCAAGTCTGTCTCCAAGAATCCCTCTATCAAATCATCAACTTACCCTCGTAGATGGAGGCTTCTTGAAGATCACGGACGGCAGCAGCCTCTACCATGTTACGGATGGTGAAACGCTTGATGGCCTTATCCTACAATACGTACAATAATGTCAAATTAATATACATTGTTGTCTCTGCTGTCTAGTCGTCTTTGATCTCTCTCTCTCTCTCTCTTTTTTTTTTTCTTCATACCTTGGGGACACAACGATAACAGTTGATACAGCGAACGACCTTGTTGTGGCCACGTCCGTGCTTGTTACGTCCATTGTTTCTTCTCTTACAAGTCTAGACAAAAAAAAACAAGAGATGTGTTAATGGATGTCGTTGTTGGGTGGTGGTCCAGTGTATGATGGCGATGCGTGTTGAGTGGTATATCACGGATGCGTGTATGTGTGTTCATGTTTATAGATGGATGTGTTTGGATGCTTTACCATGATGGATGGATGTCCCGCTTAAATTGAAGGGTTTTTGAAAGGAGGTTTTAATCGCTTGCTGGTCCTCCATAGTCTTTTGATTCTACATTTCCTCCCCCTCTCCCCCCCCCCCCATTGAATTGTTCAATGAACTTTTGGCTCTCCCCCCCTCCACCTATTGGCATAATAGCTGTCCGGTGTGGCTTGTCGACTTCCCGGCGGATCCGTACGGTAGCAGGATCAATGATACTATCTTTGTCAAGTGCTTTACAAGTATAATGAATGGAATTCACATCAATTAACTTTCTCATGTTTTCTGTCAGTCAAATCGACTACTACATCTCACGAAACGTAGCTTGGGCTCACTGATTGACGTTGCATTTGACTGGTGGTTTTGCTTGATCTCAACGACGAGTTTAACCTCCGTTGGCATTGGGCCAATTTCATCTTTTCAAGTGCTATGGATAATTTATTTGTTGTAAGCAAAGTATAAAATTCGATAACTGCCAGGTGCGATAGCGACATTTATTGTTCCATTAATCTGCCAAATCCTGCAGTTTGATACAAATCTATGGGGATCCATCCAATGTAATTCAAACCGCCAAAACCACCGACATAATAGATTCCCTTGACATGAAATTCATAGAAATTGAAATCATGGAAAGACTTCCAAGGCTTGGCTTCTGCGTGTGTCTTTGTGAAACAGTCCATGGCAATATCAGTCTATGTATACACCTCTTTAGCATGACGTATTACAGCACATACATCAGTTACGCCTACCTTGGATTCTGGAACTCTTTTAATGCTACCAAACATTGTGAAGCGCGGCTGTTGAACAGGAGTAGAATGGTTGTTCCAACCAGGATTGTAGTCCTTGAGTGCAGTTATTGTAAATGCAACCTTTTCTGTGTTTTTGTGCATGTTTCGAGCGCTCATCTAGTGAAACTTCAGTATACCTTTTTCCTTGAGAAATAATGGCTTTTTGTAACTTACTTGTAAATCTGACATAAATAGCAGCAAATTGCCATTAGGAGTACATTTATCGCTGTAGTATTCCATGATGCCAAAAGGAAATCCGCTAAACTCTTTGGATACAGACTCGTCCATCAATGTCAAGATATGTCCACGACCTATACTCTCTGTTGTTAGCTCCCTTTTTTTTATATCAATGTTGCATGTAAGAGCGTACCTGCATCAGACACTATTTTTCGAGTCAATTTTGCTGCTGCTTCAATAGACTGCAGTGTATGAACTTGATCTTCTTTACATAATGCAATGGCAACAAGAAGGTGGCATAGAATACAAAATAACAAAGATTTCATTTATATGTGTGTATGTGGGTGTGAGAATAATGATACAAAAAAAAACTAAAAAGGATCTGATAAGGGCGTGATGCCTCCCATTCAACTTCATCATAGATCATTTGATGGTGGTGATGATGTTACATTTTGTGACGCTGGTTTGCTGCTGTTGTTTGATTTCTTCTTTGCTTCGTAGTCTGCTTTCTGCATAAATCAAGCGATATCAGCATCCAAACGGCTTCATGTCTTTGATCCAAGCCAAACTCACCAATTTTTGATACAATGCACTCTCTCGTCTGCCTAGTGTCAATTTTTCCATGCGTTTTCTTGACGCCAATTTTAAAGTGTAACTAAACTGTGCTTGAATCTGCGCATAAATGTCCTGTAATAGCATTGCGATGAGTAAAACAGCCGTTTCTCTTTCCAACAAGACACTCATACTTTGATGCCTAGCAGATCCACCAGAGACCTAAGTGCTGTATTACTTCTTCTTCTATAAAACTGATCTTGTGATGTCATGGCCGGCGCCCTTCGACTACTTTGCGTGATCTGACGCATTCCATCCTTCTCTCGTTGAAACACAATATTGGCTCTTTCTTGGAGATTCAATGCCATGGATCGAAACGCACTGACTAACAACGGCCAACAGCTCACTAGATATACTCGGTCTGTCATCAACATCATGAGCGCATAAAAGCGAGCTTCTCCTCGAGCTTGAGCATCACGGAGCTTAAACATGTAGCTCATGACATGTCCATTTTCATCATCTCCAAACAAAACAGGTCCATCACGGCCTTGACAAAACTCGGCTGTCAGGCTACGTACGCATGCTAAACGTACAGCTTTGTAGAGATGCGGCTGCTGCGGTGATTTACTTGTACCAATGTATTGAATAGTAGGGTCATCATCGTCTGTGGTCACTAATCGTTTCGCTTCTGTAATGCTTGTGCCATTGTTGATTAGAGGTAGTTGTGCAGTACAAGCAGCACATGTTGTGCTGGGTGCAGTGCCTATGGTTGCTATTGATGTGGGTGTGGTTGCCAGCGCTACAGGAGCTCCTATTCCAGCCATGTTGGTGGTATTTGTAGCGGCTGTGTTGAGAGAAGATACTGAGTTCTTGCGAAGCGATGATGAAGAGTATGTTGTGGACATGGAGGATGCTTGTTGCAATGCTGTGGGGTACTTTGATGGCAGTATGGGTATAGGAGAAGCAGATATACTACTGCTGTTGCTGCACATGTCGCTCTCATTTAAAGTAGGTGAATTTGTGTGTATTGTTTGAGTGCAATATACTACACAAGGACCATGCACTTCACAGAAATGTAACAAGGCCACCAGAGCATTCATTTCGTTCTTGTTACAGGAAAGAAATCATAGGAGCTTTTTTTTTTTTTTTTTTCTTGCAACATTATAAATCTGGATGACTACGTTTTTATAGTACCACCACCTTACAAAACAAATTGGATCAAATGTTTAAATCATTTGGGCAGCACACATCAAAATAAAGATAGTCTATGATAGCTGTTATAAAATCCACCTAAATTAAGGGGGCTCTCTTGCATTTATTTGCTCTGGCCACATGCTGCGCTGTGTATATTTCATGCAATATCTGAGAGGTATTGCTATTTGTACAAGCGATAATTTGCTTGCTGCTGCTGTTGTATAATTTTACCCTCCACACAATAAAATGTTGCTATTTGCGCTATTCATTATTAGTTTTTTGAACAACTAGCTATTATTCAGGCACACAATAGCCGTTAGATATAATTGACACCATATAGCATCCGTGTACGATTAGTTACTACAGATTAGCTACTACAAACATCGATGGCTTCATGATTGCTGCTGCTGTCGAATTTCAACTCCCGAAGTCTGTTTTTCTTCAATCCTGAGCGATGGATTTGTGGTCGATTTGAACTTTTTTTTTCCTCTTTTCAGTAATTTCTCGGGAAGTGCTATATCTAATATACTTTGCATATTAATTGTCTTGAGTACTTGCTTGAATTCTCTATCGAATGGTGCTAATAACTTTTTCATGTTTCACCAAAAATCTGTTCTAAATAAGGAAAAACTAAAATCACGTTTTCAGTCGATAGCTCAAACTTCGTATAATCATTTACCCTAAATAGCAATTTTATATGATAAATTAAGCCTGTAGCTCCTTTTTCATTATAGCATGTCATTGTGGAAAACTTCATTTTGGGGATGAAAAAAGCGATTGTTTGATATTCAATGATTTTTGCTTGCAACTACTCGTCAAAAAATGGAGACATGGACCGATTTGTCATGACCCAAAAAAATTTGAGATGAAGCATCAGCAAGCAAGTACTGGTCGAGAGCAATCGCCTGGTGCTATTTCTGTGGTCTAAAACAGCTTCTAGCTCGAGTAATCACTAGTCAAATACATCCAAATCTGGCTGTGATTTAGTATGCTATTGAGTAACTAGAGGTAATGTAAATATGTTTTCTACCCGTATTTGCATTATTCCCATTGATGCAGACCTGTAGCAACGCTCAAGAGCCATATCCACAATGACAAGTGAAGTTATGGAGATCGTAGTGCACTTTCTGATGGTTTGGAGAGCAATAATTGCACAAGCAATTTTCGATCCTAGTAATAGCAACAGTCAATATTTAGTCAACAAGTTCAAAATATTGACGATTGGAGCTATGGCAAAGATGAATGTGCCATATGCCTTAATTTTCTGTGACTGTATGAGTCTACATATTGCAGACAATTATGATGAGAACAACTGGAAGTTTGCTAACACCACGCCAGAGACGCAAAGGCATTGGCTTCAAGTGTCTGCATTCAAGGCATTCTTGAAACAGCTGTATGGAAACTAGCTAAAAATAATAGTTGTCTTAAATATGAAGCCTGGGATTACGTAAAGCATGATACTGCCTCTTCTCTGCTTGTCGAAATAAAACGAAATAGTTAAATTTGCCAAATAATCAAAATAATGTTAAGAATGCTTTTATTAAACAAAGGTCTAGAGCATAATGAACTACAGGGCTTACTTTCTACCCAGAAATTAATGCGTAAATCATGATAATTGAAGAAAGTACATAGAAGCTTGCATTGTACGGATACGAAAATACGCAAGCATACTCTATGTATATAAATTACTTTTTTTTATAGTCCTCAACAGGCCATTTGTCATACGACAAGATGGGCAAAATTGGCTTTGACAGAGTCTGCCGTATACTGAGACTAAGACCATCACTTTGTTATTCATTAACTAAAAATAACACTAGACTTTGCATACTAGAAGCTGATGGAAACCTAATTAGATACTATGAACATATCTCAAGTGCGATCTGAAGCTTGAATTACAAGAACAAGAGCGTTCGCAATATGCACAGTAAAGTCCAGAATGATTGATGTCGATCATCGCATTTGGGTTTGATATGTAGCAGTGGTCTAACGTCATGAAATAAAAAACTTGCAGCGGGTCTGATATTTTTTTTTGTGTCGTCCAGGATCTCTCACAAACACTGTAGTAATAATGAGGATCGTTTGGGTGAGGAGGCTTTTCACGGTGGGGATTGCCTATCAAAGGTAGTAAAGCTATCTGATGTACAGTACGACAGTAAAAGTTGGAATCATCAACGTCTGCTGGTGCTATATTTCGCGGTTTTTATTGAGCCAGTCTCCAATTCTATTTTGTGAACAGCATTAAGGTGATATTTGTAAGACCACTTGGTTGATAAACGCACAATACAGAGATTGCAATAGGTATCAATTACACTTTCTGGTGTTAACGCTTGCATCCCGTGTACATATCGATAGTAGCCATTGTAGGTCCTTATGTGAGCGTATGTATAATCACATGCTTTGCGATGTAGATTGGGATGATTAGGATCAGGAAAAATGATATTTTGCAGTATTCTGCGCGTAGGTATTGCCTTTAGAACCATGAAATAAACATTTCTCAGCTAATATCTATACTCATTTCTACCGTTGTATTCTATGTTAGATGACTTGCAGTGAAAATTAGAATCATATAGGTCAGGTCCCGTGTTGATATCTTTGGTCGTTGAAGGGCTTGTGCGCCTGTTGTTATGTATAGAATCGCAATGTTCCATCACTGATTTGACATTCGACACTCTTTGCTTGCATCTATCGTAGCGATAATAATTGTCTTTTCCTTCAAACCCGTTTGTAGGCGATGTACATATTTAGAGTAAATTTACAGCAGATAAACCGACTGCCTTACTATTCTGTTGTAACAAGCTCTTGTAGTTTTTTTTTTATATTTTTTTGCCTGATGTCGAGATTACAAATATTTGAATCGCTAACTATAGAAAAAGACGTGTAAATAAGAACAATATCAACTACTACTCTTCACATATATTTCACTCCACAACAAGAAAACATTGCTCTTTGCATAATAATTGTTATATTAGCGAAATATCAGCCTTCTCTGCAAAGATTCATTTCGACATTTTGATCAATTTATTAACTCTCCTGAAGGGAGTAATTGATGTGGATTGCAGAGTTAGATGTACCTTCAAAGCTCTACAAAAAATAATGCCAGCGTTAGGGTTAAGATGTCGCGAGGCCCATTAAAAGCTCAAAATCAATCAGAAATGGATCACTCCCAAAGCCGGAGATTAGAAACGCTTCTATACTACCACTACTACAGCCGTTTAATTCATTTTTCAATGGTAGTCTAATACTGCTCACTGTTTTCAATGATCTAGCATGCTGTTTTTGAGCCATCCTTCAACATGTAAGGCACAAAAAGATATTCTTTGCTTGGGGGAAGCTTACCAAGAGATACCAAAAATGGAGGCATGTAGATCCATGTCTCTTTCATCGTGACTACTTGAAAACTTCCATGATTTTCTACAATTTGGTTGTTGTAGTAATATATAAACCATCCTTCTCGCGTTTTCCAAATTCTTCTTTTTTTTCTTTTTCAATAAAGCCATCGATTAGAAAGCATCAATCTCAAAACGAAAAATGTCTAACTGGAAGAACGTCAATAACTGGTGAGTTTTTTTTTTTTTTATCCATTTACGTAATCTCAATTTCAAAAAAACTAACCTTCATGATAGGCATTGGTAACACTCAATTTCGACATATATATGCATGTGTGTGTGTGTCATTTAGATATTCATCATAATTACTTTTATAGGGTCAATAAGAACTGCTTGAAATGGGCTCAAGGTTGGTTTTCAGAGCAATTAGTAGGCCTTGAAGCCGAGAAAGATGGCAACAAGGCTCGTATCTCCAAGATGGTTGATTGCTCTGGTGATGTTGATTTGAACCAAAGAAAGGGAAAGATCATTACTATTTACGATGTTGTTTTGAAGCTCAATTGGGAAGGTAAGCCCATGACATTTTGACATGTTACAGCTGTGATTTACATGACATGTTAGGTACTCTTGCTGACGGTACTGAAGTCACTGGATCTCTCAACATCCCCGAAATTGCTCACGACACTGATTCTGATGACTATGTGTTTGAGATTTCCATCAACGATGATAACAATGCCAAATCCGCCATCAAACCTGTCATTCGCAAGAACCTTACACCTCTTTTGATCAAAAAGTTTGAGGCATTCTCTGCTGCCATGATCAAGGAAAACTGCGAGGATGTTTATATTGAATCTGAAAAGATGGGACAAGCTACACCTCCTCGTTTAGCTAGCCCTGCTGCTGCTCATGCCACTACTGCCAGCTCTACTACTTCCACCAGTACATCTGCTCCTGCACCCAGCGCAACTCCCAAGAAAGTCAACACCACTAGCTTAACCGATAAAGAGGAATTCCAAACATCAGCACATGAATTGTACGAAACATTAACAGACGCTCAACGTGCTTCTATTTGGACTCGCGGTCATGTCAAGCTGACACAACAAGTTGGATCTACATATGAGTTTTTCAATGGCAATGTCACTGGCGAAATGTTGGAATTGATCCCTGATAAAAAGATTGTTCAGACCTGGCGTTTGCGATCATGGCCTGCTGGACACTATTCAAAGGTTACAATGGAATTAGAACAAGGTAGCGATTCTGTTACACTCAAGATTTCACAAACTGGTATTCCTGTGGGCGAGGAAGAGATTGTTCAAACAAATTGGTCTGGTTATTATTGGAGAGCCATCAAGGGTTCTTTTGGTTATGGTGCTAATTTCTAAATTAGAGTAATAATAAAGCCTTTTTTTTTATTGTAATAATTGATGGTTGTAGACAATGTAGAGTTTATGTCCATCACGAAATATATGTTTGGCATGTACCAGCAGTGGTAACAGTGGTTGATATTTTATCCATTGCAGCAGATGGAATACCAGCAATTTGTCATTAATGGCATACAGTGTATCGCTGTTGCTGTTGTGCCGCTTGTAAGGAGGAAATGTGATTTGAAATCCATGCTGGTGCGACGACATTACTATTAATTTTAATACAGCTTTTTTCTCTCCTGATAAGAGGTCGCGTGCTGCATACAAATAAGGCGATAGCAATGTTCTCGAAACCACGATCGTATGTAAAATGTAGGTGCGAGTAAGGAATCCCAAAAACCCATTGTATCTTTTCTGTACGTGTTGAATCGTCGGTAACCGATTCTTTTTAGTAGGTGGAAGAGGGGGAGTCGAAGGAGAGGAGGGAGTGATAGGAGAGGTGGCAGTGCCAGCGATGATGGGAGGAAGGGATTTGCTGGTATTAGGCAAGGTAGGAAGCTCCACAGCTGAATCAAAGCCGGTATAGATGTACAGTGGTGGAAGTGGTTTTTTTGATACGGAAGCGTGTTTTGGTATGATGGGCGGTAGTGCTTTTTCTGAGTAACAGAGAGGTAAGTAACGCTGCAAGCAAAGCATGAAGCCAATACAATACCACGATCGCATGCGCCATGGTTGTCATCATAGTATGCAATTATCGTTTCTGTAGGCGATTGAATGTCTTGGTTATCATCATCAGCATTGTCTTTTACGAGTACTAATGCAACAACCATGTTGTAATTAAAATCGAATGGCAAAGACAGATAATTTCTTGCGATGTGTGTACCTTACATTGATTGTAATTCATGCGATCTTGTCTTAGTTTCTTGATCTTGATCTGGAGCCGTTGTGCTATCGACATTGTCCTTTTGTACTGGTCTTTATTTTTCATGTCTTTTGCGTCCAGCGCATGAATGAAGGATGCGAATGGACAGCTCATCTTGTTTGGAGAAAGAAGAATAAAATAAAAGATGGGCTTGCCTCTCGAGTTGCATGTAATATCTCTTTTTTTTTTCTACATCAGGAGAGCACGCAAAAGGAGATGTCCTTTGGCCGCATTGTGTAGTAATTTGATGATGCTGATATGCTCCTCCTTTATAATCCTGCTCAAATCGAGAGAAGAAGAAACATCAGTTTTTGGTAGTGGCACTTTTTTTCTAGCAAGGAGACAGCCTATTCCGCTTTATCCTTGGCAAGTTGCAATAGATCGATTGAAATTTTTGAATTTTATTTACATGAGGATGAATGGCCGATTTTTTGGATTCAATATAGAAAGGGATGGAAGGGGTGGGGAGCATAAATACATGTATGATAAGAAAAGCGTAAAATGACATATGCGACATAAGATAAGACATAAACAGAAAAATGCATAAAAAAAAAAAAGAATCGTAGAGTAGGAATCATATAGAAGCAGCAAGAATTTAAAGGAAGGTAATGGGGTCATTAGAGATGTTCAAATCTCTATGTAGAAAAGTAAAAGGAAGGCAATTCACTGGGCATTTCCTTGAATGTGTATTCCATGCCGTATAATCTTGGTAGGATGGTGTCTTGCTTTTGCTGGTAATGCTGAGGCACAAAATAGTCGCCATGGTAACTGGGCGGTGGTGAAGATGGAGAAGGAGAGGGCGATTGAGACGCAATAGAGCAAGTCGACGTGGTGGTTGCCGTGGGCGAAGGAGGTTGGCTACTCATAGCGCTACTAATGGATGAAATACTATTTTGACGCTTCTGCTTTTTCATCAACTCTGGAATTTCGTTGAATGGTCTCCATTGAAGCATGGTGCGTTTGGTGGTGGATCCGTGCGCTACTTTTTGGTGTGTGGTCAAAATCGTCTTTCTGGCAAAGCTCTTGTTGCACCCATCGTGGCGGCATTTGTAAGGTCTTTTGCCGGTATGAATACGTCTATGTGTTATTGTGTGAATAATCGATACGATATACTAATCAACCAACTGATCTTACCGATGACGAGCTAACGAAGAACTGTCGCTAAAGTTCTTTTTACAATCTTCAAACTCACAGACATGCGGTCTTTCGCCTGAATGGGTTCTCATATGAACCTTTAGGGCGGATCGCTGGATGAAGCTCTTTCCGCAGCCTAATTCTTGACAGACATAAGGTCTTTCGTTTGTGTGAATGCGAAGATGTCTTGCCAGATCAGATCGACGGCCGAAAGCTTTTGAGCAATTCAACATGTTGCATTTATAAGGTTTGTATTGGTTTTGTTGCGTTTCGATGTGAATTAATTCAAGGATATCCATATTTTTTTTTTCTTCAAGTGTTGTATATGATGAAAGAGTGAGATGAAGAAGAGAAAAGTAAAGAGAGAAAAGAATGCGTTGTATTTATATTATTTCGAATAGAGTTTTTCTCTTTTATAACAGACATATTTTTAATATCATAGGAGCAAATGGGGTTTGACACTTTTTTAAGGAGCAATCAAATGTGGGTGATACTGATGAGTGATGGACTGAAGGATTGATGTATATTGTGGAGCGTGTACAAGAAGGGTTTCTTGGGCATTGATTACACAGAGGATTACCTAATTAAGGGGAGAGAGAGAGAGAGAGAGAGAGAGAGAGAGAGAGAGAGAGAGAAGCATGCCATATAGACACAATTTGTTGGATCTACATACAAAGAGATAATCTTACATTAGCATCAACGACCACCATTACAGTGCCAATGTGTGGCTGAACATTATCCTTTTCTGTCCATCTGATTTGATAATGTTAAGGAGAAGGTCCAAAGAGGGGGGGGGGAGAGACATGAAGGAATACAAGTGTCTGTCCACACGCACACACACACACACAATTAGAAATCCCCCAATTACGCTCCTTTTCCATGTGTTTTCCAAGTCGTTATGATCTGAAAGCAGCTTGCTAACTGTCGATTGATAGATCGATGATTTTTTATTTTCCTTGTTGGACCCCCACTCCTTTATTATTAATTTGTATGATGGCCATTAACTTGAAAATCCCCTCTCTACGCTATGTAAATCAATCTTAATGTGTATCGTGTAATCACAGCGTAAAATCAGATCTGTGAAAGCTGCTCAATATGATACTTGGATTTTATATATATATATATATACGCCATCCATCTCCTCGTTTTCTTTTCCTCTTTTTCGTTTTTTAACCTTGATTATTATATGGCCCAACAGCATTCAAAGACGCTGTGTAATGTGATTCTATATGGTTTGCTTGTTGATCGTTAAATATTTGCTTGGAAATGACGATATTCACATGTACGATAATTCGGCAAATGATCCGTACATTTGCAACTACAAAATTGGATCTATGCAAATGCGCACAAACAGTTCAATTCTAATTTAGAAACTCGGTTGGATCAATAACAAGGAGGCCATTATTATGCCTTTTTTTTTTCTTCTTCTTCTTCTTCAGATTGTTCAAAATACAAGTTTTAAGTGTGCGCTGTTGTCAATTCACTGATATCTCTCACGATACACTGTCCATCTCGATTGTTGGGTTGGTCGTCTTCCCCCAAATCTGGAGTTTTAAATTCTTTAACATTACCATTATGGCTCTCTCATTCTCTCTCTCTCTCTCTCGCTCTCCCCCATCGCTTTTTTTTTGTGTCTCCAACAAATAAACCTGTTCACCGGGTTGTATATGCTCTGTAGAGGGCACATGTGCTTCCGGCTTCTAAACAGCCAATGACCAGTTCTGAATTAGCATGAACCATTATCTCAGTAATGCTTTTCTCATCGATCAAACATTTGAAATCTCGTCGTTGATTCAAAATTCATTCAACTTTTTTTTTTCTGAGTGTATCACAAATTCATATATACCATGCCAAAAGGGTATTTATGTAGCCGCACTAAGCGTTCATTCCCCAAGCAAAGAAAAATAGCGCACAGTACACACAACTCAAGTTATTCCAGCATTGAATCTGAGCGATTTTCTTTCATGGAAAAAGAAGGAATTCGAATATTATGAAGGGTCCCACAAATTGGAATCGCACTCGCATTTTATTGGTATTAACATTTTAATCTAATCTTTCTTGGTTACATAAATGGATTGAAGCTTTTTGCCATTAGAAGCAGTCCATTCCAATCTCTTTGCAACACCATCTTCAATGTCGAAAGCCCAAGCATGGACGGTCAACTTTTGACCGTTGGACCAGGCGTTTTGAACAATGGTAGAATGGCACACATTTTCAGCAGAGTTGATGGCATTCAACTCGATCAATCTACGAAGACGAGCAGTATCATCCTTTTGGCTTTCCAACTCAGTTTGATGAAGTCTGTAGACATCCTTAATATTTCTCAACCAATTATCAATCAAACCAAACTGATCATGACCTTGAGCGGCAGTTACACCACCACAGTTGTAATGACCTAATGGATCTGTTAACCTAAAATGCCCCCACCACGCACACACATGTGCGCAAACAAGATGCACTGTTTTTACTTACCACAGACAATGATGTGCTCCACCTTGAGTACTTCGACTGCATATTGCAAAACGGAAAGACAGTTGAGATCAGAATGGCTTACAACATTAGCAATGTTTCTATGGACAAAGACTTCACCAGGAGGCAAGGCAAGGACGACATTAGCTGGCACTCTGGAATCGGAACAGCCAATCCACAAGATCTTGGGGGATTGCTTCTGTGCAATGTTGTGGAGGAATTCAGGGTCTTCTTTCATGACTTGAGCGGCCCACTTTTTGTTGTTGGCCAAGATGCCATCGAGATTTTCATCATTAGGATCAAAACGGTTCATTGTGTGAGTAGTGAATGAGGGGGTAGCAAAGAGTTCGGGCTTTTGCTCTTCAGTATTTTGTTGATTTGGACACATTTTGATGCTTGGCTTTTTATATGAAGTTGAGATGTGGAAGGAAAAAAGAAGAGGGAACCCGTATTTTAATATTAAAAAAGTTTAAATAAGTTTGAGGTGGGGCAGATTTGAGGCTCCTGTACACTAAATTCGGCCCTTATTGGTGGTACAAGAGAGATAAAGGGAGTTTCGGCCTACTAAAATTGATATCATAGCGCGGCTTTATTATGTGTGTGATCCATTAGGATGTTTGCTTCGACAGTGGTATTCAACGGGAAAAGATATATCATGTTTGGTGAGGGGATCTCTCGCTCTGGTTCATGTTAGCTCATCAAAGAAAGATTCACGTGGCCGTTTTGTATCATGTTCTTGTGTGTCATTGTCACCCTCAGCATCATCATCATCGTCGTCAATGTGAATGACCTTACGTTTCAAAGTAGTGTCGGTTTCTGCGTCTTGGTCTTGCTGGTCAAACAGAAATTGCACATTCCAGAATTTAAGTTGCAAATCATGACCACAGCTAGCCAAATAGGTCTGGTGGTGATCCATTTCTATGGATTCTATGGGAAAATCCTCGCCATGATCGCCCAGGATGCCTTCAAATTTGTAAGGTTGGACAGAGATCATCCTCAAGAGACCGTCGCTGCCACCAGTGCAGACTACTTGCTCGTCCAGTTTGCAGAGAGCGTCAATTGAGTTGGGGTGTCCCAGCCATTTTCTGCTTGAATCCCATTGATTCCAATCCCAGGTATACAATGCCCCACTCTGCGATCCTGCAATGACCTTATTTCCAGCTTCAATGACCGTCATTGATAATAGTTCATCATCGACTACTTGAGATAGCTTAATTTTATCCGTTGGTTTTCGTGTGTCAAAAATAGACAGTAACCCATCACCGCTACATTTTGGTAAATCAATGAGTACAAGCGTCCCCTCATCACCATTACTCAAATTACCCTGTTGATAACAATGAGGATCGGCCTGAACAATACTCCATATCTGCAATAAAATCATCGTGCATCTTGTACTCTTGTGTCGCTTTACAGGTTCTCATATCCCATATCTTCACGACCCCCTCATCATCGCCTGTTGCCGTTAAATGGGTATCTAATTTACAGATTTTATTGATTGCGTACTTGTGTGCTCTGGGTATCTTGTACAATAATCTGCCTGTTGTTACATCAAGTGCCTGTATCGATTTATCTCGGGAGATGGAGAGTAAGTGCGCTCCATCTGGTGTGAATTCGACGCCTCGACATGATTTCTTGGATACCTGTGTGGTCCAATTCAGTGTGTTTTCTTTGTCTGTTGCGTAATTCCAGCTGCATACGTTTTCATCAGTGGCTATTTCGAGTCGGATGTCTGTTTAAATACCATTGCACCTGTCCATTGATTAAGCCTGCTACAATGATGTTTTCCACTGGATGAAATGAAAAGTCGAATATATGATCTTTGAATTCAATAGGTTTGGGTTCCATTAGTTTATTAAAATGTAAGAAAAAAAGACATTAAATTACTATGAGTAGTGGCTTTTCAAAACAGCAGCTATTATTTCCATTTGAAAAATGTGCCATACTTGTTCTTTTGGGTGTCCGCCGGCTTTGTTGTTGTTGCTGCTGCTGCTGCTTGATCTGTTGTCGGTTCACCTGACGACGGATGAAGCAAAGGGGACACTTGGTTTTCATGATGGTGATTCAATGTAGCTGCTTGTTTAGGTATAGACGGTCCGCCATCAAGCGCCCCGGCTGTTGTCGTTACTGTGTGATCTGCATTCATTACAGCATGTTGCCCTTTCTCGAGTCTGATCTCATCCATTCTTCGCATAATTAGGAATTCTTCCAATAGCAATGCATTACGCCAGTTACATTTGAAGAAGATGTCCAAAATGTCGCCTGCAATAGGCGTAAGTCCAATCTACGCAACACGATAGTTAGATGACAAGAGTAGCGCATAGACATATAATAAGCATACCATAAAGTCAAGCATAACATTCCACATCATTTGAGCAATAATAGATTTTGGTAGATTCGCTTTAGAGGCAGTTCTCACCAGTTGCATAGCCATCACAGTTGTAATCACATCGCCAATGCCAGGAATCAAGCCAATAAGCCCGTCCAAGCCCACATTGAAACAACAACAGTGAAATCCTTTATCCAGATACCAGGCTCTGTTCTTTACTTTGAGCAGAACCTTCCTCTCTTCCTTACTCAACAGCAGGTCTGGGGTTGCTTGCACTTTCTTGTTGTACCAATGGTGCTTCTTTTTAGCTGCTATTTCTTGAGTTGCTGCCAAGATTTCGGGATCAGTCTCAAAAGCTGGTCTGTTCTGATGTACTCTGTCAGAGACATTTCCAAGCACTTTCTTTTTAGCATAATTTGTTGCCACTTGCATCTTGTTTATCAAACTGATTGGCAAAAGAAATAAAACAAAAAAAAAAAAAAAGAGCAAGAACGAAAATATACAAAATGAAACCTTTTGCAGATCCCCTTTGTACACAAAAGAGTGTAATAATCATGACGTATAGGCTATATGCTTTTATTGGTAGTACTCTGGCTTCTTAACATTGAGCCCATATTCGGTTAAGGCGGATGATAAGTCGTCCATGGTTAATACAACCTTCTTTTCCTATAAGGGGGTTGCAAGATACGTCAATAATGAACACCAAAGAGATCTCATGTTTCATGCTTATTTACCTTGTTGGATTTGCTCGTGGCACGGGATGATTGTTTGACTTGGTTAAATTGAAATGCATCTGTGGCTATATCTGCAACAAACTTTTGTGCTGCCAAGGCGAATAGCTTCTTACTATGACGATAATGAGTGAGTGAATATGGTGTACAAAACCTTCCTTGGCAAGAGGACATTACATGCGAGCATCATCACAATCAAATCCAGTCTTGTTTAGATAATAGTCAATCACTGCGTCGGGTATCTGCATAGAGATCAGTTATTATTATGTATTTATGGATTCAAAATCACACGTTACAATAGGTGTATAATTGTCCATTGTAATTAATAGTTCTGCCATGTCTTTTTCTTTGTCGACTTTCTCAGCAAGTGTTGGCACTGCTTGTTCATCTTTCATTGTGACATCTACATTATCTGATGGTTGCTGCTGCTGCTGCTGCTGCTGCTGCTGCTGCTGAGGCTGTTGTTGTGGTTGATTGGTGCCGTTGATTTGTTCGTTATTAGTTGCAGCAGGATTCATGATAGATTCAAGTAAAGAAGATACGGTTACTCAATATCAATCACCTTTGTTTGTCGCTACAACTAAAGCAAAACTGTCACAATGAACATCTCTTTTTGAAAAAAAAAAATTTGGTGTGGTTGTGAATGATCTCCTCGCCTCATAGAACGACGCTGACAAACTTTACTATTGCTCGTTTTATATAAAAATGTCTTCCACAAATAACAATTACGATGTTGTCTCTGCGTACAAGACGTCTTTGAATGATACTGTAAGGATCTCTAGTGTCAACATTTCAATCCACCGTATTCAATCTTGTTGTAGGAATTATCCACACCTGTTGCTATCTTTAAAGCTTTGACAGACTTTGTTCAACACAGCACAGGTAACGAACAAAGAACCACTATATTGCATGACAAAAGCGCCAATTAACATTCAAAGCGTAGCACCCACCATGTCTGAATTCATGCAAACTTTGGAGAAAGCAGCACAAGCTATCCGTCAAGAACCTCAAGTCATTGCTGCTGCAGACAAACCTAAAAATCAACATAAAGCAGCCATTGCTATTCTAGCAGGTGTAGATTTATTCATGCGTTTTGTTACAAGAAACTCGCACGATTTCTCGGTAGATATAGCAAGGATGTTGATGTATATGGCAAAAGACTAATTTTGTGATTTGCAGCTTTCTGAAGAAGCAGGCAGCTTTGAAGATTTCAAGGAAAATTTACTGTCTAGAGCCTCATTGATTTTGGAAAAGGCTTCTTCTGCTCGTGAAAAGGCTGCAGAGATTGGTGCTCAATTTGTGCATGACAATGCTGTTGTTTTGGTGCAAGGCTACTCTCGTGTTATCATGAGTGTCTTGTATTATGCCGCCAATGTTCAAAATAAAAGATTCAAGGTATACGTTACAGAAGGCAGACCTAACAGTGATGGGTAAGTGCTGTGGATCTACGTCGATTTAGAAACAAAGATACTGATAGAAAGATAGTATTCAAGCTGTATCTGCCCTGAGAAAGAACGGTATTCCTTGTAGAGCAGTTTTAGACTCTGCTGTTGGTTATATCATGGACAAAGTAGATATGGTCTTTGTTGGTGCAGAAGGTGTAGTTGAAAACGGTGGTATTGTGAATAAGATTGGTACATTCCAAATTGCTCTGGTAGCCAACGCTTTAAGTAAGCCAGTGTATGCAGTGGCTGAGAGGTAAGAGAGCTCTTGTCGTCGAATCAGTATAGGTGTTGATCAACCTATTTGTATAGTTACAAATTTGTGCGTGTCTATCCTTTAAATCAATACGACATCCCATCGGAAACACCAGAAATCGTTACATTTACCTCAAGAAGAAAGTCTTTCAGCACAACTGGCGATGCTGAAACGATGGATGAATTGGCTTTATCAAACCCCTCTGTAGATTACACACCTCCTCAATATATCACTTTGCTTTTGACAGATTTGGGCGTCCTGACTCCCTCTGGTGTGTCTGATGAATTGATCAAACTCTACGTTTAGAAATCTCAATAAAAATTCACTGTAATCATTTCAATCATGTACTTCTTTAGGTTAAAGAAATGTGTTTCTTATAATGATCATTGCATCATTTTTTTTATCATGTAATTTATGTATGCTTCTTGCTGAGTCTTGTTTCGATTGAAGTCGCAATGCCGACAGAAGAGTCGCAAGCTTGAAACGCTATAAAGCTTCTTCACGGGTTGTACCCCGCTCAAAGCAATGAAAACCAGAGGTCCCTCCTTTATCACTTGCGTTATGGATTTGGATCCCAAGAATACGGACGGACAGCGGATTTCCAGTATAATATTAATAAATGAGTGATATTGGATATCTTTCTTCTTGTTTTCGCGGTTTAGATTTTTGTTTATGATGGTTCTCTTTAGTTTCTCACACTGCGCAGAATCTCATCATATAATAGTAGTAATAAAATAATATCGAGTAGTATATTAGTAGTATATTAGTAGTATATTCAGGGGTAACTATTGCAAGAATACATTTGGGTAATAATGTTCACTTTTAATTACCATGGCCAATGGAGGTACTATTGATTTTGTTGCTTAGGAAGCCGCATGAATTAGTCATCGCTTGCATTATTATTAGTTATCTTGAAGCTATTAGACAAATAATGCTCATTTTAAGTGATTCAAGAAATATGCTTATGGAATAATACGTCGTCCACTATGATCCGCATTCCGAAGAGATTCATCCAATTACCACCATATTAGATATAAATTATCATGTGTACTACTAAATTAGATGTACGATACTACGGATTTATACTATATATAAGATGTGGGCTAGAGATAGCACCATTTGCATGGATGGCGCTATTGTAGACTTATACTTGTATCCCGGCATTGACTAGGGATGTTTGCCATATTTAGTCAATGCCAAGATCGATGCAATATGCAATAAAATCTACCAGATTGTTACTAAAGACATATTTTCACAATGCTAATAACTCTGGTTCTCCGTAGAAGATTCTTTTTTTTTAGATCATAATGATGTGTCATTTCTAAACCGGATGTCGAGTTAGAGTAAAACAACTCAGTTCAAGAACAGATCACATCAGAGCATAAAGCATCAGCATGAAAGTCTATTCCGTTACTGATCCAGTAGCCGTGTGTTCATAACAATAGAAAGAATATATTGTCTTACCCAAATCTTCTCATTCAACACCTTACCCTCACATCAAATCCCACCACAGTTCGAATGTTCGAATAGTAGTAGTATTATAAAAACTAAACGATATCCATTATCTGACTGATTTTTATATTCTTTTAAATAACTTAACTTCGGAAAAATCATTCAGATTATACTATAGACACATTATTTTTTAAACACTTACCAGAACTAACAATGGAAAGTCAGACTAAATGCGCAGTCCAGTATTTTAAACTCCGTTATCAGTTTTTCGTTCCCATTTGGAACCCCGCTTTTGCAAGGAATGCGAAACTGCAACCCAATTTTGCGTAGCTAGTTTAGTTGTTGAGATATCAACGATTTCATGATTTAATTAATTCTGAGTAGAAGCTTATAGTTAAAGTCATTGAAATCATATATAAATGCTATTTGTATGGATACTAAAACTTGTTTGTGGTACTTTGTTTGACTAAGGCGTGTTAAATTTGGGATTGTAATAGACGACTGGAAGCAGTGGGAAGGGAAAATGTGAAAAAAGATCCAACTTTGGATGGATATTTCTCCATGATTTACAAAGTGAGTCGATGTTGGATAGTGCTTGACTTTTGTTTCTCTTTTAATTCTCTATACGATGGTATGATTATTATTAGTATTCTCAAAAATATGTCGGGTAGTGCCCGCTTGAGACAAATCAAAATACATGACTTTGAGCTATTTCATGAAGGGAACGTCTATTAGGTGCTTTTGGCTTTTAGATTCTGTTGGGCCTAATGTGGACCTATTGAATGGTGTTTGGTTTGTTCAAATCTGATCAGTATTGGCAGAGATATCGCAAAAAGTTATGTCCTTGGAAAATTGGCCATCTTTGACCAAATTTGCCTTACCCTCACAGGTTAAACAACTAGCTGACAGTTTTTGGGTCAGACGTTTTTGCTCATTTCTCCACGTAGAGTCAAGCTAGAACATCAAGTAAGAGCTCAAACGATAGGAAATTGTTTGCTTTACAATAATAATGAATGTTACAAGTAGGTTTATTTTGACAGAGATGGAGATATTACTGAAAAAGCATCAAAATTTGACAAAAAATGTTCTGTCGCTTTGAAACATCTAGTGTTGATCAAACCAGACAAGATTTGTACCGTTCGATGCGCCTTTTAATTCTGCACAAGTTTGATATATACTTGAGTAGGCGTTTCGTATCAACTATTGCAAGCTTTAGTAGGCCATGACAGATTTCAGGATATAGCATCGGCGTTGTTAATGACAATAGAATTTTAACTTCAGTTTGATGTCAGATACCGTACTACTATACCAAGAGCATTGGTGACGTCGAGTTCTCAGCTTTTTCTTTTTTTCCCATTCCCCCATTTTCATTTTTTTCATACCCTCGTTTTTAATACTACTTTTTTTACTGCTGCTAAACAACCATAGTTTACCTTGTTATTGGAGACAAAAGGCAACAGCGCAAAGATCGTCAAGCTTGTGATTGCTGCTACTAGCATATGCAGGTGAGTGGACTTACTGCAGTATCGATTGCTTAAGACTATTTTTAACTATTTATTCTTTTTCCTTGTTAACTAGAATAGCTGCCAACTACTTCAAAACAAAAAAGAACAACGCAACTGGTGAACAATACTACTGCTTCGACTTATTGCTGCCACCGCCACCGCTTCTTTGAACAAGTCTTATGAATTGCCTTTTCATAATGCGGTACGTACCAGTGGTGATTGCTTTTCATTATTGAATCACAACTAACTGAATTCTCTCTTATTTTTAGGAAATGGTTGTGTATATTCTAAATTCCTCCAGCAAGACCTCCGGTGCTGTTTCTCGCTAGTTTGACACTCTCTGCAGCATGGCATTTGCAGTACTGTTTCTGTCTGGCTTGGTGCTGTCTGCAAGTAGTATATAGCGCTATTTCTCTCTGGTGTGGTGCTATCTGCAAGTCATTACTAGCGCTGTTTCTCTCTTCTTTAGGTTTAGTACTATCCTCTGCAAGTCATCAATAGTAGTGCAACGTGTCTCGAGTTCAGTGGATCAGGTTAGTTTCAATGGTGTCTGATGTTCAATGATATCTTACTGATTACACAAATTTGACAGAATATAGGCAGCAAGCACAAGGTGGTGCTCCGAGACCTTAGATGCAGAACCTGTTGTGAATTGTTCATCAAGTAAGTATAAATGACGTAGATTGTTGCTGGATACACTACTGACTATTACTGTATTATTATTTTGATGTGATGTGTAGGCAACAAGTATAAGGTCACGCCGACTAATTGATGATTAATGCTGGATAATACTGGATGCAACCGGAACTGCTGACAGTTGTCAAGGTATGTATTATATCATAATATGGCGTTGATTCAAGAATACAATACTAATTATATCACTCTGACTATACATAGGCAGGCAAATGGGAATGAACATGGACACTACTGGATGCTACAAGAGCTCAGTCAAGTGATTCTTTTCTGTGAAGAACAACAACCATAATAGCAATATTAGTAGATACAAACCATTATTCATTTTTGATTGTTTATTTTTCTCCCCCTTATTATTTGCCTTGGCTCTCTTTTTTCTTTGGCTTTTCGCCCTTATTTCTTTTAATTTTTATCTGCCTATACTGCTATTGCCCTCACTATTTTCCTTTCTTTCTATGTTTCTTTGAAGCATACCTTTTTTTTACGTTGAGTGAATTTGCCTATCACTGAAGCCCAACAATAACAAGATTCCGAGGCTAGGATTAGATAGGCTGGTCCAAACTTAATTGTTGTTTCTACTTACTTAGCGACAATTGAGGGTCTCAAACATAATTCCTCATGTTAGGGGTGTAGTAAGGCACGCTCTAGCACCTGAGGGGTGGTCTAATTGAAATACTACCTAATTGCATTTTTGGGTAGTACTTCAAATTCCGCCTAACATCGTTGCAGAGGAGAGCCCTGGCAAAATTTTTCTAGGTTTTTTTGTATATAGAGCTAATAAATAGATATAGCTTCTCTACATTTCTAGGCTGTTTCGTGCGTTGTTTTCATTGCTTCAAGCAATTTTGTGGAGTCAGCGTATACAGTAACCAGCACAGGGAGTGATAGTTTAATAATTATTATTGAACAAGACACAAAATATACTGAAGTTTACTATTGAAATTACAGGGCTATTTATAGTAAATTTATGAATTATCACACAAGACAGTAACTAATGTTATTCACTACAGCCCGATCTACTCATATACAGTGATGTAACTTAGTAGTATATTCCATCATTACATAAGGAACTACCGACTACTACTACCAAAGAATGCCTGAATCTTATACAGACAGTTGTAATGAACCCTCCTTCAGGAACAACAATTAGTAGCATTTATTATTCTACCCAGTGTTTAGCGATGATTAAGACTTAGTATAAATAGATGCCCTCCTTGATCCTTTTAATATAGTCTTTTAGTTTTTGAATCTGGTTTAACTTGAAAAAAATCTTTATTATTTTCATTTCGCTTTGTAATAATGGAATAGCGCCCTCAACGCAATGTTACTGAAGTACAAAAGTTCATCATCAAATACCACTCCTGAGCATTCATGCTACTTGTGTCAAATACTAAACCTTTCTAAATGTATATACAAACAACCTCTAAAAATACTAAAATAAAGACACATTCTTATCACGCACATCGTGTGAATGAATCACTCTAGATCACAGTGTATCCATTCCCACTAGTGATGTTTGTCATAAGCGTGTGTTCACTTTATCCAAACTAAAACCAAATCAATAACAACATATTCGGATTCGTCAACTATGCCCAGATGCCATAGTTGTACAGCATCCTAGATAAGGAACACCCTCTACATAATAACAAAACACCACACCTTAAAACACACAACATTACATTTATTCATGCTATGACAATAGCACATCAAAGCCCAATCAAGGTTACGCAGATCTTCCTTTCTGGTCAATGCTACACATGTTGCCCCTTTAATCAAGGATATCAATAACAATTCAATCGCTGAATATCGCAATAGTATCACCTATTGCTCTCGATTAGACTCATGCTACGAGCTAATGCTTAACTGTTATATATACTCTTATTTTTTTATTCTAATCTAGGAATATTCAGTTTTCTAACAATCAAATAAAACACAGTTGATTTTAATTATATTTACTATTTTGCTTTTTTTTATATTTTTTTCTGTGAAGTCTATTGATTCCCTGATTTCACTGCACATCCAACTAGTACTGATAAGTTCAACCATATACTATGAACGCCTGTGGCATCATCCTCTTATTGAGCCACTGTTCTGTTGCGACATGGATACGTGGTGCTATTGTATCTCAATCATGTATCTATGTTTGCATGTCAAGTTGTTGACTAAGGGATCATCTAACTTTTTAAAATAAATTAGCGCTTACTCTAGATACAACACTTGATTCAAACCTCTTTATTTCGAGGTGCCAGGCGCTTTTCGTTTAATATTGCTTGAGCATTTACAATGTTGCTTTACTGTGATGATACATAAAATTGATTACGAAAAGTTCATTATTCAACTAAATAGAATCTATAGAGTGCAAAGTTTGGGTGCCCTTGTATACTCTACGCTGTTTTCACACGAAATTATGAAAAATAGCGTATAGGCTACTTCAAGAGAATTGCTCCTTTTCTAAAATGCTGGAATGTTTTTCATGATGTGCAAATATATTGACATGAATAATTATATAATCAAAGAAGAGAATGATGAAGCAGATATCTGAAGCAAACACATGCATAATAGGCTCGTTGCACTTGATCGAGCAAACATTGGGCTAATAATTTGCCACTGATCATGACAAGTAGGGGATTTATCTATACAAGAATAGCTCATACTTCAAGATAAAAGTGAGCAATATCAATGTTTATTTTCTGCTGATATACTGAAGTATTTTTCTCGGATGCAAGCCAAGCTTACAAACATAGCTTTATTGATTCATATTTTGTTGTTGAAGATAGCTATTCTGTGTATGCTTTAATATGGCGAATGCCTCCTTCAATGCATGTGATGGCCCTAAATGGCTACCTAATGAAAATGTAATAATTGCTCTTCCTGATTGTATAAGAGCACTCAAAATGTCTTTTTATTTAATAATCTAATGTAGCTTCTAAAACTTTCTTTTCTGAATGTAGAGAAGATCTAGCGATTACAAATCTTTGTTCTTGTTCCAGCAGCAAAACTAAGCTCATTTGAGGATGGTGGTTGTATATGCATGTCTCATCATGGCAAATCTAATTTTCTTCTACACCAAAATGAGTCTCAGAATACTAATATAACTAGATGATGAATCGAAAAGGACATATAATATGTGAATATGTAACAGCGAAAAATATTCCTAGTCATGATTACTCACTGACCCTGAACAAAATAATCGGTCATTCGGTGTTACCATTGACGAATTTGCTGTAAAACGTGATAAAGTTTTTACCGTGTTACAGAAATTATGTAATAGTTCTTATCATGACACATCACACCAATTTACTGCTAGTTGCTTGTTTGCCTAGTAGATGATCATAAGCAAGTAAAAAGCTTCTCACGTAACAAATTAGCAACAGGTGAAACAGAAACAAAATATATTATCTGATTATAATTGCACGCTCTAGAGTTGTTCTGTTAATCTGAGAAACGATCACTGAAACTCAGGTACCCAGATCTATTATCACTTGCTGTTACAAAATTACATTTAATCGCAATGGGGGGAGATGAGTATTTTACTTTGGAGGCAAAAGGAAATATTGATAAGATTGTATCCTTCAATTTGCCCATCTTTTTCTCTAATTTCTCCGGGAAAGTTAGATGATTTCCCAGATAAGTTTATCGACACCAATGATACAAAGTGTAACAGAGATAACAGATAACAGAACCTTTTATTTTAATCTATGAAATAGTCCAAATTAGGGACACAACAAGATACACACACACACACGCACACACACACGCACAGAGAGAGAGAGAGACACACACACAGAAGAATAGCAGTGTAAAAATACATGGAAATTTTATTCATTTTTTTGGATGTAGGAATTGTATATAGGAAAATAATAATAAAAAAATTGAATACATATATATAATAAAAAGTAATAGTAGAAGCGTCATAAATTTAAGCATCATCCTTGACAATTCTAGCGACCAAATCACCAGAGTTCAAAGAATCTCCTTCCTGTACAGCAACACGCTCAACCTTACCAGCAACAGGAGATGTAACGACAGTTTCCATCTTCATAGCAGACAAGACAGCAAGAGGATCACCAGCCTTGACGTGAGCACCTTCCTTGGCACGAATCTCAACCACCACACCAGACATGGGAGCAGCGATATCTCCAGGATTAGCCAAGTTAGCTCTTTCACGAGTAACCACTTCGAGAGCAGAATTCTTATCGACGATACCCACCACACGAGCCTCACCGTTCAATTCAAAGTAAACATCACGCTTACCATTGTTGTTGAGAGGACCAACAGCCAATAACTTGATAATCAAAGTCTTACCCTCTTCAATTTCAACATGGAATTCTTCATTGATTTCAGGCTTGGACAAGAAGTAACGAGTAGGCAAGACAGACAAATCACCGTATTGGTTGACCATCTCACGATATTCAGCAAAGACCTTGGGGTAAAGAGCAGCAGAAATAACATCGTAATCACGGATATTAGAACCGTACTTTTCAACTAATTCTTGCTTCAACTTGGCCATGTCAAGAGGAGGTAAAGTGGCACCAGGGCGACCATCAATGCGGGTTTGATCACGAATAATGTTGGAACGCAAAGGCTCAGGGAAGCCACCATGAGGTTGACCAAGATAACCTTGGAAGAACTCGACGACAGAGGTAGGGAAGGACAAGCTAGATGCGCGTTCCTCTACATCCTTACCGGAAAGAGAGTTGGAAACCATGAATTGAGCGAGATCACCAACAACCTTGGAGGAAGGAGTGACCTTGACAAGATCACCACAGAGTTCATTAGCCTCTTGGTAGGCCTTCTTGATTTGATTCCATTGAGTACCCAAACCTAATTGTTGAGCTTGGAACATCAAGTTGGTGTATTGACCACCTGGCATTTCATGATCGTACACACCAGAATCAGCAGCACGAACGTTAGCCTCGAAGCAAGAGTACAAGAGACGAGCTTGTTCCCAGTAAGAGTTGATGGCATGGACATCAGCCATACGAATACCAGTGCCGAGGTTAGTTTGTTCGAAACCAGCAACAATAGCACCCATAGCAGGTTGAGAGGTCATACCAGACATGGAATCGATGGCAACATCAATAATGTCGGCGCCAGCAGCAGCAGCAGCCATCATGGAAGCAACACCAGTACCAGCGGTATCGTGGGTGTGGACGTGAATAGGGAGATCAGGGAACTTGTTACGAATGGTAGAGACCAGAAGACGAGCAGCTTCAGGCTTCAAGAGACCAGCCATATCCTTGATACCCAAGATGTGAATACCTTCATTGACCAATTGTTGAGTCAAGTCGACATAGTAGTCCAAGTTGTACTTTTTGCGCTCAGGGTTAGAGACATCACCAGTGTAACAAATAGTGGCTTCGACAACACCACCAGCCTTCTTGACAGCATCAATACCAAGCTTCATGTTCTCGACATAGTTGAGGGAATCAAAGATACGGAAGACATCCATACCACACTTGACAGCTTTGTCACAGAACTCGTAAACAACGTTATCAGGATAAGAGGTATAACCAACAGCATTGGCACCACGAAGCAACATTTGGAAAGGAATGTTAGGGACAAGCTTTCTAAGAGCAGCAAGACGGTCCCAAGGGTCTTCGTGAAGGAAACGCATGGCGACATCAAAGGTGGCACCACCCCAACATTCAAGAGAGAAGGCGTTGGCAAGAGCATGAGAGGTAGCAGGAGCAATACGCAAGAGATCTAGAATGCACATGTTTTAGTACTACAAGATAATCATGCCATTAATTTTTTTTTTTCTTTGCAAACATACCGACAGTTCTCACACGGGTAGCCAACAAACTTTGGTGAGCATCTCTCCAAGTGGTATCAGTGATCAATACACCAGGGTAGGCACGAACAGCCTTGGCAAAGGCTTCAGGACCTTGCTCCACAATAATCTTACGCCAGCCTTCAGTGGCAGGGGCAGAGACATCAATGTCCTTGTTGCTTCCGTTCTCACGCAATACAGGAATATCGATCTCGCTCTTGAAAGAGGGCTCACCCACTTGGCCCTTGATTTGGGATCCATTCACAACAACATCACCCAAGTAACCCAACATACGTTGAGCACGGTTTTGGAATTGGACGAGACGGAAGAGATCAGGAGTATCATCGATAAAAGTGGTCCAACAGTTACCATTGATGAATGTGTCACAAGTCAAGAGACGTTGCAAGAAGGGAATGTTGGTCTTGACGCCGCGAATACGGAACTCGACCAAGGCACGCACAATCTTTCTACGAGCAACTTCGTATGTGGAACCTGAACATGTAACCTTGACCAATAAAGAGTCGTAGTGAGGAGTGATGACAGCACCTGCATAACCAGCACCACCATCCAAACGAACGCCATTACCACCAGAGGAACGGTAGACTTCAATCTTACCAGTATCAGGTTGGAAGTTCAACTCGGGATCTTCAGTTGTAACACGACATTGGATAGCGAAACCACGTTGACGAATACGTTGTTGAGTCAAACCAAGTTGAGGCAATAGTGCACCAGCAGCGATCTGGATTTGGGCGGCAACGACATCGATACCAGTGATTTCTTCAGTGATGGTGTGCTCTACCTGGATACGAGGGTTGATTTCAATAAAGTAGTGGCGGTTTTGGTTATCGACCAAGAATTCAGCGGTACCAGCATTCTTGTACTTGACAGCCTTTGCAATCTTGATAGCGTCATTGAGGATAGCTTCACGAACCTTGTTGTCCAAGTTTTTGGCAGGAGCGATCTCAACAACCTTTTGATGACGACGTTGAACGGAACAATCACGTTCAAACAAGTGAACAACGTTACCAGCGCGATCGGCAAGCAATTGGACTTCGATATGACGAGGTTTGTCGAGGAAACGTTCAATGAAGACGGTGCCATCGCCAAAGGCAGCGAGAGCTTCAGACTTGGCACGGTGGAAAGCATCTTCCAAAGACGCTTCATCACGAACGACACGCATACCACGACCACCGCCACCCATGGCAGCCTTGATAATGATGGGAAATCCGTGTTCTTTGATGAAGGCTTTGGCTTCGGTGAATTCGCTAACAGGACCAGGAGTACCAGGTACTACAGGAACATTGCAATTCATGGCTACACAAAAAATTTAGTCTCAAAATAGATCCCATGAAATGAAAAACTTCTGCTTACCAATGGTTCTAGCTTTAGTCTTATCACCCAAGCTTTCAATGACTTCAGGAGAAGGACCAATGAATGTGATGCCAGCAGCCTCAACCTTGCGGGCAAATTCAGCATTCTCAGACAAGAAGCCATAACCAGGATGGATCATGGAAACACCACGCTCTTTGGCGATACGAACTACCTCATCTTGGGCCAAATAGGCAGCAACAGGTGTGTATTGGCCAATCTTACCAATTTGATAAGATTCATCAGCCTATATCATTTTTCAGTCAGCCACCATGTCTCGTCTCTCCCTCTCCCTCCACCTATTTTGCACAAACCTTGTAACGATGCATGGACAGTCTATCCTCATGAGAAAAGACAGCGACAGTCTTCATGGAAAGTTCATGAGCTGTACGGAATACACGAATGGCAATTTCCTAAGATATCATGTCAATGATGGCATGTCTCGAGCGAGAAGCCGAAATTACTTACACCACGGTTAGCAACCATCAATTTACGAAGGTTACCCATCACTTCACTATTTCTACGAATAGTTTCGACAGAGTGTTCACGAGCGGGAGGAGCAGGCATTTTTCTCTTTTAAATGTATATGATGAGACTAAAAGAAGAAAAACGAAAAGGAGAAAGAGAAAGACAATTTAGTTTATCCACATCAACATGCCATCACTTTTTTATATCCTCCATTATCTGCAATTCATTCTCCCCCCCCCACCCCCACTATCCCACACAGAAAGAAATCTGTCTCCCCCCACTTTCTTAGCCAATAATATATGCAACCAACTTTCCCGGGAAAAAAGGTTAAAGAAATGAAATTCATGCTGATTTCATGTGTCATCATATGTTTTTTAATATGGATTGCTCCAGCAACCCCACTAAAGCTCCCCAAGATCTCCCGTATAAAGAACCGACATGTTACATTACCTTTTAAACGTTGACTTTTTGAAAAGTACAAGATAAAAAAAGATGACAAGAGAAAAAGAAAAAAGATCTATTTTTTTTTTCAACTCTTTCCCTGCCCTCCCTCGAACCCCCCCATATTTATAGTCGATTCAGCTTATCTTTTATCGGTCATTCAATGAGAAGAATAAATATATATCCAGAGGATGTGTATCACATACAAAGTTTAGCTTTTATTTATCCAATCAGGTTCATGTGTTCAAGTAGAAAGATTTCTAAATCTTGCCATCCACCACCAACACGAATCAATACTTTGTTTCTTCCGCTATTTTCATAAGTCATCAATTTACAAGTATAAATCTTTTTACCACCTCCCAGCGATGGTGTTAATTCATTACCAAAATAATATCTTCCATCGGCATTGCCTGCTTTTTTGGAGCATTGGATAGGAATTGGACTACGGTTCACAATCATTGCGACTTGTTTATCCAATGGATCTTTGGGATCGGGTCTATAAGTGGTTGTTGTAGTGGCGGTAGGTGTGGTGCTGCTAGGAGATGATTTGAAGGGGGATTCTGATCTAGTCATGTTTGTGATACGAGCCATACTAGATCTTGGTCTCAGTGTGTTGGCTGTGGGCGTTTTGGGTCTTGGTATCATGGAGGGAGTGCCACTGCGACGTATGCTAGGCGTAATGCTTCTACTAGTCGTACTGGCGGCGGCTGTTTGCTGTCTGCTGTTATTGTTTTGAGATCTAAAATCTTTTGTTGATATCATATCATCTTCTCTGCTGTGAGATGGACTGATAGATTGGGGTCTCAGAGCGCTGCCAACAGAATTGAAACTCTCACGGGCGTAAAATGAGGGGCTAGTCGTTCGCCTGCCGTTTGGAGATGTGCCTCTATATTGCCTTACTTTCTCTTCCATAAAGAGTGGACTTGGACTGTGATGGTTGAATTTGAAGGGGCTCTTTGATCTGTCGTCTTCGAAATGGAGCGAAGGTGATGATGGCTTATTATGTAAGAATCTTGATGTAGAAGTTGGTGTTGCACTTCCTGCTGTTGTGCTTGAAATTAAATCTTTCCAATTGCTGCTTCCTGTTGTACTATCACTACGATCACTAAGTCGTGACCAACAATGAGTATTATCCGACAACGTGGGTTCTACTACAACTATATCAGGCAAATCTCTTTTACGTAGCTGATCCATTGTTGACTTGAGTGTATTCCATCTTGCCAACATTGCCTCATGACGTTGTAGGGTTGCAACGTTTCGGGATACACGTGCCGCAATGCCGTTACCCAGCATCAATAGCATTTTGGTAATACTGGGCGTATAGTACTTGTATTTTGCTTCGAAATTCTTTTCGACCGAGCGAAGTTTAGTTCGAGCATCTGTGGTTGTGCTGGTGGTGCTGGATGTATGATTTGATGAAGAGGAAGTTGTAGAAGATGAGCTTGTCACCATGCCGTTGCCGTCTTTAATCTGCTGTATCATAGTGTAACACTGCGTCACTGTTTTATCCAGTCCATTCATCATATCATCCACCTGGTCAGCCACCTGCCGAAACACAACAAGCCATCGATCTTCCTTTAGTTCAACCTTGAGTTCGTCAATCTCAATTCGCAAAGACTCCCAGCGTTCCTGAACCAGCAAATGTTTGCGAGTCAGAAGTCCTGTGGTATCCTCAGGTGGGTTGGAAGACGTCATTCTTGTATAAACTTTCTCTACATTGGTGAATAAAGGCCCTACGCGATTGTCAATGTCCAGCAGGATGCTATCTTCTTTCTTTTCAGGATCAGAGTGTCGTTTTTCTTGAAATTGGAAAATCATCATGGACAAGTCGTCAATCTGTATCAAGATATTCTCCATCATGCTCCTCAACATGTGCTTCTCGTTGGCTTCTTCAATCAAGTTTTTAACGAACGATATAAAATGCTGCAGCCCTGACCATTCCGATTGAATCTTGGTTACCGGTAATCTGCATTGCTCCAGTTCATCTTGTTCATCTATACATTCCGTCAACAGCGGAATCAGTGGGTGCATTTTGTTGCACGCAAGCTGGAGAGGCTCGACTGAATATGATTCCATATCGCCTCGTTTGACGCTTTGTTCAATGCTAAAAGCAATCATATGAGCAGTCTCTAGCCAGTGTGTGATACGCTTGGTAACAGCATTAAAGTCATTTACTCGTTGTTCAGGGGAAAGCGAGGGTGAAAACAGATCATTCAATTCCTTTTCTGGTATCTGTATTTGATAGAGTGGATCAAATATATCTTTTGCTTCAGTTGTTTGGATCGATTCTGATGTTATCATAAAGACTAATAGAACAAATGTCAGTTGATTTTAGTTTTAAAGAGGCAAAAAAAAAAAAAAGGTGGGGAATTACCTTTGCAAAATTAGTTTGAGTATGTGTTTACGGGTATCTAATCACAAAAAGTAGATGTATACAAAAAGAAAGCAGAAAAAGTGGTGGTAATGGTGGTGTTTCTTGCTATTGTTATTGTTTTGTTGGGTATAAAAGGCTGTCTTGATTGGTTTAATGTCACTCTTTTGAAGTCATCCACAGAGCTATGTGTCAATGTATATGGAGATAGAATATCACTGACGTGAATAAGGAAAACAAGTTGAAAACAAAAAAAAAACAAGAGAGAAAGAGAGAAGGAGAGAGAAGGAGAGGAAGGAAAGAAAAAAAAATAATAGTATAATGGTGAATTACATCTCAGATGAATTAGCCTATACATAGAATTCATTGAACCTAGTACCTATAAAACCTAAAACCGTTCCTGAATGCATTATTTCTTCCAATTAGATCGACTCGAGTTGTATGATCAGATCATATTTTCACTTTGGAGTTAGTTCATCATTGGATGCAGCCTCTGCGGCAATAGCTTACAACGATTATATCATTGCTATTATGCTTATATGTATATCGATGCATGAAGTTGCATCTGCATGATTTCATCTCGATGAGAAACCTGTATTAGTTCAATATACTATTGAAAGCAAAAGATTGAAAGGTGCGCCTTCTGTGCTTGCATGCTTTGTCGATCGTCTTTGTGATGGGGTAGACTTGTGTTGATTCTATATGTCAATGCTGGATTTAGTCGTTTTAATGCATGTATTTGTACATGGTACATATCCGTTAAAAAGTCAATTAATGCGTACGCTATAATATAAGTTAAAGTGCTATTGTTGCTTTTATTCGAACTGAAAAAGAGCATCTTGTCTTTGATACCGTCAATTCCTATGTTGAACATTTTTTTTTTCTCTCAAATATACTTCATTGTCGAGTGTTTGCCATGTCCGAGTGAAAGCTACCATGATCAACAAGTCTCAATATAACTAATAAAAATCTGTTATAAATTAATTCTAAATAAAAGCCGTACTCGGATGCTTATGTACATGCAATCCAGTAGCAATCTGATAGACATGTGCTCTCAAATTACTATAATTGCTGGTGTTGAGTGAGCCTTAGCTTAAATTAACTCATTGATCTTTGTAACGTGCTTATCTATGTATAAATAAAATTTATCGAATGTTCAATTTACCTCTATTGACGTACTACCTATCAATTGCTTTTATGGATTCAAGCCTAAGATTTGCACTGCTACTACTGCTACTGCCTGCTGCTACAAAATTTCAATCCCAGCAGTTGTTGGAATTCCTTCAGATCCTGAGAGCTGAATTTGTGATCAATTTTGACAAAAATTTCTTTCAATCAAGGATTTCTCTAGAATCATTGTACTTAGTCTTCGTAGCATATTATTAGTTTTAGTTACTTCCTTAAATTCTCTATCGAATGATGCTAATAACTTTCCCATGTTTCACCAAAAGTGTTTCCTAAATAGGCAAAAATGAAAAACACGTTTTCAGTCGAAAACTCAATTTTCGCATAATTGATTACCCAAAGTAGCAGTTTTATATGATACATTGAGCTCATAGGCCTTTTATTGACCATAGCATGTCATGGTAAAAAACCTCGTGTTGGGGACGAAAAATGCGATTTTTTGATTTCTAACAATTTTTCCTTGCTACCACTCATGAAAAATCAAGCTTTGGATCGATCTGTCATCATTCAAAAAAAAAAATTGAGATAGAGCCTCAGCACGTAAGTAATAGCTCAGAGCAATCGTTTGGTACCACTCCAAACACCTGGAACGCCATATAACACGAGAAAACAAGACCAGAAATAGCGGGTTTATTACCCCCAAGAAGCGCGTTTGCAGAGGAGCATCTACAATAAAAAATGTACCATGTATTATTTATGACAGATTGACATCATTGAACGCTTGTAAAGTATAATTAGTAGTCGTAGAGTGCAATTTTTAATAAAAAAAAAGGTCATCAGTATTTGATGACAATCTATCAATGCTTTCGTTTCTTTACAGGATTTCCAAGTAAACTGTACGCATGTGAATGTTAACGGATGTCTACAACTCTGGCCTACAGTTGCAATTCAGAAGCGGCACTGATCAGTGTCGAAGGAAGACATAATCAGCCCTTGTATATTACGGTAGAGCATTATTTACAGGTAAATAGCTGTGCAGATCAAGTAGATCACCTTTGCTAGTACAAACTCATTGTAAGTTTTGTATTGGCTTCGTCACATGCCTTGAAAAACGAAGCTACACTGCTTTTGCTTAAAACGATTGCATCAAAAATATGGGTAGATCAGAAGATCCTGGATCATTGATCATGCGTATACACACAAGGCAAGATCTGATTTTGTATGGATAGCGATCTAGGTACTGACAGTAATTCATTATTACGGCGAAATAAAGTTTTCATTGAAACTGTAGCAGATGCTATTTGTCTACTCTTTCCAGGCTTTCTGCAGACTGATTGATCAAATGTATAGCATTTGCCGTGACTAAATCGTAATTCCATTGCTGTATGGAAGCACAAGGATTATGCTCAGATCTCGAGTGTTGCAATATTGTACTTATCTCAATCAAAGTGCCTTGCTGTTCAAGCGATTTGTCCTCTATGCTGCAGAAGATGGTGTATACAACCTTTGTTCATAAAGGCCTGTATATAGTCACATCGATGACGACTTGTATCCATAGGTGTGTATCCCCAAGTTGATGTTAGCAAAAGTCGCGTCTCGTTTTACCAAAATATTTTCTTATTGGTGATTGACCTCCAAGTTGAGGTCAATTTTTAGACTTGAAGAAATCATCAGCGATTCGTTTTTTTCTTTTTTCTTCTTTTTTTTTTTTTTTTTCTTTGTAAAAAAAAAACAAAGTTTAGTTGCACTTTTTATCTCATTTTCTTGGTAACTATCACCCACACATCTCGTATGCCATTGCTATCTGTAAACTCACATTGAGGCCTTGTAGATTTACAATTTTCCTCGAGAAATTTACATAAAAAACACACACAAAAATGGACGCAACTACACTTCTTGCCAACACTTTATCAAATGGTATATTTCTAGAAACAAAACGCCAAAAAGAAAAAAGAACGCCTTGTTTACATTGATTTCTTTCTAGATCGTGCCTTACGTGAAGATGCTACTCAAAAATTAGAATTGTTCGCTCAAGAAAACTACGTAAGAAAACCGTAAATGATAGCACACAATGAAAATTTTTTATTCAGAAAAACTTGTATTGTAGTCTAGCTACATAGTCTCTTTGTGTCAAATTCTTGCCAACGAGCAAAATGACGATCAAATCAGAATGTCTGCTGGTCTCGCAATGAAGAACACCTTGACAGCAAAGGTAACGGTTTTTTTTTAGTACAGAGAAAGAGAGGGAGGATCGAATATTCAAACATTTTCTACAGGAATTTGCTCGCAAAGAGGAACTTTCTCAAAGATGGCTTTTGACTGCTGAAGATCTTCGTGCTCAAATCAAGCAAGGAGTAAGTTGATAGTAAAAGTTTGTCGTGTCAATCATGTTTGGCTAAGCAAAAACAAAAAAAATTCAGGTCCTTCAAGGTTTGAGCTCTCCCAAAAAGACTGTTGGCAATATTTCTGGACAAGTAAGTGAGGCGGTATACATGACACAGTGCCTACATCTAACGTCAATTTGCATACTTAGGTAGTAGCTGCTATTGCAGAAATCGAATTGCCTTTAGGTCAATGGCCTGATTTGATCCGTATCATGCTTGAAAACATTTCAACTGACAATGCTACATTAAAGCAATCCACCTTGCAAGCTATTGGTTATGTTTGCGAAGCCACTGTAACGTCTATCTTTTTTCAAAAGTGTTAGCCATGCTTTTACTCACTCGTTGTAACAGGATCCTTTAGTGCTTGCTAGTCAATCCAATGACATTTTGACCGCAGTTGTCCAAGGTGCTCGTAAAGAAGAACCAAAGTAAGTTGATTCAGTATAGCTCTCAAACGACAGACCCTTACATTTTAAATCAGCCAAGAAGTTCGCCTTGCAGCTATTAAGGCTTTGATCAATTCTCTTGATTTCATCAAGGAAAACTTTGAACGTGAGGTATGCGTCAAGAAAAAAAAAAAAAAAAAAAAAAAAAAGAGAAGGAGGGGGCAGGAAAGAATCAAAGAGAAACTAAACTTGTACTTGTAGGGCGAGAGAAACTTCATTATGCAAGTTGTTTGTGAGGCTACTCAAAGTGAATCCAGCGACGTTCAAGTGTCTGCTTTCGAATGTCTTGTTCGTATCATGCAAACCTACTACGACAAGATGCGTCTTTATATGGAAAAAGCCTTGTTTGGTGTACGTACCATCTCTTTATTTCATGTTCCAATCAAAAAAAAAAAAAGACTAACCTTGTTTTATGACGTATTAGCTTACCGTTGCTGGCATGAACAATGAAGACGAACGTGTTGCATTGCAAGCTATTGAATTTTGGTCTACAGTCTGTGATGAGGAAATGGATTTGAAGGAGGAGTTACTCGAGGTAAGTTTAGCCTATTTGACAAGAGAGTGTGTGTGTATGAGAGAGAAATCAGTAACACTCACACAAAAACAACAGGCCCATGAAGCTGGAGAACAGCCTGAACGTGAAAGCTATCATTTCGCTGAGTTGGCTCTTGCTGATATCCTTCCTGTACTTTTATGGACTCTCACAAAACAAGAAGACGATTACGATGAGGACGAATGGACCGTTGCAATGGCCGCTGCTACATGTATTTCTTTGCTCGCTCAATGTGTTGGTAACAATGTCATTCAACCTGTTGTGCCTTTTATCGAAACAAATATTCAAAATGAAGATTGGAGAAATCGTGAAGCTGCTGTCATGGCATTTGGCTCTATTTTGGACGGCCCTGATCCAGCTGTCTTGACACCTTTGGTTGATCAAGTAAGTTGGACTTTGATGTTGAGGGAAGGGGGGATTGGGAGCGGGGATTAGGCTTGAATCTTGACACTCTCTTTTGATAGGCTTTACCTACTTTGATTCAAATGATGAAGGATTCTGTTGTCCACGTTAAAGATACCGTCGCCTGGACCCTTGGCCGTATCTGTGAATTGCTTATCCACTGTATCAAACCTGAGATTCACTTGAATGAATTGGTATCTGCCCTCGTCTATGGCCTCCAAGATAATCCTCGTATTGTTGGCAACTGCTGCTGGGTAAGTTGAACGAATAGAATCATTGATAAATCAGTGTTTAACTCATTCTTATATATAGTCATTGATGAATTTAGCTGAGCAATTGGGCCCTGGTGAAGGCGCTGTTACATCTCCTCTATCCGTCTTCTTTGAAGGCATCATTACTGCCCTTTTGCAATTCACTGAAAGAGGCAACAATGAAGCCAACTGCAGAACATCTGCCTATGAGGCCATTTCTACGCTCGCCATGTGTTCAGCCGACGTAAGTAGTGCTCTCTTATTCAAGTTGTCTGAATGCTGATCAAATGTGTATATTAGGACTGTATCAATACTGTGCAAAGAATCGTTTTGACTGTTTTAGACCGTTTAGAGACCACCATGGCTATGGAGAGTCAAATCCTTGACGCAGATGATAGAGCTAGCCATTCTGAATTACAGTCTAGTTTGCTGGGTGTCTTGACCAACTGTATCCGTCGTCTTTCTAGAGATATCAGCCAAGTTGCTGATCGTATCATGACTGTCGTGCTTCAACTTTTGAACAATCAATCCAAGCAAGCAACTACAACTGAAGACGCTTTCTTGGCTATTGGTGCCATGACCAGTGCCTTGGAGGCTGATTTCAACAGATATGCTCAGTTGTTCGTACCCATCTTGTGCACAGCGTTACAAAACCCTGCCGAATACCAATTGTGCTTCATTGCTGTTGGTCTTATTGGTGACATTTGCCGTGCACTTGGAAAGGATGCTGCTCCTTACTGTAACGAGTTGATGCAATTGTTGGTCACCAACCTTCAGTCACCTATTCTCCATCGCACTGTCAAGCCTGCTATCCTCTCTTGCTTTGGTGATATCGCTTTGGCTATCGGCGATCAATTCAGCGCATATTTGGAAGTTGTCATGATGGTCTTACAACAAGCTGGTGGTATGCGTGCTGATAGAGACAACTATGAGATGATTGACTATGTCAATACTTTATACGAGGGTTGTGTTGAGGCATATGTTGGTATTGTTCAAGGCTTAAATGGAACACCTCAAGGTAAGCAGGTAGATTTGGATGTTTTTGTATGATGGCTAATGTTGCTGTGATAGCTGCCATGTTATTACCCTTCTTGCCTCACGTCTTTGACTTTATGCACCTCATTGCTGTTGATGTCAACAGAAGCGACCCTCTCACACGATCTGTTATTGGTTTATTAGGGTAATTCATGCTATTGTTTTGAGTCCAACATGATCTAACCACTCTGAATAGTGATCTTGCAGAGACATTTGAGGGCCAATTAAAGGCACTCTTCCAACAAGACTGGATCCCTGCCTTGTTGCGTGAAGCTAGAACTAGTCGCCATTACACTCAAACCACCAAAGAAACAGCACGTTGGGCCAAGGAGGTAAGTGTCATGGTAAAAGTGTGTGATTGCGTATACTGATGCTGCTTTCTGCTTAGATGATCAAACGTGCTTGTCAATAGGCACTTTGCGCTCTTTTCTTTCTCTCATTAATACACTCACATCTTTTTTTTTTTTCCTTTAATTTACTGTTTGCCCTGTTTATTACCTGTCTTTCTTCTTGACAAGAGCTCTTTCTTTGTATTCATAACACGACCTTTATCTCTCTATTTACTATACAAACAAAATCTTTCTTTCAGACATAGCTTTGATTAGCTACATCTCTTCTTTTTTTTTATACACACATACACACACAAACACACACACACTCTCTCTCTTGCCCTCCCCTCAGACACACACAAAATACACACTTTCCCCTTCTGCTCCTCCCCTCCCCCCTTAAATATATACGCTTAACTTTTTTCTTTCATCTTTTCTTGAAAGTTAGAAAAAGAAACAAAAAAAGAATAAATATCCCCCTCTTACCCAATACACTCAGCTGCATACAACGCTCTCTCATTACACTTCAATCTTGTTCATTATTGATTTATATTAAAAACGAAAAAAGCAAAGTGCTGGAAATTAGAGTTGGATTGTGGCTGATTCCACATCCATGATGCTATTTAGCGGAGGATCATATGAGATTTGGGTAATTTAAGCCAAATAATCACCAGCCTGATTACTATGTATTTCTTTTTTTAGCAGCTTATTGAACATTTCATCTCTTTCTTTCTCTTGATTTCTTTAAAACTAGCTCTCATCATGTCATTCTTCAACTTTATCCTCGACGCGTTCTCGTCCTTTATGGGCTGTTGTATACCTAGTTCAAACCTCAGTATCAATGGAAGAGCATACCGCATAATTAAATTGCTAGGAGAGGGGTAAGGGACACCTAGAAGATACCTTGGATCAGCGCTAACAATCATTCAGTGGCTTCTCTTTTGTCTATTTGGCTCAAGATGGCTCTGGCAATCAGTATGCCATGAAAAAGATTCGATGCACGCTGGGCACCGAAGAAGCAGACTTGGCACAGAGAGAAGTAGATATCTACCAGCTGTTCTCTCACAAAAACATTATCAAGATGGTGGTAAGCTCTCAAAAGTCTGGTATGAAATACACGCTCTGATTCACGTTATCTTCAGGACTCAAGCACCATCACAGAACCAGATGGCAGCAAAACCATTTACATTTTCTTGCCCTATTACAGAGTAAATTCGACCCTCATCAATATCTTGGCATCCATAGAAAGTTGACTGATATTGTAATTTTAATTAGAGAGGAAACCTGCAGGATGCCATCAACAAGAACAACATGAACAAGACTCATTTCCCAGAAACTGATATGCTTCGTATGTTTAGAGAGGTTTGTGTGGCAGTGGAGGCTTTACATACTTATAAAGCGCAAGGTGGAGCCAGAGTGCTGTATGCACCAAGCCAAGTGATATCGCCCGAGGATGAAAACAGACAAGATGAAGCTTTACTGAGTCATTCACAGGATCAACCCTCAGGGGGACAATTAGAAACTGGTAAACGGGGTGAAATGGTACCATGGGCACACAGAGATATCAAACCTGGGTAAGTTTTGCTCTCTTCTACTAAAGAGATTCAATGGCTAACTTCTTTCAAAGTAACGTGTTGATCTCGGATGACGGCGAAACACCCATTCTCATGGATTTTGGGTCTGCTTGTGCTGCCAGAATTCAAGTAAATACAAGACAAGAAGCACTACAACAACAGGATCTTGCTGCTGAGCAGTGCACCATGCCATACAGAGCACCCGAGTTATTCGATGTGAAAACAGGCACTACATTAGACGAAAAGGTGGATATTTGGTCATTGGGGTGCACGCTATATGCCATGGCTTATGGACAATCGCCATTTGAAGTAAATATGGATCAGGGTGGCTCTGTGGCACTAGCAGTGCTAAACAATCAGTACAAATTTCCTGAGGATTCACAATATTCAAAAGAGCTGAATGAGACGATTCGATGGATGTTGACAGCGAATCCAGCAACAAGACCTTCTATTCAGCAAGTGATTGCAAAGTTAGATGACTTGCTGAAAAAGAGTTCAAGCGAATAAAAAAAAATCTCTGTATTTATTTATTATGCAACTCGATTTTGCTCCAGATCCATATGTTGACCAAAACACCGCATCCACTGATCTTCAGGCACAAGCGATCCAAACAGATCCTTCATGTGATTTCCAAGCTATATAGCACATCGGATATCAGTACATCTCAACATTTGAAGTGTATATAAACTTACCAGCTCCAATTCGCGGATGATGTTCTCCATAAGCACCACATACGCATAGTACACCATGTAGCATTCATCCTTCTTTTCCTCTGCTAATTCATGCTCATGCATCGATACTTCCATCACAAGTGGCAATTGCTGCAATTTCTGCATCAAGAGCTGTCTGGTCTTTTCAGCAGGAGGTAGATAGGGCGGTAAAGGAGTTTTCAATTGCAATGCAGAGGCTAAAAGATAGAAATACAAAAACACGTTGCCTGCCATCTCCATAAACTCGTTGGAGGCAGGCATCAAAAAGTTTCTTCGAACATGAACGGCCCACACGTCTTTTAGAATGACAATTCTGAGCGACAGTAGTTTGTCGAGAATGTTTTGACAACTGGCCAACATGGCGGAATACGTTTTTGCAGGAAATGGGCCCTTTAAGCGCGGCTCGTTGGGCGCATGGACTAACAAGCCTTGCAAATCAAAGATGCTTACTTGGATTGACAGCTCGATTTTTTGTAGCTCTGCTGCTCTGGCCTTGTTTTTCCTGGCCAAGATCAATGTGCTGGATTGATGGTAGGATGCCACTTGGTTTGATAGCGTCCAGGATGCTTCTGGGAGATCATCTTCCGAGTAAACAGAGACCAGTTGCTTGTATAACCAAGACAATGTCAATAGCAGGTCAGACAGCCCTTTTCTTACTTCTCGTCTTGCTTCGTAAGGCCACACGTAGGCAGTGACAAACAATCCCAATATGACACCAACAGAGACAGCCAGACATCGCATCCATGTGAGTTCAAAGACGTCCACACTGTCATCCAAGCGATGATTAAACTTGTACAATACGATCAGATTGTAAGCCAGCAAAGTAAATAATCCAAACCTTCCATGCTTATGATGCAGAATGAGCCAGAAACTCGGGATAGATATAAGCCAAGTGCATAGCCAGAGCATGATTGTGTTGTCTTGAAAAATGGTGTAAATAATGGCTGCCAATGCGCAACCCAAGATGGTAGCCACAACCCGCAATAATGCACCCAAGTTGGTGCCTCCCACAGTAGGAGTCATCACCGCCATAACCGTAATCAGTGTCCACTCTAGCTTGAATTCAGTAAAGTAAGGCCGTGTCGCAGGAATGAAGGCTAAAATAGAAATGATTTCGGCTGTCAGCATGGATTTGATAGCAAACTTGACGCGATATGTTCTGAATCCAGAAAAGAAACTCCAAAGCTTCAGCAGAAACCTCCTCACTTTGCTCTTATGTAGTGGTGTGTGCAACGTATTTAGTGTGTTGTGGTTGTTGGGGGTAAAACTTGTATCTGAAGGTGCACCATTATCATCATCTTCATGCTCACAGATACGGCTATAATCTAATATACCTGCAGTCATGAACATCATGCGATTCATTAGCTGTACTAACAGCACTTACCGTGTTTGCGTTTGAAAAGGTATTTAACCCAAGAAAAGACATTTTGGCTTTGATCTGACTCCTCCATGTCTTCAAACACGTACTGTACACTTTCTACCAGTACCATCAATTCTTTGGCGAATTCCAAGAGACAAAACACAAAGAAATACACAAGAAACACATCGTCAGCGGCGTCTTGTGCTTGCTTGAGAAAGAGCGAGTGTAGTTCATCCGATTTGAGGTTCTTTTGCTGCTGCTTCTTGAACTTTCGCTTGTAAAATCGCATCAATGCCTTGTGCTGCGATGCTTCAAACAGTTCTATAGCACTGGCTAGGTTCTGTCGCATTAATCTGAAAGAAGGCGTTGTTTGTGTGGTCTTTTTAGTAAATCTAGCTTGCAAGTGAACAATTGTTTGCTTGCAAGTGTAAGCCAATGATTTCATAGGTGATCGTACGGTGCTGATAAACTGTACCAAAGCACCTTCTTTTTTGATGCTGGTAGTTTCCTCGTTGGTTGGTATGGAAAAATAGTCGGTGGATGTTGCTGTACTTGCTGATTGTCTCTCTCGCTTGAGTTCGCACTCCATTTTCTTTCGCTGGGGCCCTGCTTTTACATTGAACGTTTCCTTATCTCTGGAAGATGAGGACACAGGAATGTCATTGTTATGTGGTGAGCTGCTGTTGTTCATAGCACCGTATCCTGCAACTTTGGTGGCAGGCGTAGGGACAGACGTTTGTTGCATCACTTCAACTTGAAGACCACAACTGCTCTTTAAACCTCCAATATGCTGTGCTAGTCGCTCGAGACTCTTTACAATGGTTTTATAGCCCTTGGCATGGTATTGCATTTCCAAATTGTAAAATTCCAGGTTTGCATCTTTGAGCGCTGGCTTCAAGGCTGTAAAGCTGGCTCTATGCGTCTTTAATGCAGTTTCCAAAGTTTTGTTTGCGGTGAATTCTGGAAGATCTGCATCCAGTAAAAATGTTTTCGTTAGCAGCTTGAGTAATATACGAGTGGAAGAGAGGCTGGAATCAATATTTGACCTACATGCAGGTTGTGTTAGCAGCGCCAATCTCATGCTCCATTATGAACATACCTTAATTTCTGTGTTGCCGTCATGGGCCAAACAAGGACACAGATAGCTACAGAAATAATGGTGCCAAATGCGACAATGGAAAAAGTGTCTGTGATAATATCAAAATCGAATTCTGCTTCATTTCCAGATCCCTCTCTAACAATGACAGTAAACAAGATGATGAATGCTAATCCAGAGGCTATGGACGATCAATGTCAGTAAGAGTGGGGACGATAGTGCACATCAAACTCACCTGTCAATACACTTGGTGTATTTAATTTGACTTTCAAATACGAGATGACAAATGTGCTACCCGCAAGCCATACACCCAGGGATACACAGTAGGCCATCAATGCCATATCATTATCCAGAAAATAGTCCGTCGTATACATGCTGGCTAGGCTAAGAGTCAATGCTGCCAGTGTGTATAGCCACCCAAATCCAGCTGCTTCCACCATGCCACCTACTGTCTTCGCTGGATTAAAGAATACAGTTACAGTTGCAGCCATATGACTAGCAATGTGAGTGCCACACAATGCATTCAGCTGTGGTACAAACGTGAAAAGTGATCCAATCATGTATGCAAAACTGCATTTCAACACCATCTTTTGTTTATGGGACAATGTCAAATATTTATCTTGAAAGGTTTTCCAGTGTCTTTTGTATCGTTTTAATGTTGATAATGGCTGGCGTTTTCCTTTTTTCATCCTTTTATGGCCATCCTCACCATCGCCGTCTTCATCGTCGTCGTCTGATGAAGAAGATAACGATAAGGGCATATTACTTTTAGCAGCAGGATCAGCAGATTTAGCAGGATCCTTTGACGTTGCGATATTTCTGTACCATTTTAATTAGCTACACACTACCACTTGGATTTATTTGCACATGAAATACCTATTTTCGGTCTCTCCTTTTTTCGATATCCACTTGCCTACGATTGATAAATAATTGCTACTGCTGCTCTTTGGTTGATCATTACTGCTATTATGCTGTGAAGGGTATATTTGCACTGTAGACAAAGAAATGGTTCTCTTTTGTCTTGTGCCATCATCCAAAATGACTTCGTAATCGCTTTGGTTGTCAAAATAATTGGACGATGATATTGTTCTAGACAAGTACTGCGGTGATGGAGGTGATTTAGTAGTTGCAATTGCAATGGATGGTGGTAACAGCGGATCTTCTTCCTCTGCTGTTGCTGCTATACTATTCGGGAGAGATGCCGTAAAATAAGCTGACGATCTATACGATGAGGACGAGATATCTTGATCGCTGCCGTCATTCTCATTAACATATTGAACAGGCGGTGGTTTGGTTGTCGCAATAAAGGCATTCAATGGTTTCAATTCACCTTTGTAATGATGGTTGTTGAATAAATTGGAAATTCCAGACGATGGTGTAACCGATTTCTTTGGTTGATGTTTAGGAAATGATGAATCACTTTCTTCCTCCTCAGAAGAATCTAATAAATGAAGCGTTTCACTATGTTTGAGCATTTTATATCGTATTTTCTTGTAGTAAACATGCAAAAAGGGGTATTTTCCTTTTTTTTTAAAAAAAAAGAAAGGGAAAAAGAGGGAGAACAAAAAGAAAATCGTAGATGATGATAACAATCGAGAATTTATTCAGGTACATGTTTTTGTTCCTTGTGAACACATCTGAGCTATAAACGATTAAGGTTACAATAGTAGGCTGATGTGTCCCCACACTACTCTACATGCATGATGAACAATGTCTGCTTCAACAAAAGCACTAATCGTACTCACTGCGTAGAGTTATCGAGTTGATTTTTCTCGTGCATTCATTACTGCGCTACATTTACGTATTTGTTGTTGTTTTTGGTCAACAAAGTTAAACAATGACTTTGTGTTACATTAATCAGAAGTGATTTGTTTATTTTCAGGTACTAATTTAGATAAGAAAGCTTAGGGGAATGACAACTGATTATGCATAACACCAAATTGTTATTATGTGATTTGCATGCTACCAAGAGATAAAATTTCAAATGTTGTATGTACTTGCTTTGTTGATAAACGTCAGTATACCCTTTTGCATGCACATACATTTTTAGATCAATGATATCATTTAGACTTTAGCTTTGGTGCTGTACAACCTTCGCGTTGTTGAGAGAAAACATCATTCAGTGCTTGATTAATAAAATACCTGTCAATTGGGATTTGACAAAGCGGTCTACAATGTAGTCGTTTCAAATAGCCCTCTTATACATATATTATTTGTAATTAACAGGTCATATACGCGGATAATAACGCAACCATGTTGGAAGTCGATATTACGCTCTTCGACCGAGATCTAGGATCGCTGGAAATTCTTGGCTTCGAAAACCTTGTCGTTCTTGACATTGAGAGCGTACTCCTTGTCCATGGCAAGCCTTTAAAAAATTTAAATGCGCATCAAGTGGTATTTTTCTTTGTAGCCCTTCTCCAAAACATATTCAGTCCAGTTTTTTTTTCAGGGTTTTTTTTTGAGGAAAAAAGCACAGATTCAACCACCAGAATCTACCTATAGGAGTAATGGCTGTTGTAGATCCAAGAATTACTAACAGTTGAACCATTGTTAGAAGCTGTGGCCCCAATTTCTTCCAAAGAACTATATTACAAAATATATCAGCCGCCCCAGCATCTCCCAGCAATCTTTTGCGTTCTCTTGCCCTTAAATTTATTTATCTTTTGGGCAATAATAAATCCCTTTTGATACAGACTTGTGCGCACATGTTTGTCGATGTACGCCCTAGATCTTTTTAAAGGGCTCACTCCATTAGTATTATCATGATCTTTACTAATAGGCTTTATTTGCTTCGAAATTATCATCACAGTAATTACGGGTTTCACAAGTTGTTAATACTACGATGATGACTATCTAATAGCAGAAGATCTGATGAGAGTTTATCAGCAAATTTGGAGTTGCTTTACACATGACCATACGCGATTTTTTGCCAAACTTTGACACCCACATGTTGCTCATCATACAATTTTACAACATGCTCTTTCGCAAAATATACTATACTGTCCAAATCACTCCACACAATGAAAACAACGCATAAAACATCCCAGAAACGTAGAAAAGCTATATCTATTTATTACCTCTATGTACAAAAAAACCTAGAAAAATTTTGCCATAGTTCTCCTCTGCACTGTTGTTAGGCGGAATTTGAAGTACTACCCAAAAATGCAATTAGGTAGTATTTCAATTAGACCACCCCTCAGGTGCTAGAGCGTGCCTTACTACACCCCTAACATGAGGAATTATGTTTATTAAGACCCTCAACTGTCGCTAAGTAAGTAGAATCAACAATTAAGTTTGGACCAGCCTATCTAATCCTAGTCTCGGAATCTTGTTATTGTTGAGCTTCAGTGATAGGCACATTCACTCAACGTAAAAAAAAAAGGTATGCTTCGAAGAAACATAGAAAGAAAGAAAAAAAGGAAGACTAAGATGGAATTATACTACAGATAAATAGCTAAAGATAATAATAAATAAAGCCGAAGCCAAGAAAAAAAAAAAACAGACACAAAGCCAAGAAGAAAAATGAGCATGACGCCAAAAATAATAATAATAATAATAAGAAGGTGGCATTTACCAGAGCCAGAATATCCTTCGTCGAAGCCCAACTGATCCGATTCGGTCTGAATCTAATACCTACATGTGAACAAAATCATAGAATCAGTGATGTATTCTACAATCAACGCAAAATATACTTACCTAGACCACTGTCATCAGAAGCCATTCCTGTAGCCACAACCATGAGATCCACCTTCTTGAATTGTCTATGCTAAACCAAGTTGATACAGTTAGTGCCTTGTATTTCAATCAACACCATGCATTATACTTACTGTAGTTCGTCCACTATCAGAAGTCCTTCTTGTTGTATCATCCAGAACCATAAAATCCCTCTCGCACTTGTCCACATTGCATCGAACCGCTAGATATCAGTGTCTTTGATGAAGTCGTCGTCCTTATAGCACAAACTAGATAGATTGCCCTGCAAAATCGACATAGCATCAGTGAATCAGTAAATGTTGACCAAAGCTGCTGAAATACGTACCGTGAAATATTTTCGGAGCAACGTGAATGCAGCAGCAAAACCAAATAAAGAGATATTGGGACAGACACCAGTCCAGAGAAAGAGAGAGCTTCAAAGAGAGGAGAAACGATGATCTTGAACACAAAGCCCGACAGAATGACCTACAAAGTAAGAAAACAAAGTGCTTTAGTAACTGCTGTTCGAGAAAAGTTGTATATATACTTACAGACAGAGCGTGCGCCAGAGAGTCTTGCATTAGGAGAGATATCAACACCAGAGAGCCTTGAAGCAGGAGAAAGCAAGCACCAGAGAGTAGTTTTGGTCCAAGAGAGAAGGGCCTAGAAGTTATAAGAAACAGTGTTTTAGTAACGTATGGTAGTTGCACAATAGAGGAGAAGGTATACGTACCTAATAGCATAGCTGCAACAGCAGCTCATCAGAATGCCGCATAATCCAAAGGAGAGTTATCATGACGACTTGCTGCACAAAAAAACAAAGACACCAGTATATCGAGATAGAGAGAGAGAGAGGTCGAGAAAAAACAATGACCTACCTAGTTAAGCGAAGGAAAAAAAGAGATAACTGTTAATAAACAATGCATTTTATGATTATACGTACTTACATATGCCACCATCGTATGCAGTACACATGCCACCAGCATATGGAAACATCAATCGGCTCGTAATTAAGTGAATTATACATATATGAACAGTAAAGCAACCATACAGATAGCTAAAGAATACTGCAAAAAAAGGGCGAGAAAAAAAACGGGGGATAATATGAAAACTACAGCGTCTGCAAAGTACGCTTGTGACGTATATTTTACAAGTTACTGACTTTTATTGGAGGGGGAGAAGGCTAGAATTTAGAAGCCGTCGTGATGCTTAAAGCAATGATCGGCAAAAACGATTTGAAAATGGTAAAAATTACGATCAACTGCTGTTTTCCTTTATAATCTTGAATTTTATTAAATGAGTATTGCCTGAAAATTTAACATTTAATGTTCTTCAAAATAAAGCGCATCGAATGGTGCAACTTTCAAGTTGCTGGAGCTCAAGTGGATGCCACAACCAGCAAAAATGCTCAAATCAGATTTTGGGACATTACGCCAAAACACAAGTCTACATACAGTTTGCTTTTAGCATCAACAAATACTCCTTAACTGAAGCTTTCGAATGAGATACTATAGAAAGAAAAAGCTTTAGAAGTGGTTGAGATATCACGGATTTTTAAAATTAGCCAAAGTTTTCCTTTACATGGATAAGGGCAAATCAACCCAAAATGAGGTTCCTTTTTTTGACAAAAAAAAATTCGAAAAACCATTCTATCGTGTAGAGATTAACAAAAGAGCTAGATTCTAAGCAGTAAGGACCTTCTACTAGCTTAATGAAATTTCGTGTAAACCTCTTTGTAAGGTTGTTACTTTAGGCAGAGTGACAATTTCGAAATATCTTGGATTTTCCAATCAAACGCATGTTCAACATATTTGTAATCACAGATTGAAAGCATTCTTGTGCTACTCATAAAAGCTATTCTTTAGTATGTATTATCAATCATTATTTCTCAAATTCATCAACTCTGAACTGCTTAATTTCTTGACAACAACTGATCCTATCCAAGACCTGATTGCAGTTTTGTTTTCTTCGTATAGTTTATGGTTTGTGGTTTGCGCTTTTTTGGGCTTGACGTGCCTCTGAATAATAATAATAGCTAACCACACGACTGATATTATTACTGCATATTGTATGTGTTTTTGTCTGCTCTCTTTGCAACTCCACAGAATAACTTTTGCTAAAATTTGTGGAATACATCCACTATGATCTGCATTCCGTACACCGTTCATCTAGTTACCATAATATTTTGATATAGACTATGATGTGCACCTATTAATTAGATGTACGCTACAGATTTATACCATATACAAACATAGACTATAGATGGCACCATTAGCATGGATGGCGCTATAGACTGATGCTTGTATCCCGACATTGACTACGGATATTACCTATATTTAATTAAATGCCAAGATGGATGCAATATAAGATGTGTGCATCAGATGTGCACCACTTGAAGATCCACACTATATGACATATGCTTATATCCTTGATACTAGCTACAGATACATTATGTACTACAGACTTGTACAATATATGTTATGCTATAGACATGCACATAGTGACATGCTATAGACATGCCATATATCCAGATATGTGCTAAGATGTATACAGAACAATGATATATACTCAGACACATACTACTGATATTATAGACTAAGAGACTGTACCTATAGGATACATGCTACTAGTTCGATATTAGTGATCCTCATACAAAGGACAGATCAGGGTACTTCGGATAAGAGTCTATTCATTCATCCAGATGAGCTAATAAAGTATGTTTAGTTCACTGAGATTTCTCTTAGCATGAATTGCTAGGTTAATTAATCTGAATTGACTTATATGATGTCAATCCTTCATAGTAGAACTTTTATCCATTGTTAGAATATATAAGAGGGATCATCTACCTGGCCAGTAGAGGTTCTTCAGTCTATTTTTACACCGGTCAGTTTGATAATAATGAACCATACCTTTATCGAGTTGATTCATTGTTTTTTTATTCTTTTTTTTTCGGTGAATTTCTACCTATATATAACTGGCTATAAATTCCACATGCCTAACACGTACTCATTACAGACAACCCTCGTTAACTTCAAGCTCCTTTAATTTCATCTCTCGTTAATTTCAAGGCTCGAGAGACCCCCCCCCCTATATTTAAGCAGTGAACTTTCACGATCCTCTTTAACTTCTTCACTTTCAAGGCAAACTTTGGCCTTGAATCCTTAACGAGAGCCAATGATATTGAATTATTAGGAGTTACACGGAAGTGCTTTTGTTAAAGTTTTTTGATGTTATTTAACCAATTGCAAAAAAAAGGGCACTTATGTATCTTTGGGCTTGAAGAAATGAGTTACTTTAGTTTGTTTAGAAAAGCTGGCTCTATGATATTTAGCCCTCAAATTTTCCAAGTACTCCACTACATTTTCGGCAACACCTTTCTCATCGTCCAAAATATCCAATACTTTGGTCAGATAATCTAGCTTTTTGGAAGCAGTGTACTCCGTTTTTCGAACGAATCCATCTTCCATTTCGTGTTCGTCGTCCTCATTTTTCTCTACACTGTCTGTCTCTTCCAAAACAATGTCCACTATCTCCTCTTCACGAACAACTCGATGCACGTTTTCTCTCTCAAAAACCGGATCAAGCTCTTCAGTTGGGCAGTCTTCAATGCTGATGAGCCCAGTATCAGTGATCGATGTTAGCGTTTCTCGCAGGTTGTCAGTAGCACTCATTTCGTCCAATCTGTGGTTTAGTATAGCCTGTTCTACATCTATAGTTCATAATTAATGCTAGACGTTGCATAGGGTAAAAATACTAAGACTTCGTTTCTTACCAGGACTATCTTCGCCGTAAATCAAATGAAAAATTGTTGAATTCCAACAGTTCTTGATAGTTTCTTCAGAAACAGCCTTCCATGCTTCTCGGGCCCACTTCATTGCCTGCAATTGGTCAACCTCAAAGACTTTATCGACTGGTCCAACAACGTCTTGATGGCCATTCTGGAGCATACCAGCGTGCTGGTAGGCTTTTCGGTATTGCTTCTTCTTGAAATGAGCCTTAGAAGCACGGATGATACCACCATCTAAAGGCTGCAAGGAAGAGAAGCTCAACATTAGTTGGCACATAGTCAACAGCATGCCCAGAAAAGTTGTCCAAAAGAAATAAGACCTTGCGGTTTTGTGCTTTCATGGAGCGGTCAAAGCGGCGAAGAAAAACGTAAAAAATCGACTTTGTCATCCAAGCATTGCTGTTGTGGTGGTGATACATATTAAAGCCATGGTCAGATGCTTCTAATCTCTTCTGGTATTTTGAAAAACAGTAAGGTCTTCTTGCATGACCAATAATAAGTATGTCTTGCCATTTATCGGTTCCATCATCAGCGTTGCAAATCATTCCAAGAGTAAGGCGTTTCTTGTTTTCTTTCCAACCTGAAAAGCCCAAGCAAGAAATAGGGGATCAGCATAGAAAAAGGCTGTTTCGTCAAAATTATAAACATCCTTCAGTGCGAAACGATCAATACTCTCTTTGATGCTGGCCTTATCAATTTCAATAGCAGATATATCAGCCGAACCAGCTTCACCATGAATTCGATTCATTTTGATGCCATGTCTCTTTCCAAATTTTTGCATCCACCCATGCGAGGCTTGAAAGTCTTGGATACCAATTCGTTCAGCAAAAAGAGTGGCTTTCAGTTTAATTAAGTCCCAATTGATAGGAATCTTGTTATTTTCTGCGACATTAACCCAAAGAATAACAGCTTCTTCGAGTTGCTACAAATAAAAATAGTTAAGTATATTATTGAATCTATCTCTAGTTCGACAAATCAAGATCTTACAGGCCATTTTCCTTTTCTGGATCTCCTCCTATTCTTGATATCTGTTTGCTCAGTTAAGCCTTGCTCGCCTCTTTTGAGGATCTTTGATACGGTTGAGGAATCAGGGGCCTTAGGAAGGTTATATTCCTCTTTCGCCCACATAGCAAGTTGAACGTTGGTCCAACTGGATTTCTTCTTCTTCAATTCGCAGATTTCGAAATGGTTTTGGATGCTGAGAGAAGCGTTCTTTCTTTTCATTGTATTGGATAATTAAGTAAAAAAATGAGAGAGTCGATATGCCTGTCAAAGAATAAAGGCCCTTTTATACTGTTTTTCTGGGTCCCACGCCAATTGTAAATTACTAAAGCATTTCCTTTATCGATCTTATCGTTTTTTATTTGAAAGATAGCCCTTCAATAGACAAAAAATATGAGTAATAATTAGGTTTATAGACAGACAATCTCATACAAGAGGCGTTCAAAGACCCGCGATCTGTCAAAAAAATTGTAATTATTGACGCGATTTTGAGCACACACTCATTATGAAAAGTGTAAATCCCGAAAGCTTCGGCAATTTATATAACCAAATTCGTTTATTTCAATATTCGATAATTTCAAGTCAGTTTGCACCCCCCTAGCCTTGGAATTAACGAGGGTCGTCTGTATCATTGGAAAGACCCAAATTCTTTAGTAAATTACTACATCTTCTGATATGTAGGCATAATACCAACTTGTAAAACTCTCACTAAAATCCAGTCAAATTGAACAAAAAAGCCAATTGCTGATGATGAGAATGGCAAAAAATAACCACCATTTGACTATTATTATGTCTTAATATGAAAGAAACAACAAAGAGTAACAACTTTATTGCATCATGATGGATTGGGTAGTAGGGTAAGCTACTATAGTCCCCACTAGATAGATGATTATTACAAGATATTTGTTGATATATAAATAGCGGATCATTACTAGACGGCTTACTTTTATATACGGTGTACGAGGAGATTATGCTCGATTTCTCTCTCTCTTTTTTTTTAGCGGGTTGGATCGAGCCGTTCTGCCTGGTAGTATACCGATATCCTTGATTTTTTGTAAATATCTCACACCGCATTTTTTTATGCCTTGTTCCATAGTTTGCATCCTTCTTTTAAATTGTCTTGTTTGATTTCATCACAATAATAAAGCATTTCATACAAAAGCTAAAAAGAAAATAGTGGTGTCGTAGTAAAACTGCCCACATCACATTTTTGTTGTTGCTTTGTGCCTCTTCATCTTGTGGCAGTAGCGTTAGTCATGAAAAACGAGCTAGACTACTGCTGCTATTATTTCAGGATGGATGATCATCATGGGGGCGGTTTATTATTCAATAACTGATGAGTCAATGCGTCAAAACTGCATCCGATCCATCCAGCCATCCAAATACAGTCAATCTTTTTACAGTACTGTATTCACATGATGAGCATAGAGTTCGCATCATCATGTTTGTTCTTCCTTTTTTTGAATACGCCGTCTACCATCAAGAGACACATGTCTGGGGCAGCAAGAATAATTACGTAACATACTGTAAGTAGGTAATGATTAGAGCGATACTACGTACTACTGTTGTAGATCACGGCATGCGTATATCGAAGAAGCGGCTGTTGAGGGGAGTGCATTATCAGACGACCAAATCGTCAAATGAGATGCGTGCCGCTTGATGATTACGATATGTGAAATATGACTGTCGTTCTGTCCATATAAGTGATTGTGGATCTTGACTGTAAAGCTACACTGGGACCAATAAACACTATCTCGATGCTTTTTTTTTCTCATCATGTAAAGGTGGCCCTGTAATAAAAATACGCAACATAAACTTTGCGCCCGTTCTGTATGCCATACTTCCAAACAATGCTGCTTGCTGTAAAATACACACATTATACATGATTTGTAATTCCAGATCATCTTGGGTAAATCGAGGATGGTAAGAAAGAGTATATCCAAAAAAGCTATAAAAATCATTTAAGACTTGATCTTGTGCCACTTGTACCTGAAATCCACGCTGATCCAAACGAAATCAACTTTAGTATAAATATAACAAAGGTCATGGTAGACCATGGCACTTTGCTTTACTTTTATTTCTCTTGAATAAATATAGAAGACTTTTAATTATTGTATTAGCACACTGCTTTTTATTGTATTTTTGTAGCAGTGTGGTTAGCTATTATTATTGTTCAGAGGCACGTCAAGCCCAAAAAAGCGCAAACCACAAACCATAAACTATACGAAGAAAACAAAACTGCAATCAGGTCTTGGATAGGATCAGTTGTTGTCAAGAAATTAAGCAGTTCAGAGTTGATGAATTTGAGAAATAATGATTGATAATACATACTAAAGAATAGCTTTTATGAGTAGCACAAGAATGCTTTCAATCTGTGATTACAAATATGTTGAACATGCGTTTGATTGGAAAATCCAAGATATTTCGAAATTGTCACTCTGCCTAAAGTAACAACCTTACAAAGAGGTTTACACGAAATTTCATTAAGCTAGTAGAAGGTCCTTACTGCTTAGAATCTAGCTCTTTTGTTAATCTCTACACGATAGAATGGTTTTTCGAATTTTTTTTTGTCAAAAAAAGGAACCTCATTTTGGGTTGATTTGCCCTTATCCATGTAAAGGAAAACTTTGGCTAATTTTAAAAATCCGTGATATCTCAACCACTTCTAAAGCTTTTTCTTTCTATAGTATCTCATTCGAAAGCTTCAGTTAAGGAGTATTTGTTGATGCTAAAAGCAAACTGTATGTAGACTTGTGTTTTGGCGTAATGTCCCAAAATCTGATTTGAGCATTTTTGCTGGTTGTGGCATCCACTTGAGCTCCAGCAACTTGAAAGTTGCACCATTCGATGCGCTTTATTTTGAAGAACATTAAATGTTAAATTTTCAGGCAATACTCATTTAATAAAATTCAAGATTATAAAGGAAAACAGCAGTTGATCGTAATTTTTACCATTTTCAAATCGTTTTTGCCGATCATTGCTTTAAGCATCACGACGGCTTCTAAATTCTAGCCTTCTCCCCCTCCAATAAAAGTCAGTAACTTGTAAAATATACGTCACAAGCGTACTTTGCAGACGCTGTAGTTTTCATATTATCCCCCGTTTTTTTTCTCGCCCTTTTTTTGCAGTATTCTTTAGCTATCTGTATGGTTGCTTTACTGTTCATATATGTATAATTCACTTAATTACGAGCCGATTGATGTTTCCATATGCTGGTGGCATGTGTACTGCATACGATGGTGGCATATGTAAGTACGTATAATCATAAAATGCATTGTTTATTAACAGTTATCTCTTTTTTTCCTTCGCTTAACTAGGTAGGTCATTGTTTTTTCTCGACCTCTCTCTCTCTCTATCTCGATATACTGGTGTCTTTGTTTTTTTGTGCAGCAAGTCGTCATGATAACTCTCCTTTGGATTATGCGGCATTCTGATGAGCTGCTGTTGCAGCTATGCTATTAGGTACGTATACCTTCTCCTCTATTGTGCAACTACCATACGTTACTAAAACACTGTTTCTTATAACTTCTAGGCCCTTCTCTCTTGGACCAAAACTACTCTCTGGTGCTTGCTTTCTCCTGCTTCAAGGCTCTCTGGTGTTGATATCTCTCCTAATGCAAGACTCTCTGGCGCACGCTCTGTCTGTAAGTATATATACAACTTTTCTCGAACAGCAGTTACTAAAGCACTTTGTTTTCTTACTTTGTAGGTCATTCTGTCGGGCTTTGTGTTCAAGATCATCGTTTCTCCTCTCTTTGAAGCTCTCTCTTTCTCTGGACTGGTGTCTGTCCCAATATCTCTTTATTTGGTTTTGCTGCTGCATTCACGTTGCTCCGAAAATATTTCACGGTACGTATTTCAGCAGCTTTGGTCAACATTTACTGATTCACTGATGCTATGTCGATTTTGCAGGGCAATCTATCTAGTTTGTGCTATAAGGACGACGACTTCATCAAAGACACTGATATCTAGCGGTTCGATGCAATGTGGACAAGTGCGAGAGGGATTTTATGGTTCTGGATGATACAACAAGAAGGACTTCTGATAGTGGACGAACTACAGTAAGTATAATGCATGGTGTTGATTGAAATACAAGGCACTAACTGTATCAACTTGGTTTAGCATAGACAATTCAAGAAGGTGGATCTCATGGTTGTGGCTACAGGAATGGCTTCTGATGACAGTGGTCTAGGTAAGTATATTTTGCGTTGATTGTAGAATACATCACTGATTCTATGATTTTGTTCACATGTAGGTATTAGATTCAGACCGAATCGGATCAGTTGGGCTTCGACGAAGGATATTCTGGCTCTGGTAAATGCCACCTTCTTATTATTATTATTATTATTTTTGGCGTCATGCTCATTTTTCTTCTTGGCTTTGTGTCTGTTTTTTTTTTTCTTGGCTTCGGCTTTATTTATTATTATCTTTAGCTATTTATCTGTAGTATAATTCCATCTTAGTCTTCCTTTTTTCTTTCTTTCTATGTTTCTTCGAAGCATACCTTTTTTTTTTACGTTGAGTGAATGTGCCTATCACTGAAGCTCAACAATAACAAGATTCCGAGACTAGGATTAGATAGGCTGGTCCAAACTTAATTGTTGATTCTACTTACTTAGCGACAGTTGAGGGTCTTAATAAACATAATTCCTCATGTTAGGGGTGTAGTAAGGCACGCTCTAGCACCTGAGGGGTGGTCTAATTGAAATACTACCTAATTGCATTTTTGGGTAGTACTTCAAATTCCGCCTAACAACAGTGCAGAGAAGAACTATGGCAAAATTTTTCTAGGTTTTTTTGTACATAGAGGTAATAAATAGATATAGCTTTTCTACGTTTCTGGGATGTTTTATGCGTTGTTTTCATTGTGTGGAGTGTATAGCTTGTTATAGGTAGTATAAACAACTCACAGAAAAAAATAAGAAAACAACAAGCCAATGTTTTTTATAAAGGTACAAGTTTTATTATCAAACTGACAGGTGTAAAATACGCTGAAGAACCTCTACTGGCCAGGTAGTAGATGATCCCTCTTATATATTCTAACAATGGATAAAAGTTCTACTATGAAGGATTGACATCATATAAGTCAATTCAGATTAATTAACCTAGCAATTCATGCTAAGAGAAATCTCAGTGAACTAAACATACTTTATTAGCTCATCTGGATGAATGAATAGACTCTTATCCGAAGTACCCTGATCTGTCCTTTGTATGAGGATCACTAATATCGAACTAGTAGCATGTATCCTATAGGTACAGTCTCTTAGTCTATAATATCAGTAGTATGTGTCTGAGTATATATCATTGTTCTGTATACATCTTAGCACATATCTGGATATATGGCATGTCTATAGCATGTCACTATGTGCATGTCTATAGCATAACATATATTGTACAAGTCTGTAGTACATAATGTATCTGTAGCTAGTATCAAGGATATAAGCATATGTCATATAGTGTGGATCTTCAAGTGGTGCACATCTGATGCACACATCTTATATTGCATCCATCTTGGCATTTAATTAAATATAGGTAATATCCGTAGTCAATGTCGGGATACAAGCATCAGTCTATAGCGCCATCCATGCTAATGGTGCCATCTATAGTCTATGTTTGTATATGGTATAAATCTGTAGCGTACATCTAATTAATAGGTGCACATCATAGTCTATATCAAAATATTATGGTAACTGGATGAACGGTGTACGGAATGCAGATCATAGTGGATGTATTCCACAAAGATATTTATTCAAAGTATTCTGAATTTTTCTTCTTGCAATTTATCTTCAATCAATTGATCGCCTTCTTACCACCGGCTTTCAATAGAAGAGCAGCTAAAACGCGGCTTGTTGTTTGAATGTTTGCAGTTCTTTGTGCTTTGGTCTCTGTCCATGCTTCTTCTATGTCTTCTTCTAGTCTAATACCTGGGCTTCTCTTTCGATTAGGATGTTTAGATCTGAATGCTGCTTCAAATTTTTTTTGAAGATTTTTTTTTTTTTTTTTTTTTTTAGCATCAGTTACTTTATCAAATTGGCGGATATAAGCGTTTACAGAACTTTGGTTTGCATCAACGCATGCTTTTAAAGTATTTTGACCCAGATTTCCTAGTGTAGTGGAATTAGCGCCCTCAAAGTAATGTTACTGAAATACAAAAGTTCATCAAATACCGCGCATGAGCATTCATGCTATTTGAATCACATAATAACCCTTTCTAAATGTATATACAAACAATCTCTAAAATACTAAAATGAAGAAACACCCTTATCACTCCCATCGTGTGAATGAATCACTCTTGATCACAGTGTATCCATTCTCACTAATGATGTTTGTCATAAGTGTGTGTTCTCTTTATCCAAATTAAAACCAAATCAATAACAACACATTCGAATTCGTCAACTATGCCCAGATGCCATAGTTGTACAGCGTCCTATATAAGGAACACTTTCTATATAATAACAAAAACAACACACCTTAGAACACAAGGTTACATTTCATGCTGCTATGACGATAGCACGTCAAAGCCCAATCAAGGTTACGCAGATCTACCTTTATGGTCAATGCTCTACAGCAATTACCCCCCCTCTAATCCAAGGCATCAATAACAAACGCTGAATACCGCAATAGTACAGCCTATTGCTCTCTATCAAACTCATGCTACGAGCCAATGCTCAATTGTTATAAATACTCTCATTTTTTTTTACTCAAATCCAGGAATCTTTAGTTTTATTTCAACAACCAAATAAAATACAGTTGATTCTAATTGTATTTATCATTTTGCTTTTATATTTTTTTTCTGTGAAATCTGTTTAAAACCCTGATTTCACTGCACCTATGTAATCGGCCATACCTTAGGCATTATACAGGATTAGAATTTTAGCCACGTCTAATTTCGGAGAAGCATTACTTACTCTTAGGATTATCTGACATTTAGCAATACTTTAAAATAATAGAGACTAGTCGCTGATCCTTGCTTCGCTCAGGGGCGCCATCACGCTGCCGCAGGCGCGCATCCTCCGGACATTTTTTTTTTGAGCATCGCTTCGCTCAGGTACATAAGCGTAGGGCCCTGGATGCGATACATCAGGCTCTTCTATCATGATCTTGATGGAAGAAGGTGTTTTTACACTGGACCATGACTGAATACCTATAATGGGATATAGGCCAGTTGAGTTAAGTGTCTGTCCTTGGGCTTTGTTAATGGTCATGGCAAACGCCAATCCAAAGAGGAATTATATACGTGCGTTCTAATATTTCTTTTGAATTCTTTGCCATTATTGTCGTTAGGATTTTTGGCAATGTTGAGATAAGGCTGATCATTATTGAAAAAAGCTGGATTCATTGCACAATTGAAGTGTGTGGTGCGTCTGGAATGGCCCTCTCGACCGCAGTGTGAACAGGTGGTTCTTCCTTCAACCGGTTGTTCCGCTTCAGTGGTTGAGTCTGCTGTACTAACTTATTCGTTATTTTATCAGTTGTTTCTAACGATTCTTTCGGTTCCTGTAAAGAAAAAAAATGAGTCTCTAGTGAATAGTGAATTTCAGAAAGCTCATTTACATACTTGTAGACTGATCATAAGGCATCGATGTCGATCCTTGTCTATGGCTACATAGAACTCTTGAAATATAAGAAAAGGGATGATCCCAAAATATTTGTGATCATAAACCACTTTAAATCGACTGGGACTGTAAACTACTTCATGCATAATTTTAATAATATAGGATTATAGTGTTTACTGATATATTGCTCTGTATCAAAAGGGATAACAATCGCTAAGAGTAGAAGAAGAATAGGGATTGAAACGCACTCATTTATGTGTGCCGTATATTATAAGCAACTTGAGAAGGGTATTTTAATGCACAAAGCTGATAATTAAAAAAAATGTATCAGTACTTATTCTTTCCATATCGTAATAAGATAAATTGATATACGTTTCTGTACAAGTGTATTTACTCGTCACCTTACTCCCCAGAATTGAACCCAATAAATCAATTTTGGTCTGTTAAGAGCAGTGTGAAAAGAGAGTTTGTGCTTAAAAAAGATACTATTCCTCAAATAATTGCAGATGCCAGAAACCAAGTTGTCCAGTCATCTTTTGAAGGGTTTACACGCTATTCCGTTAAACGTTTTGATGACTGCCTTGCAGGTCGTCCTATTTATGTATGCAATATCTTTTCTACATTGTTTTTTTTTAAAAAAAAAAAGTGCGACACTTTAATTTTTTTTCTTGCGACATCATTTTGGCAAAAGGTGTACAGTGCCAGTAACGCTAATGGATGTTGAACCTTTTTCCTGAAGTAGGCTCAGATTTTAACGGATAAGTCTGAGTTAAAGATATATTTACATTCATATCATCGCAGTTTTGCTAAATCAAGACATAGTATAGAGGTTGAAAGTACACACGATACGGCAGTGAGCCTCTTTGAATTTAAGACCACCTTTTTGTTCAAATACAAAAGTGTCCATTGATAAATAAAACAACTACACAGGTAAAAGTATATTCCACCATGGTTTTCTTGTCACGGAAGTCAGCGGGTTTCACAGAATATAAAAGTGCAGATAAGGTTACACTTAATGTAAGATGAAATATTCAAATCCACAATTTTGAATTCATCATGAAAATGGGATTGTGTCAAAAAAAACAAGGGATCCATTACTCGAATCATATTGCGCACGGATAGATAGTCTATAGAGAAAGACAGAAGATTCTACCTTAACCATAGAATGATAGGCCTTTAACTCTAATTTTGATTCTTTTACTGCTTTTGCTCGGTTTTGGGATTTCCGAATCACAAAGTATGTAAACTAAAATGTATTTGACACTTGTCCCGAAATCATGTAGAATTTTTTGCACTTGAATGAAAATGCTTGGTCTCTCATCAAAGTGACATGGAGTCTTTGTATTCAAATAGTTTCCTTAATCATTCGAAATCTAGGAAGAAACTGAAGAAGATTGGATCGACTAACCAGAAAAAAAAAAAAAAAAAAAAAAAAGAGGCTTAATTAAAAGTTTTTCTTTTTTTTCGGTTTCATAGAACACACAAGCAAGAAATCCCGCACTATAAAAGAGAGCTGGATGCCTGAACCTAGCTTCCTCTTCTCCTCTATCAACAACAGCAACAACCCACTCTTTTTCAACAAAATCCGTTAAAACGATACTCATTCCTTTCAACAATGAATGATACAAAAACATCTGATAATTTATCTAGCCTTCAAAAAGAGGAATTGGACAGAGGAGATCACTCATCATCCACCATCATTGAAGATGATGTAGAAAAGTATGTCACTGACATGTCTGTGGAGGAACCTCCCAATGGCGGTTTAGCTGCTTGGCTTGTTGTATTCGGTGGCTTCTGTGTAAGTAGTAGCTAGGAGATGCTGGTTTGATCGAGTCAATACTAACATTTGAATACTCTTCTAGGGCATGGTTGCTATGTATGTTGACGCTTACAAATCTTATTCTCTTGTTTGCTAACTCATTTGATAGTTATGGCGTTAATTACACTTGGGGTGTTTTTCTCAACTATTACAATGAGAATGTATTTCCTGGCCAAATGAATCAATTGTCGTGGATTGGCTCCATCTGTGTTGCCTTGTTTTTCATCATCGGTCCTATTAATGAATGGGTTACATGTAAGCTTGGTTATACCAAGATGCTGGCTATTGGTACCATCTTGTGCCCATTAGGCCTCATGCTGGCTAGTATCAGTCATGAAATTTGGCACTTGTACTTGACGCAAGGTGTTATGTTTGGTATTGGCGCTTCATTCATCTTTTTCCCTTGTATGGCTGCTCCTCAACAATGGTTTACGACTCGACGTGGTTTAGCTGTAGGTTATTGTATGTGTGGCTCTGGTATTGGCGGCTTGATTGTCTCCAACATTGTTCAGGCTGCTATCGTTCATTTGGACTATCGCTGGGCATTACGTATTGCTGGCTTTGTCTGCTTTGGCTTCTGTGTGATTGCCATGCTTTTGGTCAAACTTCCCAAGGCCGCAAAGATGGAGCAAGAGTCTTTCTCTGAGCTGTTTCAAAAGCAAAAAAAGCTCGTCAAAAATGTGCAATTCCAGATCATGCTCTTGATTGGTACCATTACGTGTTTCGGCTATCTTACTCCTGCCTTTTACTTGGCTTCCTATGCTGAATCCATTGGCTTGGACCCCTGGATTGGTACTAACCTTGGTGCTATCATGAGCGCCGTTAATGCTGTTGCTATGCTTTCCACTGGTTGGTTGAGTGATCGCACTGGTCGTATCAACGGTCTGTTTGTCTGCACTTTCCTGTCTGGTATCTTCACCCTGGCTATCTGGACCACCGCAAAGACATCTGCTGCTATTTGGGTGTATGTCGTTCTTTACGGCTACTTTGGTGGCGGCTATCTCACATTGAACGGCGCCTCTCTTCCTGAAGTTGCTGGTTACGATAACATTACCGCTGCTAATGGTCTTTTATACTTTACCAGTACTTTTGGTTACATGTTTGGTACCCCTATTACTTCTGCCATCATCTCTACTGGCGAAAATGGCTATGTCTATGCTGCTGTCTACTGCGGTATCCTCATGTCTGTGGGCGGCTTGCTTTGCTGGATGCTTCGTGTTACTAGATCAGGTTGGAGACCTCTTATCAAGGCCTAAATGCCTTGAATAACCTTGTATATATTTTGTATTTTTTCCATCTTCTTGTGCTTTATTTGAAAAAGAAATGAGACAATACCCTTTGCTTTGTTTTTTTTCTCTTTAGACTATTTCTGCAATAAACTTATTTAACAACTGAATCAAGTATTATTTAGATCATTGAGATATCAATTTTTCGAAATTCCAATATAGGTCTTGTGCTAGTACTTCGATATGCTACAGATGTATGGGCCATGCCATTCTCTACACGTGTGAGTAGACTCTTGATGTATATTGCTTCCCGCCATTGCATGTTATAGCAATTCAACGAGGCATATATAGATCCCAGCGAAATCCTGGTTGTTGATCTCATCTCTGTTTCATTTCGCTGCCATGCCAATCTACCATTGATTTCAGTATATGGAGAGCTTGTACATACAAGACAATGCGTATTTCAAGTACTCTATCTATCCATACAAACGATAGCTGCTCAACAGCATGTTACCTTTTTCTACTGCAAAATCTCCTGATTTGCAAAAGCCAGTTTTTATCTGTTTCCCCCCTTCCATCATCAGCTCATATATGAATCATACCCCTTTTATTTCCAACTGTCCACAACAAGTAGTCTAGATAGCATATGATCGCTATATTAAAAGATTGCATCTTTTTGCATGCAAAATATAAAAGTAATGATTTCATATCAAATGTTGCCCTTTTTCTTCTTCTTTCTATCCACATGGACTGAAAATGGTGGATTCACTTGACCTCAAAATGCCAGGTTACATGGTCTATTGCGTCGTTGTAGCTTGTCTAGGTTCGTTCAGTAACGGTTGGGTAATTGGGTCTGCCAACATCCCAGGTCAAGTAACTCACAGTTGTGAATATGGTATATCTCGCGTATCCAGTAGCTCACTTCCTGATTGTTTGCCCATGAGTACCTCATTGTGGGGTTTTGCAGTGGCTTCATTTTGTATAGGTGGTCTGCTTGGCGGTCTATTTGGTGGCACGATTCAAACGAAATTTGGTCGCAAGAAAACCATCATCTTTAACAATGTTGGCTGGATCATTGGCGGTATCCTCATAGCTGTATCTGTGTCTCCTGCTATGTTTATCATTGGCCGTATCTTTTGTGGTCTCTCTTGCGGTCTTGGCTCGTTAGCAACACCTACTTATGTTGGAGAGATTTCCACTATCAAAGCAAGAGGTGCTATGGGCACTGGAAATCAGTTTTTTATCGTTATTGGTATCTTGCTAGCCTCTGTTATTGGTTTACCTTTGGCTAAAGTGCCTTTATGGCGTATCAACTATGTCATTGTTGCTTTGCCAGCCATCTTGCAGTTCTTTCTAATGGCAGGTTGTGTCGAGTCTCCTCGGTATTTGATCTCATTGAATCGCATTGAAGAAGCCCGTGCAAGTTTACAAAAATTGCGTCCAAACTCTAGTATTGAGCGAGAGTTCCATGACATGGTAAAAGGTCAACTGGGCGCTGCCACAGCCAATGCAGTTTGTGATGGTCGCAGTGGCATTGCAATTTTTGGTGCATCCAATTTCGACAAGAACAGTTTTGGTTCCGACATGCTAGAGGACACTCAAAGTCAAGACAGTGATAGTGAAGGCTTGCGTGAATCAATGAACATGATACAGATCTTTCGCGATCCTCTGATTCGAAAAATTGCGATTACAGTGCTCACGCTTCATATTATGCAGCAGCTGATTGGTATGAACGCCGTCATGTACTACTCAACAGCCATATTCAAGATGGCATTCAATGAAGACATGTCAAAATACATGGCTATTGTCACTACCGTGGTCAACTTTATATCGACATTCATCTCCTTATTCTTGATTGATCGCATGGGTCGTCGTGCCTTACTTCTGATTGCAGAAACTGGCGCCTGCGTCTTTTCTGTTCTTTTGGTCATTGGTTATGTGTACAATTTAGGTGCACTGTTGGTAGTGTCTGTATTTGGCTACGTGCTTTCTTTTGCCATTGGTGTGGGGCCTATTCCTTGGATGATGACCTCTGAGTTGACCCCTCTTTACGCCTCCTCTGCGGTGGGTGCAGTGGCCACCGCCATGAACTGGGCCATGAATTTCTTGATTGCACAGCTGTTCCCCATCATATTTGCTGGCATTCATGGCTACTCCTTTGCCATCTTTGCTGGCATTGCTGCTCTCTCAGTTGTATATACTTGGTATAGAGTGCCTGAAACCAAAGGTCGATCTCTTGAGCAAATTGTAGAAAACTTTAAAAGCTCTAGTTAAATCATCCGATTTTTTTTTTTTCTCTTTCCACCAGGTAAAAAAATAAAACATCATTTTGAATGTACTTTTTTTTTTTTAATCAGTTTTTGCTACATAAGGAAGGAAAGAAGTGAATATAATACATCATAAATAAGGAAAAGGATAAGAGAATATCGCGTATATGTATAGTGTAAATGTGTGAGTGATTTGAGTAATTTTTAGGGCCAGCCTTTTGAATATAGAGAGGTTAAATGGATAATGTAAGAATAATCTAATGATCACCGGGAAGTGGAGATGATCCCATATAATTTTGAATCATATTATTATTGACAATAACAAATTCATGGTTCGTATTGACAGCAGTAGTTGGTGTTGTTGAAGCCGTAACTGGTGTGGTAGGAAAGCTGAAATTAACAGGGGTAGTTGCGTTGAAGCTTATATTAGTCGGTGTAGGTGTTGTGTTTAATGATGGTGGCTGTTGAGGTGATTGGTAATATGACATGTTTGCATCAAATGGCATTGATGTTAATTGCTGCTGCTGTTGTTGTTGTTGTTGTTGTTGTTGCAATAATTGCGCTTGCATAGGGTCAAAGTTGTTGTTGGTTACCATGACAACCTCGTCATACGATGGTGGTGGTGCTGATGGTGGTGGGGCAGAAGTGGGGGAAGCTGTGGATTGCTCTGTCGTCTCGTGAATCTTTTCATGCTTCTTTAATGATCTGGAATGATAATATGCCTTTCCACATCCTTGAAAACTGCATACAAATGGTCTCACATTGGAATGCGTCTTGATGTGCGTAGTTAATGAATCAGGTCTAGAAAATTTCTTTTCACAATCTGCCCAAGAGATTAGAAAATGTAACAATGGACTAAATATATAGTAGAATTACCTGGTTTTGGACATGCAAATGGCCTTTCACCCGTGTGCGTACGAAGATGATTGTACATTTTGTGTCGTTTCGTAAATGGCTTATCAATTCTAGCGCATTTTTCCCATTCGCATCTGTAAGTAGCCTAAACAATCACATTCATACGTTTAAAAAAACTGAAACATTTACAAATATATGACATTGTACCTTGCCACCTCCCACGTGGATTTCAGTAATATGCGTTATTAATTTCTGTAGAGCGTCAAACGTCTGTCCACAATTCACCCATAGACATTTACGAGGCTGCTCTGCAATTTCGGGGGTCGTGATGGTACTTGTAGTTGCAGCAGAAGATGCGCCAGTAGAACTGGTAATAGCCTCTTCCTCTTCATCCTCGGCTAAAAGCAAACTCTCCTCTTCGGTATTGTCGTCGCAAGAGTGAAGTGAATTGGCATCTTCGTTTGAATCGTCTGCCGTATTATTAGCATGCTTCTCATTTTCAAGTATCACCAATCTCGCAATCAACTGCTCTCTTGACATGTCCTCGAATTGCTTTGCATCTATCTGTGTAGGTTGCTCTTGCTGCACCGGTGGTTGTGGTTGAGGCTGGATTTGAGGCTGGACTTGAGGCAACTGTGGCGGCTGCTGTTGCTCCAATTGTTGTTGTGGAGGCAAATGTGATGGCTGCGATGGATGTAGCTGTTGTGGTGGCTGCGCCAGCTGTGGGGATGTCATCATGGCATTACTTGATGTATCCTCGATTGGCTTGTTACTGTCATACATAAACATCAAAGGGTGTTGCTGCTGTTGCTGTTGCTGTTGTAGCTGCTGATGCTGCTGCTGCTGCAATTGATGGTTTTGTTGTTGCAGCTGATGGTTTTGCTGTTGTTGCAATTGTTGTTGTTGTTGTAACTGCTGTTGCTGCTGCTGCTGCTGCTGTAACTGTTGTTGCTGTTGCAATTGATGCTGCTGTTGTTGCTGTAAATGTTGATGCTGTTGCTGTTGTTGTTGAGCTTCAGGATACTCCAGCTCGATATTAGGATTTGTATTGATATTCATATGATGGTGATTAGTCAACAATATTTGTTGTTGTTGTTGCTGATTATGCATTAAAGTAGCCATAATTTGTTGTTGTTGTTGTTGTTGTTGCTGATGCTGATGCATGTGATGATGGTCAACTGCGATTACATTATTATCATTGCTATCAGGAGCAGTAGCCGTAGTAGGAGTGGTAGCAGCATTCGTGCTAAATCCATTAGGCAGAATGTCATTCAGGATTTGCTGCTGCTGGTCATTATTGAATTGGGGCATAATTCTCAGTGAGTTGTTCTCAAACAAGCCATTTGTCGATGGACTTGGTATAGCCATCATGATTTGTTGTTGGTTAAACTGCTGTTGGTGCATATTTTGCTGCTCAGGCACAGAGCAGGGTGGTGATGGCATTGACTGATTTACATTCATATCTTGATTAAACGACATGACATCTTCTTTTATATCAAAAGGTGGGGTAAATGTAGTTTCTTGCTGAAATAGAGTAGGTGGATTTGTGGATGTTGTTGCTGGATTTAATCCAAATTGTTGTAATACCATCACGTTTTTTAATAGTTCTAATTTTCCTGCCGCTTTTCTTCTTTTGTAACAAGAATATCAATGCTAAATCGTAAAGAGAATGCTTCTTTTTTCTTCCAAGGTACAGAAAGGATCCCAAGAAAATAGAATCTACGAGAAAAAAGAAGAAGAGAAGACTTTTTTGCTGCTCTGTTTGGCACCAAATGGTTTGAATGTGTAAATCCATTTAGAAACCACCAATCATACAGGCAGCTTCCTCGAGTCACATCAAACTTGTCCGCATCTAATGGGATGACGCACATTTGAATGTTTATGTGGATGCTGCAGTGCCAGTTCCTCCAATGGTATGATATAAATCTGCCCCATAAATTGCGATTTTAAATTGTTCACCTGTTTGAGATACATTTCCAATATAAAAGTCGTGCTTGAGACTAAAGAGTGAGCTATTAGATTGAGAAGACATTGTTTCATTTGAATTAGAGTTTCTAAATAGTATGAAATTTGCGGCTGGTCTGTATTACTAGAAGAGTTTCGGAAATCCTGTCTGCTGAAAGACATGCCACTTATTTTGTTTTAGCCCTGCAGACACCTAATTGAATATTCTAGGCAGAAGAAGGCTCGGGAAATGTGTCTGTATCATGCTAGAGCTTCAATGCACTTTGCCTATGTCAAATTAAACACGCAAACCCTAAAGTCTAAAAATAATGCTCTATTGTCACTAAATTATTCCACATGTGGTATTATTCGATTAAACAAGCAATTGGTACAGAAACTCTTGATTTTGCTAGCAATGTCAGCTCTTTAGCGGTCCAAATCTAGAATGTCGCAGAAAAATGAAACTAGAACAACTATCTAACAGCGCACCTAAGCCTAATCGCAATCAAAGCCTATATCTAAAAATATAATTTTACGCTACTGTTCATCCTTTCAAACAGCTTCAAACTCATATAAATGCTACATAATTGTGAATTATGCGTGCTAGAAGAAACGTGCTATGATATTGAGCCTTCCTTGTTTCTCCACAGGCTCGCACAAATTACGAGTATTGCTATTTATACAACTGGAAGTTACTTTCTGCACAAGTATTGTTTGGAGCACAGCTATTAAATATTCTTTGCACACACAATTATGTAAACTACCACGATAATGCGTTAAAAATTATGGGCAGCACCGCGATTTAAATGTGCAGATATGCCATCGCATCATGATATCAAGTGCCAAAAACTGTGCTAAAACCTGAATGATTTCACTTGTAATCATGAATATGACTCTTTCTGCGATGATGCTTTAAGTCTATATTAACGGGAACAGTTTACATACGGATCGACAGCATATTTACATTACCTCTCATTACTCAATAATATGGGTCAAACAACCGCTCTCGTTTACCAGCTACATGCTGACACGTTTTTTCAATTTTTTGAGGTCGTTGAAAGTTGGTCCAAACCTTAAGCTACCCTTTTACAGAAACATTATATGATCAAATAGATTCTAATAATCCAGGGCAACATGTGAAGACATTTTGGTGAGACCTTTGGATGCGAAATCTCGGAATTTCGGCGATGAATCGCTTTCCATCAGCGAATAATGGTTAGCATACATGCACGCCTGTCAGTGGGCACAGGGTGTACGCACTAGTAGAGTGGTCAAACTTGGTTCTCAGCTGTAGCTGATACAAAATACTGATATCTGAATTGACGAAGTGTCTTTTTTGTAGTGCTACCTTTGAGCTGCTTCTGAGCGATCATCTCTTTCATGGATGGTATTGATGTGAGCTTTTAGTAGGTCAGGAGATTCGAAGTAGTTTGTACACGAAGGACATAAATACATTGTAATAGTAGAAGTATCTTGCGGAACGAGGAACAAAGCCTTCAAAGGTTGCTTAAATATAGACTATACATGTCTCGCTAATTCGAGTTATCCATGTCTCTTTTTATTCAAGCAACTTGGAATGTGACCATATGGACACGAATTGCGTTTGTTCAACATGTATACAAAGAGAGATTTTCTCCTGATAAAAAGAAATGTTTATTATGTGAGTGTGTGAGTGAGTGTGTGAGTGTGAGGTTGATTTTTTGTGCGTGAGTGGTTTTGTGTACAAGTCTAGATAAAAAAATGATATAAATAGTAAAATATGTATAAAAGAAATAACGAAAAAGGTGAATCTATGATGAGGTTGAAGTAAGCATCCAAAATGGAGGAATACCCAATCTTCCCTTGACAGCATCATCATGCATTAATTTAGCAATATCTTGTTGTTGTTGCAAGCTATCTTGCTCGTCGATATCGAAATCTTCTTGCTCTTGGCCTAGGAGATCCCATCGTTCACCAAAATCAGAGACATGTTGCACCATCCAAATGCGATCTGCTTCTGTTCTATCTTTAACTCGAGGGTCAATTTCAATCTTTTCATAATGGCTGTGGCTGAATGCTTCTTGTGCCATGTAAGCTAGAGGTTGCAATCTGGACTTGACGAATGCTGCATCGCCGGCGTTGAGTTGTGGCAGAGCGTCAGAGTACTTTTTCAAATGAGATACAACAGAGTGAGAGATTTGTCCTTCATTTGCTGCTGTGTAGTGCCAAATGTCCTTTGCAATACCAGCATTTTGGATGCCTCGAGTCAGCAAGGTCCAATACTGTAAATTGAGTGTTTCGTAGTGGAGCATAGCGCGCCATTCCATCTGCTTATCAGCGTCACCAGTGTTGCCCCTGTTACTAGTCGAAGATAACAAACGACCACGTGTTGAGCTTTCTTCATAGGGCTGAGAACCATCTTTTCTAAATTGCTTTCCAATGCGCATGCGACAACGATTGGCTACACGCAAAAATAACCGAACATCGTCAGTGAACGCAGCCATGGCTGTCACTTGCAAGTCGTACAGAACGCCTCTATGATCCGTCATTTGGGCCAAATGGATGCCTGTGGGTGAGGTCACTAAATATTCCAGAAACTCTGCTGTGATCGCCTGCAAATCAATGTATTCCTTGTGTGTGAGGGCTTGCATGTGTCTCAGCATTCGGATACAGTCCAGCAACGATGAAATGTCGGTTTTTGTGAGGTCAGATGTATTCAAAATGCGATTGTTGCTGTATTTAGGCACCACATGCGAGATACGACTGAGACTGGGGAAATAGTAACCTTGATCTGACAAGAAATCCAACAAGTGGCTGTCGTCGGGAATTCGGCGCGCAGAGTTGTACTCGTCCTCGTCCTCCACTGCGTATTCATTCAAAAAGTGAACTCGGATCAAATTAGCTGCACCACGTCCAAACTTTTCTTCGCCCGTAAAATAGTTGGCCATGGTCAAAATAGTGACATTTTGAGAGAGTGGGCCCAATTCGTCCTTTTCTGGTACTGCATCAAACGGAAGACCATCCTCTTTGTCGGTAGCTGAAGATATGGGTGCAAGTCGCTTCTGACTCTCTTCCAAGATGATCTCTGCTTTGCGCTCCAATGTCTCAATAGCATACCGAATTTCATAGTTCTTTGTCCAGTGATCGTAGCGCACTTGATTCATGGGTTTTTCGTCATACAAAAAGAGCTTGTCGTGGTGGAATGACTTGCGAGCGATGCTTTCATCCAAGCTGTCCAATGAGGATTGAATTGCCATGAGTCGGTTGAATGCACGAATGGACGAAGCTTCCTTTTTGTTTTCCTCCTGAGATGGATTGCCTGAAAACAATCTGAACACCCAGCCAATGTTTTTGAAATTGCCCTTATCTTTGCTGTATGGACGTTCTGTTGGCTCCCAAGGCACAGTGGGTCTGTTCAACCGTCTGTTCTCCAAAGCTCCCCAAACGCCACAACAACTCGAGTTTACTTCTCCGTCCATATCTCATGTTCAGGTTGTACTCTTCTGTTGCGTCGTATCTAAAGATAATTTGCGGCTCTTCTGGCGTCTTTGGTCTCTCGTCTAAATTGTTTAATAATACCGAGTTGTTTAGCAATCTTGTCATGGGCACGACAAAGTACTTGGTGTCTTTTCCGTATTTATCGAGCTGCGTTCTGATCTCTTCGAATCCATTATGGCTGAGATAGCAGTTTCCGTCAAAAGGCATAATCCACTTTGCGTTTGGTAAAGAACGTCCATGCTCTATAGCAGTATTACGACCTCCATTCTGCAGTTACTATTAGTTTGGAACCCAATACACGCACGCACATATACAGATGCCCTCAAAACCACACTTACATTGTTCATTGCGTACAAGTTCTTGACATGATAGGTATAATCCAGTGCTCTTAATTTGGATACTTTGGAGAATCGTCGATAATCATCAGAGTGAAGAAAGTCAGCGTCAGGAAACTTTTCCAGTTGAAAGTCCAGCTTTTCATATTCTTCTTGAACAAAAGGAACACGAATATAGTCCATGTTGTAGCTGTCTAGCAATCTGATGATGGTTGCCTCGTTGACAGGATCAATGATGCGGTTCAGTAAAAAGATCTTGTGCGTGTCTGGGAAGCTGGGTTCGTGATCCAATATAAACTGCAGGTTGGACAGCGTTTGTCCTTCCTTGTGTCGAGGTGGTAGATCGTTGCCTATGATACGGTAGAGTATGATTTTGTCCCTTGTAGCTGGCTGGTAGGTTTCTTTTATGTTCCAGGAGGGATGTGTCTTGTAGTTTGGTGTGTTTCGAACAAAGCGAAAAAAGGGAATATAGCCAAAGATGAACAGCAAGCCTACGACGATCAGAAACAGCTTGAGCCATTTTGATTGTTGTGATGAATAGTAGAGGGATTTCTTGAGCTTTTTGTCTTTTTGATAGACTCCTCCTCCTCCTCTAGGTGATGGGCCTAAATCGAGTGATAACATTTCAGGCTGGTTGTGTATGGTTGGAATATGAGACTGGCTTGGTTTTCTATGTTTTGGATTGAGGGAAGAAGAAACAGTTGTATTCGAAGTAGACCGACTTGAAGTTACATCATGGTTTAAAAAAGGTGGTAACATCCTTATTTTAGGTCCAAAATTGGGGGGCGTTTATGTTTATTGAAGGGGGTTGATATTACTGTTGAAAAAAGCCAGACCTTTTAGCTGTGTCAAAGGGGATGATTAGATACAAATATAAACAAAAAAAGAGAGAGAGTGGAAATAAAAATCCTTGGTGTCTAGATTGTTTAGGTTTGTGTGCTCTGTGGTACACCCAACAGTTCTCATCTCCTTTTGAAAATAAGTGATATAAATAGTCTGTTTAGTTTGGCCTTTATATATTTTAGGGCTGAGATGGACACAGGTAGCACATTTGGCTAGAAATAAGGGAGCTACTTTTCTGTCTGCGTACATTTGTTTGCCAGTGTTTATACCGTAAAAATAACGGCAGATGTACATTGGAGCAGAAACACCAAAGAAGGGAGGGGGGGTCGAAAAAGGGGTATATCGACATCTACCCAATCACTTCTTAGACCCGTATCAGGTAAATTAAATTGATTTACAAGCTTGGCAAACTGCCACTAATTTTATTTCAGCGCAATGGCTCAGTTTCTCTCTCCAGCCAAGAGAGCGCCTTGTTATCCAGCAGTGGCTCAAGGACATCCCGGCACTCTTGGTGGTATTTGTTGATCCACAGTTTATCGCTTGGTGTCAGTAACCCATCCTCTAGCAGTTTTCTTCCAATGGGCACAAATGTAACATGCTCAAATCCTAAAGAGTCTGTATTCCCAAATCGATAAGGCGTAGAGGCTCTACGCACTGTCAACACATTCTCAATTCTGATACCGAATTGGCCATCTTCGTAATAGCCTGGTTCTACATGGCAATTAGTATGGATGATATGATGCAATGATCTACTAGGCGCTTACCATTGGTGACGACCATGCCGGGTTGCAGTGGCACCGTATTGTATGAGGCTCTACTTCCAATGCCTTGGGGTCCTTCATGCACATTTAAATAAGCACCAACACCATGACCCACGCCATGTCTAAAATTAAGCCCATCCTTCCATAGTGGAAGTCTGGCTATGGAGTCCAGCTGATACCCGGTTGTGCCTTGAGGGAACACTGACTGATCTACAGCGATATGACATTGCAAGACCCGAGTAAAGGCTCTCTTTTGAAATTCAGTAGGCTCGCCGTCAAACATGTAGGTTCTTGTGACATCCGTAGTGCCATCAATGTATTGCGCTCCTGAATCGCACAGATAGATACGACGAGGGTTGATGATGGCTGAATTTTTTGGATCTGGTTGGTAGTGAATTATTGCCCCATTTGGACCAGTAGCAGCAATGGTATCAAATGAGAGGCCAATATAGGTGGGATCCAATTGACGCATGGATGCTAAATGATCTGCGGCCTCTGATTCTCGAATAGTTTGTTTCTGGGTAGTCAATGCTTCGGATAACCATGAAAAATGCTTGCACAGTGCTACAGCATCCCTCTTGTGGCAGTTACGCATGCCGTTTAGCTCGGATTCGTTCTTGATAGCTTTTGCCATACTGATAAACGACGGCCCCTGTTTGGACCTTATGTTTGTCTGCAAGATATAAATGTCAATTTTTAATCACGCCGGTAATATAAATATTTACCTCTCCAATGGCTTGGCAAATGGACATGTTGGTAGCACTGGGATCAATCAGGAATGGCTGATTTAAGTTGCGGATGTCTGATAAAACTTGGTCGTAATTGGCGAGCTGCACACCTGCTTCCTTGAGGTGCGATTTTACTTGTTCTGACAGTTTGGCAGAGGGCTGGAGATACAGTGTCGCCTGTTGTGGAGTCACTATAACATATGAAAAGAAGACGGGGCTGCAGTGAATATCAGAGCCTCGCAAATTTAGTAACCATGCAATCTCGTCCAACGCTGACACAATAACGCTGTTGTTTTCACATGCTTTTCGTAGCTCATTTAGCTTGGATTTCACAGATTTCCCTGCGTACTGGATGGGATGCACTTTGATAGGTTCAGAAGGCCTTGAAGGACGATCCGTAGATCGAATTTGATCGACAGGGTTTTCGGTAACATAGACCAATTTGGAGCCAATTAAGCTCAATTCCTTGTCCAATTGTCTAGCTTCTTCCATTGTGATGACAGAAGGGTCAATGCCAATGGATGAGTTGGGTGGCAGATCCTATATGGGAGTCAACATCTGTCACTAGCACTCTGTAAACATGCTTATTACCTTCAAATACTCTTGCCATGTGGGCACACCGGGAATTCCTTGTTTCATCAATTTCCAATGCTTTTCATCCAGCTCTTTCGACGCCTGCAAAAAGTATCTACCGTCTGTGAACAATGCGGCATCGTTTTTTGTAACAACAGCACAACCTATTCAACAAGAAAGAGTGAGCTGCTATTCTAAGGCTCCACGATGGCTAGCCAGCTTTACCTGCAGACCCTGTAAATCCTGAAATCCAGGCTCTTCTATTGTCACATTCTGCTGTGTATTCACTCTATGCGGTTCAGTTAAGTCAAACTAGCTCTTTAACCGACATTCCTCGTTGGTTTACCTGGTGAGCATCTTCAGAAGGTACGACGCTATTGAATTTGGGGGAGGGGGTAGTTGGCAAACTACGTTTACTTGAACAAAGATTGTAGTAACTTACAAGGCATCGAGATTATCCATTGCAGCTCTCAAAGCAGCCAATTTTCTGCCTGCATCTCTGTGTAAACCAATCGAGTAGAAGCGAGCAAAGCTCAGCGACTTGAAGAAGAGGCTTCTTTTCGCAGCCATATTTTTTATGTAGTAATGAACAACAAAGAAAACGCAAAATAGGACCAAAAGCCCGGCTGTTCAAAACCTTCATAAACCGGGATTTCCCACCATTTACCTTGCAGACTCAAGCAAAGCAGGTTGTCCGACTACACTGACAGACAAGCAAGCATGAATGCTTGGCTTCGCGAGCTCAAGTCATTTGTTGGTCATAATAGAGATTCGTGTTCTCATTTGACAGCCTCCAGCGCAGTATACCAGCATGGCTCTTATGTCCTTACAAATTTGTACAAATTTAATGAATTTTGCAATGCAAATAATCCTCTATTTTTTTTTATATCATGATTTTATTATTTTTTGGCCGTTGTATTTATATATGTGACAATTTATAAGAGTGTTGTGTTGTATAGTGTAAATCGATGAGCTTCAAAGCATTTAATGAGCATCATCGCGCTTGATGATATAGTCAATGGCTTGTTGAACACTGTGGATGGCATCGGCGTCCTTGTCAGGGATTTCGACAGAGAATTCTTCCTCGATAGCCATGACGACCTCAACTGTATCCAAACTATCTAAGCCAAGATCCTTGACGAAGTTGGATTCGGCTGTCACCTAATGCCATGTAAAAAAGAAAAAAGAATTGCATCAGTATGAGGAAATTCATGACCCATTGATCCCTTCTACATCCGTCTTTTCCTGCTGTCTGTCTTCCCCCCCCCCCCCTCAATTTAAGGAAAACATTAATAATTACCTTGCTGCCATCAACCTTGTCAAAACTCTTTACGACATCAAGAACACGAGATTGAACATCTTCTCTGGGAAGAGTGGCGTACATGCGGAGCATGGAGGGAGTGGCCATGCGGACCATGTTGGTGCGTTGAGTAGTGGCAACTCTGGAAGCAGCGTTCAAAATGACGTTAGGACGAAGGAACATGTTGTGTTTGATTAATATAATTTAAGGTGAAAGAAAAAAAAAGAGATGTTACGAGGGTGCAAGACAAAACGATGATTTCAATGTCCCTGCCCTTTCCACGCTTTAAACCGCCGATGTCGAGATGCGTCATCCCTCATTGCCTTTGAATGGTTTCTTTGTAACACTTGCTTGCTATCAAAATACCAAGCAGCATGTACTGAGAAATCAACCTATGCTGCACTATAGCATTTCAATTGCCTGTCGATATGTGCTTATCGAATAAATTATTGCTGAATTCTATTCACACATCCTCAAAATGGATGCCAATCGTTCAGACCAAGCTTGAAAGGTCGAGCATTGCTAGTTAGACCGTCTCAATGAACACAGAGCAGCTTTTGCGACCAAAGAACAAAACGGTTCAGCATAAAGGAGAGACATAGAGAGAGAGGGGGGGGGGGAGGGAGCGGTCAAGCACATTATTTGCATGTGCTTTTTCAATACATCCCAACATCTCATGTACCTACAATGTAGCAGAAACAACTACCAGATAATCTATCGTTTTCATTAGTTGCTGATCCAGAGAGCTTGATTTGTGCCAATAATTAGTAATAATGAATAATAAGCTACCCGACCTATAGTAGAGCCAGAAAATAGCAACTACTGAACTCTTGCAATAATACATGAAAAACTTGACCTTGAATGCAACTGCCCTGCCCATACTACCATAATGAAAGCTGTTATAGTATAGAGGATGCATTAATGTGACTCAACATTGGCTCGTGATGATTTGCTGTGGTAGCTTTCTATGTGAATTTGCATAACTTATCTACTCGCCTTTTCTCTCTTTTTCTTTTCATACATCCTTTTTTTCTTTTTGCCCAAAGCTCATCTTTTACAGCACTCCCAACTGACTGTATAAAAGCTCTTTGCCATGACACACCACTCTAATGAACAAAAGCATGTCGATAAGGAACTACCCCAACCTCACAATAGTAATCACATCAGCACAGCGCCTCTAAAGGATAAACTACTGACGAATTCTAGTTACCTGGCAGCAGAGATACCACTAAAACTGGGGCATTTCATGTCAAACTTGTGGATATCAGGTTCAGAACTCTCCAACTCTTTCTTTCTTCAAAACGGAGAATGCAATCCTGATTCAGAAAATGCTCAAATCATCTGGCTACTGGGCCGTCCCTATCAAAGCAAGCCTTTGGATCAGATGCAGCAGGCCATTTTGGACGCTCAAAAGGACGAAATGTTTAGACCAGGCGCTGATAGAGAAGAGGAAGAGGTTCTTAAAGACAATGTGTCCATGGTGTGGCCGCCTGATTTCTATGATGATTTTACTTCCCGATTATGGATGACCTATCGTCACAATTACCCTCCTATCCGTCCATCTAATCACAAGACAGACATAGGATGGGGTTGTATGCTGAGAAGTGGTCAGAGTCTATTAGCAAATACGTTGTTGATACACTTTTTATCAAGAGGTAAGAAGGGCTGCATGAATGCTGCGGTTCATTTATTGACCAATGATGGTTGAACTTAGATTGGAGGCGACAAAAGCAAACAGCAGCAGCCAGGCAACAGTA